>OX638314.1:10228384-11428384 GCA_951812415.1 Beris morrisii | reverse complement strand
TTTACACTATGGGATTGGGTTAATTTAACGGCTAGCTACCGGGTATCATTAACTAGGAGTGAAAGAGATGGAGATAGAGGTAGCGAATCACACGCATGTACACCGATACGAAGTATATAAGTTAGTTTTTGTCCCGCGGCCTATACGTTTTAACTGAAAGATTACCGGGTAATGCTACGGCGGACCTCCGGCGGAGTTACCCAGTAATTTTCTTGCAGGGTCGGTTTCAATTAAGTTCACGTTATCGAGATTATACTGTACTTTATTATTAAAAAATAATAAAGTAAAATACAGTAAAAAATAACCAGAGGTTAACTAATGCGTGAAGTATGAGTTATTTCGACAGGCACTTTTACTAATACTTTGTAGGTTAGCTGATATAGAAAATACAGAAAATTATTTTAACCATCACTTAAACAAAACCACTCAAGTTAACTTTATATTGAAATACTGGACCTAAGTTATTTTATTAAAAGTATGGAAAAGGCATTACAGCTTCAAATTTGCCTAATATGAAGTTGGTCCGAAGGGGAAACACGGTCGTATTTTCAATAACTTTGTTTAATAGAAACAGCTTCATTTTTGTAAACAACTACGTTTCTATGCAGCAAACCAGAAGATTAAACTTTATTTGGCGGTTCAAAAATGTGATGAATTTAACTAAATGTGCGTTCTTTCTAAATGTGATTCTTTCAAAACAAAATAGAAATATGAAAAAATTTATATATCCAAAAAATTAGTCCAAATACTTAGTATTTAAATACAACTGTTCGAACACTCATCAACAGTTTGTAAGATAAAATTTGTATTTTAAATAGACGATTCCACTGCTACAATTTTTTCACGAGAACGAAATTGCAGTCGAAGTTGCAGTTGTGTTTTTACCTTAAGAAATCGACTTGTCCCTCCCCGCATCCTTAAATTAGAACTCTGGGAATACCTATCGTGTGAGAATTCGTAATAACAAAAATAAACACAACATTCAGAAAATTTTCTAATGAGCTAAGAGCTTACTTCTCCGATTTCCCTCACCCGCTAATCGATTCGCCCAGAAGGGTGCATAAACCAGTGCTGCCGTTTTCATTTTTTAGAGATTGCAGTTGATCAGCGCTTCAAAGTGCAATAGATTGATTCCAATTGATATAAAATTTACGATAATGTATTACTTTGTTACTGCAATAAAGAATTGTGACCGACTTGAAATAAAAAAAATTCTACATAAAATTTACTTTATTATTTTTTAATAACATAGTATTGTGATCGACCTGAAATATTGTATTGTATTTTTCCATTTTAGAACTAGTAAACCCCAAAAATAAAACATACTGCAGTCACGATCGGCTGCAAGCCAATCGTATAATACTCTAGATGAATACTGAACTCCGATTTATATTGTAGTTAAGGATAAAGTAGAATTACGTGTGTGCATGTTGTATGTCCTTTATTAAGGACTGCCATGAGATTGCTACAATACGTACGCTAAAAGACAATATTCATTGTTTAATTTCATATCTTGAACTGGGTAAGTTATCAAAAAAAAATCTCCTTTTTGAAGGACTTTCACATGGGAGGTGCAGGAAGGACTCACTCGATTTCTTACATATTTATCCTTTTCCTTGGAACCATTTACGTGTACGAAATTTCAAATTCGTAGCTTGAAGCGTTCGAAAGTTATCGAAAAATATTGTTGAACACGTGTCTTAAGGACATTTTGTATGGCAGCTACCAGAAGGAGTAAAAGGATTTTGCTGATTAGTAAACTGGAACTTCGTTTTTACCCAAAACTAATTTGTACAAAATTTCCAATTCATAGCTAAAAGATTACTTGAGTTATAGTAAGTTCCGTAAATTAAGTCAATACATTGTGACAGGATATTTGTATGGCAGCTACACGAAGGACTAATAGGATTTTCTTTATAATCAGACACTAAGCTCCAACTGTTGGAAAAATAACACATACAAAATTTCAAAGACGTAGCTTAAACCCTTCTGAAGCTATCGGTTAATATTCTTGAACACGTGTTTTAAGGACATTTTGTATGGCAGCTACCCGAAGAAGTAGGACGATTTTGCCCATTAACGAACTTGGCCTTACAAATTCAACCAAACATCCAGATTCAAAATTTCAAGATCCTAGGTGAAGGCGTTCTTGAGTTATCGTGCTAACGGACAGACGGACGGACGGACGGGCGGACGTCAAGTGGATTTGAGGTTTTTGGCCACAAATAAACAAAAAATAATATATAACTTTTTTTCGTCCGAGGCTTGGTTCTATGCGTTACAAACTTTTGGGCTGGATTAAACTTATAATACTCTATATGATTTCATCTAGAGTATAAAAACAAAATGTCTCGTAGCTCACAAACCCGTTGAGATATCAACAATTAAAGGGTTGAACAGGTTTTCACGAATTCCGTCACTTCTCTTAGGAGTGATAAGACTTCGAATTGCTTTTTACTTGCTCGGACTTTCTTTATATTTATCTAAAATTATTTTTAACAGGATTTTTGGATATTCAAAAGAATTTTTAGCCTACAAACCATTTTTAAAATTTTCTGACATCCAACCCCAAAGATTACACCACCTGGGGGGTTGAATACATTTTCACACATTCCTACAAATTTCATAGATCTAATGAGATATCGAATTGATTTTTCTTCCAAGGGCTTTGAGATATTCAACTCTAAGGAGGTGTAAGGGGGTTGAATGAGATATCAGATTGTTTTATTTTCACACACTTTTCATATAATACCCTACAAACCTATTTCACGATTTTTTGATATTGAATCCCCATTGGGTGTAAAGGGGTTGAATCTATTTCCACAACTTTAGTAATCCATCAGTTCTGATGAGATATACAATCGGTTATTTCTTCTACGGACATTTCATGAAGCCTAAAATCGAATTCCACGATTTTTCGAAATTCAACCGCCAAGTGAAAGTAATGAGTTTGCATACGTTTTTACAATTCGCTAAAGCTCTTAAGTCGAATAAGGAGCAAATTGGTTCTTTCTTCTATGGGCGTTTAATGTAAATAATATACCGAAATTCGAGTCGTCTATACCGGGCTTTTTATATATAGGGTCTTCAACAAGGACGATCAATTTCTAAATGTAAATAAAACAAATTGTGTGTGAGATATCCACACAATTCTTTTTTTATTTGAAAAAGTATTTTATGGGACAGTATGGAATGTAAAGTCGTTCAAATATCCGCCCGGCTTTGCTTGGTGGCACGTATTCGAGAGGTCCAATTTTCGACGACTTTGTCGCATAAATCTGACTGAATTTGCTAGATGGCGTTCGTTATGTTGACTTAAAGGTCATCAATTGTTTGCGGATTATACGCATCGACCTGTGATTTAAGATAGCCCCAAAGGAATAAGTCTAAAGGCGTTAAGTCGCACGATCACGGTGGCCAGTTCACTTCGCCGACGCGCGAAATAGCGATTCCCCCTAAATCGCTCGTGCAGAATGTCCATCGTGACATGCGCTGTGTGGCACGTAGCGCCGTCCTGTTGGCACCACATGCCATCGGTATCTGTATCATCCAGCTTAGACTACAAGAAGTTGCTTATCATTGATCGTTTGTCGGTTATGTCAATGCCAGTTTCGTTTTGGAAGAAGTACGGACCGATGATTTCGCCAGACCAAAATGCGCACCAAACCGTGACTTTCTCGGTATGCATTTGGTGCTGTTGTATCTCGTGTGGATTGGAATCGTCCCAAATCCGACAATTTTGGTTGTTCACACATCCATTCATCAAAAAATGGGACTCGTCGTTAAAAATCACGCAATCCGCGGAACGTTTTTCCATGGTGACTTGCCATACACTACTTAACAATTCACAAAAAATTTCACAAACTAACCTAACAAATTTTGAGCGTTCCTATTAAAACACCCTATGTTCCTATGTTCCAAATGTCAAATTTCCTCCGTTCCTAAAATATAAAGTCCAATATTTTTGGTATAAACGCTCCCCAACTCCCCTCTCACACCCGAAAGAACCAAAACCACACTTCACAAAAATTTGAATTAAATATCTCAAAGTGCTTGGCAGACAGACAGAATGAACTTTTCTTGCAGTTTTGATCTTGATCTACTTTTGGTCTACTAGTCCTAAGATGTGAAAATGAAAAATTTCGGTGTAACAAATTTATGTTTTTTATTTATTATTAAAATAATAAAGTAAAATGCAATTGAAATACTGCAGTTGCAGTATTACGACAGCACTGCCTACTGCAGAAGAGTTTTGTTTCCAAAGCCCCTTCCAGTCTTCCATGTTGTGCAATCGGACGTTTTAGATAAGACCGAGACAATTTTGATTCTCCTCGGGCTGAAAGAGTAGATTTTGCCTGACTCTTTAGTCGTTTCACTACTTTAGTTCAACCGGGTAATGTGCTCTGCCTTTTTTAAGAAAAGAAAGAAAAGACTGATACGGTTACTAATATAGCGAGCGTATTCCAAACTGTTGTCACTTATTTTGTACACAGCATGGTAGAATTGGAAGAAGAAGTGTGGTAGATTGAGAAAAACAGTGCACTGAAGAAACTGGCGGCTACTACCTACCATTGGCCTAATTAATGACGAATTATAGAATTAAAAACCTAATTTCAATAGCTTTATTAGCCATGTACAAAATGAAAAGTTATTCTTGGGGATTTTAGTCTTCCGAAAATTGAATGGATGCCTGAAGTGGAGAGTAGTTGCTTTTTACTATCATGGAAATGGCGACAGAGGATTTAGCAACAAACACTTTGTTCCGGATCAACAATGTTTATAATAATAATCTACGGCTTCTCGACCTTATTTGTTATTATTTATTTGTTGGCAGAGCCTGTAGAAGCCTTACTTCTTGTCGAACCACAACCTAAGTGGTCTTTTGTTCCTGGCTCTTAACCACTCCCTAGGCCATATCTATTTCCTTAAGAAAGGAGATAGGTGGCCACTGCATCACAATCACACAGAATATGTGCCGTAGTTTCAGATGTGGTTTCACATAATCGACATGCATCTAGTAATACTTTACCAATAATCTTATGGTGATAATTAAGGAAATAATGTCCTGAAAAATATCCCATTATAACCCTCGCGTTATACCTGCTTAAGGAAAGAAATTCCGACACTCTCCTACTTGAGAAAGTCAGGAATTCTCGACCTTATATTCGGCCGGAGTATTGCTGCCTTTCTAAAGCTGAAGTATTACTTCTCGCTGAGTCCTCACACCATCCAGCTTGTTCGTTGCGGTTCGATTTTCACACTGGTCCTGTAAATAATACTTCGACTAATTACTTATCTTCGTTTGATTTTAAATCTATAAATGTTAATATTTTAAATAATTGTCTGTCCAATGTCAATTGGTGTGGTATTTTAAATGGCAGCAATTGATGTTTTCTATAGGATTGTACATGCTGCTATTGAAATCTTTGTCCCGATAAAAAAAAAATGTCGTAATCGTTGCCCACAATGTATTTATAAAGCGCTAAGGATATTTCGGAGTCGCAAAAATCGATTACATAAAATATTCAAGAAATCAAATTTTCGAATTGATCTCAATAAATATTCTGCTATTCGGAAAGAATTTAACGCTCGTGTTAAGATCTCTAACAATCTGTATCTTCTGAAAATTAGAGATGACATAAAGAAATACACTACCTCTTTCTGGGGTTCCGTTAATGTTAAACGCAAATCTAGTGAATATCCCTCTTTAATTTTCGCTATGGGTCCTCCAACCAGGGCGGAATGGAAGAATGGTTTGGTCATACATGAATTCGACACAGTCATATATATACACCGCCGGTTCGAAGATGAACTACGGAGTCGGAGCGGGTGTTTTCTCAGACACACACTATGTCGGAAAGTCTTACCACCTACTAGGCTACGACAGCGTTTTCCAGGCGGAGATACTGGCGATCCGGGAGGCCTGTCAGACTTTATAGTAAGCGAAATTTTGTAGTCCTCACTGACAGTCAAGCCGCAATCAAGCCTTAGATTCGGCTACCACCTCCCCTAAAATCGTTGAACAGTGCCGAGAGGAGCTACCCTACTTAGGAAGTCAGCTCAAAGTAACTCTGCTTTGGGTCCCAAGGCACGGTTCTGCTCTTCAGGTCTCTCTCGTGGAAGCCGTTCTAGTCCCACTAGGGACTGTTTAGCGCCAAATATCCTCCCACTTTCTTACAAACGCAAACTCCAGATGGAAAGTACTGACCAACTGCGTTATATCTAGGAAGATATGGACATCTACTGCCGGAGTAGAATACATGAACTCTTGAACATGATCCGTGTTGACGTCTCCAGAGTCACGGCGGTTAGCACAGATCACTGGCCAATCGGCGACCACGTGGCCAGACTGGGCATTCCCTTTAACGTCAATTGCCGCAGTTGTGGGTATGCAAATGTGTGGGAAACTGTTATCCACCTTCTTTGCGAGTATCCGGCCCTAGCTAGAGCCAGACTTCGTGCATAAGGTTGCCAGATAGTTGGCTGCAGAACCCGCCGAGTGAACTGATGAAATAGCCCAAAACCCGCAAGAAGATTTGTAGCCCAAATACCGCGCTCAACTTTTAAATTTATCAGACCTACTTAAATGTGTTTAACATAATTGCGATTCCGACGACAAACTGTGCTCCAGAATTCTTAAGAAGCACTGTAATGTAAATATGTGTATGAATATATAAATTCGCATTTATCACAATTTTAAAAGTCTTCTCTAAAAATATTAGGTGCAATAATCAAATTATTCACGAAAAATAATTTGTAATTTTTATAATTCTAGCTTATCGAATTTTCAATGGAGTAGAAGCAACCACTGCAAAAAATGTTGTCACAAACACATTCACAGAAATATCGTCAATATTTTTTGCTGGATATACTTAATATCTGTTCTTTTCAATCCTGACCAGTTTCTCATTAGAGATAATCCTTCTCCCTCACAATCTCAGTAAAAATTATTTGCAATCGTCATGTAAACCGGCCTTAAGTTATCAGGCATCAATAAAATATTGCTTTTTACTTTTATGAATAATAATATATACGAGTATTAGTTTATATTACAAGATGCACATCAATATATCTGTGGTCACAGTGAATAACTTGGTAAGTCGAAAAACGAAACTTTTCAGGGCAGCACTTTGTTACTATTGAACTATTCCTGTAAATCCAGTTTTTTGAAAAAATTAATTTTGTTAACATCAATATGATCAAATAACGTTCGAAATCTAGTGGTTTGAAAATTATTAATTTGCTGAAATTATTTTTAGGATTTACGTTTAGTTACCTGATTTTGCACCAGATCATCCCAACTTTTTCACCATACGTACCTGATTATTCCCCATACTTGTTATATTAATTATATTAAGTTTCTTTGCTGTTATGTCTCATTTATTTTGTCAATTAGGTGTACTTTCATTTAGTTAACAAAAATACCATTAAAACAAAACGTTACAGTTAAGAAAACTTTTATTACGAAACAATAGCAAAAAACAACGTAAGCATAATATCCACTACAATTGGTACAAAAATATAAGCTACAAATAGAAATATGAATGGAAAAATTCATAAACAATGAATACAAATGAATCCCTAAAATGAAGTTCCAAAAGGAACTTAGGTAATTATTATTACCTAAGATTAAAATTACCCCTTGAAATTAATCGTCAATCTCATCCTGTTCGATTTGAAACAAATCTATAGAGAATGTGTTTTTTCTTTTCTAAACTGATGAGGTCCCTTGGTCCGAGTGAAACCAGGGGAAGGCGATCAAAATTACAATGTTTTCCCTTTTTTCTAAAATTTATCATTTTGAATGGTTAATTTTTTTTAAGGGTATGTTAAAAAATTACATTTCCCGGTCCTTGACGGTATTGCAACCACTGCACTGGTTTCCATAAAAATTTTTGATTTTCGGTATCCTGTTTTTTTCATAATGAAATGACCGCCTTCAATACACTTCACTTGGAATAATCTGTCACGATGAATAAATGGATAAATGCAGTTGACAACACAGATACACAGCGAAAAACTAGGTAATTCGACTTATCTGGTTTTTCCCGTGAATGATGACTCGGAAAAAATTATGGTAAGTCGACTTAGCAGATAATAAACACAATTTTACCACATACCAAGAAACCCCCACCCTTATAACTCAAAAACCATTAGGGTTGTGAGTTGCTAACTTCCTCACAGTGCGTATAAGGCTTGGAAGATAACCACAGTACACTTATCCCATTTTGGCCATTTTTCGACTTACCAAGTTATTCACTGTGACCACAGATATAATAATGTCAGCATCTCATAATCACCTTCGCCTAAGCGATCAGATCCTGAGTCTAAAAAAGATCAAAACGCCTCCCGATTAGCGTCATACAATGTTGCGAGCTTGAGGTTCGCCGGGATTTCAAGTAAAACACAGTTCGATTTCATTTACTACTTGATCGCTGTTATCGATGAAAATCACTTAAAAAATACTCTTTCGCGTAGAACTGATCGTCGTTTCATTCTCTCAGCAGAAGAACATATCCCTGGGCTCTGCAGCGCTTATATACCGCATGTGGTGAGTTGAGCCATTTCCAGCATATTCGGTTGTTTGTGTGAAATGCGCATGAAGTAACTATTACATGCGAGAAATGTCTAGAATATGCGAGAAGTACATGGACCAATCTACGATATTACAAGGTTGTTGTTTTTACCTGGAAACTTTAATACCAATAATAAGTGAGTTCGACGGAGGAGGAATTGGAAGACGATTTCCAGCAGTTGAAAATTCGTTGAGTTTTTTTGAAAACCAAAATAAGAAATCCAGTCGTTAGTCACAAATAACTTACTTTTTTACAATAAAATAGTAAATAAATGCATACATATACATATAGGTACATTATGTATATATGTACATATATGTACATATATGTTGAATGTACTTTTTTTGTTATTATTGATAAGTCGAAGTCTTGATAACTCGAAACTTTTATGCGTCACATCGCAGTTCGAGTTATCAAAGTTCGACTGTATATATTAACAACCAGGACGTTAATGCTAAGATTTTACACCACAAACAATCTCAAAGACTACAAAAAAATAAAACTAAGCAGATATAGAAGAATCGATGGGTTAGATGGAAAGCAAAAAAGAGAAGTGGTGATTTTCTTCATAATTTTGCTAAAAATCTCCCTTTTGCTCCATTGATTACTATACTAAATACCTCCGTATTTGCTCCCTCATTGAGTTCTCCTCGAACTTCCTACTGGGTAACTATCACATCACTACGCTTCCATTTCCATAGCGGGTTAGTTTTTATAGAATTACGAGTTGAGTTGAAATTCGTTTGAAAATTACAACTTAACTCAGCTCAAGTAATTAGCATTTAAAAGAATTTACGCGTCTCGTATTAGTTACATTTAGCTGTGATTTTTTAATTACATCATTTTGGGGAGGGAGGGGGGTTTGAACCCCCAATCCCCCCCGGGTTCGCGCCTGGTAGCCATGGATGCTAAGATGAACTGGAATGCGCACATTAAACGCACTACTGAGAAGGCTGAGATCTTTCTTTGGACATGCAGAACCCTTTTTAGTAAAACTTGTGGTTTAAACCCAAATATTGCTCACTGGATGTATACGGCAATAGTCAGACCAGTGATCACTTATGCATCATCTGTATGGTGGTGCCAAACCTTACAGATAACTGCACAGACCCAGCCTAGCAAGTTGCAAAGGTTGGCCTGCACTACTATCTCTTGAACAATGCGAACCACTCCTACTACAGCATTCGAGGTGATTTTAAATCTTTCACCTTTACACCTGTACATATATGTACAAAAAAAAGCCAAGCTCATGGCATACCGACTTCTAACTTCTGAGGATACGGAAGCAAAGAAAATAGCGTCCATAGCATAGGCGCGCCGTTGGGGGTGCCAGGAGGGGCCGAGACCCCCTCAGGCCCCGGCTTGGACCTTCCCAGAAAAATAATTCTGGCCCCTTCCAGAAAAGTAATTCCTTCCTATCCGCAAACTTTTTGTTGCCAATTGTTTAGAAAATACTGACCACAAGAGCGCAGAAATGGAAGATTGTATTTTGAAACTATTATCTGATTTAGATATCAATTTGGAAGATTGTACATAGAGGGCAATCTTATGATAATGCTTCTAATATGTCGGGTATATATAGCGGCCTCCAAGCGCGCATTAAATCTATAAAAATCTTGCTATTAACGTACCCTGCGCGGCACATTCTTTAAATTTAATTGGAGAGTCGGTGGCGGAATGCTAAGTACAAGCAACTAAATTATTTTTATTTCTTTAAAATCTATACAATTTCTTTGCCGCGTCAGCATCAAGATGGGAAATTTTGAAAGATACGCTAGCATTAAAAAAACAAAGTGCCCAAAAAATTAAGCGACACTCGTTCATCAGCAAGAGCTAATTCAGAGAAGGCAACTGTTTCCGGTTATGAAAATTTTAAAATTGATTTGAATAAAATTTTCGAATATAATTTCCAAAAGCCTGCAACAAAATTTGAAGATGAGGGGTTGTTAAATGAGTTCAACTCACTGGAAACTGCTATTATGGTAGCATTTTGGAGCGAAATATTAGTTTATTTATTTATTTATTTTATTTGTAGCGCCATATAATAAGGAACCCAAAAGGTTTCGGCCAAGCCAACTGGGGCATATGGCACATAATTATACATTTTCTATAAACAAAAGAAATATTAGAAATCATAGATAAAAATCATATATCACTTCAAAAAGTTGATACTACAATTGAAAGCATTATTTAATTATACGCTTCTTTAGAAACGAAACGAAAAGAAACGAAATACAGAATCATTTAACCTTTACAAATCCGAAGGTAACAAATTGTCTAATTCTGCCATCAAAATTGTATTTTCTAATGACGAGGGGCGCATTATTTTTAGTTGCCCACGGGCGCCGAATATCTTAGGACGGCACTGCATAGGAACTATTTCAAATTTTTTCCTTCAACTGCAGCTAGTGGAAAAGCAATGTATAAAACATTTTAAAGTCACAACCTAAGACTAATCATTCGTTGTTTATACGAACATCTAATTTGTAAGCACAAAACGGACGAACTTGTATGAAAAGCATGTGTGCCTTTCGGAAGAAGTCGTATGTTTTGAGCCATTCGGCCCCTGGCCCTTGCCAGATTTTAGGTCACGGCACGCCTATGCTCCACAGACCTTGTGAAAGAACTTGAGAGCGACCCTATTCTCGGCATTCCGCTTTCGGATAATATCGTACCAAGAAATACCATTCAAAGAACTGTTCTCACCCCGAAAGAACTGGGAAACACATATGCCTGAATTTGGACAGGGAGCACTTATCTGGTATACTGGTGGCTCCAATTCAAATACGATCTTCTAAGCAGAAATTTATGCAATTGATCTATGTATCAGGGAAAACATAAGAAGAGGATACAAGAGTCACAAGATCTACATTCTCTCTGACAGCAGAGCAGCATTACTTGCTCTTCAATCATTTTGTTTAGGATCCCACTTAGTGTGGACCTGCTTCCAAGAACTTAAAAAACTAGCGAACTCAAATGCAGTCATACTGATATAGGTTCCTGGATACAGTTATATTGTAGGCAATGAGTCCGCGGACCAGTTAGCGAAAAAAGGAGCTGACTTAAAATTCACAGAACCAATGTCTTTCTGTAGAATGCCAACAGCTGCGGCAAAAGAAAGACTGTTGGACTGCATTAATATCCAAGCTGACCTCCACTGGACAGGGACGGTGCGGTGCAGACAGTCCAAACTATCCTTGAAGGTCACTCCAAGAAACGAACCTTCGAATTGCTCAAATTGATCCGTAATCAAGTTTGCCGTTTACAGCACACTGTAAGTCTGTAAGCTTAAAAAGCATCTGCATACGATTGCACTGGTTTCAGACGATATTTGCAGATTGTGTGAAGAAGAAGAGGAAAATGCAGAGCACGTTCAATGCCATTGCAAAGGACTCGCGCACAGAAGACTCAGACTTCTTGGACTTTACTTCCTAACACCATTGGAACTCATGTCTAACTCGCTCAAGAGCATATTACAATTTATTGATATAACCGTCCTGAGGGAGTTATAATAAGGAAGGACTGAGGCAGTAGTGAATCGGGATTTTGAGACCGTCCTCCATCATCTACAATCTACAATCAATCAATGGTGTCTTGGAGCCATCTGTATACCAGATAAGTGCTCCCTGTGCACATGTGCCTTTTAATTTTATTTTTGATTACTTTCATTATATTCGATATTGTAATATTTTGTAACTTTTATTATTTTACTTTATTATTTTTTAATATCGACCTGAAATTTAAAAAAAATTTGCTACCCTCAAATTTTGTATTTACACGTTTTAGGACTAGTAAACACCAAAAGAGCAAAAAAAAAATTTCCGTCTGTCCGCCGTATACGCCGTACGCAAAATCGTTTGAAGGCGGGTAACTCCCAAGCCCCTTGAGGTATTACGTTGAAATTTTTATGGTGGGTAGATTAGCTGAACCCTTACGGATGGTATCTTTTAAGGGGGTGGGGCTGTAAGGGGGGATGAGGGGGGAGCGTTTTAGACGAAAAATTTTGGTTTCCAGATCTCAGGAACCACTAATGCTAGAGTCTGAAACTTGGAACTTATGTAGTACTATGATAGTGGACTCATTTGCAAAAAAATTATCGATAAGGGTTAAGGGGTGTGGAAGTGGGGGGGAAAACAATGAGTCCAAAACGCTTGAAAGCCGGGATTGAAACATTCTAAAATCCATATCTCCTGAACGATTGATGTTAGAAGATTGAAACTTTGTGGTTGTTCTTAGGGATACTTGAAGATTAGACAAGGGCTAAAATTTTTAAGGGGGGAGGTGGGGAGTGGGGTTGGAGGGTGAAAAATTTTGGATTACAATATCTTCCGAAACAATTACACCAGGAAGATAAAATTTAGTTTCTGTATATGGAATCACAAGAGGAGTCTACTGAAAGTAAATTTTTTGAGGGTGGAGGTGGGGCACGAAAGTGGGGGTATAGCAATTTTTTCAAAAAATTTCATTTTCATATCTCAGAAACCGTATCAGATATGATCTTCAAAATTTTACAGGAGTTGGGCTCGGTAAACCTCTAGTAGGGAAAAAAAATTTAGTGGTGAGGTGTAGGGGGTGATGGTGAAAAGGGGTAGAAAGGAAAAAAATTCTGATTTTTATTTCTCGAAAACCGTAATGAGTGGAAAGCTAAAAATTTAGGATTATATAGAGCCACTGTAGAGACATCCTACAATTGGCAGGAAGGTACGGGGGAGAGGGGTGGTTTTTTATATCTCAGAAACGGCTTAAGCTCCTATTAGAGTAACTAAAGCAAAAAAAAAGTTCAGATTTTTGTTGGCGTTCAGGGGTTGAGAAAAAAAATGTCCGTAAATCCACATTTTCACGAATTTCGTTAAAACTTTTAGACATGTCATGCTATCAAAGCAATTTTACTTCTACGGGCTATTTATGTAAGCGCCTAGTAACGAACTTCAAAATTTTTTGATATCCAACCCCTAAGGGGGTGTAAAGTGATTGTGTACATATTCACGAATTCTGATATATTCCTAAGGTATATTGAGATTTGGAATTCACTTTTACTTCTTCTATAAGCTTTAAACGTAGTCGGGGAAAAACCCGATTTAAGTATTTTTCTCTATTAGTAACCTACACAGCATCTCATCATTAAACACGTTTCGGACATAAAATAATAAAGTTGCGCCCAGACTGTTGGCAGATTTTTTGTAATTTCTTGTAACTGAGAACTATACTCTGTAGTTAAATTTAAATAAAAAACATACAGCAGCCACAATCGGCTGCAAGCCAATCGTATGATACTCCAGATGAAATACTGAATTCCGATTTATATTGTAGTTGGGGATAAAGTAGAATTACGTGTGTGCATGTTGTATGTCCTTTATTAAGGACTGCCATTAGAATGCAAATCAAAACTAAAAGACAAT
Source organism: Beris morrisii (assembly GCA_951812415.1). NCBI lineage: Eukaryota > Metazoa > Arthropoda > Insecta > Diptera > Stratiomyidae > Beris > Beris morrisii. The sequence continues at coordinate 11,414,409 of OX638314.1, read as the reverse complement.
ATTCAGTGTTTAATTTCATATCTTGAACTGCGTAAGTCATCGAAAAAAAATTTCCTTTTTGAAGGACTTTCACATGGGTGGTGCAGGAAGGTCTCACTCGATTTTTTATATATTTATCCTTTTCCTTGGAAGTATTCAAAAATTAATGTGTACCAAATTTCAAATTCGTAACTTTATTTTTGCTCAAATCTTATATGTACAAAATTTAAACTTCATGGCTAAACGATTTCTTGAGTTATGGTAAGTTTCGTGAATTGAATGTGGATATTTTAACAGGATATTTGTATGGCAGCTATACGAAGGACATATAGGATTTTCTTCATAATCATACATTTAGCTCCAACTATTGGAAAATTAACACATACAAAATTTCAAAATCGTAGCTTAAACCCTTCTGAAGTTATCGGCCAGTATTCTTGAACACGTGTTTTAATGACATTTTATATGGCAGAAGGAGTAAAAGGATTTAGCTGACTAGTAAACTCGAACTTCGTTTCCACTCAAAACGAATTTGTACAAAATTCCGAATACGGAGCAAAAAGATTACTTGAGTTATAGTGAGTTTCGTAAATTAAGTGAAGACATTTTAACAGGATGTTTGTATGGCAGCTACTCGAAGGACTAATAGAATTTTTTCTTATTCATACATTTAGGTCCAACTATTGAGAAACCAACGTATACAAAATTTCAAAGTCGTTGCTTTAGGCGTTCCGAAGTTATTGGTCAATATTCTTGAACATGTGATTTAAGGATATTTTCTATGGCAGCTACCCGAAGGAGTAGGACGATTTTGTCCGTTAACGAACTTAGCCTTACAAATTCAACCAAACATCCAGATTCAAGATCCTAGGTGAAGGCGTTCTTGAGTTATCGTGCTAGCGGACAGACAGGCGGACGGGCGGACGGCCGGACGGACTGACGTCAAGCGAATTTGGAGTTTTTGGCCACAAATAAACACAAAATAATATAGGTATATAAAATTTTTTCGTCCGTGGCTCGGTTCTATGCGTTACAAACTTTTGGGCTGCATTAAACTTATAATACTCTATATGATTTCATCTAGAGTATAAAAATATTATGAAAGGCTTGTTTTAAACTTATTACTGATTATTTCACTTATTACTATCGTTAAACGCAAAAGGAGCTATGAGAACATGGCAATAATTTAAAATTACACATTGCTATGTTTAAATGACAGCTTTTACAACAATTAAAAAAAAAATGTCAGTCCGTTTGTCTGTCGTACGGAAAATCGTTTGAAGTCTCGTAGATACCAAACCCTTTGAGCTATTAACGAAATACTGATGCCGAAGGCCGAGCCCGAAGGGCTCAGTCGACATAGAGATGAGTCGCGCTCGAGGCACCGACTCCGTTGCCTAAATGTGACCTGAAAAGGGGAGAAAAATGATGTGTTGGTAAAGTGACAAGTGTACCAATGCGAGTAGCTGATAGACGGGAAGAGCCGTAAATCAGTTGAGGATAAAACTAACATGCGCCCATGGTCGACTTTTAAGAATGCAACGACATTTGTCTACGCTCCGCAGGGTAACCATGGAAGACCTAGGAAATTGCAGTACCAATTAAATAATTGCGATATGAATGCGATAGACGCTGTGTTCGAGTATAAGTCAACCGTCCGAGGCAAACGGAATAAGAGCTTCCGAGGAAACTCTTTCACGCCGGCACACGTAATGTCCACCTGAACGACCCGTCCATCCCGTTCACGTTAGCGATTTGACATAGGATCTACAAGCGCCATCTTAGGATACTTGTGTTTCCACAGTCCAGTTTCGTCGTAGTCGATGCTATCGCGTACTAGCGGATTGGTGATCCGCCGATCACGGCTGACGCATTGAAAAACCTCAACGCACTTTGTTTGCGGAATTCCCGAATGGTTGGAAGATTCGCTGTCCGATATAGTTGAGCTATTAAATTGAAATTGTGATATTAATAGACTCTCCTGTTATTGGCGGAGATATGCGATCAGAATATCCCACTCTACATTGACAGCCTGGCGGCCATAAAGGCGCTGGAATCGGTCACCATTAAATCCCAGTTAGTAAAGCGCTGTCGAGAAGTGCTGAAGGTACTTTGTAGTCAGAACAGAGTACTGATTTGCTGGGTGCCAGGGCATAGTAATGTACTAGGGAACGAAATAGCGGATAAGCTTGCGAGATCGGGATCGGCATCGAATGGTAGGGTCGAGGAGGATGTTTGTCCACCGATATGCGGCACCAAAGCGCAAATTGGTGAGCGTGCTAAAAAGGCGGCCAACTGTAGGTGGGCAGGGCTGGCAATCTGCAGGATTTCTAGAGCCCTGTGGCCCGAACTGGATAGTCAAAAAACTAGGAATATATTAATTTGAGATACAGGAAAACTGCGACTGCTCGTCGGAGCACTGATAGGTCACTGTATGCTGAGGAAACACGCTATGCGGCTAGGGGTAGCGGAGACGGACATGTGCAGGTTCTGCCATGATCTGTACGCTGTGGAGGACATCATTCACATCTTGTGTGAATGCCCAGGGAGGCTGGGTAGTCTTTTCTTCGATTACATCGAAGATTTGAGGTCGTTGGGTTGGATGACAAACTGATCAGGTTCTGCAGGAAATTGGAGTGTTTTTGAGGGGATGGAAAAGCTCACGAGAATCTGGAGGGATCGCAATGGGCCCGTATGGCGCCTAGTGAGCTCGGTGGTTCTAGCGCTGCGCCCCTTCTTGAAACTAAACTAAACTATTAATAGACTGGGTAGCCCCCCTGAAGTGATCACTTTTTCAGGGGTGGGGGTGTGAGTGTGAGGGGAAAGAGCGTTTTAGACTGAAAATTTGGTTTTTAGATCTTAGCAACCACTTACGCTAGGAGACTGAAACTTGGATTTTGTTTAAAGTTTTGATTGTTGACCCATTTGCAGAAAAATTGTCAATATGGATGGATGAATGAGTGTGGGAGTGGGGGGAAAAAACTTTAGATTATGATATCCCATGAACAAATTGCACTAGAAAAAGAAAATTTGAAAGAAAGATTTCCAAAAGAAGTTTGCTGAAAATAAAATTGTTTAAGGGGCGGTGAAACATGGAAATGGGAGGATAAGAATTTTTCAAAAATATTACGCCTCATTTCTCAAGACCAGTTTAAGCTAGATGCTCAAAATTCTAAAGCGAAGTAGTCCAAATAGACGCCTTGTAGGGAGGTGTGGATGTAGAGGGTGAGAATGGGGGAGGGTGAAAAACAACAAGTTCTGACTTTTATATCTCGAGAACCCATAATGATGGACAGCTGAAACTTGATATTTAGATGGAGCTATAGTAGTGGCATATTGGAAAAATATAATTTCTTATAGGGGTAGTATGGCACGAGAGGAGAGGAGTTTTTTTTAGGGGCTTTCAACAAGAAGTTCAATTTTTAAATGTAAATAAAATAAATTATGTATGAGACACACAATTCTTTTTTTATTTGAAAGAATATTTTATGGCATTACGTATGGAAGGTAACGTCGTTCACATGTCCGCCCAGCTTTGCTTGGTGGCACGTATTCGAGAGGCCCAATTTTCGACGACTTTATCGCATAAATCTGACTGAATTTGCTGGATGGCGTTCGTAATGTTGACTTAAAGGTCATCAATTGTTTGCGGATTATACGCATCGACCTGTGATTTAAGATAGCCCCAAAGGAATAAGTCTAAAGGCGTTAAGTCGCACGATCACGGTGGCCAGTTCACTTCGCCGACGCGCGAAATAGCGATTCCCCTTAAATCGCTCGTGCAGAATGTCCATCGTGACATGCGCTGTGTGGCACGTAGCGCCGTCCTGTTGGAACCACATGCCGTCGGTATCCGTATCATCCAGCTTAGACTACAAGAAGTTGCTTATCATTGATCGTTTGACGGTTATGTCAATGCCAGTTTCGTTTCGGAAGAAGTACGGACCGATGATTTCGCCAGAACAAAATGCGCACCAAACCGTGACTTTCTCGGTATGCATTTGGTGCTGGTGTATCTCGTGTGGATTGGAATCGTCCCAAATCCGACAATTTTGATTGTTCACACATCCATTCATCAAAAAATGGGCCTCGTCGTTAAAAACCACGCAATCCGCGGAACGTTTTTCGAACGGAGCTCTGATTTTGAAAATAAAATTTGATGATTTGCACACGTTGTTCAACGCTATAACTTTCCATGGTGAATTCTGTTCACTACGGAACAATCCACAACAAATTCAACGGATGTTGATTTAACAATATGGCCGCTATAACCTAACAAATTTCGAGCATTCCTACTGAAACACCCTATATATGTAAATCAACTACAAAAAGGAAAGGAATAATTCAAATATCTTGTAGCGTTGGGAAGGGTGTCAAGAAAATGATCAGTAAAAATGGATAAATATATTTGATTTTCGGCATATCTCTTAGGTCTTCTTAAATATTGAATTAGTTTTTATTCTACAAATTCTTCATCTAAATGCCTAGAAAGCTTGTTCATAATTTTTTTAAATTCAACCCCTATGGGGGTTAGAGAGGTTGAATACATTTTTACAAGTTAAGCCATATTCCTCAAGTGTAATTAGATATCGAATAACCCATTTTCAATATTTTTTCTTTGCAACCCTTTAGGGTTGAATACCTTTTCACGAAATCCGTCACATCTCTTAGGAGTGATAAGACTTCGAATTGGTTTTTACTTCCTCGGCCTTTCTTTATATTTTTGTCCAAAAACACCTTTCAGGATTTTTGAATAATCAATCCCTAAGGGGGTGTATGCGGGTTGCATACGTTTTCTCAATTTTCGCCAGATCTCTTAAGTTTGTTGTAGTATCAAATTGGCCTTAGTTTAGTCAGAGTTTAGCCTACAAATCAATTTTAGGATTTTCTGATATCCAACCCCAAGGTCATGTCGTCATATCGCAAAGTCGTCATATCTCTCTTAGCTCTGATGAGGCAGTAAATTGGTTCTTACTTCTATGCAAGGCCGTAGCCAGGGGGGACCGACAGGGTCCGGACCCCCCCCCCCCCCCCCCCCCCCGAAATTCTCAAAGAATTCAAAATACCCAAAATCAACCTGCTTTTCTTTGTCAATTGTTTATCAATTGTATTGAGAGGCACCCTGTATAATAATAACAAATCTACACAATGTAGAATCTTCGTAGGGTTAGCGCAACGATACGATCGCTAAATTTCGCAGAATTTTTTTATTACTTCCTGAAATTTAGCAATCCAGATTTTATTTCTGATTGAAAACGACGTGTTTATGAATATAGAATTCATGGAATTTCACGATCGTGTTATTGCGCTAGCCCTACGAAGTTCCACGGTACGCGCCTGTATTAGTACCTACATATGTAATTGAAATATATCAAGGTCGATGGGAAGGTGGGTCAAGAGGAAAATTGAATTTAGCTTATGTAACTTTGTCATCCCTCTCTTCGAACTAGACACATTTGCCGAAACGAAGGTCATAGCAAATCAAATAATTCTTTATTTGGTGCAATCATAAAGACAAATGTTTTGATTAGACTGCTTTCACGTTCTGCTGACAAAAGTGTAAAACATAAGTAATAAAAATAGTGAAAAGTGAAGATATACCGGTATGAATATATGTACTCATTTGTTGTGTAGTTTACTTGTTTTAGGGTTCCATAGATAAAAAATCGTGACTACATACAGTCAGCGACAAAAGTCATGGCACCTTTAATTGTGTAGAAAAACAATAAGTACTATTCAGTATGGTTTTTAATTTTTAAAAGTAAATTACTCAAAATATAATCTTTATAATAGCAGCTATATTTTCCCATTTATGGGATTTCAATATTGCATTGCGTTTGTCCATGAAGCCTAAAATTTGTTGCGTAGTACACAAATGCCACGACAAAAATCATGGCACTCAGCGGGTTGCTTATTCAATAACAGTAATTTCCAGGAACTGTGTAGCCTGTTGGAAGTAAATATCAATTCGGTGGTCTATCTATTTTAGTTTGAGAAAGTTTTACGTTGATTCAGTCAATTTTTAAAGTGTTTCGTGATTAAAAAAGATGTCAAGGAAAGAAACAACGTGTGAAGAAAGGAAAATTGTGTTAAATATGAGGAAAGATGGGAAAACTTATGAGGAAATTGAAGAATATATACAAAGGAGTAAGTCAACAGTAAGAAATATAATAAAACGAAAGGAAATAGAAAACAGAATTAAAAATAAGACAAGAACGGGCCGGCCCCAAGTTTTAACCGACAACGATAAACGGATTATAATACGCAAAGTCAAGGTTAATCCAAAAATATTTGCAAGTGAACTAAACCAGGCAGCTTCAGTTGAATTCGGAAAGAAAATTTCTCCAAGGAGTATTCAAAGAGTCATACGAAGTAATGGACTTAAAAGCCGTGTCGTTTGCAAAAAACCGTTCATAAGCAAGGCAAATAGAAAAAAACGTCTAGAATTCGCCAGAAAATACTTAAATGCACCAGCAGACTTCTGGAACAAGGTAATTTTTTCCGATGAATCGAAATTCAATATTTTTGGAAGTGGTGGTCGCATAAGAGTGTGGCGGCGACAAGGCGAAAGTTTACTGCCGAAACATTTACATCCTACAGTGAAACATGGTGGCGGTGGCGTTATGATATGGGGATGCATGTCTGCAAATGGTGTGGGAAATATGGAGTTTATAGAAAGCACAATGGATCGTTACGGATATCTAGCCATTTTGAAGAAACATTTGCAAAATAGTGCGGAAAAATTGGGTTTGAGTGGTGATTATTATTTTCAACAAGATAATGATCCCAAGCATACAGCATACATTGTGAAACAATGGATAATCTATAACACTCCCCATATGCTGGCTACACCTCCTCAATCACCAGACCTCAATCCAATTGAGAATCTTTGGAGTGAATTGGAAAAAAACCTAAGGAAACATGACATAACATCGAAAGCACAACTGAAGGACATCATACGGCAAGAATGGGCTAATATCAACAATTCATTTACGCTAAAATTAGTCCAATCAATGCAAAGGCGCTTGAAAGCGGTAATACAATCCAAAGGATATCCAACTAAATATTAATTTCAATATACTGCTATTAAAAGATACAATTTTCTAATCAAGTGCCATAACTTTTGTCGCGGGAAAAGTAGAATTTTTGTATAAACGATGTTGTTTTGTTTTATTAATTTTGTGAAATTTGATTTGTTTTTATATATTCATAATCTATATTAATATATATTTATTATTTCTAAAACACAACGGAATGGCTTTAATATTTTAGAAGATATGTATCTGCAAAACGATAAGTGCACTCAGGTGCCATGACTTTTGTCGCTGACTGTAGGTACTCGTAGTTTTTTGATTTCTGGTATCGTGTACTTTTAATGTGGGTATACTGGCTACATATACTTCCATAATATACATACTGATCAATATAGTGGTTTCTGTTTTTTTAGTATGCAAAAATATTAGGTAAGGTAAAAGATACCTAGCTAGATTATTATGTACAGATCTGACTATTTTTAACCCTACCGAAAATGAGGACATTATAACATAAGTGTTTATATGAATGGGGTACAATAGAAAACGGAGCAACGTTCCGAAATCCGAAGCTTTAATTAGTTTACCGGTTACTTGTTAATGTCTATTTCCTTCCTAAAATCTGATCACAAAGCTAGATATGTGTACATCTAAAAGCAGAAGTGAAGCCTAAAAAAATGCACAAAAAAGCCATGGGCATCTATGAAAGAATTGGTGATAGATAGTGAGAAAAACCAGGAAACATTTGAATTTTTTTTTTACAATATGGACGGGATTTCACCGCTCTTACTCCCTCACATGTAAAATAGCTTCAATAATTTTGCGTGAAGTTTGCGATAATTATATCCGCCTTCCTATTAGTTTTGAATGTAAAATAACTTTGATTTTGGAAACCACTCTAATGGCGCCAGAGTGCCACCCCTAATGGATGCAAATCGCGCCACTCACACGCACTAGTGATGCGACTAACTATGGAACCCTACTTTAACGAACATGAGCCCTGACTATTTTTTTATAGGGTAAAAATGTCGAAGAGAACGGGGGAAAATACGTTGTTTAACTATTTGTTCAAGAAAAGTAAAGCGTCCGAGATCATCGATAATAATGCTGATGTACGAGTATCTACCGAAAACCTAACCCAATCTGTACCTGAATCTGACATAGCTGGTACTAGTTCCAGTACTTCGAAGCAAATATCTCTGAATCGTAATATTTTTGATGTGGGGTACTATGTGGATACGAAGAACCAAATGGACGATGATATGAAGCGTAAGTTATTAGATTCGCCTTGGAAACCGGAAAAATCATTCGACTTTCCAGCAAGTGTTGGTAGAAAAAAGCTGAAGTTTCAGATGCATTGGTTTGAGCGTTTTCAGTGGCTGGTTTACACCACCAAAAAGCAAGGTGCTTTATGCAAGTATTGTGTACTATTTGCCAGAGATTACGCCGGAAAAGGCTCTCACCAGCAGATAAAATCATTAGCACTAAACAAATGGAAAGACGCCTTACAAGATTTCAAACGTCATAGTGAAAGCCAATACCATCAATCGTGTGTGTTATTGGCTGATAACTTTCTTAAGGTGCACAAAAATTTGCAAAAGGACATCGTGAGCCAACTAGATTCTGGGCGTCAAGTGCAGATAAACGCAAATAGGAAAAAACTTATTCCTATTATAGAAACCATAAAACTGTGTGGCAGGCAAGAATTGGCCTTGAGAGGGACATGCGATTCAGGTCCAATTAAAATCAATGACATGGAGCCTGAAATTAATGACGGTAATTTCCGATCTATTCTGCGTATGAGGTATAATTGTGGCGATCCTGATTTGAAGAAGCACTCGCAAACTATGATGCTAAATGCTACGTACCTAAGCCCGACCATACAAAATGAGCTAATCGTAATATGTGGTGAGATTGTCCAAAAAAAATTGGTTGAAGCCTTGAATTCTGCTAAGTATTTTTCAATACTAGTTGATGAATCAACTGATATCTCAAGACAAGAACAGATGTCAATTTGCGTCAGATACATCGATTCCAAAGATCATGTTTACGTTTTGCGTGAAGATTTTCTTACATTCGTTGCTGTTAAATGCACTAAAGGAAAGTACTTAGCGAACGAAATTCTCTCCGAGTTAAGAAATTTAGGAGTTGATTGCGAATACCTTATTGGGCAAGGATATGACGGTGCCTCCTCGATGAAAGGCTGCTTTAATGGTGTTCAAGTAGTGATCCGCGAAACACACCCAGAAGCATTATATGTGCACTGCAGTTCACATACCCTAAACTTAGCTTTAAGTTATTCATGCCAAATTCAATCTGTCCGAAATACTATTGGCATTATAAAATCGGTTGCAAATTTTTTTAAGTTCTCGGCAAAGCGTACACTATGTTTAAAGGAGAATATAAGAAAACACTTTCCTGAAACGCAATGGAGGAGCCTCACGGCAATGTGCGAGACTCGTTGGGTTGAAAATCATGATGGGTTGATAAGATTTAAAGAAATATTTAAAGCTATTGTCGAAACGCTGGAGGATTTGAGTTCTGATATGGATTCTGAAACTTCATTAAAAGCAACATCTTTTTTAAGATCCATTATCGCCTGCGATTTCGTTGTAAGTTTATGTTGTTTGGCTTTGCTGTTTTCTTACACGCTGACGCTCTGCAAAATCCTTCAATCTCCCAACTGTGACTTAGTATCCGCCTTACAGCATGTCGACCTCATCATAACGACTTTTAAGGACATTCGCACAAATGTCGATTCAAAATTTTCTACGATTTTCACAACTGCGAAAAATTTACTTACAGTTGTAAACGAAGAAATAGTGATTTTATAAAAGGTTTTTGGAATGGGACTCGGTAAATGCTGAGCTTGAACTGTGGAAAACAAAATGGCAGCAAGAACTAGAGATAGATCGGCCAACATGTGCTATTGAAGCTCTTGGACAATGCAATCAAGATCTTTTTCCAAATATTCATAAGCTTCTAAAAATTTTAACGACATTACCGGTTACAACATGTACTCCTGAGAGGACTTTTTCTTCTTTGAAGCGACTAAAGGCCTATTTGAGAAACTCCACCGGTCAGGAAAGACTGACTGGATTAACGCTAATGTCTATTCTCGCAGAATCGATGTAAATACCGAGGAGGTATTAGATTTATTCGCAGCAAAAAAAGCTCGAAGATTAAACTTAGTTTTGTAAATTTATTTTATTGTGGAACTTCATTTTTCATTTTTTTTTATTTTTTCATTCTATAATCATAAATTATTGATCTGTAGATTTTTATGTCGTGAATTCCCATTGTTTTTAAAATTTATTTACATTACATATAGTTCGCATTTTCATTATTATACATACCTTTAATTTTAATTTTGCTGGTTGCTGCTCATGAATATTTTACTAGTTTTGTTCCCACACACGTAGAGTCTGTGCTTCCTGGATATATCCGTTTTTCAGCTCCAGATTTATTTTAAAAAATTCTAAAAGAGATAATGTTTTTTTTCCGCTTAGCTTGACTAGTTTTTCTACACCTAACGAAGTCAAGAGAGTATATTAAACTATTTTTATACTCTAGATGAAATCATATAGAGTATTATAAGTTTAATCCAGCTCAAAAGTTTGTAACGCATAGAACCAAGCCTCGGACGAAAAAAAGTTATATATTATTTTTTGTTTATTTGTGGCCAAAAACCTCAAACCCGCCTGACGTCCGTCCGTCCGTCCGTCTGTCCGTTAGCACGATAACTCAAGAACGCCTTCACCTAGGATCTTGAAACTTTGAATCTGGGTGTTTGGTTGAATTTGTAAGGCTAAGTTCGTTAACGGGCAAAATCGTCCTACTCCTTCGGGTAGCTGCCATACAAAATGTCCTTAAAACACGTATTCAAGAATATTGGTCGATAACTTCAGAAGGGTTTAAGCTACGACATTGAAATTTTGTAGGTGTTATTTTTCCAATAGTTGGAGCTAAATATATGATTATGAAGAAAATCCTGTTAGTGCTTCTGGTAGCTTCCATACAAATATCCTATCAAAATGTATTCACTTAATTTACGAAACTCACTATAACTCAAGTAATCTTTTAGCTACGAATTCGGAATTTTGTACAAGCTAGTTTTGAGTGAAAAGAAAGTTCGAGTTTACTAATCAGCGAAATCCTTTTACTCCTTCTGGTAGCTGCCATACAAAATGTCCTTAAGACACGTGTTCAACAATATTTTTCGATAACTTTTGAACGCTTCAAGCTACGAATTTGAAATTTTGTACACGTTCATTTTTAAATGGTTTCAAGGAAAAGGATAAATATGTAAGAAATCGAGTGAGTCCTTCCTGCACCTCCCATGTAAAAGTCCTTCAAAAACGAAATTTTTTTTCGGTGACTTACCCAGTTCAAGATATGAAATTAAACACTGAATATTGTCTTTTAGTTTTGAGTAGCAATCTAATGGCAGTCCTTAATAAAGGACATATAACATGCACACACGTAATTCTACTTTATCCCCAAATCGGAGTCCAGTATTCATCTAGAGTATTATACGATTGGCTTGCAGCCGATCGTGACTGCAGTATGTTTTATTCAATAAAAAAAGCCAAATTTGAATTTATCTGTTGTATGAAAAATAATATTTTCCATGATGGAAAACGATTCATATATGTTGACGGCACGTACGTGTATTGCAATGACAGTAGTTTAGAAAAAGCGAGCTAACCCGACCAAATAGTCGAATTGGCACTGGCTTTTGAATCAGGTCCTTACTGTGTATACGTAATATTTTCAGGAAAGTGGAAAAACTTTGATAGTGTAAAAATCTTAAGACGGTGTTTACTCAAAATATGATGTAAGAAAATAATGTTTCTCATATTATTGAACTGAATTTTAACATAATAATTAATGAGGCTTCTGTGATTTCCTACAAAAGCACCCTTTGCGGCACTGGCGCGTCTTCTCTGAGCAGCTGAGAGTAGGAAAGTCGTTCAAGCTGCCAGATGCATGCAATGGTTTCCAAGCGGAGTTCTGGCTGTGTTGCAGGCAGTAAACTTCCTGTTAATGGGGATATATGCACTCACGATATCTCATTCTACATTGACAGCCTGGTGCCTGGCCGCCATAAATGCGTCACTAATAAATAAATCGGTCACTATTAAATCCCAGCTAGTAACGCGCTGTCAAGAAGTGCTGAAGGTACTTTGTAGTTGGAACAGAGTACTGATTTGCTGGATACCAGGACATAGTAATATACTAGGGCACGAAATGGCGGATGAGCTGACGAGAACGGGATCGGATCAAACGGTTGGGTTGAGGATGCCAGCTCATCGATATGCGGCATCAAAGCTCTAATTGGTGAACGTTTTAAAGAGGCGGCCAGCTCTAGGTGCGCAGAGCTTGCAAGCTGCAGGATTTCTAGGGCTTTGTGACCCAAGCTGGATAGTCAAAAAACTAGGAATATATTAACTTGGGCCAGAGGAAAATTACGGATGCTCGTCGGAGCACTGACGGGTCACTACATATTGAGGAAACATGCCAGTAGCTGAGACGCACGTAGGCAGGTACTGCCACGATCTATACGCTGTAGAGGACATCACTCACATCTTCTGTGAATGCCCAGCGGTTGATAGAAGGCGAATAAGGTGGCTGGGTAGTCATTTCTTCGATAAAATCAAGGATTTGAGGTTGTTAGGGCATGACAAACTGGTCAGGTTCTGCAGGGATATAGAGTTTTTTTGAGGAGGATTAGCGTCCAACGGGATTTTGAAGGGATCCCTATGGGCCCATATAGTGCCTGGTGAGCGTGGCGGTTCTAAGCGCTGCTGAACTGAACTGAACCCTTTGATTGAATCTAATCCCTACATTTTGTAAATATCCAGCTATTAATAGTAGTATTTCTTTAACTCGAAAAAATATCCGAGAAAAATAAACTTTCTAATGCACGAGGTTTTGCGAAAATGCAACGATAGAACGATATCTCAGCAGTTCTCCTTTTGCTTTCTGAGTCTTTAATTTGCCTGAAGAAGACGTGGGCACCATAAGCTTTTGAAAAAAGAACGTCTTAATTTCATCGTGATTTCTCGTTTTAATAATTTCAAATTGAGTTCAAAAAGTGTAACTACGTGGTTTAAGTACTTTTACGAAAACCTCCACAAGGCAAACATAAATTTTGCTAATTATTTTTCTTTATTGAAACTTTCATATTTGTTTTTTATCTTTAGATGCGTAAGAATTTTATCGTGCGATAAAAATGGCATAGTGATTCTTCTTTGAACAAAATGCATATATTGCATACTAGCTTCATATAACAGTTCCTAAAACTAACATCCCCACTATAAGCCATAGTTCTGCCACTCCTGTTCTATGAGTCCCTATTAAAACTTTATAAAACAGCTGAAAATAGGAGTTGTATTGTAAATGAACGCGCACTTTAAAAAGGTACATCCAAAATGTACATCATCATAATGAAAAAAATCTGCCAATGGTCTGGGCGAAACTTTATTATTTTTCGGGTCAAAGTTCGGGAGTGGTCAAAGTCGGAGTGTATCATGAGCTGCTTCGAGATTATTAGATTTCTTGGAAAATTATGTTTGTTCTTAATATAAAAATATTCAAAATAGAGATTTTTAGCCGATTAAACATTGAAAAAGTCCGTGTAGACTATTCGAATTTCAGTATATTATGTACACTAAAAGCCCATAGAAGCAAAAACGAATTCGTTGCCTTATCAGAATTAAGAGATATGACGAATTGATAAAACGTATACAAACCCATTACTTCCACTTGGGGTTTGAATTTCGAAAAAATTGTGAAACAGATTTTTAGACGATTTCATAAGAAGCAACTTGATATCTCATGAGACACGAGGGATTTTGATAAATTTGTGAAAACGTAAGCAAACACTTCACACCTCCTTGGTTCTGGAAATTCGAAAAATCGTGAATTGGTTGGCCGTAATAATCAATTTTATATCTCATCAGAACTAAGGGATGGCAAAAATTGTGAAAACATATACAAATCCTTGGGGGTTGAATATCGAAAAACTGAGAAATGGGTTTGTAGGCGATTATATAAAAAGTCTGTGGAAATAAAAAGCGATCTAATATCTCATCGAACCTAGGAAATATGTCGAAGCTTTGTAAAGCATACAACCCCCTTACACCCATTATGATTGAATATCTAAAATACTGAAATTGACATTTTGGCTTTTTTATATAGAAAACCTTAGGAAGTAAAAATGAATTCGATATATCATCAGATATGCAACCTCCTTTCACTCACTTCAAGGTTGAATATTCGAAAATCCTGAAAGGAGTTAATTAATAAATATGAAGACAGCACGAGAAAGTAGGAACCAATTCAATTTCGTATCACTTCTAAAAGAAATTACGGAACTCGTGAAAACGTGTTCAACCCGTTTATACCCTCTTAGAAGCCGAAAAAGGAAAAAACTTAAAAACGAGTTTTAGGCGATTATTACGCAAGCACGTGAAAGTGAAAAGATATTCGCTATCTGATAAGACGTGGGGATATAGTAGAATTTGTGAAAAAGTTTATAACCCCCTTTGCACCCCCTTAGGGGTCGAATTTTAAAAAATACTGAAAACACTTTCTAGGTATTTATATGAAGAAGCCGCAGAATTAAAATGAATTAAATATTTGGGAAAACCTAATAGATATGACGAAAACCGTGAAAATATATGCATTCCATTTTCACTGATCATTTTTTTTGCCCCCCCCCCTCCCAACGCCAATGGATGTTTGAAATTTTTTTTTATCTAAATTAGTTTTCTAGTTGATTTACATAAACGTACCAAGTTTCAACTTTGTAGCATAAGTCGTTCTATAGATAGGAAAAACACCCCCCACCCCCGTACCATACTACCCCTATAAACAATTATATTTTCCCAAGATGCTACTAATATAGCTCCATCTAAATACCAAGTTTCAGCTTTATATCATTATAGGTTGTCGAGATATTAAAATCGGAACTTTCTGCTAGGGGTTTATTAGGCCTACTTCTGGTAAAAATTTTAAGCATCTCTCTTACACTGTTCTTGAGATATGAGACGTGATTTTTTAGAAAAATTCTTATCCCCTCCACTTTCATGCTCCACCACCCCCTTAAAAAATTTTGCATTCAGCAAACTTCATTTATCAACCTTTATACAAAAACCAAATTTTATTTCTCTAGTGCAATTGGTTCGTGAGATATCGTAATTTGAAGTTTTTCACCCCCCACCCCCGTACGCCACTGGCCACAACTCAAATTTTTGTTTCCGATCTATTCTCCTAGTATATCTACAGATATTCCTTAAGTTTCAATTTTGTGACATTTACCGTTTCGGAGATATGGATTTTAGAATGTGTCGATCTCACCTTTTTTGCGTTTTGGACGCATTATTTTTCCCTTCACTCCCAAACCCCTTCACCTATATCGGCAAATTTTTTGCAAATGGGTCCACTACTGAAGCTTTATATAAATTCCAAATTTCAGCCTCCTGCCATAAGCGGTTGCTGAGATCTAGAAACCAAAATTTTCCGTCTAAAACACTTCCTCCTCCTCCCCCCCTTACACCCACACCCTTCAGAATTTGGTCACTTCAAGGGGCGTACCCAGTCTATTCACAAAAAAAATTTCTATTTAATAGCTCAAAGGGTAGCTACGAGCCTTCAAACGATTTTGCGTACAGCGGTCGACGTACGGCGTACGACGTACGGCGTACGGCGGACAGACGGACTGAAATTTTTTTTTGCTTTTTTCGTGTCTACTCGTTATGAAACGTGAAAAAAAAAATTTGAGGGTAGCAAATTTTTTTTTTTTAAAAATCGAAAACAATACTGTATTATTAAAATAATAAAGTAAAATCATTGTTTTTGAGACAATGCAATTATTCATCAATATTATAGGAAACCGTTCTGTTTTAGACACTCACACATTAACAGAAATTATGTAAAAATTCATTGTTACAATGAACGAGTCCGTAATATTGATGAAATCGGTAATTCGCATTAAACTACTGTTTCCATTATTACTATTAACTGTGTCACTCTCTATATAATATGATGAACGTATTCATAATATTGATGAAATGAGTAATTAATGTTACTAATGTTGCTCCTCATATTAAAGTATAAATTCATAATTGCGATTAATCCTGTCATTGTAATGAAAACTGCGTTCATAATATTAATGCATATAGTGATATCAATATGATGAACTTGAACATTAATACTATGAACGTGGAACTGGATATAATTTCGGCATTTGCGAAATTTTTGCTGCTGCTGTGACTGTTTCTCAGCAGAACAATTGATACCATTTGATTTCGTGCCAACGATTATCTACTCTACCTTAACAAAAATAGTCTTGAGCTGTGCGATGATCGTTTTCTTCAATATAATGAAAGTGTTCATTACTAATATGGACATAATCAATTTGTGTTCCGAATACCAAGCAAAGAGGCAATTTTATAAGAACTTTTTAATCAATATGATGAAGGCGTGCACCAAAATTGAAAAGGAAAAAGTTGTGATTTTTATATCTCGACAACCTATAATGCTATAAAGCTAAAACTTGGTACTTAGATAGAGCTATATTAATAGCATGTTGGAAAAATATAAATTTTCATAGGGGCAGTATGGTACGGGGGTGGGGGGTGTTTTTCCTATCTATAGAACGGCTTATGCTGCAAAGTTGAAACTCGGTACGTTTATGTAAATCAACTAGAAAAGTAATTTAGATAGAAAAAATTTTCGAATATCCATTGGTGTTCGGAGGGGGGGGGGGCAAAAAAAAATGATCAGTGAAAATGGAATGCATATAGTTTCATGGTTTTCGGCATATCTATTAGGTTTTCCCAAATATTGAATTCATTTTTATTGTACGACTTCTTCATATAAATACCTAGAAAGTGTTTTCAGGATTTTTTAAAATTCGACCCCTAAGCGGGTGCAAAGGGGGTTGTAAACTTTTTCAAGAATTCTACTATATCCCCAGGTCTTATCAGATATCGAATATCTTTTCACTTTCACGGGCTTGCGTAATAATCGCCTAAAACCGATTTTCAAGTTTTTTCCTTTTTCAGCTTCTAAGAGGGTATAAACGGGTTGAACACGTTTTCACGAATTCCGTCATTACTTTTAGAAGTGATAAGAAATTGAATTGGTTTCTACGTTCTCGTGCTGTCTTCATATTTATTAATTAACTCCTTTCAGGATTTTCGAATATTCAACCTTGAAGTGAGTGAAAGGAGGTTGCATATCTGATGATATATCGAATTCATTTTTACTTCCTAAGGTTTTCTATATAAAAAAGCCAAAATGTCAATTTCAGTATTTTAGATATTCAATCATAATGGGTGTAAGGGGGTTGTATGCTTTACAAAGCTTCGACATATTTCCTAGGTTCGATGAGATATTAGATCGCTTTTTATTTCCACAGACTTTTTATATAATCGCCTACAAACCCATTTCTCAGTTTTTCGATATTCAACCCCCAAGGATTTGTATATGTTTTCACAATTTTTGCCATCCCTTAGTTCTGATGAGATATAAAATTGATTATTACGGCCAACCAATTCACGATTTTTCGAATTTCAAAAACCAAGGGGTTGTGAAGTGTTTGCTTACGTTTTCACAAATTTTTCAAAATCCCTCGTGTCTCATGAGATATCAAGTTGCTTGTTATGAAACCGTCTAAAAACCTGTTTCACAATTTTTTCGAAATTCAAACCCCAAGTGGAAGTAATGGGTTTGTATACGTTTTAACAATTCGTCATATCTCTTGAGTCTGATAAGGCAACAAATTCGTTTTTACTTCTATGGGCTTTTAATGTACATAATATACCGAAATTCGAATAGTCTACACGGACTTTTCCAATGTTAAATCGGCAAAAAATCGTTATTTTAAATATTTTTATTTTAAGCACAAAATTAATTTTCCAAGAAATCTAATAATCTCGAAGCAACTCATGATATACTCCGACTTTGACCGCTCCAGAGCTTTGACCCGAAAAATAATAAAGTTTCGCCCAGACCATTGGCAGATTTTTTTCATTACAGTCGGTCGCAAGAACTATTTTCGCCGCTACTTCTGCCGCTGCTTTCATTTAAATAGGTGTCATATGTTTCCGTGCTTTCTAGAAAAAAATTTGCTTCTGCCGCTGCTACTGCTATTATTGTGTCACGGTCTTAAGACAAGCCTCAATGAATTAACTGTTGATAGATGAAATCTGAGAGTGTTACAAGTTTAATCCAGCCCAAAAGTTTGTAACGCATAGACCGGCGCGTCGGACGAAAAGAAGTTAGATATACATTTTTTTTGTTTATTTGATGCCAAAAACTTCATATTCGCTTGCTGTCTGTCTGTTCTTTCGTCCATCTGTCCGTCCGTCAGTCTGCCCGTCCGTACGTACGATAACTCAACAACGCCTTGACCTAGGATCTTGAAATTTTGAATGTGGATGTTTGGTTGAATTTCTAACGCTAAGTTCATTAACGTGCAAAATCGTCCTACTCCTTCGGGTAGCTGCCATACAAAAAGTCCTTAAAACACATGTTCAACAATATTTTCCGACAACTTTTGAACGCATAAGGGTAGGAATTTTAAGTTTTGTACATATTAAGCTAATTTTTAGAGGCTATTATCAATCGGTAGTTTTTCATAAATTGACCACATCCAAAGGGTAAGAACAAGTATAAATCGAATTCATTGACACTGATGGAATAGATGCTGCTCTGGTAAGAAAATAAGAGCCGTTACAAAAGTCCTAACATTGTGTAAAAAAATTAGATGAGAATCGTCGTTTTGCAAGGAAATGGATGTTTGTGTATACAGTTACTCATTAGTGATAAAAACAATGTTCATAGTTACACATACATCAACAAAACGAATTAAAATCTTTAATGTTGTTCAACATTTTGATAAAGAAATGTCGTAAAATTTCTTTCAAATTTTTTTATGAATAATATCTCGACATAAAAGTATTGAGACGCTATGCAAGGGCCGATTGCGATAATAAACGATAAGGTAAAATACTCATTTATTGACATTAACATTTAATAAAAATAAATTGATTAAAAATGCTAGCTTTCCGAGTAAAATACTGTTTATTTTTATTATGCGTGATTTTTCGGAATGGACTGAGTCCTTTATCAAACTGATCGACAAGCAAACCTGATGCCGAAGGCTGAGCCCGTAGGGCTCAGTCGATATAAAGATGAGACGCGCCCCAGGCGCGGACTCCGTTGCCTAAGTACATGGTTCTGTACAGCCTGATGTCGACATCCCACCATATGTCATTCCCGGGGGTTTACTAATGGGGCATCACCGATTAAAAGCGTCGACTAACTTTCCAGTCAACATATCGACTTCTTTGTCCAACTCTAGGTCGGATTCTATAGCGCTGGTCGGCGGTTCTGCAAAGTTATTAGTGGCCAGTCTGGCAAATTTGGTTCAATCTGTCTTGCGCGGATTTCTGAAGGGCACATTGGGAGTGTCACATCGTACCTAATCCAACAATGATTAGAGAGCTATGCGCATCCTTCTTTTATTTGCTCTGATACCCAGAGTTCGAGACGAGCGTAATGATTAGCACTTCCCTTCTGACTTTAATCACGAAAGTTGGCTCCGCACAGATTGGAGTTAATTATGAAATCAAAAATTCACTCACCCCTGTCGTTGATGTCCGATAGGCGAACTCGTACGAGTGGTATCTTTTCCGATGGTGGGGTGTAAGGTGGGGGGGGGAAGTGTTTTAGAAGAAATATGTTGGTTTATAGATCTCTGGAACTTCTTATCCTACAAGGCTGAAAATTGGAACTTATGTAGAACTATGATAATGGGCCCATTTTGGATAGGGGTTGACAGGTGTTACAGGAGGGGGGGGGGTGTTGCAATCAATCTAACCGAAGCGTTTGAAAGCTGGGATTGAAACATTTTAAAATCCATATCTTTTGAACGAAATCATTAAGTTCATTCTCTGTAGTTATACTAGGAGAATAGATCGGAAAAAAAGTTTTGAGTGGTGGCAGTGGCGTACGAGGGTGGGGTGAAAAACTTTTGATAACGATATCTCACGAACCAATTGAACTAGAAAAATAAAATTCGGTTTGGCTATAAAGGTTGACAAATAAAGTTTGCTGAAAATAAATAAATGTGAAGCATGGAAGTGCGGGGAATTTTTACCGGAAGTAGGCCTAATAGACAAAAAAAAAAAAAGAATTTCGTGTTGAGGGTGAAAAAGAACAAGTTCCGCTTTTTATATCTCGTGAACCTATAATGATGGAAAGCTGAAACTTGGTATTTAGGTTTAGTTATTTAGTTGCATATTGGAAAAATATAATTTGTTATAGTGGTAGTATGGTTCGGGAGGTGAGGGTGTATTCTAATCTAGAGAACAGCTCATGCTGCAAAATTGAAACTTTGAAACTCGGTATGTTTATGTAACTCAAATAGAAAAGCCATTAGATAAAAAAAAATTCAAATATCCATTCGTGTTCAGAAGGGCGGCAAAAAAATGGTCAGTGAAAATGAGATGCATATATTATCTCGATTTCCGTCACATCTCTTAGGTCTTTTTTAATATTGAATTAATTTTTATTCTAAGAATTCTTCACACAAATGAATAGAAAGCGTTTTCTGAATTTTTTGTAAGTTCAACCCCTAAAGGGGTGTAAAGAGGTTGAATGAATTTTCACGCATTGAACCATAGCCCTCAGGTCTGATTAGATATCGAATAACCATTTACTTCCATGGGCTTACTGAATAATCGCCTAAAATCCGTTTTCAACATTTTTTTTCTTTTCAACCCCTTAAACGGTATAAAAGGGTTGAACAGGTTTTCATGAATTCCGTCCCTTCTTTTAGGAGTGACAAGACTTCGAATTGGTTTTTACTTGCTCGGGATTTCTTTATATCTATCTAAAAACATCTTTCAGAATTTTTAGATACATTTTTGGATATTCATCCTCAAGTGGATGTAAGGGTGTTGCCAACGTTTCCACAAGTTCCTGCATATTATTTAGATCTAATGAGATATCGAATTGATTTTCAATTTCTAAGGCTTTCTGAAAAATCGCCAAAAAGTTATCATAATTTTCGCAGTTTTAGATATTCAACCCTACGGGGTGTAAAAGGGTTGCATACTTTTCACAATTTTCGGCATATTTCATGGGTTTGATGAGATATTAGACTGATTTTTACTTCCGCAGACATTTTATAGAACGATTTTTAGATATTCAACCTCCAAGGGGTGTAAAGGGGTTGGATATGTTTTCATAGCTTTTGTCATCCCTTAGTTCTGAACAGATATACAATTGGTTGTTACTTCTACGGGCATTTCATGTAATGGTCTAAAACGGAATTTCACGATTTTTCGAAATTCAACCCCCAAGTGGATTCGTTATATCTCTTAAGTCGTCATATTTCTTAAGTCTGGTTGGTTCTTTCTTCTATTGGCTTTTAGTTTAAATAATATACCGAAATTCGAGTCGTCTATAAACGGCCGTTTTATTTGTTTATTCGGCTAAAAATCTCTGTTTTAGATATTTTCATTTCTAGTCTAAGGACAAAATTAACTTTCCATGAAACCTCCTTATCTCGAAACAACTGATGTTACACTCCGACTTTAACCGCGTCCCGGAATATGAGTCAATTACTTAACTAATGTGATATATGTGGCAGTGGCATAAGCATTCTACCGCGACCCTATTTTAACCGCTTCCTGAACTTCGACCCGAAAAAAATTAAAGTTTCACCCAGACTATTGGCAGATTGTTTTAAATTCACTAAATTTTAACACCGAGACGTCGGATAAACGGACATCAATCGGGATTCTACTGAACACGTTACACTTATTTCACGTCGCCGATAAATTACCTCCGGATTGAAAACTGTGCAGTGTTAAAGAAACAAATTGTAAAAGGTAGCCATTGACCTTACGACGTTATATTTAACAGAATACTGAAGTAAAATATAAAACAGTTTTTCCAAATTTTCATTTCGACTATTGACCGGACGTTTTCAATATCGATGCGCGGAACTGAAGCTCTACTGCTCGGAATCAGTCATATTCGTGACTCGTGTGCTCGCTCTTAAAGAAATGCAGCGGCGCAGTCTGCGGCTGAAGTCGGAATTGTGTTCATACCTTTATACTGTTGCTTTTCGCACGATTTTTTTCGTTTTATTTTGTTATGGTGGGAATGAAATTTTGTGGTGTTTTATATTTTAAAACAGAAATTTTTTGAAAAATCTTCAACAGTTTGTTTTCGTATTTCACTTGGTGAGAACGTATTGACTGGTCGCTGCCGAAAAATCCGGGTTGAGTAAGGTTGAAGTGCCTGTGACTGTAGGTAGAATTAATTAATGAGACAGCCGTGTCGTGTGAAAGTTGCACAATTTGTTGTTCGTTTGTATTTTGCAGTCTTAGCAATTAATTCGCGTCTTAGTGTTTTCTGTATTCCCGAGTCTCTTTCATAATTAAGTTAACGAGTGCAGTTCGAAAGGTTTGTCGAGTGTCGGGTCTTGTTTTTCTTTGTTTCTTTTTCTTTTTTTTTAAATCCCCTGAACCGGCGGAGTACACGTGGTCGTCACAAAATCAAAACCGGGCGATAAATCCAAGTGCCAACTCCGTAGCACAAAGAAAAAATTTTAAGAAAATATGGGAAATTTTCTAAAGAACTTCAAAACCCATAAGAAATTTAACTTGTTCAAATGTCCGAAATTTTATCGAACTAATTGTGACCTGATGGTTCTGGTCTTTTTACAAATTTTCTTATTGCTAGTGACTGTAATAAATTGTAGTGAATTTAATTTAATTAGTGGTAAGCTTAGCGATAGTTTTGATAATAAAGTAGTGAATAAGAGCATTAGTGAAATTAATAATAATAATAGTAAAAGACTGATAGTTTTTAGTGATAATCGCGATGGAGTGGATAATTTTAGTGAAAGTGCGAGGCTAAGTAATTTTAATGATAAAGTTAAAGCGGTGGAGACGAACGAAACCACGACGCAAGAGCGGCAAAGTCTGGAGGAAGACGAGGAAGATATGGACGAAGTTAAATTACAACAAATTATAATGCAGGGATTAGGATTAAAATCGTTACCTGATGTAACAAAGGTGAGCGGTTGCACAACTTTATTAATTTATTCTTACAACTTTTCAATGGTGTTACTATTGTGTTGAGAAAACAGTGCAGCATGCGGACTACGAAAAAATCAAATTTTTTTAATAAAAGTTTTTTAGACGACGTCAGAAGTAAATAAGTAAATTCATTAGAATGGATTGAATAAAAATAAAAACTCCAAATCCGCTTGACGTACGTCCGTCCGTCCGTCTGTCTGTCCACTAGCACGATAACTCAAGAACGCCTTGACCTAGGATCTGGAAATTTTGAATCTGGGTTTTTGGTTCAATTTCTAACGCTAAGTTCGTTAACGTGCAAAATCGTCCTACTCCTTCGGGTAGCTGCCATACAAAAAGTCCTTAAAACACGTGTTCAAGAATATTGACCGATAATTTCAGAACAGTTTAAGCTTCGACTTTGAAATTTTTTACGTGATTATTTTTCAATAGTTGGAACCAAATGTGTGATTATAAAGAAAATCTCATTAGTCCTTTGTGTAGCTGCCATACAAATATCCTGTCAAAATGTCTTCACTTAATTTGCGGATCTCACTACAATTCAAGTAATCGTTTAGCCACAAATTCGAAATTTTGTACAAATTAGTTTTGAGTGAAAACAAAGTTCGAGTTTACTAGTCAGGAACATCTACCTACCTTTGGGTAGCTTCCATACAAAAAGTCCTTAAGACAAGTATTCAATAATATTTTCCGGTAACTTTTGAACGATTTGATATTTTGTACACATTAATTTTTAAATGGTTCCATGGAAAATAATAAATATGCTAGAAATCAAGTGAGTTCTATCTGCCACTCCTATGTGAATGTCCTTGAATATGGAAAAGTTCCAGATATGAAATTGAACACTGACAATATTTTCTATAGTTTCGAGTAGCAACCAAATAGAAGTCCTTAATAAAGGACAAAGTACATGCGCACTCCCTATTCTACTTTATCCCCACCTACAATATAAATTAGAGTTCAGTATTTCATCTAGAGTATTATTCGATTGGCTTGCAGCCGATCGTGACTGCAGTATGTTTTTAATTGATGTTTTTAGATGTACTAAAATTTGAAATAAAAACATGAATGTTTGTTTATTGCCACTACAGTAAGTTCGTGATAGCCGTTCGAAATGTTTGACGTTTTCTTTCTCATACTCTTTCGTAGTGGGGCAAGTACGTGCACGTTTTCAACGGGTCTCGCGAGTATAAATTCAAACGCTACTCCAAAATTTGTCACTTTTTGTTCGACTTGCGTCTGTACGAGTTATCTCGGACAGCCTGAAGAATAAACTGATCCAAAAATTGTATGAATTTGAGAAATAAATAGGTTAAACATAGAATGGCATAAACCCAGCGAGAAATGTAATGCTGAATTAATGTATTACGGAAAGATTCATTGATTGGCATGGAAATATTACTTTGTATTGATGTCCTGGAGAACATTTTTGCTCTTACTGCTAACTTGTACATTACCAGTAATGTTTACTAAAGAAGCGTTTCAAGAGTAGTAAAATGAATATAAAGGAGAAGTGTTACCGGTAAGGTAATAGGCGGGATATGCGTTTGATTTATCTTGAATGAGGAAGTATTGTTCGAGTATCGTAATATCAAGGAATGCATCACATACCGTTTTACTTACACTTCTTTCTGGATTAAATTCACTGAACGTTGAATTCCGAAAAGGGACACAAGTTTACAAGTTTCGACGAAACTATGGCGTTCTACATAAGCAGTGTTACCGCTAAGATAGAAATCATTGTATCATAATTTGAAAACGTATGTATCAATGCCTTGAAAAAAGTATCATTCTTTGACATAGTCCAAAACCGATCAATTACACCAAACAAATTTTTTTTATTTAATTTGTTGCAGTAACACCTTGATTGCTTTTAGGACTTTCAATGTTTTGTTATAGATTCATAGAAGTACGTAGTTTAAGTTCGTATTGTTGCGAGCTGCGGGTTTCCCGAGATTTCAAGTAAAACGCAATTCAATTAAAATTAATAACAATAACAACGGTTTATTAGTTCGTATTCGATAATCACACTGTTCGTAACTCATCCCGATTTCATTTACTACACGTTGTTATCAATGAAAATCGCTAAAGTAATCCCTTGTACAAGCTCTGTGGTGCTTATATACTGCATGTATTGAATCGAGGGATTTCCAGCATATTCGGTTGTATGTGTGGAAGTTAGGGGGAAGTGTGAAGAATAGGCAAGAACGAGTAGATTACTCGAGAAGTGGGTAGAGTTCTCTATGGAAGGTTGTAGTGTTTTCTGGAGACTTCAACGTAAGTGATAAATGAGTTGATCGGGCTGCCATGGTACACATATAATAGTATATAATATATATATAGTACCTACGAAAATTTAAGGACATTTATTTGATTTGAGATAGGAAGAAAAATGTACCTCTTTTAAATAACTTGTATATCTAATCTAAACGCCTTAAGCGTACCGAAGTTATTGACCAGTATTCTTGGCCACCTGATTTAGGAACTTTTTGTACGGCAGCTACCCGAAGAAGTAGAACGATTTTACCCGTTGAAGAACTTAGTCTTACAAATTCGATCTAGGTCAAGGTGTTCCTGAGTTATCGCGCATACGAAACGGCTCGAACGGATTTGGGATATTTGGCTCCAAATGATCAAAATAAATATAGAACTTTTATTTGTCCGAGGCTCGGTTCTGTGCAATACAAATTTTTAGGCTGGATTAATCTCTTTGTACACTCAGATTTCATCTAGAGTATAAAAATCATCGGTACTCCATAGTCCAAATCCAGTGTAATCTTTATACGCTAGAATTGAACAATCTTGAAGAAACATATTGTTTGATGCTATCCTGGCAACCCGCGCAATTTGATCATTTTCTAGTGCGAAAAACAGCAACCTGCCAATGCCTAGCTGGAAGGCGGAGAAAGACAACCGATTGGCCGCCTTGCTGTACCCAAGGGGAGAGGCGTTGACGAATCTGCAAAGTTCGAGAAAGATCGCTTTTCCCGTCCATCTGCGGATTTTTCTTTATATTTCCCGAACATTCCACACCCACCACCGAATATATATAAGAATGACGGAGTGCGCAGCCGACACAGTTTTTACTGCGGATTATGACAGTTTGCTACGCAAAGTGATACGACAATCAGTTTCTACGCGAAGCGGTTTTGATTGCCAGCACCGATCGTGCAGTGATCAAGTTGTATATAAAATCAGGCGCCGTTGCCGGTAGTGTGAATAATAAATTATTGTTTCTATGGATTTTAAACGAATTGTTTTTTGCTTGAAATCCCGGCGAAACCCTAGCTCGCAACAATATTTTTTAAATCGCTGATGACGAGAATACGACCTAGGTGGGATTTGAATCTGTTAGATCTGACTTGACAGGATAGATAATCACTTACTTACCATGTACTATACACGTACACAGTAAGTCTTATACGGATTTAACGTGTGCACCTACCGCGGGGGCTTGATCACGCGGTCCTCTTCGGACACGAATTGATTTTGTGACGACAATCAGCGCCCCCGGTATATTAGAGGTATCAGTCTATACAAGACTGCAAGCTCCTACATTCATACTGTTGGACGTGAGACCTACCTAAATCTTTGTCGTTCCATGGGTCCCGGTACCCGTTTGATACGCAATTCCACGTCGAATTCACAAAGGAACTCTGCCCGCTTGGAATAACCACAGCCACCACGTCACTCCCCTAGGGGCCTCTCCAGTGTCGGGGTTGGAAATAACCTTCCAAGGGCTCCCCGACTCGGAAATCTGCTGGAAATAAAACCTCCGGTCAGGATTCGTAGCTTAATCCAAATGCAAATCGGGACCCTCCTCTTCGTGTACGTAGGGTAGAGACTTCCCAAAGGCTTCACTGGAGTTGACTTTTCCGTCTTTCAACCAGTGATGGTATCTAGTACCTCCTATCTGCGTAAACAAAAAATACCAAGGCGACACAAGGACAGACAGCTAGTAAAACAATGCATCGAATACCAGCACCAATATTATTTAGCCATTCCCTAGTCTCCCCGCAAGAAGCACCGTCCTTCGCTTATAGGAGAGACGAGCAAATTCATTTAGCTTTGCTTTGCTTTTTGAACAGTCACCAAAGTCATACGTTCCAGCCGGTAGTCGAACTCCCATATTATTCAAATCACGCAGATCGTAGTATATCACTTAATTACATAGCACATGCTTCCAGTCCTCTAGGATAGCGCCACACAGAATGCCAGACAGATAACCATTCATACGACCATGACCGGTAAGAAGGAAGCCCAGGCTCAGACTAAAATCCAAGCACGTGGCCCATCTGGCAAAACATACATCCTTGATATACTCAAGAGACACTCGACCCTTGGTACCTTTGGTACATTCCATCTAGTTTGCCACCCAGACATCACTCGTCCAACAGGTCATTTAAAGAACAACGACTCAAGTCCATTGCGCCGCATTGGTATACCCCTTCGTATTCTGAAGGCAGGACTCCTACGGAGCACCTACAGATCGAGCGGGGCAGCACCCATGAGAACCTGCATGGCGTCGGTAGAAACTGTACAACATACAGGTAAACACTAGCCTCTGATACGCATACATCCTTCGCTCGCCTCTATCATACAAGAACCATTCACGAAAACCAGACGATCCATAGGTCGCAAGTGCAACGAACAGACCGCTGTAAATAGTCCTGCCCCATTCAACACGCAGAATTCTACGAAGCATACACACAACAGTTGGCAATTTTTCCTTGAACGTCGATAGGTGGATAAAGAAAAGAAACACCGTGGCATTACAGTATTTGACATAAGTCACATACCGAAGGCTTACTCCATTCATTCTTATCGATGGCTGTCCATGTCCATGGGACTCGTACACAGTGCTAAGAAGTCTTAGCGTACTGAACATCCTTTTACTGTTGCGGTAGCGGACGGTATTACCTGGAGTATCCGAAGAACTTGATTTATCCTTGAATAAAGTTGTTTAAGTACATAATTTTTTTGATTATAATCAATGTTATGGATATTATATATAATACAATAAAATTGAATGTCATATTTAGGATCACCACTCATATCGTTTGATCTACTCAACTTGACATCATTCAGTAAATAATTATGGAGCGGTAGATCGATAAGATTTTGTACTTATTACAACTTAAACTTAAAGAATTAAGCTACTCGTACCATTGAACAAAGTGATTTTCTTTCGAAGAGCGAAACAAGAGAATGCAGATCTTTAAATAACTATCGAAACCCAAGCATGAAGCATCGTAAAACAAACTAAAATATCGTTGATACTATAAGAAAAAGAAAGAGAAGTGGTCGCAACTTGGGAGACACCAGCACTAACAGAAATGCAATTTGATAGAACAGGTTTAAGAAGTGAAATTTCGATTGTTGAATGCGATGAATTTATTCATCGCTTTGATCCGACTAGTCTTATGCATATAACTTTTGGAGATGACATTCCGAACGAGCTGATATTTTTTTATCAAGCCTGTATTAACGGAATGCGATCGCTATGAACATGAGAAAAAATCGATGAGTCCTTTGTGTAGCCATACAAAAATTATTTAAAATTGGCTTCACTAATTTTACAGACTACTAGGAAGTCGAACGTTTATTCAAATTAGTTTTAAATTAAATTTAAGTTCCAGCTGTTTCCAAAATTCCTCCACTCCATCGGATAACTCACTTACAAAAAGTCCTTAAGACATGTGCTCATCAATATTCGCCAATAACTTCAGAACACATCAAGGTAGAAATTTCAATTTATTATTAATTAATCGAATTAATGAGTATTTATGTATCTGCTGTAGAATTAGTATTGAGTTAAAAGTAAGATCGAGTTTGCTATTGAGAGAAATGCTTTCACTCCTTTGGCCAGCTCTTATCTAAAAGTCCTTAAAACACGTAACCACGAGAAGTTCCAAGCTAGGAATTTGAAATTGTGTACACATTAGATTTTTACTTGTTAGAGGTAAAGGGATTTGCAAGTAGTCATATGTCGAGAAGTATGTGAGTCCTTTCTGCAGCCAAAGTCCTCTAAAACGGAAAATTTTACATTCGGAGTTGAAATTGGGATGTAGTTTACTTTTATTTCGAGTATCAACGAAATGAGAGTCCTTAGTGCATCTTGTAAGCATTTTTATCACAGATGGTTAAGCTTAAAAGGATATAGAGGCTTGGATCAATCAAACACGGCTTGCTTTCGCTATATGCTCATATTAATGGAGGATTAAGTCTTCGCATAAGACTTCCTGTGTTCGAATCGTGCGTCATGTCCCTCTAAGGCCTCCTACCATGACATATCTTGGATGTAATCTGACTAGACGATCTCTTCAATGATAATCTTTGGAAGACGAATAGCCAAATTGATATTGTCATTGAGATTTAGAGATGAAAGTTGCAAAAGATCGGTCATACCTAGAGGAAGCCAGAGCAAAACATTTCGAAGAGGCTCTGCATTGGGAATCACACATGGAGACGAAAAAACAAGAAGAAAATTCGAAGAAGAATAAGATGGCGATATGTAATTAGTAAGTCATAGACATGTAGTGATCGCCCAGGATAATGTCTTGTGGAGAAGCGTTTTTGGTTGGTTGGTCAGTCGAAACAGCGCCCAATTAGCACAGAGAGCGCCGTTTATCACACGACGATACCACAACTCGCTTAACCTGGTCGTTGAGGGCAGATGAAGTAATTACAGAGTTTTACAGAGACCTCGAGCTGGACTGGATTATCATATTTATCCGGAGCTGTTTAATTTCCAATCTATGCCTCGAGATCTCATCAAGATTATCAAAGAATGGTTTGCCGAATGCACGAAGTTTGGCTCTAGCTAGAGCCGGACACCGGTAAAGTAGGTGGATAACAGACTCCTTCTCATTTGCATCCTCACGAATGTGGCAATTGACGTTAAAGGGAATACCCAGCCTGGTCGCGTTGCCCCCGCGTGACCCTCGATTGGCCAGTGACCCGTGCAGACCGCCATGACTCTGGAGACGACAATACTGTGGCCTGGGACCTAAAGCAGGGTTACTTTGGCTTGATTTCCTAAATAGGCTAGCTCCTCCCGGCACTTTTTGACGAGTTTGGAGGAGGTGGTAGCCGTATCTAAGGCCTTGATTGCGGCTTAGCTATCAGTGACAATTAAAACATAACGCTTTGGCGTAGAGTCTTGCTGCAAAGTCTGACAGGCCTCCCGGATCCGCAGTACCACCGCCTGGAAAAAGCTGTTGCAGCCTGGTAGGTGATAAGACTTTCCGACATAGTGTGTGTCTGAGGAAACACCCGCTCCGACTTCGCAATTCATCTTTGAACTGTCGTTGTATATGACTGTGTCGAATTCATGACCGAACAATTCATCCATTCCGCTCTGGTTGAGTCTGACAGCGCTGCACGACACAGTACTTTAGATATGTAAGTCGGTAGACAATAGATGCAACAGCACGTTCAAAGAGTCAGTCGGAGATAACCGCATTGCAATTGTAGTTCCAACAGCTGCAGTTTTTTGAACTTTGCTGAGTTGGTTTATGTTGTAACTCTTACTCAACGCTGGCCACTAGGCAATAATTGGACGTATTACAGCTGTGTGCAACCACGGAACCATTCTTGGTTTAAGTCCCCACTTTTTGCCAAAGGTTCGTTTGCAGGAGTAAAAAGCGTTACCTGCTTTCTCCACTCGTTGTTCTATTTTTATCTTCCTGCTGAGCTTAGTATCGAGCACAACTCTAAGACACTGGAATGGATAATAATCGTAGTAGATGGTCATTTACGCGGGGGAGATTAAAGCCCGGTACTTTGGCTTTAGTGGTAAGCATCAGTTCAGTTTTATCTGGATTTACACCCAGGCCCCAGCTTGCATTCCACGTGTTTATCTTGCCTAGCGCACCTTCCATGATATCCTTAATACCAGAATAACTACGCCATCCGCACACGCCACCACCTTAATCCCTTCCCTCTCCAGTTTTACTAAGATCTTATTCATGACCATTAACCAGAGTAGAGGCGGGATAACACCACCCGGGGCAACCGTGCACACAGATTTTTTCAAATGGCGGTCCCCTAAGTTCGAATGTATAATTCTTGTTCTTAACATCGATTAGAGATTCTTGAAGCACTGCTATAGCGCATTGTTCTCATCGGGGGTCACACTGGATTATAAGTAGTGTGACTGCGTGATTCAACAAATTTTGTGTGGAAACCCAAAACAAAATAAATTTAAAGTTATAATAACCAGTTTCAACGTCGTTTGGTACGACCAACTTTTTAGTAATTTATTTGCAATTTTATTAATAGGTAGCAGGAACTTCGTTATTACATCTTTAGTAGAAAGTTGTAATTGGATTTCAATATAGGTATATAATAGTATAACTGTTTGGTGGACCATACAATCTCGAATAAAGGAAAAATAAGTACCGGTATTTCCGCTACATCCCGAAACTTGCAGTGACGTGGCGTGATTCTTCAACCAAAAGAAGCATTTGGTTAATATCAAAAAAAATTTCCGTGGTTATGCTTTCTGCGAATTTGCTGCGTATTAGTAGAACCCATCGTTAGCTATTTTCATCATTGCTAATATAAAACCACCCAGGAATCTCGAAGGGACCTTGAAGTCATTACATTTCAATTTCAACTTTGTCCAGAATTCAATTTCTAGCCTATTCTGGTAGCCCTCGTCTCACTTCGCATTGCTCTGCTACGCGAAGAGGGAAACTGGAAAAAGTTTCCACTATTCACAGCGGCACAGTCTACCATAGACTATAGCCGCGCAGCTAAATTAAACATCTGATCATGCTACGAGTCAAGTTCCAAAAAAAGGCTCTCCAATGAATGAACTGGTTTTTTTCTCGTTTCGTGCCGAATACGTCACACACCAGCTGATACCTCAAGGCATTTCTCACGGCGAACTGTCATATCTGCACAACTATAGTCTCCAGTTGGCTATGACAGCGGCCATGTCTAAGCAGCTCTGCTCTGACAAGAATTTGCTCGACTACTCGAGAACTTAGAAGCATATTCCTCATTGCTTCCAACCTACGGTGTTGGTATATTTTTTTTAATGACGTCACAGTAGACTTTCTACGGAATCACGTAAACGCCCATGTAAGCCTTCTTTAAATTGTTTCCATGTGTCTTCTTCTTTGCTTTTTTTCCATTACATTCTTTTCGTGGTGTACCCATTCGGCTCTGTGAGACATCCGCAATTAGTTTCTTGGAAATTTTTACTTACGCTTGTTTAAAATATCATTTTTTCCCGACTTGTTTGGGTGATTTAGAAAAAATGCATTTTAGATACATATATCATCAACCGAATGTATAAGAAGCATTGCTTCTCTTGCTTCCGTGAACGCCACGCCACTGAACTCATAATTAAAATTGTTCACCGTTTTCAAGATCTGACGTTGATTACTTAACTCTGTGGAGGAACACATTTATGATGTGATCAACCAGTTGCAGTATGTGGGTGCGAGGGTTTGATATCATCACCCAGTGATAACCATCATCAGCGAACTGTAAAAACCTGATGATGTCAGTAGTGATGATGAGAGAGTATCAGAATTGTGACAGAGAAAATATGACTACTTTCTGGTGACGAATTTAAAGTAAAATTCGTGCGAGTAGATACTGAAATGAATCGCGATATGCATTGTTAAGAAATTTCCGCTTTTTCATTAAAATTGCTATGTATATATATTGACTGAAACGTAATTTAGTTACTCAACTCAAACACCTATAATGCAGACCGCTCATTGTAGAAATTGTATTTAATTTTCCTTATATTTGCACGGAAACCTTTTCAATAGCTTAGCACAGACTGTCTCTACCATATTCTCTTAGAAAAATTCACTACTATTATTGTACTGAAATTCACTACAAAGTAATCAACAATTCTCACTTCCTAAAGCGAGTTGAACCGTACTTTATAAATAAAGTAAATTTGTTCAGAAGAATTAGTTAAATAACTTTAAATAGAAAGCAATCTTTTTCTAGGCATAGTTGAATCTTCCTTATCAGAAAGCGATTTCACGCTAAAACTTTGATTAAAATAACATGAAAATTTAAGTGACAAATAAGTGAAAAAGGTCTTACTACCAAACTTCTGTTTCACCTCGTAAAAAGAGTTACCAATTACGCCAAGGAACTTTTCGAAATTATCGAAAACACACATTTGGAAATTGCAATTATGCAGACATTTCTGATGTAACTTTCATTCTTTTTCTTTTTAGTCGATGAGGAACGATTCAAATTAGATTTTTTTTAATTTAGAATTTTCGATTTTGACTTATGTTTTGAGATAATTTGAAAACTCTAATTTTTTGGGAAAAAATGTTTTTTACCTTTCTTACTTTATTTTTGTTTTATTTTACTTTAAGCTTTTCCTTAAAGCAACTGAAATTCAAAAATATCCGAAAAAGTTTTCGCAACGATTTTTCCAACTACATTTTTCAATTAAATTTTCCATTCAGACCACTCGCAGAGGTCGAGTTCCATCAACTCCATTTCACGAACTCCATATCCCGCAAAACCACTCGAAGTCGTCGAAGTCCGTATGGCTAGGTGTGAGTGAGTGTTATTCGTCATAGCCAGCAAGAAATTTACCAGTTAGGTCCGCCGGAGCTCCGCCGTAGCATTAACCCGTAATCTTTCAGTTAAAACGTATACGTGGTATTGAACTGGTTCAAAATTGTTGAGTGACCGGCACATATGATAGTCCATTGTGTAGAGGCTCTAAGTCGAATGGCTGCACTTGCTGCCATTTGCTTGCCAAATATGTCTAGTGATGGTAGATTGAATAGTAGAGGGAGTTGTTCTCAGAGCTCCGCCTATGCATATGTATGCTCATCTCTGTACCTTCCCTAGGATGGTACGGTTAACCGCTTTGTCTAAGGCCGTCCACAAGTATCGGTCTGATGACGGACACGTAGAGCCAATGAACTATAACCTTTGTTTTCCTTACTCGTTCCTGGATATCATTATCGGTGA
Source organism: Beris morrisii (assembly GCA_951812415.1). Classification (NCBI taxonomy): domain Eukaryota; kingdom Metazoa; phylum Arthropoda; class Insecta; order Diptera; family Stratiomyidae; genus Beris; species Beris morrisii. The sequence goes on along the minus strand of OX638314.1, from coordinate 11,380,298 downwards.
AAACTAGACTAATACCATCCAGAGAACGAGAACTCAAAATTGAATTTCAGACTCCAATTTGGAGCAAAATAGCTAAATCTGGCAAATGTGACCAGCGGCATCGATTTTCCCGACTCCACGGCATATTCCATCAATAGAAGTCAAGTTCCGCCTTAGTATGAGTCAATGTGGAGGTCCCACGTTAGCTTTGAGTCCACACTACTCCGAGATACTTCATCAATAATTTCGCCGTTGAAAACAATGTTGATATCAGTTGATGAAGAGTTATTAAAAACGATATATTTAGTTTTTATGGATTCGCAGATAGCTTGCAGCTTTGATGCAGACACTAATTTTTTTTAATTTTATATACAGGGAAATTATGCCTTTTAGATTCAACTTGGTTATGGAATTCGTATAGACGATGTACAGGACAGGCCCGAGAACACTCCCTTGTGGAACGCCACTGCTGACGGGAAGAAGAGAGCTGTTCATGTTGTCAATAGTAGTATACTGGAGTCTAGAAGTAAGGTAGCTCTCGAACGATTCGTACAACGTTCCTTGAATACCGATCGCGGATAGTTTCCTTATCAGGATATCGTAGTTTATTGTATCGAAGGCTTTTGATAGGTCAATAAAAACATCAATAGTAAAGAGTTTTGTATCGCATGAAGATTGAATTTTAGATACGACGTCAAAAAGTACTTCTTTGGTATCTGCCTAGGACCTAAACCCACATTGCTTCTGTGATATTGCTCCATGCACAGTTAAGTGGACCTGTAACTGCCTCTCAACAACTACTTTTAATATTTTGTTTATACGTATATTCGATCGTATGGTGATCGGGTGGTAATTGGAACTTTCGCATCTAGAACCTACTTTGAACACTTGGACGGTCTTGCCGATCTTCCAACCATCTGGTACAAATTTTTCAATTAGAGAAGAGTTGATGATTTCGGAAATTGGTTTCGATAGAAATCCTTGCAGTAATTTGGTGGGTATATTATCGTGACCAGCAAATTGGCATTTTTGAAATTTTGATGAAATCATATAGAGTATATAAGTTTAATCCAGCCCAAAAGTTTGTAACGCATAGAACCAAGCCTCGGACGGAAAAAAGCTATATATTATTTTTTGTTTATTTGTGGCCAAAAACCTCAAATCCGCTTGACGTCCTTCCGTCCGTCCATCCGTCCGTCCGTCCGTTCGTCCGTCCGTCCGTCCGTCCGTCCGTCCGTCCGTCTGTCAGTGAACACGATAACTCAAGAACGCCTTCACCTAGGATCTTGAAATTTTGAATCTGGGTGTTTGGTTAAATTTGTAAGGCTAAGTTCGTTAACGGGCAAAATCGTCCTACTCCTTCGGGTAGCTGCCATACAAAATGTCCTTAAAACACGTGTTCAAGAATATTGGTCGATAACTTCAGAAGGGTTTAAGCTACGACATTGAAATTTTGAATGTGTTATTTTTCTAATAGTTGGAGCTAAATATATGATTATGAAGAAAATCCTATTAGTCCTTCGTGTAGCTGCCATACAAATATCCTGTCAAAACGTCTTGACTTAGTTTACGGAACTTACTATAACTCAAGTAATCTTTTAGCTATGAATTGGAAATTTTGTACAAATTAGTTTTGAGTAAAAACGAAGTTCGAGTTTACTAATCAGCGAAATCCTTTTACTCCTTCTGGTAGCTGCCATACAAAATGTCCTTAAGACACGTGTTCAACAATATTTTTTGATAACTTTTGAACGCTTCAAGTTACGAATTCGAAATTTTGTACACGTCCATTTTTAAATGGTTCCAAGGAAAAGTATAAATATGTAAGAAATCGAGTAAGTCCTTCCTGCACCTCCCATGTGAAAGTCCTTCAGAAAGGACTTTTTTTTCGATGACTTAACCAGTTCAAGATAAGAAATTAAACACTGAATATTGTCTTTTAGTTTCGAGTAGCAATCCAATGGCAGTCCTTAAGAAATTACATACAACATGCACACACGTAATTCTACTTTATCCCCAACACAATATAAATCGGAGTTCAGTATTCATCTAGAGTATTATACGATTGGCTTGCAGCCGATCGTGACTGCAGTATGTTTTAAGGTTTGCAATTATATCCAAGATCTCGTTTTCAGCTGCCAGGCAGAAATCCGAACAGAGATGTTTAATTTATTCGTTTACTCCTCTTGGCTTTTTTCCTTCAATAGTGAAATTCTCTACATAAGTTGAGGTTTCCCGGGTCACGGGAAAGTTTGTTGTACCAGAAATTTGTTGCGCCGAAACATTTAGTCAATTCGGTATCTTTCCATGGCTTGGCATAAACCACATTGGCCTTGCGAGGTTTTGTTATTCTTTGGCTGATTTTTTGTAGTCAATTTTTTTTACAATTTTTTTTCGAGATACCCCAATAGACGACGATCTGTACTATATTTATACTACCGTGAATTTTGAAATATACCACCTTTTCTGCAAATCTACAACTTTTTTTTCAAACAATATACGGGTATGTACTACTACGAGGGCTGTCCCAGAAGTACTTAGTGTATAAATGGCGGTTTTTATTTGAAAGTAAATACTGTGGTAAAAAGCACTATCCCTATAAGGCTTAAGTTTAAAGTTTGAAGATGCTACGTTGTTTAGTCTTTATTTGGCAGCCATCAACAGTGAATGCTCTCAGTGAATTTTTAAACATGGAAAAACTTGGTCATCGTTATGTGATACAATACTTTAATTTGAAAGGTCTTAATCCAACCAAAATCAAAGCTGAAATAGATTCTACTCTGGGGAGTCTGCTGCTCCGTTTGCAACAATAAAATATTTTGTGGCAGAGTTTGAACGAGGCCGTACGTCGTACGAGCTGTCAAGACGAACAACGCAGTGGACGACCGAAGACGGTCACCACGATATAAATGGTGAAGAAAATCTACAAAATAGTACTGGATAATTGTCGACTGAAAGTGCGCGAGCAAGCAGACATAATAGGCTTTTCAGAAAGTCCTGTACATCGCATATTGACTGAAAATTTGGACATGAAAAGGTTGTGCTTACGATGGCTGCCGAGTTTGCTCACAATGGAACGAAACAGCGTCGTGAGGATATTTCAATCGAGTGTTTGGCGATGTTTCATAGGAATAAAGCTGAGTTTTTGCGTCAATTCATAGCCATGGACGAAACATGAGATGAAGGAACAGTCAAAACCATTGGCGGATACAGGGAGGGGGCGGAGGGGGCGGCCGCCCCCCCCCCCCCCAAGAGCAATTCCGAATTTTCTAAACATACATACTTCAATCGTTCTCCGATTTTTTTTACTCCACTGCATTGTGGACTGTAATTAGCATTTACTGTAGTTCTGCGGTGCAATGCAAAGCACAGAACAGAACTATGATGGTGGATTTACCATACACTCAACGTTCGAGGCGCGCCTCTATCCCCGCCCGTGCCAGTCGCAAGAGTCTAACATTCTTTAACTTTTTCTCCGACGCACGCTTCCATATTTGTACACAGATGCAATGAACTGTGGTACCACACAATTCGCAGCTCATCGTATTTCTGTCGTTTCGCACTTATAGGCAAGTTGCGCCGCAAAGACATGTTGAGTGTAAATTGCTTTCAACACAGCAAAGAACACAGCAGACGAAAACCGGCTTGCAATGGCCTGATATAGGGTAGAGGCTCGCCTCGAGACGAGCCTGAAGGGTGAGTGTAAACGCACCATGCTAAAAAGACTACAAGACAACATATTGCGTAGGTAATAGGATCATTCCATCAAGAACCGTCAAGAGTGACGAAATTTGTGACCTTACCATCTCCGATTCTTTTGAAAATGTTTGTACTTTAAGAACTAGTGAAAAAAATAATTGAAATTCAATTTTTTGTTTCTTGAATGACCCATAATAAGATGAAAACAATATGATCCCGTTTTTGCTAAGTGCAGTCTATGTAGCTAAATTCACACAAAACTTGATCAAACAAAATAGTCAAATCAAAAAAATTTCCGCCCCCCCCCAACAGCAAAGTCTGGATCCGCCACTGGTCAAAACAATAGACAAACAGGGGAGAATCGGCGCCAAGGAAGGCGATAGCAGTCCCATCTGCTGGCAAGGTTATGGCGTCAGTTTTTTGGAATGCGCGTGGATGCTTTTCATTGATTATCTTAAAAACGGAAAAACAATTAACGGCGTGTATTATATGAACTTATTGCAGCATTTAAGTGATGAAATCAAGGGAAAACTGCGGCAATTGGCGAAAAAAAAATGTTGTTTCATCAAGACAATGCACCGGTTAACAAATCCGTTATACCGGGGGCCATAATCAACGAGTTAAAGTTCAAATTACTTCCTCACGCACCCTTTTCGCCAGATTTAGACCTCTCGGATTATTTTCTCTTTTCAAACTTAAAAAATGGCTCGGTGGTAAAAGATATGCCAACTGAGAAGAGGTGGAGTCTGCGGTTGACGGTTATTTTGAGGAGCTCGACAGTTCTCACTATAAAGAGGGTATCGAAGCTATCCAACATCGCTGTGAAAAGTGTATCATACTAAAAGGCGACTATGTTGAGAAATAAAGATTTTTTTCTCAAATTTTTCGTGTTTTCTTGGTTAGGCTAAGTTCTTCTGGGACCACCCTCGTATTTTGCGGGATGCAATATGTCACTGGTAATAATAAAAGTACCCATGTACGAAAATCAGAACGGCACAGCACAGGCTTAGTACTGATGCCAGAGTTGCCAGTACTGGCTAATGTTTCGGGGCCAATATGTGCCCTGGCTTAAATCATTGCCGTGCCAATGTCGATTTGATCACACCGGTCCAACTCTGGGCCGTTAGTAAAAAAAAAACTAAAATAATTTTTCTAAACATTTTTTCTTTTTTTTTTTTTTTTTTTTTTTTTTTTTTTTTTTTTCAAATACAAATTTATTTTCCTATAAATTAATATTTTTTTTTTTTAAAAATGCGAAGTGATTTTACTTACACCTTGCACACTCTCGGATTCGAACCATGCTCGCTACCCACTAGGCTAATCTTCAACATTCTCGTGATAGGGTTAAAGCCGAATCAAAATTGATTTTGAGAAACAAAAAATATTTCTACCAAGATGTGCCCAATACAGAGCCGACCGTCCAGCCAATGCAGAAACAGCTTAGACACCAATAATAAGCCAACCCAGCAAACAAAAAGTATCGTAATTAATTCATAAAAGAGTCATAATTTACCTTTCACTCGTTTACGAGTCCGGAAATGAATTAAAAAGGACTCACTTAAGTCTTGGCCCGACACTGGTCTGGTGGTTTTGTCAGTGCCAAAACAATACCGATCGACAAGTCTTGGCGGACAATGCCATACCAATCAATGCTGGGCAGTGTACGAAACTCTGGCTGGACTCCGGCATTTCGCACATGGGTACGTTTAAAATTTCATTGGGTAAGTAATGATAGTTTTGAACTTTGTGAGTGTATTTTTAACATATGACTGAACTCCAGAACCGATAGTCTCTCCGGTTAAAACATAAACAAGGAATCTTTCTATTCGTTGACTTAAGCTGGAAACTGGTGCTAATTCATTCTAACAAAAAGTGGAAAAAACAATACCGAGCAAATTCTTTTTTTCGGTTCAAATCCTTAACAATGCAAAAACGAGACTATGTGGAGTACAATCTTGTGTTTACCAGATTTGATTCTTGTGTCCCTCTATGCCTGGATTACTGTGTGTAAGTTTTACTTAAGAAGGTGCATAGCATAAGAATTTTGACCTGTACGTGCAACCACGGTCACAACACACTTCATACGCTTCACACCTCCACGTGTGATTCTATGGAAAAGTAATTGTTCACGTTATTGATTTATGCATGGCTAAGGCCTTTTCTCCTTTTCACGTTTTCACATATCAACATTTTACTGTGCCGTGTATTCATTATGTGTTCAATCGTTTTCTGCAATTTATACGTGCTTATTTCATTCGTATGATTCGTACCACATAATTATGCTGTTGGGTGGGTGTAGTAGTTTTATTTTTAATAAGTTTAATTTTTATTCCATATTTACGTATAAATCTCTTGGGTGGTGCTTGTTACTTGCGTTCTATAATAAAACGTAAAAATGCAAAATATCAGAGTAACTTTTTGTTTTTAAATAAAAATAGCTTAAAATTGATGATAATTTAATAAATAAAAGTTCCGTAGATTATAAGTTAGGTCATGTTTCTTTTCAAACATGTTTTCCTAGAGTTGATAGCTCTGCATGATGACTAAACCGATTTTCTCTTCGGAAAATAACTTAATACGATTAAGTTTTTTTTTAAGTAAGTCTTACGAGTATGTCGTGTAATAGTCGTAGGTATGTTATGAAGGAAAGGTGATCTTCGTTGCTAATTACAATTCTTTTCTTTCGTTTGTGTTCTATTCTATTCGATTCTTTTGTTCACTCTTTTGATACTCGTATATCTTACTTTATTATTTTTTAATAATAAAGTATTGTTATCGAACTGAAATTTCCAAAAAATTTGCTACCCTGAAATTTTGTATTTTCACGTTTTAGGACTAGTAAACCCCAAAAAAGCAAAAAAAACAATGCGTCCAAAACGCATGAAATTTGGGATTGAAACATTCTAAAATTCATATCTCCTGTAGCGACCCAATTATTGAAACAATAAAGTTGAAATCCTATTTTTACTGGAGCAATAGAAATTTAAAATCGAAATTCTATTTTCGCTGAAATAACAAAAACTCAAATTCTATTGTCGTTGCAATCCGATAATTTAATATCGAAATTCTATTTTCACTGAAATAATAAAAATTCTAATTCTATTGTCGTTGCAATCCGATATTTTGCACCGGTAGTATCAAAGAACACCGACAGCGACCCTTTACGGTAAAACACTAGAGATCGTAACAATAGAAATTTATATTTTATTATTCAACCTTTGTACAGCCGAAGTAATTTTGAATTATGTAAAACTAATTTGTAAGTTAGAAGTTAAGTTAAGTTATAATAAATAGCCAGTCGTTTTTGAACTACAAATCCACACGGACGCTTTTGTTTTATTCGTTAAATAAAGATTCCCCAAAGTCACTAACCAAGTACACTAACATCCCCACACTCCTGAACGATTGATGTCAGACGGCTGAAACTTTGTAGTTGTCTTAAGAGATACTAGGAGATTAGATAAGGGTTAACAATTTTAAGGGGGTGGTCAGGTATGGGGGTGGGTGGTGAAAAACTTTAAATTACAATATCTTCCGACTCAACTGTGCCAGGAAAATAACATTTAATTTCTGTATATAGAATCAATAGTGGAGTCTACTGAATGAACAATTTTTGAGGGGGGTGATGAAGCGAGGAAGTGGGGGACAGGTACGGGGGCGGGGGTGCTTTTTCATATCTCAGAAACGGCTTATGCTAAAAAGTTGGAACTTAGTACCTATATGTAGATGTGCTACTAGAGTAATTAAAGCTAAAAAAAAAGTCAACAGTCTGGGCGCAACTTTATTATTTTATGGATAGAATTCCGAAACGTGTTTAATGATGAGATGCGGTGTAGGTGACTATGGGACTGACAACCTAAGAAATAACCAGGAGACTATTTGGAACGTCATTTTTTAGGTTGTCAGTCGCATAGTAACCTACACCGCATCCCAGCATTAAACACGTTTCTACCCGTAAAATAATAAAGTTACGCCCAGACTGTTGGCCGATTTTTACTTTATTATTTTAATAATACAGTATTGTTTTCGATTTTTAAAAAAAAAAAATTTGCTACCCTCAAAATTTTTTTTTTCATGTTTCATGACGAGTAGACACGAAAAAAGCAAAAAAAAATGTCAGTCCGTCTGTCCGCCGTACGCCGTACGTCGACCGCTGTACGCAAAATCGTTTGAAGGCTCGTAGCTCCCAAGCCCTTTAAGCTATTAAATTGAAAATTTTTTTATGAATAGAATGGAAAGGTCCCTTGAAGTGGTCAAATTTGGAGGGGTTGGGGTGTGAGGGGGGAGGAGGGGGAAGTGTTTTAGACGGGAAATTTTGGTTTCTAGATCTCAGCAACCGCTTATGCTAGGAGGCTGAAATTAGGAATTTATATAGAGCTTTAGTAGTGGACCCATTTGCAAAAAAATTGCCGATATAGGTGAAGGGATTTGGGAGTGGGGGAAAAAATAATGCGTCCGAAACGCAAAAAAGAGATCGACACATTCTAAAATCCATATCTCCTAAACGGTCAATGTCACAAAATTGAAACTTAATAAATATCTGTAGGTATACTAGGAAAATAGATCGGAAACAAAAATTTGAGTGGGGGCAGTGGCGTACCGGGGTGGGGGGTGAAAAACTTTAGATTACGATATCTCACGAACCAATTGCACTAGACAAATAAAATTTGGTTTGTGTATAAAGGTTAACAAATGAAGTTTGATGAACGCAAAATTTTTGAAGGGGCGGTGGAGCATGAAAGTGGAGGGGATAAGAATTTTTCAAAAAAATCACGTCTCATATCTCAAGAACAGTGTAAGATAGATGCCTAGGCCTAATAGACCCCTAGCAGAAAACAAAATTTTGGAAGTGTGGGTGTAGAGGGTGAGAGTGGGGGAGGGTGAAAAGGAAAAAGTTCCGATTTTAAAATCTCGACAACCTATAATGATATGAAGCTGAAAATTGGTATTTAGATAGAGCTATACTAGTAGCATCTTGGAAAAATATAATTTTTTATAGGGGTTGTATGGTACGGAAGTGGGGGGTGTTTTTCCTATCTATAGAACGGCTGATGTTACAAAGTTGAAACTCGGTACGTTTATGTAAATCAACTAGAAAACTAATTTAGATAAAAAAAAATTTCAAATATCCATTGACGTTCGGAGGGGGGGGCAAAAAAAATTATCAGTGAAAATGGAATGCACATATTTTCACGGTTTTCGTCATATCTATTAGGTCTTCCCAAATATTTAATTCATTTTTATTCTACGGCTTCTTTATGTAAATACCTAGAAAGCGTTTTTAAGATTTTTTAAAATTCGACCCCTAAGAGGGTGCAAAGGGGGTTGTAAACTTTTTCACGAATTCAGCCATATCCCTCAGGTGTGATCAGATATCGAATACCTTTTCACTTTCACGTGCTTGCGTAATAATCGCCTAAAAATTGTTTTTAAGTTTTTTCCTTTTTCAGCCCCTAAGAGGGTATAAACGGGTTGAACACGTTTTAACGAGTTCCGTCATTTCTTTTAGAAGTGATAAGAAATTGAATTGGTTCCTACTTTCTCGTGCTGTCTTCATATTTATTTATTAACTCCTTTCAGGATTTTTGGATATTCAAAGGAGGTTGTAAGGAGGTTGCATATCTGGTGATATATCGAATTCATTTTTACTTTCTAAGGTTTCCTACATAAAAAAGCCAAAAAGTCAAATTCAGTATTTTAGATATTCAATCCTAATGGGTGTAAGGCGGTTGTATGCTTTTCAAAGTTTCGACATATTTCTTAGGTTCGATGAGATATTAGATCGCTTTTCATTTCCACAGACTTTTTATATAATCGCCTACAAACCCATTTCTCAATTTTTCGATATTCAACCCCCAAGGGTTTGTATATTTTTTCACAATTTTCGCCATTCCTTAGTTCTGATGAGATATAAAATTGATTATTACGGCCAACCAATTCACGATTTTTCGAATTTCCAGAATCAAGGAGGTGTGAAGGGTTTGCTTAAGTTTTCACAAATTTTTTAAAATCCGTCTTGTCTCATGAGATATCAAGTTGCTTCTTATGAAATCGTCTAAAAACGTGTTTCACAATTTTTTCGAAATTCAAACCCCAAGTAATGGGTTTGTATACGTTTTAACAATTCGTCATATCTCTTAATTCTGATAAGGCAACAAATTCGTTTTTGCTTCTATGGGCTTTTAGTGTACATAATATACTGAAATTCGAATAGTCTACACGGACTTTTTCAATGTTTAATCGGCTAAAAATCTCTATTTTAAATATTTTTATATTAAGAACAAAAATAATTTTCCAAGAAATCTAATAATCTCGAAGCAACTCATGATACACTCCGACTTTGACCGCTTTCGAACTTTGACCCGAAAAATAATAAAGTTTCGCCCAGACCATTGGCAGATTTTTATATAGGGATGAAATCTGAGAGTATTATAAGTTTAATCCAGCCAAAAGTTTATAAGGCGTAGAATGAAGCCTCCGACGAAAAAAAGTTATATATTATTTTTTGTTTATTTGGGGCTAAAATCTCTAAATCCACTTGCTGTCTGTCCGTCTTTCTGTCCATTAGCACGATAACTCAAGAACGCCTTGACCTAGGATGTTCAAATTTTGAATCTGGATGTTTGGTCGAATTTGTAAGGCTAAGTTCGTTAACCGGCAAAATCGTCCTACTCCTTTGTAGTCAGAATAGTGTACGGCTATGCTGGGCACCAGGGCGTAGTGACGTACCAGGGAACGAACTGGCCGATGAGCTGGCGAGACTAGGATCGGTGTAAGCCGGAATGGTAGAGGAGGGGGATAGCCCACCATTAAACGGCATCAAAATGCGTATTAGGGACCATGCCACGGGACATAGCGAACTCAAGGTCGGAGGGTAAGACGAGCTGTAGGACTTTTAGGGCAATCTGGCCAAGGTTGGTCAGACTGAAGACTAGGGAGATCTTGGCATGGAATAAGGGAAGTTTGCGGTTACTCGTGGGAATACTGACAGGGCACTTCTTCTAGGGAAACATTCTATGCATGAGGATCGCTGACTCTGACGTGTGCAGGTACTGCCTCGACCTATATCCCATATAGGGTCGTACAATAGGCTTCGTACTGGGCCAATAATGGTAACCAGCATGCCAAGAATTTCGCGGCAGTGGCAGCTAGCACTAGCCCATTGCTCGATCACTGCTGAATGATAATTTTTGCCCGGTGCTGGTGTTGTATACTGGCTCAGTGTTGGCGACCGATACTGGTCAGTGCTGGCAGTTTCTATATTCCCCGCGCTTATTGCAAGAAAATTAAATTATTTCCTCGTTACCTAATTATTTTGTCATATAAATTACACGTCCAAGCTTACCCTGGTATCAAAAATGTGGAAAAAAGACGATACGACAGGAACGCATTTTAGGCGAATGACCTCGAACTCCCTACCTTACGAATTATGCCTACCTACCTATTAGTACTTAACTACAAAAGTACGCTAGGCAACGCTGGCGCCAACGATGACCCAGAGGTTAACCAGTGATGGCTCCCAACACTTAGCAGCGAGCACTGGCCCAGCCGTAGCATACTGCTGGCACGCTAGAGTCGGCAAAAGTTTGCTAGCCAATGCGTCTTTTCTTGGACAATTTGGAGGATCTAAGGTCGATAGGGCATGACAAGCTGGTCAAGTTTTTCAGGGATCTGGGTTGTTTTCGGGATGATTAGTGACCTATGAGGCTCTGAAGGGATTGCCATAGGCCCTCTTTTGGTGTCTAGTGTTGCGCGGTGGCTCTGCGCTTCGCCCCTTCGTAAAACTAGGGTACTACTTTGAAATGTTGTACACGTTGGTTTTTCAATAAGGTATTGTTAACTAAATAAAGCCCGCGCCCTAACAAGTCGCATCTTTCGTTTTTCTCGCTAAACAACCACTTTTGTATTAATCTCTCCTTGGTATTGTAAGTGCCTAGAAGTGTTAAACATTCATGCAGTCAAATCCGCTCTGACTCGGACCCAAATTTGGGTTTCATAAGGCCCAAAGCAATTTTTACTATGGCAAATTTAGTAAAGTTTATAATTCGCGGAAATGAATTTCGGTTCTACATCGCATATAGGGAAATATCCTCTGAGAAAAATCACATTCACCAAAGAATTTTCAGGTTCATAGTAGCAAAAATTTGTATTTTGAAGCAAATTGCTCAGGGTACAGCTACAATATCGACGCTTACATCGAATGAAAAGTAATTTGATTCCCTAAAAAGGTATAACACATGTTAATTTGCGATCACTAGTTTTGAAGATATGTGAGTGAAGGTACATGTCTGAAAGACTTTTCTTTACCATCCTGTATCTCCGCGGATATTGAAAGTTGACCCACCCTGTGGAATATGTTTTTCTCAAAATACAGTGGATGCCGCTTATTGTAATCACTTTGGGACTAGCCAGAAACAATAACATTAACCGGATGATAACAATAAACGAAGAAAAAAATAAGCGCTGAATTCTGTTTGTGAAAAATGGAACCCAACTGTTTTGATAACAAAATGCGGCTTATAACATTATCCGCGATTACAATAAGCGGCATCCACTGTATAATAAGGAATCATCCTTTAAAATATGGTCACTCAATTATCGGACACCCTGTATACAGCAGTTGATGGGGCGGTTGAGCAAGAAAGTGGGGGAAATAAGAATTTCTCTAAAAAATCACGGCTCATATTTCAAGAATTGTTTAAGATAGGATCTTAGAATTTCTACGGGAGGTAGGTCCGATAGAATCCGAGGAAATAAAAAAAATTTCGAAGTGAGGGTGGGGGCAAAAATTCAGAACGGAACTGAACGGTGTCTGCCCGATAAAATCAAACACAGAAATATTCATTGCACAAGGTTTCCAACTATAGGAAATGGAAAAGACGGAATTTTGAATTCAAAACAACAAAAAACCAATCTGACGCAACGAAATAGTTTGAAAACGAAGAGTTGGAAGCATTACACGATGAAGACCCGTGTCAGACGCAAAATGAACTTGCAGACCCATTAGGAGTTCATCACAAAACAGTTGCCAAGTTGCCAAACGTTTGCAAGCATTGAGAATGATTCAAAAGCAAGGAAATTGGGTGCCGTACGAATTGAAGCCGAGAGACGTTAAACGGCGTTTTTTCTCGTGTGAACAGCAGAAACGGAAAGGTTCTTTTTTATCGTTTCGTGAATGGTGATGAAAAGTGGATACACTACGATAACCCGCATAGAAAATTATGGGGTAAGCCTGGTTATGCATCAACGTCGACGGTAAAGCCGAATATCCAAGGTTCCAAACTTATGCTCTGTATTTGGTGGGATCAGATGGTTCTAGTGTATTATGAGCACCTTGAGTCCAACGAAATCATCACGGGGGATCGCTATCAACTTCAATTGGTGCGTTTGAGTCGAGCATTCAAGGATAAACCGCCGCAATACGAGGAGAGACACGGCAAAGTAATGTTGGAGCATGGTAACACTCGGCCACATGTTGCAAAACCGGTCAAAACATACATGGAAACGCTGAAATCCTACTAGCCTACTCCATGGCTGAGCAGCACTTCCATTCTTGTGAAGATGTCAAAAAATTAATCGATTCGTATGTTGGCAGAAAAATGTGAGAAAGTAGTCTCTAGCGAACCATCGCTGAAATCATTCAACGACATGTTCTTTACTAATTTTTTTAAATAAAGCATTCATTTTCACGAAAAAACCACTGGAATTTATGCAAGTCCCCAATATGTATGAATAGCTGTCGTAACAATTCATTTCAGGTATTGAATTTTTTATGAATCAGTAATCATTTGTAAAAACGAAAACGATCTACAATAGTGTGCTACGAGTATCCGCCTTTCGTAAAGTCACGAATATTTTTTTTCCTAATATGTGGCAGGTTTCATATTCGCTGTTTAGATCATTACAAACACACCAACAACAGAAAGCATCGATTTCAGCTTGAAGATGAAGACAGTCGGCTGTGGAAGAGTTAGTAAAAAACAGTTCAAAGTCATCTGCATAAAATAAAGACGGACAACGAAACACTGGGAAGAGATCGTTTATAAAGAGGACCAAGAATTGATCGCTGGTGAACGTCTGGCGTGAAAGTAAACGATTCCGCACAGTGGCAAACCTAAAATTTACGATCGGCAAAATAAAACGCAAACCAGTTTAAAAAACGGGAACCTAGACCCATAGATTCTTTTTTCGAGAGTAAAACATTAAGAGATTCTTTCCAATTCTAATGGCCAGAAGAAAGACTTTTATTAAAAATCAGCCAAGTGCAAGAGAGATAGTAGCTTCCAGATTCATGACGAAGATAGTTTGGCCGGAGTTTGACCTTAGAAGGTTCGCTGTGATACCAGAGGATCTTAAAACGCGGTCTTACTCGCAGAACTATTGGGATCTTTCAACGATCCTTCACTACTGTATCGGCAAGATCACAGATTATTGAAGAAGATGTCTCTTAGGTGAGATGAAGAACCGTCTCCTCCTCCTCATCTATATGCTTCTACAAAAATCATCACCGTACAGGTCTAATAGGGTCCGGTCAGGACGACTGCTGTGGCGCTAATAGTCACCTTTTTAGTCGTACTACTAATGCGCGATTGCAGAATGTTCGGGTCAAAATCGCAACCGGCCATGTTTTTTCATTTCACTTGGATCACTCGATTGTTCACTCGACAGGGCCAATCGATGATGATGATGATGATGATCATAGTCACACGAAATGTTCGATGGTTTCTTGAAGTCGGTGCGTTATTGGAGTAGACGATTGGTCGGTCGATTCGATTCGAATGGTTTTCGTCTAGTGGGATGAATCGGTCATTTCATTAACTCAGTATGACCGAGTTATATCGTTGAAGTGACTGATTAAAAAGATTTGGTCATTTCAGTCACTTTGTCATGATTCGGTCGAAATGGCAGTGTACTAACAGTACTATGACCGAAATGACTCGAGTCATTCGAAATAGAACAAGTCGGTCAATCGGTCAAAAGATTCCGTTAACTCGTCTCGTATCGTGCTTGATGTTGCACACAAAAATGCTATTCGACTTTTCGAGTCGGTCGGTGGTCGGTGTTCGAAGGCGGCGAATCGCGAATGATTAGACCGTAGACGCTTCAGGAAAATAATGCGCCAAGAGAAAATCGTGCACTCGATGTTTGTTGGTTGGTCGGTTCTAAGAATATGAAGAAGAAGCAGATGAATTCGAGGAAAACAAACCGTTCGAATGATTTTATTTTTGAAATTTGATTGACTTCGAACACACGATCATCGAGGACCGACCGACAGAAAGTCGAATGGAAGGTTTGTGCGCTGTGCGCCTATCACATCAGGTTGCGGTATGTGACGAGTTAATAGAATATTCTTTCTAGTGACCGATTGAACGAATTGTTCTATTTCGTATGACTCGAGTTAATTCAGTCATAGTTCTGATCCGGTCATTTCGACCGAATCGTTCGCGACCGACCCATCATTCTTCGAGTTGGTGTCGGTGCCTCCGGGTCATAGTACTCGTATAAATAGATACAAGGTATGCTCGATCGTTGTATGGATGCAGAACTCTTTCTTATTTTTATGGCGTCATCACTTGAAAATTTTTGAAGAAACCGTGAGAAAACAAATCGAAATGTGCTCTATGATGACCCCATAGTAGTTTTCTTCTTTTCATTAAATGTTTTTTGTTTATGTTAAATCTGGAGTCTAGACTCGAATAAAGTGGCATTAGCGAAAATTTACGATCGAGTCAAAATGAAAACAATGGAGACATTTCGAAATGATTTAACAATTGAAACAGTCGATTAAAAGATCTCGCAATCACGCCTCACCAGTCATATGTATGTCTTTTCTTTTTCCATTAAGGTGATTGGATTTTATTGATTTCTATCGGCTAACATAAAATTTACTTTTACATATTTCATTAGGTTATCTTGTCTTGTTTCGAAAATTAATAAATTTTTAGTTTTTTGAATTCTTATCGTTTCTTGTTGATTGGTCTTTTAGTAGTTATGATTTTACAAACTGTCCTTTGGGCTGTTTTTTCGTCAATAACCTTGTCTTTTTCTTCTGACTCACTGCGGTTTATCTTAATTCGTGGTAATGCATTTGTGATTACATGCACTAGTATTCTAAGCTGTAGTTACTAATGGTTTCCGTCTAATTTATTTTTCCAACGTGGTAATTTAGAATTCGGTGCGTCAAGATTTTTTAACGGTGTTATCTGTTTTTGTATTGTAAGAAAGGCTGCTGGTCACACGCAAACAATAAGAAATTAAAAAATATCATACTTTTCGGGCTAGTGCGGATTACGGACTATTCAGTCGGCAAACTTTTTAATTGGATCGAGCTGCGCACATTCTTTTCTTTGCCAGACTAATCTGTTCAGTTGCCGTCCTAGAACGTGGTCGGGACCAGGGTTGTCAGATAGTTGGCTGCAGAACCCGCCGAGTGAGCTCTATGAAATAGCCCAAAACCAGAACGAAGACTTTTAGTCTAAATATCACGCAAGACTTTGCAATTTTACAGACCTACTTAAATGTGTTGAACACGGTTCCGATTTCGACGACGAACTGTGCTCCAAGAAACACTGAAGTGTTAATATTGTGCGATTACATAAATTCGTATTTATAACCATTTTTAAACTCCTATTGGAAAAAATATTAAGTGCATATTAATGGTAAAATTATACTTGAAAAATAATTTGTAATTTTCATAATGCAATGGAATCAAAAATCTTCCGTGACTTATCCTACACGTAAGTTATCAGGCAACAGCACAGTCTGGGTTTTTTGCTTTTATGATTAATAATGTCTATTAGTTTATGTTACTCCTATGCGATCAGATCCTGCGTCTAAAGAAGATCAAGCTGCCCGGCTCTGCGGCGCTTACTCTGCAGATGCAGAGTCGAGATATTTCCAGCATTTTCGGTTGTTTGTGTGGAATGCGCAAGAAGTAACTATAACCTGCGATAAGTGTCTAGAACATGCGAGAGTATATAGAGCTCTCTACGATATTGCAAGGTTCCTGTTTTTCTCTGGGAACTTTGAAACCAATAGTGAGTTGTTCGGGTTGCCTGAGTACACATGTAACAATATTTTTGGAGGGACTGAAATTTTTGCAACGTGAGTCTGTACCAATCCAACAAAAATAATAATTAATAAATTATGCAAAAAATAAAGGAACTCTACGACTGTCATCAATATTGGTAAATCTATTTTCTCTTGTATGTTATATTTCTATAGGTGTCTATAACTGAAAGAAAGTGCTTCATTTGTAGAAAGTCTATAAATAATGAACCGATTCTAAATTAATTTTAGTTTACAAATACCAGATACATATCATGTGAACTATTAGTTTTCATTAGAGAGAACCGAGAATCAAAAATTGAGTGGTAAGAGAATTTGTGATAATAAAGGATCAAAACAAGTTGTGTGCGAGATATCCACCCAATTCTTTTTTTATTTGAAAGAGAATTTTAGGGCATTAAGTATGGAATATAACGTCGCTCAAATGTCGGCTCTGGTTTTGCTTGGTGGCACGAATTCGATAGGTCCAATTTTCGACGACTTTGTCACACATCCATTCATCAAGAAATGGGCCTCGTCGTTAAAAATCACTCAATGTGCGGAACGTTTTTCGAACGGAGCTCTGATTTTGAAAATAAAATTTTATGATTTACACACGTTGTTCAATGCTATAACCCATGGTAATTTGCCATACACTACTGAACAATTCACAACAAATTCGACCGATGTTGCTTTAACAACATGGCCGTTATAACCTAACAAATTTCGAGCGTTCCTATTGAAACACCCTATAGTTCTGTGTTGCGATAAGTGTGATGAAGAATTAAAGTATCTATTGCCAAAATGTTTTGAAATTAAAAAAGAAATTTAATAAAATTTTATCAATGAGGAATTAATGTGTATAACGCTTTGTGTACTCGTATTTTATTCGAAAACAGTTTATTCTGAAAAGCTAAAAGTTGATATCGATCGTATATTTCAAAATTTTGATTATGTGATAAGAAATAATAAGCCACAGATTTCAATATTATTTGGGCTGTACTGGATTCTAAATGCAATAGGAGTGCACTGTGATTCTCCGAAGAAACCTTCGGGTCAATCGGGTCAGCGTAACGAAATATAAATAAATCTAATAAAAAGATATTGAAAATTTGTAACAATAAATACATCGTCACTTAATATTTTAATCTTGCTGTAGCAGTAAACTTTCCGTAGTTTTTATGATTTTGAACACATTATTAAATAACTTGTATATATTTTAATTAATTTGTATTTATAAAAATGTTTCATAGATTATAATATTAAAGTAATACTCTTATACTATATTATGCTGATATAAATGTAAGGACAATGCAGATCCGGATAAAAGATTATTCAGACAATTAGACTTGACTGGAAACTGCATAAAAAAATGTCCTCTTTGAAATTTATTTTACCGATTTTGTAAGTCAACCTTAACATATTGATAATTAAATTTGTTTAGTTTTTTAAATATACAGGGTGTCCGGCACTTAGAAAATTTTTAAGGTGAAAAAAAAATATCCTCGTCAATTTTCAATATAGGTGGATATACAGGACATCGGCTCGGATAGCCTCCAACTGTCGGGCAAGTGTGACAACCTTCTATCTCAGTGCCACAGTATCATTGCTCTTTGTCGACGCTAGTGTTGAAGCGGTTTTCGGTCTACAAGCTTTTTATGTAATCGCCTAAAAATAAAATTCACAATTCGTTTTGAATTCAACCCCCAAGGAAAGGACTGTAAAGGGGTTGTTTTTGCTATAACTCTGATGAGGTATAAAGTTGGTTCTTACTTCTACGGGCATTTCATGTAATCGCCTAAAAGTTAATTTCACAAATTTTTCGAGGATTTTCATATGGGAGGTCCAGGAAGAACTCACTCGATTTTTAGCATATTTATCCCTTTACCTGTAACCATTTAAAAATTAATGCGTACAAAATTTCATGTTCCTAGCATGAAGCAATCAAAAGCAATCGGAAAATATTGTTGAACACGTGTCTAGCTAGCCGAAGGAGTAGAAGGATTTCGCTGAGTAGTAAACTTAAACTTTCTTTTCACTCAAAACTAATTTGTACAAAATTCTTGAGTTATAGTGAGTTCTGTAAATGGAGTGAAGACATTTTGACAGGATATATTTATGGCAGCTACACCAATGAGATTTTATTCACAACCATACATTTAGCTCGAACTATTGGAAAATCAACACATAAATAATATAGAAATCGGAGCTTAAACCTTTCTGAAGTTATCGGCCAATATTATTGAACACGTGTTTTAAGGACTTTTCGTATGGAAGCTACCCGAAGGAGTAAAGGAACTTCGTTTTCACTCAAAACTAATTTGATAATTTTCAAGATTCTAGGGCAAGACGTTCTTGAGTTATCGTCCGCACCGACAGAGGGACGTTAAGCGGATTTCGGGTTTTTGGTCACTAATTTGCAAAAATAATAAACAACTTTTTCTTTTTCTAGAGTATATAATAAAATAATACTCTCAAATTTCATCTAGAGTACATATAAGCAGTAGACACGGCTACAAACCATAAAAAACATTGGACAGATGGAAAATTCTTACAACGCTTGCTTCAGTTCCATTACATTTCTGTTAGTTGTCTCGCTCTTAACTAAATGATTTGCCATAAACAGATGGGGAGTGTACGTGAATGTCATCGCAGCGGTTGCTTCTACTCCATTGAAAATTCGATAAGCTAGCTCCCTCACAATCTCAGTAAAAATTGTTTGCCACCGTCATGTAAACCGGCCAAATTTTTAGGTCTGATGAGATTTCAAACAGGCTACAGGCTTTTCATACTCTAGATGAAATCTGAGAGTAATATAAGTTTAATCCAGCCCAAAAGTTTGTAACGCATAGAACGGAGCCTCGGACGAAAAAAAAAGTAATGTATTGTTTTTTTGTTTATTTGGGTCCGCATGCTATCCGTCCGTCTGTCTGTCCGTACGCAAATTTTGAATCTGAATGTTTGGTCGAATTTGTAAACTCCTTCAAGTAGCTGCCATACAAAAAATCCTTAAAACATAACATAACTCTAGAAATCGAAAAGCCACGAAATTTTGTTGAAATTTTGAACAAATTAATTTTGAGGAAAAATGAAGTCCGAGGTCATTTGTCAATAAAATTCATTTACTCGTTCGGGTAGCTCCCACACAATAAGTCCTTAAGACACGTATTCTAAAATATTTTTCAATAACTTTTGAACGCTAGGAGTTTGAAATGTTGTAGACATTACTTTCGTTACGTTCCAGGTAAAAGGATAAATAAGCCAGAAATCGAGTGAGTCCTTTCTGCACGTTCCACGTGAAAGTCATTTGAAAAGGAAAATTTGACTCTCGGTTATTTACCAAGTTTCAGATATGAAATTAAACACTTCAGGTGTTGCACTTCACATTCGAGTAGCACCCAGATAAGTGTCGTTATTAAATTACAAACTACATGAGCACTCCTTATTCTACTTTATCCCCAACTACATATAAATCGGAATTCAGTATTTCATCCAGACTATCATACTTGCAGCCGATCGTGACTGCAGTATGTATATGTAATCGTTTTCACAAATTTCGTCATATCTCTTTGGTCTGATGAGATAGTAATGAGTTTTTACTACTTTGGAATTTTTATATAATCGAAATAAAAATTCAGGATTATAAGCTTAACCCCCAAAGGGGATGTTTTCACGAACTTCAACATATCTCTTAGAACTGATGAGACCTCGTATTGCTTTTTACTTCCACGGCCTTTTTAGTTAATTTTTTATTACATTAGGATGGGGGCTGCCCAAGAAGTACCCGACCCCTATCCAAGAAAACACGAAAAATTTGAGAAAAAAAAACCTTTATTTCATAACATAGTCGCCTTTTAGGAAGATACTCTTTTCCCAGCGATGTTGGATAGCTTCGATACCCTCTTTATATTGAGAACTGTCGAGCTCCTCAAAATAACCGCCAACCGCAGATTCCACCTCTTCTCTGTTGGCAAATCTTTTACCACTGAACCATTTTTTTAAGTTTGGAAAGATAAAATAATCCGAGGGGACTAAATCTGGCGAATAGGGTGCACAAGGAAACAATTCGAACTTCAACTCGTTGATTTTGGCCACCGCGATAACGGATTTGTGAACCAGTGCATTATCTTGATGAAACAACAGTTTCTTTTTCGCCAAATACCGCCGTTTTCCCTTGATTTCATCACTCTAACTCTGCAATAAGTTCGCATAATACTCGCCGTTAATTGTTTTTCCTTTTTCAAGAAAAATATCCCACGCGCATTCCAAAAACCTGACGTCATAACCTTGCCTTGAGCAAATGCTGCAGCTATCTTCCGCACAGCCTTCTCATGCCCAAATTTGGTGTTCAGCACTTTTTGAAACATGTCTGCTAGCTCGCGCACTTTTAGGCGACGGTCATCTAATACAATTTTGTGGATTTTCTTCACCATTTCTGGCGTGGTCACCTTTGGCCTTCTTTAAACTCTGCCATCTAATATTTTATTGTTGTAAGCGAAGGAGCAGCATTTTTCCCATGCGTAAAAATTCACTGAGAGCGTTGACTATTGATGGCTGCCAAATAAACACTAAACAACGTAGTGTCTTCAAACTTCAAACTTAAGCCTTATAGGGATGGGGCTTTCTTCCATAGTATTTCCTTTCAAAGAAAAACCGTCATCTACAGGGTGTCCGGTACTCCGTGCTCCACCGTGTAAGGGGTCCTTGATATATTTTGAGAAAAAAGTTGTTCTACAGAGAGGGTCAATTTTCAATATCCGTGGAGATACAGGGGGGTCAAGAAAATTGTTTCAGTCTCGAAAGTGCTCTCAGAGAGTTCGCATCGTAACACAGCAAAGTGAATTTGAGTTATTTATTAATTTCGCGCGAAACCGATTTTTATTATAAACTATAAATATTTCTGTTTGCGCGGGCCTTAAGTTAAAGACATATTGTTACCAAGTGGAATTAAACGGGTACGAGATGTACCCGAAAATATTATGCTAAGGGACAAAATAAAAATGGCGAAACCGTCCTTTAAAGCTACACCTACGGCCGATATGGCCAGTTCTTCGAACAGATTCCAGCCTCTATCGGATCTAGAGGAAAACGAGAACAATACCAGAGCAACGACATCTCCTTCTAAGCAAGTTAAGCCTCCAGCACTTGTATTTCCGTCTCTGGACCGAAAAACCATCGACATAATAATGGAGTCACTCGGCATCAATGATCACTCAATAAGTTTAATGTCAACAGGTAAGAAACTGCTCTTAACCTCAATCGAATCATTCGAGAAGACCGTCGAACACCTTACTTCGAAAAAAGTACACTTCTTTACCTTCAGCCGTAGAGATATACGTCCAGTAAAAATTCTGCTATCAGGTCTACACTCAATGGATCCTGCCATTTTAAAAAGGCATCTTCTGGAAATCGACATTCCATGTATCGATGTGAAACAATTTCACACACAAAACAAAAAATATGCCGAGGAAAGCTTTTACATTCTCCATTTTTCTCCTGGCACTGTCAAAATCGCAGACCTAAGGAAAATAAAAGCGATCATGCACACTATTGTACGTTGGAAGTACTACAAAAACAGGCGCATAGGACCCACTCAGTGCCGCAATTGCCAAATGTTTGGCCACGGATCATCCCATTGCCATATGGAGGTTAAGTGCATGATATGCAGTGCAGCCCATCCGCACTCTATATGCACAGCAACGAACGATGAAGACATCAAATGCGCAAACTGCTCTGGCGGACACTTTGCATCAGACAAATCATGCCCAAAACTAAAGCAATATGTTGCAATCAAAAGTAACATCTCCCAACGTCAGCATCAATCACCAAAAACTATTAACATCACTTCGAAAGCACAAGTCAATATGTCAAGTTCACGCGACTTTCCACAATTACCAAGTCAAAACTTACAAAATCGTTCAACACTCACAGGCGCACACGCACCCGCACCGTTTACTATTCCTTTCAGTAGCGTAGCTGCGGATAAATCTCCTGAAGTCCTATTTACTACTGACGAGCTGCTCCAAATTTCAACAGAGCTAATTTCCAAACTAGCCGGTTGCAAAAGCAGACAACAACAGTGCATGGCGCTAATCGAACTGGCTTGCAAATTCCTCTATAATGGATAATCGCGATATTAAGTGTCTACTCTGGAATGCCCAAAGCATCCGTAACAAAAGAACGGAAATTTTAGACTATTTAGAAACTAATTCTATAGACATAGTAATAATAACCGAGTCGTGGCTCAAACCTAGTGATAAGTTCTTTAGCTCTAAATATAAAGTGTACAGAAACGACAGAGAGAACCAAACAGGTGGCGGCGTAATGATCTTGATCAATAGGAAACTAAAACACATTGCGCTTCCAATCACTAACACCAAGGTAATTGAAAATATTACAATCAAATTAAATGACTCCCTACTAATCACAGCAGCTTATTTCCCTGGGACTAAGGTTAACGCGGAAAAGTTAAGGTACTTCCGGAATGACTTGAAAGCACTTACTCGAAATAAAAACAATATTCTCCTCTGTGGTGATTTTAACGCGAAACACCGCAACTGGAACTGCCTAAGAGCGAATTCAGCAGGCAAGGAACTCTTTAACTTTTTAGGAAACAGCCAATGTGTTGTGCATCCACCTAGCAGTCATACATTCTTCTCCAATTTGGGTAGGGGCTCCACTCTGGACCTAATCATTAACTCTGGAGTTAACATAACTCAACCAACAACAATTAATGACCTCTCTTCGCCTCACCTTCCGGTTGAGTTTTTTATTATTAACCAACCTAAATCTCCCGACGATACTCTTAATTTCCCCAATTTCTTTAAAACCAATTGGGTAAAATACAAACGATTGGTAACCGATAAACTTTGTCTTAACGAATTTGATTTACGTTATACCTCCCCTAGTGTCATTGACCAAATGGTTGATGTATTTTCTAGCACAATACTGGAAGTTGCAAAACGATGTGCACCTAAAGTTAAGACCCTCCGCAAAGAAAACTTACTGCCTCCGTATATAAAGGAACTTATTATAAAGCGAAACATCAAACGACGCCAATGGCAAAGAACTCGGGACCCAGTATTCAAAACCGAGGTCAACCGCCTTCAAAAATTAATAAACTTCGAGAAATTCAAGGACATGAACTTAAGCTGGAACAAAATGTTATCCGAAATCGACAAAGGCTCTAGAAAACTCTGGAAACTTAACAGAGTATTCAGGAGAGGCAGGAAAAATATTCCGAAATTGATTTCAGACAACCATACCTTTTCAACTGATGAGGATAAAGCAGAAATACTAGCGGATAAGTTTCATCTCGCGCACCGAATTTCCGAAAACCTCGGTGATCATTCCACCTCAGAATTAGTTAAGAATAAAATACAAAGCTTTAACTCTCATCAAATTAAACTCGGAGCAAACGATCTGTGCAAGCCAAAAGAAATCAAGCAAATTCTCGGGAGTCTGAAAAATGGAAAATGTCCAGGATCAGATCTTATCCCTAACATACTTCTAAAAAATCTTCCCAAAAAAGGACTGACATACCTTAATGCAATATTTAATAGCTGCCTTTCAACTGGTTATTTCCCGAACAAATGGAAAAGTGCCATAGTAATCCCTCTTCCCAAAGTCGGAAAAGACTCATCCAATCCGAAGAACTACAGACCAATAAGCTTGCTCTGCGGAATCTCAAAAATCTTTGAAAAAGTAGCTCTCGGTCGACTCCGCAATCATGCTGAACAAAACAATATTATTCCGGATCACCAGTTTGGATTCCGGCCTTCATACTCTACGAATCACCAACTTGTAAGAGTAAAATCCTACATCAAAGAGGCACTCCATGTTAAACAGTCTGTCGGAATGATAACGCTAGATATTGAAAAGGCATTTGACTCCGTGTGGCACGACGGACTCCTATTCAAACTTTTAAACAATTCTTTTCCCCTTTATCTCATTAAATTAATTCAGTCCTTTATTTCAAATAGATGCTTTTCTTCAAAAGTTTCTTCATCATTCTCCAAAGTGCGTTCCATCCCAGCTGGCGTTCCTCAAGGATCTTGTCTCAGCCCCTTTTTATTTAACGTTTTTACTTCTGACATGCCTAAGGACCCCACATGTGAACTCGCTACATATGCTGACGATACCGCTGTATTCACTAGTTCTGCAGACCCGTGCAAAATTATAGATGTACTCACTAGGCAATTGAATAAATTGTCACAATATTTCAAAACATGGAAAATTAAAGTCAATACTGAAAAAACCCAGGCCATTTACTTCACGAAAAGACGAGCCCATAAGTACCTACCAAACCCCTCGATCAATATTCTCGGAGCAACAATCCCTTGGGAGAACTCAATCAAATATCTCGGAGTTTATTTCGACGCTAAACTTACGTTCCACAAGCACATTTCGGAAGCCTGCTCGAAAGTATTGAAAAGCATCGCAACACTCTACCCACTAATTAACCGAAACTCCAAACTATCAGTACCGAACAAACTGCTAATTTACAAGTCTGTCATGAGACCAATACTTTTGTACGGCGCTCCTACTTGGAACTGCTGTGCCTCATCTCACAAAAAACGCATGCAAATAATCCAGAACAAATGCCTAAAGATCATTCTAAATAAGCCATGGCACTTCTCAACTCGCGAACTACATTTTATTGCGCAACTACCAACAGTAACTGAAGTAACTTGTAAACAAGAAGAAAATTTTAAAATCAATTGCGAAAAGTCAAGCAACCCGTTGATTCTCTCTGTACTCTACAGATAATCCTTTCATTTACTTATTTAGTTGTACCTTAGTTTAAGTTTAGTTCTAAGTTTTAACACATAAAAATAAGGTTTTTGTTTCCCTTTTCCTTATAAACTGTTCTAATTATTTCAATTAGTATTAATAACTGCTTGTAGCTACATTTGTAACTATGGATGTAAAGTTTGCTAACTGACCACCTAATCAACCAATTTACCAGCAATGTCTAGTTTTAAGTACCTATATTATGGAAATAAATTTATTTGAATATTTGAATTGAAAATTGTTTCGGACCTGTTAGAGCTTGTTTTTTTTTGGGAATCGAATTACCTTCGGTTTGATGTAACAGTCCAAATTGTAACTGCACCTAATCTTGAGATATTTACTTTATTATAAAAATTTCCGTTTAATATTATTTTTTTATGTACCATGTTATTACCTAAAATTAAACTGAGTTTTTTATTATGGGGTTTTCTGAGAAAAACTACATTGATCACGGAATTTTTAGGGTTGAAGTAGCAAAAATTTGTGTTTTGAAGTAAATATCTCAAGATCGGGTGCAGTTATAATTTTAACTGTTACATCAAATGAAAGGTAATTCGATTCCCTAAAAAACAAGTATAAGCATTTTGAATTGTGAATTAGTTTTCAAGATATAACGTTTTAAGTAAGTGAGGGTACAGGTCCGAAACACTTTTCTCGACCACCCTGATATTGAAAATTGACCCACTCTGTAGAACAATTTTTTTCTCAAAATTTATCAAGTCGTCGGTATACGTCGGGTCGGGTACTTCCGGGACAATCCTCGTACATGAATTTTACGCTTTATTTTTACCACAATCTTTATATGCAGAGTCAATAACGAATGTTTAAAGTTGTTTCTTATAAGGAGATATTCTAGTAAAAGAAATTATCTTTCCAAAAGTCCTTGTGCCTTGAAACTACCACCGTTACATTTCGACTTTGATTGCGTCTTGGAGTCTGACCCGAAATCGCAATTAGTGTTTTAAGGGTTTCTGAAGCATCGACACTTCTGTCGCACTGCGACATTAATTACTACTCGGATGCCCAGACTAATACGCACACCTTTTTATTATCATCAACCATATCTAATAATTCAAATACGAACACAGTTGGTACGATTGGCCGAAGACCTATTTCTACAGCGGCGTTTTTTAATAGATTGTATTTTAAAACTTTGTATCTACATCGAGGTGGCGATTATTTAAATGATTGGCTCGGTAGTTTTAAATAGCTGCTGCATATGGCTGAGCTAGAACTAGAGTAGAAGAAGATAAACACATTCTGCTGTCTTTGTCAAAAATGTCAACAAACCGAATAACCACAACAAATCGAAAATACAAATAAGTCGTCGTACAGTAAACAGAATCAATCTAAAAATAGAACCAACTAACTATGCGGACAGATGTCGATATTAAGGAAGCTCCGAGTAGCACACACGTGGTACGTGGATATAAAAACGAGCAAGTGACCGCGTGTAATTTGAAGTGGAGCCTCAAAGTCAATGCGTGAATCCTTTAATGGCCGGCCTCGAATAATTCAATCCGAAGGATTCAATTGTCGAACCCTTCAGTTTCGTTTCTCTGGCCAAACAGAATCTGAGACGAATGCACTTTCTCTGAGGCGTTGTTGCACCCAAACATTCTTTCTTAATGACAGATTAAATATGTGCTCAGAAGTACAACACCAATAACAATGACGCGAGGCTAGTCTAACCCAGGCCAGACTGAGGTCAGGGAAGTATCCGTGATGGAGGTCGGCCTGTCGGGACAAAATATAAAAGAAAATCGACGAATAATGTCAATTAGCGGTTATATGCCTAAACAAATCTACCCGCACACTTACCGAAGAAGACGATGAATCTTCGTCGAGATTAGACAGACCAGACTCTTTTAGCTTGTAACTCTATGCAAACTGTAGAGTTGCTTTGTTCTACGTGTAGATATTTACCTGTTCTGTTTGGTTAACTATTTAACATTCTTCAAAGACTGGATTTTCCCTGCGTGTTTTTCGGAGTACGTCGTAACCGGAGGTAACCATTAACGAAATTTCGTTTTTTTTTGTTAATGTGTGTTTGATTGGTATTAGCGCCATGCCATGTTGCGTACAAAAAATTTAAGAAAAAAAAACATAACGTTAACATTGCACAAAAAATCAGTTCTTCTATTATGTCGCCGGTTGATAGACCTATCTTTGATGAAATGCCGATAATGGCGGCAACGAGTAGTGCATTGACGAAATTTCCAGTAGGAGTATATTCAAGCCAATAGCCAAGCAATATTCAACTTCCTGTCTCTCCGGCCGGCTAAGTATCTTTCTAATCTTTATTATTTTCTGTACTCTTCGGCGACTATTCCCCAGGAGATTGCTCAATTAAGAAAGGAACTATTAGGAACAGTAGATAACTGTGTTTCCAAAGGTAATTTCACGAAAACATGAAAGGTAAAAGAAAACAAGCCAATCGTATAATACTCTAGATGAATACTGAACTGCTATTTATATTGTAGTTGGGGATAAAGTAGAATTACGTGTGTGCATGTTGTATGTCCTTTATTGAGGACTGCCGTTAGATTGCTACTCAAAACTAAAAGACAATATTCAGTGTTTAATTTCATATCTTGAACTGGGTAAGTCATCGAAAAAAAAATTCCTTTTCGAAGGACTTTCACATGGGAGGTGCAGGAAGGACTCACTCGATTTCTTACATATTTATCCTTTTCCTTGGAACCATTTAAAAATGAACGTGTACAAAATTTCAAATTCGTAGCTTGAAGCGTTCAAAAGTTATCGAAAAATATTGTTGAACACGTGTCTTAAGGACATTTTGTATGGCAGCTACCAGAAGGAGTAAAGGATTTCGCTGATTAGTAAACTGGAACTTCGTTTTTACTCAAAACTAATTTGTACAAAATTTCCAATTCATAGCTAAAAGATTACTTGAGTTATAGTAAGTTCCGTAAATTAAGTGAAGACGTTTTGACAGGATATTTGTATGGCAGCTACACGAAGGACTAATAGGATTTTCTTAATAATCATACATTTAGCTCCAACTATTGGAAAAATAACACATACAAAATTTCAAAGACGTAGCTTTAAGACCATTTTGTATGGCAGCTACCAGAAGGAGTAAAAGGATTTTGCTGACTAGTAAACTCGAACTTATTTTTCACTCAAAACTAATTTGTACAAAATTCCGAATTCGTAGCTAAAAGATTACTTGAGTTATAGTGAGTTTCGTAAATTAAGTGAATACATTTTGACAGGATATTTGTATGGCAGCTACACGAAGGACTAACAGGATTTTCTTCATAATCATATATTTAGCTCCAACTATTTTAAAAATAACATATACAAGATTTCAAAGTCGTAGCTTAAACCCTTCTGAAGTTATAAACCAATATTCTTAAACACGTGTTTTAAGGACATTTTGTATGGCAGCTACCCGAAGGAGTAGGACGATTTTGCCCGTTAACGAACTTAGCCTTACAAATTCAACCAAACATCCAGATTCAAAGTTTCAAGATCCTAGGTGAAGGCGTTCTTGGGTTATCGTGCTAACGGACAGACGGACGGACGTCAAGCGGATTTGAGGTTTTTGGACACAAATAAACAAAAAAAAATATATAACTTTTTTTCGTCCGAGGCTTGGTTCTATGCGTTACAAACTTTTGGGCTGGATTAAACTTATAATACTCTATATGATTTCATCTAGAGTATAAACATATCAGTCACGATAGGCATCAAAACAATCATAGTGTATAATCTAGTCGAATTACTGAACTCCGACTTATATCGTAGTTGGACATAAGGTAGCCTTTTCAATGGAGCCTGGGGCGAAAACTGAGGTTATACAGAGTGGCCGGTAATTGGCTGTCTACAGAGGTGATTCCTTGATGTATTTTGGGAAAATAATGGTCAATATCAAATATCCGCGGAGATACAGGGTGGTAAAGAAAAGTATTTCCATCCAAATTGTAACTTCTGAGTCTGCACTACACCGAAGTACAGCTGTTCCCACTTGAACTTGAATTGGTAGTTTTATATCTCCTGATTATCGGTCATTTTTCTAGTTCCAGTTGTTTTTTCGTGAAAAAGAATGCTTTAATGGAAAAAAAAACAAATAGTATAGAATATGTCATAGAAAGTATTGTCTATCTACTTTCTCCCACATTTCTGACAGCATACGAATACCATCTCGAAAGAACGACTCAACTTTTGAGGATATCCACAATCGAGCCATTTTTGGACATCTTCATAAGAATGGAAGTGCTGCTCAGCTAGGCCATGAGTCATCGATCGGAACAAGTGATAATAGGAAGGAGTAATGTCCGGTGAATACGGCGGGTGGGGTAGGACTTCCTATTTTAGCGTTTGCAAGTAGGCTTTGACCGGTTTTGCAACATGTGGCCGAGCGTTGTTATGCTGCAAAATTACTTTGTCGTGTCTCTCCTCGTATTGCAACCATTTTTTTCTTGAAAGCTTGGTTCAAACGCATCAATTGTTGTCGATAGCGATCCTCCGTGATGGTTTCGTTGGGTTTGAGGAGCTCATAATACACAACCCCCATCTGAGCCCACCAAATACAGAGCATGAGTTTTGGAACCATGGAATTCGGCTTTACCGTCGATATTGGCTTACCCCACGATTTTCTATCGTAGTGTATCCACTTTTCATCACCAATAACGTTACGATGCTACGAACCTTTTTTTTCTGCTATTGGAGCAGCTGTAAACACGTGAAAAGACGCCGTTCAACGTCTTTCGTCTTCAATTCGTATGGCACCCAATTTCCTTGCCTTTGA
Source organism: Beris morrisii (assembly GCA_951812415.1). Lineage (NCBI taxonomy): Eukaryota > Metazoa > Arthropoda > Insecta > Diptera > Stratiomyidae > Beris > Beris morrisii. The sequence goes on along the minus strand of OX638314.1, from coordinate 11,350,003 downwards.
ATCATTCCTAATGCTAACCTAACCTAACTCCTAATGATTCTGCAAGTTCATTTTGCGTCTTCATCGAGTAAAGGTGGGTTTCCATATGCGACAATATTCTGTGACAGAAATTTGTCACGACAAAAATGTGTCACACTCTTCAGTCTGGAGTTTACATTTGTAACATTACTCGTGTCACACCTTTGCGTAAATTGGTTATGTCAGTTATCAAAAAAAGTAAAATGGCTGGAAAGGTAAGATGTGAACTGAAATTTTTGAGAAACCCTTGCACTGAAATTTTTGTCACACATGAAAAGTCGGAGATTGTTCGACTAGCGACATGCGACAAAATTTCTCAGAGATTTGTAATCTGATTGGCTAGCTGATCTGTCACACATAATGTCACAGAAAATTGTCGCATATGGAAACCCACCTTAATGCTTCCAATTCTTCGTCTTCAAACTTTTTCGGTGCGCCAGAGCGTTCTTTATCTTCAACGTCAAAATCATAAGGTTTAAAGTGTCGAAACAAATCTCTGCATGTTGTTTCCGATAGAGTATTATCGCCGTAAGCAGATTTCTTTTTTAAAAAAGAGATACAAAAAAACTCCCTGCAAATACTCTTTTTTTGGCACGAAACTCGTCATGTTTAACGCTACGAAAAATATGTTGTTTACTCTTCGGCGGAATAACAGATACTGTCATTTCAAGCCTCTGGTGGAGTTTCACGATAAAGTTTATTAAAGTATTGCCCGATGCAAAAAGACTAAAATAACACCATCTGTCGGGAAACGGCTAAAACTTATTGAAGTCCCCAATATATTAACAGTCTTATCTTATTAATTAAACTGTTAATCTGTCCAACAACTACCCTACATCTTCAAACATTAACAAGGATGCTGAGACGCTCAAGAAAATTTTAAGATCAGCCGTTTCGATATCCGTACCAGTTTCTTAGATACCTCCCACAAATTATCGCGACCGCACTATCTTGTTCACTTATCCCAACTTATGAAGATCAAAAACCGGGCGCAAAAAGAATTTAAAAATCTGCCAATGGTCTGGGCGAAACTTTATTATTTTTCGGGTCAAAGTTCGGGAGCGGTCAAAGTCGGAGTAAATCATGAGTTGCTTCGAGATTATTAGATTTCTTGGAAAATTAATTTTATTCTTAAAATAAAAATATTTAAAATAGCGATTTTTAGCCGATTAAACATTGGAAAAGCGCGTGTAGACTATTCGAATTTCGGTATATTATGTACACTTAAAGCCCATAGAAGTAAAAACGAATTTGTTGCCTTATCAGAATTAAGAGATATGACGAATTGTTAAAATGTATACAAACCCATTACTTCCACTTGGGGTTTGAATTTCGACAAAATTGTAAAACAGGTTTTTAGACGATTTCATAAGAAGCAAATTGATATCTCATGAGACACGAGGGATTTTGGAAAATTTGTGAAATTGTAAGCAAACTCTTCACACCCCCTTGGTTCTGGAAATTCAAAAAATTGAGAATTGGTTGGCCGTAATAATCAATTTTATATCTCATCAGAACTAAGGGATGGCAAAAATTGTGAAAACATATGCAAACCCTTGGGGGTTGAATATCGAAAAATTGAGAAATGGGTTTGTATGCGATTATATAAAAAGTCTGTGGAAGTGAAAAGCGATCTAATATCTCATCGAACCTAAGAAATATGTCGAAGCTTTGAAAAGCATACACCCATTAGGATTGAATATCTAAAATACTGAAATTGACCTTTTGGCTTTTTTATATAGGAAACCTGAGGAAGTAAAAATGAATTCGATATATCATCAGATATGCTACCTCGTTACACCCACTTGGGAGTTGAATATCCAAAAATTCTGAAAGGAGTTAATAAATAAATATGAAGACAGCACGAGATAGTAGGAACCAATTCAATTTCTTATCACTTCTAAAAGAAATGACTGAGTTCGTGAAAACGTGTTCAACCCGTTTATACCCTCTTAGGGGCTGAAAAAGAAAAAAACTTAAAAACGAGTTTTATGCGATTATTACGCAAGCACGTGAAAGTGAAAAGATATTCGATATCTGATAAGACCTGGAGATATAGTAGAATTCGTGAAAAAGTTTACAACCTGCTTTGCACCCCCTTAGGGGCCGAATTGTAAGAAATCCTGAAAACGCTTTCTAGGTATTTATATGAAGAAGTCGTACAATAAAAATGAATTCAATATTTTGGGAAGACCTAATAGATATGACGAAAACCGTGAAAATATATGCATTCCATTTTCACTGATCATTTTTTTTTGCCCCCCCTCCGAACGCCAATGGATATTTGAAATTTTTTTTGACTAAATTAGTTTTCTAGTTGATATACATAAATATACCGAGTTTCAACTTTGTAGCATAAGCCGTTCTATAGATAGGAAAAACACCCCCCACCCCCGTACCATACTACCCCTATAAAAAATTATATTTTTCCAGCATGCTACTAACATAGATCTATCTAAATACAAAGTTTCAGTTATATATCATTATCGGTTCTTCAGATATAAAAATCGGAACTTTTTCCTTTTTACCCTCCCCCAACCTCGCCCTCTACACCCACACTTCCAAAATTTTGTTTGCTGCTAGGGCTCTCTTTGGCCTACTTCTGGTAAAAATTTTAAGTATATATCTTATACTGTTCTTAAGATAAGAGATGTGATTTTTTAAAAAAATTCGCATCCCCTCCACTGTCATGCTCCACCGCCCCCTTAAAAAATTTTACTTTCAGCAGACTTCATTTGTCAACCTTTATACACAAACAAAATTTCATTTGTCTAGTGTAACCGGTTCGTGATATATCGTAATCTAAAGTTTTTTACCCCCCACCGCTGTACGCCACTGCCCCCACTCAAAAATTTATTTCCGATCTATTCTCCTAGTATACCTACAGATATTCATTAAGTTTTAATTTCGTGACATTAACCGTTTAGGAGATATGGATTTTAGAATGTGTCGATCTCGGCTTTTTTGCGTTTCGGACGCATTATTTTTCCCCCCACTCCCAAACCCCTTTACCTATAGCGGCAATTTTTTTGCAAATGGGTCCACTATCGAAGCTCTATACTAATTCCAAATTTTAGCCTCCTAGCATAAGCGGTTGCTGAGATCTAGAAACCAAAATTTTCCGTCTAAAACGTTTCCCCCTCCTCCCCCCTTTGAAGAGTTACCGCAAAAAAAAATCTTTGCGAAAAAAATCCTCAATACAAATAATAGTCACTGAACAGCCCTCAAATTATCTGTCACCACAACTACCTGCATAAAAAATTACAAAATTTCAAATTGCATGATAATGCAAGCTTTCGACTCTTGTTCATTCAATTTAAATTTCCTCGTTTCCAAAAGTTAACTCGTACAAAATAAATTAAAAATTTTATCATCAGAGTCGTTGTCAAACAAATGTCTTCAGAGCGTTGTAAACGCTTTTCGAGATTTCAAAATCTACTTGCCAAAATCTTGCGATGTAAATCAGCAATCAGGTATAAGATACTGCTTATGAAGTTATTATATTATAATTAAAAATAGTTTTAGAGAATTTCCGAGTTTGGTTTTTTAAATTTTTGAATTAGGAGAGTAGGTTAGGTTACGTTATGGTGGCAGTTATCTAAACTATAGATCGATTCAATAAGGAGACTCAGTGAATATGTATATATACCTAATAAATTACATTGACATAAAATATTTCTTTCGTAGATTTTAAATATTGTAGGATATCTTAATAACTGGGGTGATCACTTCTTCGTCGGGCCTGAAGTCTTTAGATTAGAGTTCGGATTTTAATGCCCAATATTGGGTTTCATCAAATATGTATGATAGTAGAACCAATAAAAATTAAATACACTACTTTTCTAGTGGTCTCAAAAAACAGCTAATTTACATCCAAAAATTTCAAACTGATGGATTTGGCGAAATCTCGAAATTTGAAGTCTGTTTGGGCTTCTAAATTTTGTCGAAATCGAGATCGACATCGACTTTTACTGAAATCGAAAATTATGTTCACCAAGCTTTGAAATAAATTAATTTTATTTTCTAGTTCCTACCCGTGCTAATCAATTTTCCATTGCTTAAAGGCTTACAATCATACAACACAGGTTCAAATTTTTGATATCATATCTACAATCAGTTGATAAATTGAGCGATGTTAAAGAAATCCCTTCAGAGCAATGTTAATACTTTTTAATATTCTGAAATTCCTTCAACGGGTAGCTACGTACCCTATTTTCTCTACAGTATCTACTGAACTTCAATGGCCTCCTCCTTGAACAAGCAATATAACCGCCACTGGTGCAAAGCCGACTTCGATGTTTTGGATCGTTGTCCTCTTGTAGTATCCAATTTTAATTTTCTCTTATAAACCATCTTTGGACAGTTGATAGTAAAGCCTTCTGATGTATTTTGACCATTTTGGAAGCGTTGTAGAAGGTGTCAAATCTCTGTTAAACGAATCAGTCTCAAACCTGGTCCATTACCGTATGTTTAGCAGTCCGCTAGATGAGTCATGTTGTGTTGGTACACCAGATAGAAAAACCCACAAAAAAGTAGCTCCGACTACAAAAATTAGGTTCTTCCAATCGCGATTCAAGTTTTCTTTCACCCGACGTGTCTTATGGACAGTAGTGATTTATTCACTCTGCTTTGAAATTCCACATCAGCCAATAAACGTATTAGAACAGTATTACAAGAAGACTCACCACTCAATGATGGACAAGTATTCTTTTCAAACACACGTAAAATCAGTTTTATCAGTAAAATTCGTTTTTGTAGTTTTCCGCAAAAGGCCACGATCAAGCACGTGATCGTAGTTTTTTTTACGTCGGAATGAAATTTCACCCATTTAAGCCTAGTACTGTGTTCCGAGCGAAACGAAATGAACTGTCAAAGTCCATATAAAAAAAAGGAAATTTTCGCTGATAGTTCACGACGAAATATTTCTCTCGTTTTTCAGTACTGTGTTCACGGACGGAATGGACATTTTCCGTAGTCACTAAGAGATGGCGCTCGGTTTCGTGACAGTTTCGATTTATTAGGTGCGGTAGGCTTTTTTGACAAGCGAAATATTTGACAACTTGAAATTTTCAACAGTTCGCTGTCAGCTGATTTTGTTTGTGCTTTAGATTTTTTTTCAGTTCGTGTTTTTTTTAATTTTCTGTGTGAATTCATTCGAAATTATGAATTATAATAAAAGTGAAAAGGTACGTGTGTGCGGGATACCACAGAAAATTTAATTTCCGGCTCTCACGACGAACTTAAGTTGAAGTCGGCGTTGACAGTAGTCAGAAAAGATAATTACGAAACCGGGTATTTGTTTATTTTAAATAGTGTTAATTAGTACACTTTACTCCGGATGCCAAAGCATTTGCCAGTTTGTTTCCGTTTTAAGTTTTATGTAGCATTACTTGAAAATTGACACAAATAAATCGAACATTCAAAAATCGCAGGATTTATTTCACTTTATTTCCAAGGTGCCTTTTGCGTTCGATTTCGTTTAGCGGAACACAGTACTAGGCTTTACTTATAAATATCTTTGACTTTTTCATGTACGAGGACTGTTCCAGAAGTACCCAACCTGACGTATAGATGACGGTTTTCTTTGAAAGGAAATACTATGGAAGAAAGTCCCATCTCTATAAGGCTTAAGTTTGAAGTTTAAAGACGGTACGTTGTTTAGTCTTTATTTGGCAGCCAATAGAGAACACTCAGTGAATTTTTAAGCATGGGAAAAATCGTTCATCGTTATGTGATATAATACAATACTTTCATTTGAAAGGTCCTAGTGCAACCAATATCAAAGCCGAACTAGATTCGACTCTGGGAAGCCTGCTCCTTCGCAATAAAATATTGGATGGTAGAGTTTAAAGGAGGCTAAAGGTGATCACGCCAGAAATGGTGAAGAAAATCCATAAAATTGTATTAGATGACCGTCGCCTGAAAGTGCGCGAGCTAGCAGACATGTTTCGAAAAGTACTGTACATAAATTTTGGGCATGAGAAGGCTATGCGCCGCAGCCATCTTCCGCATACTATGCGAAAGATGGCTGCCGCCTTTGCGTCGTGAGGATGTTTCAGTCGAATGTTTGGCGATGTATCACAGAAATGAAGCCGAGTTTTTGCGTCGATTCATAACCATGGACGAAACATGGGTCCATCACTCCACACCTGTCAAAAAACGGACTAACAGGTGAGAATCACCTCCAAGAAAGGCAGTCCCATCCGCAGGCAAGGTTATGGCGTCAGTTTTTCGGAATGCGCGTGGTATAATTTTCATTGATTATCTTGAAAACGGAAAAACAATTAACGGCGAGTATTATGCGAACTTATTGCAGCGTTTGAGTGATGAAATCTAGGGAAAACGGCCGCATTTGGCGAAAAAGAAAGTGTTGTTTCATCAAGATAATGCACCGGATCACAAATCGCAGTGGCTCCATAGGACATTTTTGGTCCTTTAGGATGCTAACACCGAAACTTGGCTTCGTAACGTGATGGTTCATATTTTGAAATATGTTCTCTTGTGACCAAGGTTGATTGAAATCGGATGCTTTCTATAGAAAGCGTTTTTGGAGAATGGTCACGTTACCTGCTTGCGTTCGAATCTAAAATCTACTGGTTTTCAGGGCGGAAGGGCGTTGGACACAAAGTTGCGTATTATTGTCCTCCTCGAAAATATGCATTCAAAATTTTTGGAAATACCAATGGGGGGGGGGGGGGGGGGGGTTGAACCCGCATAACTCGTATGTTCATAGTGTTCAGCCTAAGCGAGTTGTTTACAATGTCTTCGATATCATGAAATAAGGTGCAAGTATAAGATGCGTTGGCGAAGAATCTCGCATATGTTCGTATGTACAAAAGAGGCTGACAGATGGGCTCTTGTAAAAAATATTATTGAAGTGTTTAAATTCTTCAGACGAAAATAGCGACAACCGATCTTTTAAGTGCAAATTTCACCATAGTTAGTTTTTTGATGACGCCGATCATCCGTTAATTATATCTGAAAAATAGTTTACTTTATCGACAGCACACTGTCATTGAGCGATAATTTTGTTTTGAAGATCCAAGATCAAAATAATAATAAAAGGAATGAGCGACACCTACTCACAAATTAAACTTAGATTTTCGCGCCATATCTACTAAGTGGAAGTTCGATCCCACGTCTGCTCGTACATCATATGTAAACTTTCTATACGCCTGTCCCGAGTTATTATTATTTTGGATCTAAATTAAGAGTGAGAGGAATGCTCCAATGGAAATAATCTTGGCGGGTATTAAAATAATAATATTATATACAAAACTAAACTCATATGGTCTATGTAATCCTTGATGCGCTGATTACTTCCAGGTGGGTAGGTACTTAATTATAAACCTCCGGTAAGCAAATCCACTTCTGTGAAGTAGCCTATAATTCTTTCCGTCTTAATTCATACTGAAATATAACGCCTCGTAAGTGAATATTTCTGCTTTTTGGGATTATAAGGAAATAAGTGGATCGTATAAAGAGCGGCTTACGTGTAAAGCAAGATGCTGATTTGCGTGAGAATTCAGTGGAAGGGATCAAATTGCAATTAATTGTGTTACCTTTATTCGAAGCATCCTTCTGGATCTGGTTCGATCAAACGGATCATGTAGGCAATTCATCGCAATGTGCAAAGTGCTACACAATTTTCTGTCCCTCGTCGGCCATAGAGATACACTTGTTTTATTGCTCTTCGAAATATTTCGAAATTAGGCTGGCCACCTACAGGGAGGTCCGATAGGGAAATACACTACATTTGCTTATTATAAACACTCGCGGAAATGAGCAGCTTGAAGTTCAAGGAGCCGGTAGTGAGTAGGTGGAACTGAATCTTCAATCTCCTCTTTACATTTAATTCCTAAAATTGTTTTCTGAAAATAAAATCCTTTGATTTCTCCGGGAAAATTTCATTTCATCAAAAATAAATAGTAGAAATTTTTTTTAGTTCTATTAAAAAATCCGCTCAGTTAAAAATAGCACTTTTTTTTTGATAGATCTATTGATCTACTCCGTTCGATTTATTTTTAGATAAATTCCGTGGCTTAGGTGTTTTCGATGCGTATGACAGAGAAATTGTATAAAATACTGATTTAAATTTTTATTCCGGTTCACGACACTGACGCCGGTCCTAATTAGTTTTTGGTGGGTGGATACCCTTCAAGCTATTGACGACTGAGAGATGAGAAATAAACAGTGGAAGTCGAAAGTGCGCTCATGCAAGACTTTTGGAAATTGCAAAACAACAACAATTCTCAAACATGCTTGATTGCAGTGATGACGATTAACAATTAAATACCATTGGGAAAATTGACATGGACACTATGGAACACATCGATATCTATCTAGTCCTGCAAAAATCACTAATTTAAACCGCGGCTGAGCTGCGCTCCTTTGTCGGAAACACACCTAGGTCCGTAAAAAATTCTACGCATTTAGTAGAAACATTAAAGAACATTCAAATAAGCCAGGAGGGCATACTAGTAAGTTTGGACGTCGAATCCCTGTTTACCAACATACCGATCAAGGACACCAGAAACTTTCATGGAAGAATTTGAAAAGGACGCGTTTAACTCAGCAGCATTAAAACCAAAACTATACCTCCGATATATTGATGATAACTTCAACATTATGGCAGCATGGAAAAGAGAAGTTCGATAAGTTCCTAGACCATCTCGACTCACGCCACAGAAACATTAAATTTACAATGGAGATCGAAAAGGACGGAAAACTCCCCTTCCTGGATGTACTGGTTGAAAAATCTGCTCCATCTTTACAATTCGCTGTTTACAGGAAGCCTACTCACCATCACCCTCGGCAAAAGGAAAGAGTAGTAAGAACACTGGTCCATAGAGCTCAATGTATAACCAACGGTAATCCGCATTAAAGGTTACCACAGACACAATCGGCAAGCTACTAAAGAAATCCGATATACGGACTGCTTACTCTACGGCAACCACTATCCGAGGCAGGCTAGGAAACCAAAAGGATAAAATCCCATTGAAAATGGAGGGGATTTATAAAGTTCTCTGCGGCTCGTGTAACAAAATGTCTACGTAGGAGAAACGGAACGTACCGTTAGGACAAGGATTCGCTATACACAGAAGAACCAGGTCCATTCATCGGCAATTGCGGAACATGCAACGGTAGAAAACCACTCAATCGATTTTGACAACGTTAAAATATTGACCAAGGCAAACCATTACCACCAAAGGATTGTAAGGGAAGCGATTGAGATAGTCAAACATCCGCAAAATTTTAACCGAGATGCTGGATTCAATCTTTCTTGTGGCTACTTATTGATCGGTTCAGCTGGTTAATCTCAGCTTAAACCGCTCGGCATAATGGAAATGTAACGGCAAGTAATCTGTCTAATGTGGGGGAAGTCGAGGTCGAAGAGACCAACTTCATGAAGCCAAATCAAATCGAGCAACGACCCCCGCCTTCCTACCATCCACTGAAAAGAAAAGGAGATCTTACTCGCGAATAAGTGCCATTTTAGGACGCTTGTATTTCCAGTGGAGAGTCTTGTCATAGTCTACACTTTGACGGACTAACGGGTTAAATTGAGAGGATGACGAAGTGAAAGATTTCAAGGCTCTTTCCGCGAATAAGTGCTTAATCTCATCAGGAAAGACTGGTGAGAGGAAAGGAGATTCCCCATCTGCTTCAGATAGTGAATATCTAACTGAGCGGTTTACGCGCTCGATATGGTCGAGCTCAGCGTGTATGTAATTACGAGTACACTGTAACTCCATTGCATTTGCAAAGCACTCTGCTTTGTCTTGATCCGAGTAAACTAAGCCTCCGGATCCAAGAAGTGGTCTCATGTTTGAAGTACCTTTTCTGATAACCTGTGATAGTTTTCACAATTCTCTATCATCCTCGGAGATGAGTTCAAGTTTTGCTTGCCAGCGCTCGTTTTCCAAGTCTTGCTCATTTAGCCTGTTGCATTCCCGCTTTAGGTTCGGATCAAGCGTGTGTCGATAGCGCCTTCGAAGGCGGTTTCGATTTACTGAAATACTATACTGACACTAGGAATTTATGTAGAACTATGATAGTAGAAGATTTTTTGCTATTATGCAAATATTTCCCAAGTAGCACGGATAGTTCTTGGTCACAACCTGTAGTCCGGTGAACGTTGTCACAACTAATTTTTAGTTGTGGCTTGTGTGTATTTAATTTTGTTGGCACTTACTATCAGTACTATATAGTCGTACGACCATTTAGTTCGTTTAAGTAGTTGCGCAATGGTTTTGCGAACTAATGCGGACAACCATAAGAATAGGGGAGACTAGGTAGAAATGCACCAATTTTCATTAATTACTCCATATCTCCTTAGAAAATAGTGGAACTTGATTAATTTGTCGTTCTTTATTTAATCAAACACCTTGCGCAAATATTTTATTCATAGCAAAATATAAACATATCTTGAGCCTAATGAAGAAGAACGCAGTCAGTCCTAATGGTGCATTTCTCCCACCATACGGGAGAAATGCACCACATTTTATATATATAGCCAACCCAAACCATATTAGTTGAAACAAAAAACATAAAATATATTTACAAAAGTAACAAACAATAACGAACTAAACAATAAATATATTAAACCTTTTTCGATTTTTATACTAATAAAAAATAATAGAAAATACCGAATAATAATAATTCAATGGTTTTATATAAGTTTTGATAGAGATTAGATTAGATTTCATCGGAGGCGGAGGAATTCCTCCAAGCACCGGGACCAGTGGTCTATTGTGCTATACCTCATAGATCTTTCTCCAGTTTCAACCTCACTCAGCTTTATTTCTCTTAGGAATTTATCTAGTTGGTGTAGGTCTATTTTTGCAATGGTACTATGGTCCACAAAGTGTTCTCCGAAACATTTGTGGCGCTGAGCTGCGACTGCCTCACAGCAGCACAAAATATGTTCAGAGATTTCTGCCTGCAGTTGGCAGAACCTGCAAAGGTTATCGGTTATGATTCCTATTCTTTTAAGATGATCTTTCAAGCGCGAGTGACCCGTGAGTATTCCGGTTATTACCCGTACTTTGTTTCTATCAAACTTTAGAAGCTGTTTGCTTCTTTTAGTTGAGTGGTTCGGTATGAATCTTTTGGCCTGTCTAAGTCTGGGCAGTGTGGCCCAGTGTTGGTATTTCTTGTGTTCCTCCCATACCCTTATGCTCCTCTTAATAGAGCAGGTTGAGATTCCACAAAACGGCTCTGGTCCAGTAGGGCGGACCGCTGCTCCGTCTCTTGCAAGTTGGTCTGCTGTTTCGTTGCCCTCTATGCCCTCATGACCGGGCACCCAGTGCAAGAGGATTCTGTTGTTGGTACTAAGGATACATAATTTTTCTTGGCATTCCCACACCAGTTTTGAGTTTACTGTTTGTGCAGTCAAGGCTTTTATCGCTGCCTGACTATCTGTGAGAATGACTATGTTCTTATTTGAGTAACCCCTTTCGAGGTTTATTTCTATGGACTTGGATATAGCATGGACCTCCGTCTGGAAAACGGTGGGATATTCACCGAGGGATTCCGTTATCCTGGCGCGGGGTCCGCTTATGCCAGCTCCGGTGCCTTCAGTCGTCTTAGATCCATCGGTATACCATACATTGCCCAGTTCTCTCTGTTGCACACTATGGAATTGAAAGGGATTTCGAAGCGATATCTCTTTGTCATATGGACCACAGGCATGTCTAGCATTTGAATGCTACTTCTAAGTCTGGATAGATTATTAGATCCACTTTTTACTCTGGATGGGTTGCCGTTTAGTTCGTTTCTCATCGCGGCTAATCTTGCCTGTGATTCGATGTAGATGTGCAGCGGAGTCAGATCTAAAAGAACCTCCATAGCTGCCGTGGGGCAGGTTCTCATTGCTCCTGTCATGTTGATACATTCCAACCTTTGGAGCTTGTCCAGTTTACTCCTGGCGCTTACTAGTTTTGTTCTTTGCCACCATACTGATGCTCCGTATGCTATCATAGGTCTAACAATAGCTGTATAGGTCCACAAGGCTATTTTGGGTTTCAAGCCCCAGGTTTTGCCTACGACTTGTCTACACAAGAGTAGAGCAGTAGTGGCTTTCTCTGATACTTTTTCTAGGTGCTTGTTCCATAGGAGTTTCTGATCCAGAATTACACCTAGATATTTTACTTCTGTAGCGAGTTTGATTTCCGTCTCGTACATCATGAGCGATTTTATTTTGCTCAGGTCTCTCTTTCGTGAAAAAGGCACAATCGTGGTTTTGCCCGGATTGACCTGTAGGCCTTTCTCGTGGCACCATGTTTGTGTCTTACTTAGTGCTTGCTGCATAAGGTCGCTGAGGGTTTCCTCAAACTTGCCCTTAATCATGATTACTAAGTCGTCAGCATATCCTTGGACTGTAAGGCCGCTATGGCTGCGCAAGCTCAGTAGGTCGTCCACCACGAGACACCATAGAAGGGGCGATAGTACTCCTCCCTGCGGGCATCCTTTGCCTGCTTTGACCCTTGTGGTGTCCGTTCCCAGGGAGGTGTGAATCTCCCGTGTACTTAGCATTTGGTCGATCCACCTTGCTGTGGTAGAGTCTACTCCTCTGTCGACAATTGCCTTATTTCTACAGTCGTAGGATGTGTTGTCGAATGCTCCTTCTATGTCCAGAAATGCGCATAGCGCAATTTCTTTGTCGGAAATTGCCTTCTCAATTTCCGTTGTAATTTGGAGGAGTGCTGATTCTGTCGATTTGCCGGTTTGGTAGGCAAATTGATTACTGTGTAGTGGTTTTTTGCTAAGTGCTTCGTGTCTCAGGAAGTGGTCTGTTATCTTTTCCATGGTTTTCAAGAGGAAAGATGTTAGGCAGATGGGTCTGAATGATTTTGGGTCAGAGCGCGATCTTTTGCCTATCTTTGGTATGAAGACCACCTTTGCCTGTCTCCACGCACTTGGTATATAGCCCAGAGCAAAGCTCGCTCTGAAGATTTGCAGTAGGTAGGGGAGCAGTTCTTCCAGTCCCTTTTGAAGCAAGGCTGGAAGGATTCCGTCAGTGCCTGGCGATTTGAAGGGATGGAAGGAGCGTATAGCCCATTTGATTTTGCCATAATGAACAGATTAGAGGCCCGATGCCAGTCTGTGGTATTGGAGCGGAATGCTCCAGGGATTACCGGTGATGCCTCGTTCTCTGTGTTAATTATACGGCATCCTGAGAAGTGCGTGTCTAGTAGCACCTTTGCTGTTTCGCTTTCCCCCACGGTGAAGTCTCCATTGGGCTTTTTCAGTGTCCCCATATCACCAGTTTTCTTTTTGGATAGGATCTTGTGCAGTCTTGCTGCCTGCGATACTTCCTCGACTCCATTGCAGAAGTCTCTCCATGTCCTCTGTTTAGAGGCTCTTATCTCTTTGTTGTACTCTGTTAGGACTGACTTGTATGTAGCCCAGTCCCCAGTGCGTTTTGCCTTGTTGAAGAACTTTCGTACTCTTGTTCTTAGCTTTTCAAGTTCTCCGTTCCACCAAGGCACGCTTCTGCTGTTGTTTCGGGTTCTGAGTGGGCAACTTTCTTCGTATGAAGCGATGATTGCCTTCGTTACTTCTGCAGTTGTGTTTTCCAGACTGCCGACTCCACGGACCACCTTATCCACAGATGCAAGCCGTTCACTTAGATTGGTCCTATAACTACCCCAGTCTGTTAGCTTCGGGATTCTGTACACCTCTGGATTTGTGTGTGAAGTTCTGATGTCAAATCTTATATGTCTATGATCCGACATGGAAGGTTCGTTTGACACATGCCAATTTATAATTTTTGTGCCAATTAAGTGGCTACTAATTGTTAAGTCTAGAACCTCCCTTCTTACCCTAGTCACAAAGGTGGGGCTGTTCCCCGTATTCATGACATATAGGTTTTCCTGACAAAGAAACTCTAGTAGATACTCACCTCTTAAGTTGGTATCGGTACTTGACCATGCTAAGTGGTGCGCATTCGCGTCACAGCCTATTATGAGCTGTTTTCCTTTCTCCCTGCATTATACCACTAACCTTTGCGTTTCCGCTGTCGGGGTCTGGTCACTGTCTCCTGGGAAGTAGGCGGAGGCTATCACTGCCTCCTGGTGACCCCCGTCTGTTGGAATTTGGATGGCTATTGCCACCAGGTCCCTCGTCGTGAACTCTGAAAGAGAAAGAAAATTAATATTTTGCCTTACTAATATACACGCTCTCGGGTTGTTGGATTGCGTGTTATATACTACCTTACAATTTCTTGCTGTGAGCCCCTTGATAGCACCGTTGTGTATCCACGGTTCTTGAAGCAGTGCTAAGCCCAGTTGTTCGTGGGTAAATCTCTTGCAAAGGATGTCCGAGGCTGCTTTTGCATGATGGAGATTTACCTGTATGATGCCAATGTTGCTAGACATTGGCAGAGGGTGGAAGTTTGGGCGGTGTGCTCTCGGTGGGGCAGCTAAGTTGTGCTGCGTGGGGACTTTCGTCGAGCGCTGGGTCCCTTCATCCACCTCCATTACTGCGGCATCGTGCGTCTGGCGTACTGGCACATTCATAGAATGGTCGGAGCTGGTTTGCTCCGGTACGGAGCGCTTGTCTGCCGAGAGAGTTTGTTCCTCTCTTCGCGGCCTGTCTCTCGAGCGGATGTCAATTCGCCCAAATCTAAAGCTAAGGCTGTATTTTGCCTCCGTTATTGCTCCCATCGACAAAGAGTCTATGTCGATGTTGAGCAGGAGACCATGACCTTCGGGGGTCACTCTCTGTATCTTCCAGTCCTTGGTGCGGAGGCCGGTCTTTTGCCTCTCTAGGTATTCTAGGATCTTGTCAGGACCCATTCCTTCGCTCCAAGGGAAGAAGGCAGTTACAGTGTGAGGGCGGGGGATATCATCACCGGTCACGGCTATAAGTTTGGCATTTTGCGATGGCCGAATATTCTTTATGGCTGCCTTTAACCATGCTGTGGTTTCTGTGTCCTCGCAGGTGATGATGAGGAAGCCAGGCTTAAATCTTATACCCTCGAACTTGGGCTTTACCTCTCTGTTCTTCTCACTAAGGATGGCCTCTAGTATGGCGTTCTGGACTAGAGTCATCTGAGCTGTAGTGAGAGAACTTTCTGGAAAGTCTTCAGGTAGTATTCCCACTCGCTCTCCCTTCACTGCTTCCGCGTAGGTTTCGGATTGCGGGACCGTGACACTGTTCCCTGATGGGATCTCGCTGCTGGTGCTGGGCTGGGATGCCCGCTCTCTTCTTATCGTTTGAGATCCCTCAGCTTCTACTCTTCGGGGCGACATATTTTTCCGTACTGCCCCGGTGTGGTTGTCTTCAGAGGGTCCTGTGCGCGTTCGCGGTCTTTTCTGCGTGTCACTTTCCTCTGATCTACTTTCTCCCGACCTATGCCTTTTGTGCTGTAGTGGCAGAGGAAGGGGTTTTTCCTCAAGCTCTCTTGCCTTGGGAGGGTCATGGCCCTCTTTCAGATAGCGCAGGTATCGTTTGGAGCCTGCGCCGCTCAGACCTTTCCTCAGCGGATCATTTCGACCTCCTGGTGCGTCGGGCGGTGGAAGTGGTCTCGTCCATCTTGGACGCCTTCTAGCAAGTTCTGGCCTGTGTATACTTCCAGGCGAATAACACTCGGAGGGACCTGCCTTCACAGAGTGTGTCTGCGTTGCCTGTACTGTCAACGGACATTTTTCTGAAGGCTGTGGTGCCTTCTTCTCTACGCGTGGTTCGTCCACGTCTGAAAGATACACTTCCTCTTGTTGAAAGTGAGCGTCAAGTGCCGCTCTGATTGTTGTTGGTCTTTTAATTGTTGTTTTTATTTCTTTTGTATTCATTGGGAATCCCACGAGTAGCTAGGGAAAGGTTGGTCCACTGTACCAGTGCCCTGCTTTACCACAGTAAGGCTATGACCTGTTAGGGCCTACTCTCAAAGTGCGCCTGGTATCTGAGAGGCTCCGTTATGTCAGCCATTTGCCCCCTAGGCTGACTTCCCCTGGTAAGCACGGGTCGCTTGACACTCCAGGGTTTTCGGGGTTTGGGAAGGAAATAGGGTACAGGAAGGGACAACACTATGGGATGAAACGTTCTGCTTGTCCGCGGCTGCTTATTCGCAATTGTTTGCTTATTCAGCAGCTGACCGACTTGCAGCCGGCCGTTCACTATCCGCAACCTGTGTCGCGCGTGGTCGCATGCAGCTCTGCAGTCGTCAGGACGGGAGTTCCTGCCGAGTTCCACGTTTTGATAAGTCAACGGATATTAAAATTTGAAAAATCGATTGCAAATTTGATTTGTTCCTGCTGTCTCCTTGTAGCACGAATCCGTTCTGGTTGCAGCAAAATAATTTGAATATCATTAAGATTTGTGGTCGTGAATTCAGTCAATGGAGGCATAACAATCTGGTGCATCTCTCCCTATATGCTCGTGGTGCAATTCTACCGATTCCGACCAGAAGGATATTTTTTATTTTTTCTTATAAATAAAAACAAATAATAAACTAGCACTTTACTAAAACACACCTTAGACTACACGCTATATATGTGCCTACCTAGAAAGGTTCACGATCGATAATTTGTCCTTAAACAAAAATGTAGCATATATAATAAAAGTTACTTTCCTTTGCGTTTTTCTTTTTCTCCGAATAACTGTTCGGCATTACTCGGTATTTTAACGATTCCTGAACACGATCGTATGGATAGGCAAGAGAAAGAGAATACTACTTCTGATTTGTAGATTTTACTTACGAGTGGTGCATTTCTACCTATGGTGCAGGGCTACCCATTCTACCCTACTCTTCACTTATGAGTCCGTGTGTGGTTCGCACAACCACCTGCCAAGCAACAAAATAGTAGTGTATTGCTACTTAATAGTAATGTATTAGGTATGCAAATAAGTTCCCGGCGTTTTTTGTCAAACTTTGAGCCTTTATTGTGGGAAATTGGTTGCATTATTCTTTTTAAAAATATTGTCCATCGCTAGCCACAACCTTTTCCCATCTTTTTGGCATCAAACGAATTCCGCGTTCAAAAAACTCCTCCACGTCCTTTGAGGCAATCCACGAGTTGACCCAATTTTGGACATCTTCAAAAGAACGGAATCGCTGCTCAGCCAAGCCATGCGCCATCGATCGGAATAGGTGGTAGTCGGAAGGAGCGATATCTGGTGAATACAGCGGATGGGGTAGGATGTCCCATTTCAGTGTTTCCAGGTAGGTTTTCACAACCTGAGCAACATGTGGCCGGGCGTTGTGGTGTAGCAAAATCACTTTGTCGTGTCTCTGCTCATATTGCGGCCGTTTTTCTTTCAATGCTCGGCTCAAACGCATTAGTTGTCTTCGATAAAGAGGTCCTGTGATGGTTTCACTCGGTTGCAGCAACTCATAATACCAGGGCCGGATTTACCTATGAAGGGGCCCGGGGCTATTAAATTACGATTTTTTTTAATTTTTTTCCGAATCGGAAAAATATTTGAAACAATTCTTTTTGTTTATTTCACATAATACCGAAAAACAATTTTTGTTCAGCTTTCTTCCATTACGTGCCAATACCACAACTGCAAATACTTTGCCAGACTCTCATTTATTTCACATTTGTACCTCATTATTTTTTAGAGGATCCCACTATTTTCAATAATTAATTTCTTTCCAAGGATTCTATTATAACTATGACAATATAAAATACGTACCTGGCCTTAATGTGGTTTGTCGGTTAAGTTGCTGGTTTAGCTTTAAACCTAAACCAGCAACTTAACCGACAAACAACATTAAGGCCAGGTACGTATTTTAAATTGTCAAGTTGCTGGTACTGCACTATAAATTTCAGAAAGCTTTGGATCCATGGAATTTTTCTAAATCAAAAGATCTTCAATTATTTCACTGGCACCGATTTAAATAAACATAAAAATATCACCTTCTCTCTCACGATTATCATTGGTGGATTGAATGGTAACTGCTCACTGCTTCTTTTCTTCGAAGTGGAGATCAAAACGGATTTTACTTAGTTTTTGGGAAGTGTATCATCAGAGCAGCCTTATATGATAAAAGTGGATTTTGATCTGAACCAGATGATCTCAAATAATGAAGACTATGGTTAATAAATTTGAAAAGTTTGAAATATTTATCAATTCCTTAATTGCTTACTCATCTTAGCTCCTTTTCAAAATATGCTCATTTATATGAGAATATTTTGTGCTTTACTTTTAGCGAAATCATTTATTATTTCATCAAAGTCAATCGATTTTAGTACGTCAAACTCTATTGACATTAGAAAAAGTGAGTTCAACCGATTTTCGCCAATTGTATTACGCAAATAGTTTTTAATCCTTGCTAAAGTAAAGAAGGATCTTTCCCCTTCACAATTTGTTGCAGGTGTAGTTAAATACATTCGCAACGAAATCCTTACGTTCGGAAACGTGCGAAGAATTGAACTACCGTCCTCAAGTAATTCGCTCATACGTGCAATCTTAGTTTTCGCAATATTTTCGTTCTTAACAATTTCAGAAAATTGTAAGAATTCATAAACGAAACCAATCTTCAAATCATTGGGATATGCACTTAAAAGAGCTTTACATTTATCTTGAATTTCTGCAATTGAATATTCATTAAAAATCCAAATAAATTTTCAATGCTGTTGTACGCTGCGCTTCTTTTCTCTAATTCCTGATACAGACAGTCGATTATCGGCAGAAAGGTTTCTACGCGAAATTTTTCACGTGCATTAAATTCCGTTTCTATTGCATCGCCTTCATCCAAAAAACGTGCTCTTTTTCTTGTTCTTCTATTATATTCTCTACATTGATGATCATCAGTGTTACCGCGAGGCGGTTTTTTGTTGTAACAAAATCTGCTACCTTTTCCAAAAAAGAGGTAGTAGAAACCAAATTTTAATAATAATACAATAACATTAACATATAGTAATGTAAAATAATAATGGATTACATTCTTGTGCGTTGCATTTCTCTGTTTTCAATTTCACTTTCGAGAATTATCGCCAAAACGTAGTGTTTCATGACTTGAAATAGTAATGCAGACAATTTTAAAATTAAAAAAAGGTAGTAAATCTGCTACATAAGTAGTAAAACGGTAACGCTGATGATCATCCACAAGTTGCTTTGCTTCGGCCTCTATATTATTAAAACAATCTCGATATTTATTCAGAAAACCTGACAAAGACCTATATAGTTGACATACAGTCAGTAAATCAATATCAGCGCTATGAAGCGATTCGCTAGTTGCATGGAAGCGTTCTAAAATTTTGTTCCAAAAAATAACCATGACATTAGTATCGAATTCTTTCATTTTATTCAGAATGCCATTTGCTTCATTTTTGGTTATCTGATTTTGGGTGCTATCACACTCCAAATTACTAAGAGTTGTCATAATATCAAAAACCCACGCCGGCTTCTATCACTTAACAGTCCTCCCACGTCCGATGTTAGATTCGCGGCAGTTGCGGGTGCGCTCAAATGTCAGCGAAGTGCTGACTTCTGAACGCACTCGCAACGCCCAGCAGGGAATACAAATCTTGCCCAGCGGCAACTCAACAGGATTTAATTCTATTGTATTGAATATATGAAAATTTCGGGCCCCAGTGAAATTTGTTGGGGGCCCTGTGCTACAGAACCTTTTAGTCCTATGGTAAATTCGGCCCTGCATAATACACCACGCCGAGCTGGTCCCACCAAATGCATAGCATGAGTTTGGAACCATGGATATTCGGCTTTGCGGTCGATGTTGATGCATGGCCAGGGTATTCCCACGATTTTTGGCGCTTCAGGTTGTCGTAGTGTATCCACTTTTCATCACCAGTCACGATACAATGCAAAAATCCTTTCCTGTTCTGCCGTTGGAGCAGCTGTTCGCACGTGAAAAAACGCCGTTCGACGTCTCTTGGCTTCAATTCGTACGGCACCCAATTTCCTTGTTTTTGCATCATTTCCAAGGTTTTCAGACGATGTGCAATGGCTTGTTGAGTCACATCCAATTAATCCGCAAGACTTTGTTGTGTTTGGCATGAATCTTCGTCCAGTAGTGCCTGCAATTCTGTGTCCTCGAAATTTTTTGGCCGGCGGGAACGCTCCTTGTCTTCCACGCCGAAATCACCCATTTTGAAGCGATGAAACCATTCGCATGTTCGCATACATATTTAAGAACTCACAAGTAACTGAAGCCGATAAAATTTTACAAATGTAATGATGGGGAATTGTTGCAATATGTCTGATCTCAGTGGCGGTCATATCGCTTTTCCAAGGGGGGGGGCCATTGAAGTTCAGTAGATACTGTACAGAAAATTGGTGCAGTTGCCGTTAATTCAGCGTGGATGGAAATTGTGCAAATACTATCTATGGTCGCTGCGGTTGGTACTTACTGCTTAAAAATATCAACTTTTCATTTCCGCATCTAAATCGCCAGATTTTGGCAACCGAATTTCACAAAATTAAAAAGCAGTAACATACCTCTGAAGGGATTTCTTTAAAATCGTTCAATTTATCAGCTGATTGTATGATATCGAAAATTTGAACCTGTGTTGAATGATTTTAAGTCTTTTGGTAATAGAAAATTGAATAGCAGGAACTAGAAAATAAAATTAATTGTTTCCAAAGCTTGGTGAACAAAAGTAGAAGTTCAGTAGAAGTCGATGTCGCTTTTGATTTCGACAAAATTTTGAAGCCCAAACAGACAGAGATCTCTCACATGTATGAGAAATCTAGTAGATTTTGAGAGTCTTGTTAGAATTTCGAGATTTCACCAAATCCAGATTGAAATCTTTGGATGTAAATTAGCTGTTTTTTGAGACCACTAGAAAATTAGTATATTTAATTTTTATTAGTTCTACTATCATACATGAAACTGAATATTGGGTATTAAGATCCGAACCATATATCTCATAATCTAAAGACTTCAGGCCCGACGAAGAAGTGATCACCCCAGTTATTAAGTTATTCTACAATACTTAAAATCTACAAAATAATATTTTATGTCAATGTAATTTATTAGGTATATATACATATTCACATAGTCTCCTTATTAAATCGATCTATAGTTTAGATGACTGCCACCATAACCTAACCTTACCTACTCTCCTAATTTAAAAATTTAAAAAGCAAAATTCGGAAATTCTCTAAAACTATTTTCAATTACTATAACTTCATAAGCAGTATCTTATACCTGATTTAAATCGTAAAATTTTGGCAAGTAGATTTTGAACGCTCTGAAAACATTTGAAAAAAAAAATTTGAGATTCCGAAAAATGGGTCCCGATGTATTGACAAAATGGCCAAATAATATTATTCTGGGGATGATTGTAATTCTAAATATATAGGTTATGTACCATCGGAAATACCATCTAGTGGTCGTAATGAGAAAGTGAAGTTTTTTATATTTAAAAGGTTTCGACCGTATTTTGATAATGGTTAATAAAAAGAAGTTCGTGTCGTCGGCAAAAATATCTGATTTCTAACGCTCAATATTATTTTATAAAGAGACAAAACGGCTCAGAAAGTCATTCACCAAGTACGAAATAAAAACTATTACGGATTAGTGATTAAATGTCAAAAATCATCTTTTTCGGCCTTGCTGAAGGACTTTTTTCTTTTTCTCATAACATTGAGCATCTGCCGATGACACTAACTTCGTATTGTTTACCGTTACAAAGTTACGCTTATGTCGATATCTTGGGAGTTTACGGAATCTTACACAATTTTGGCTTCTTTAAGGCTCTTGAGGCACGTATTCCCCATACATTATCGAGATGAAACTTAAAATGTATTTTTTTTAAACTAGTTCGAGCCATTGCGATGGGAGCTGTGAAAAAAATTCAAAATTTTTAAATTGAGTGATTAGCTTTGATTACGGTTTGAACTACCCTTTTTAGCAGAGTAGATTTCAAATTCATCCAAATATGGGATAATTATTAGAACACATAATGAAAATTATCCAAGCATAATCCAAATCCAAATTTTTCAAAATTAGTTTCAAACAGTAAAAGCTACATCCTTAACATAACCCAAAGATCGATTATATATATGGATTTATATTCGAAATTTTATTACTTTCTGATTGAAATATTAAAGATTAAAGAAAGACATGAGAGGAAATCATATTTAATTGCATTATACTTTATTAAGTGCATTATACTTTATTAAGTGCATTATACTTTATTAAGTGTATCTATTAATCTAATAGCCTGATATAATTTTTCTTTAAAGCAGACGTGATAAAGTAATCATGGGTGACGAATCTGCCACCCCCCCTCCCCCCCCCCCCCCCCCCCCTATGACCGCCACTGTCTGATCTTGCCATATTACAAGCTTGATCCGCCATTTTTTCCCAGTATTTCGTGTTAGCACCATCTAGACGCGCCATCTACTGAATATGACTCCATATTTTATAGATGTGTCATGGCTTCCAATATAACTGAAATATTCTGAACAAAAACTTATTCAAAAGATACACATATTTTGAATCAAAATTCTTCTACTTAAAAATATTGGTTTGAATATTTTTTATTCCATTTTAGTCAAAAAGTACTTCCGTTTGAAAATTCAATTTGACTTAAAAAGTTATAAAATATTACAAGATAGCTTGTTATGGAGGGGCGTAAGTTTTAAGCATATAAACATCACATATATTTACAGTAAAAATTATGTTTCCCATAAAATTAGTTCTAGATTTAGTTTTTTAATTGAAAAAGAATATTTCAATTAAAGTTCACATCTTATTTCAGTGGCGTGGCGTGATAATTCAACAAGGGGAAGCAATTGGTTAATATCCAAAATTTATTATTATTATTCACCTACAAATTGACTGCGTATTAATTGAACCTCCTCCATTAGCTACACAGTAAAAAAAATACATTGACTTTTACTACTTTTAGATAGTAGGCAAATATGCCTCACTTTTATGAGTAAAATTACATTAGAAAGTAGTAATAATCAATTCTTTAGTTAGTAAATATCAATTTGCAACCAAAAAAATTAAATTTGCAATCAGCAAATTTCAACTTCGAAAGCAGCAAATTCACTATATATTCTCTAAAAAGGAGTATAATTAACACTCTATATTCTCCAAAAAAAAAAAAGTGTATATATAAATTAGCACTTTTTAAGATACTTCTAATATTATTTCTTACTTACTTACTTACTGAATAAAACACTTGTATGTAGGTAGGAATCGAACCCGGACCCGCGATCAGTTCTGGTTTTGTTGCGTAGGTTTGGCGCGCGTAGCCACTGCGCCACTGAAGGCATTGCATTTTCATCTCCGTAGACAGCCAAATCGATCGAAGCGACCAACTTTGTGGTTTACTTGAAAAAGAACGTAATTTTGCGAGAATTTTCAAGTAAATTGTACGGTTCAGTTGAAAAGTACACGCATAATTTACTTATACCAGTAATTTCAAGTAAAAGTGCTTGAAATGAGTACTTTTACTTGTAATTTCGCGTAAAAGTGCTTGAAATGAGTACTTTTACTTGAAAAAATGAAATATATTGAAAATTTCAAGTAAAAATTGGATTGAATAGTAAATTTTTTTAAAACAGTGTACTTTTAACATTACTAATATAAAAGCACCCAGCAATCACGAACGGGAACCAGGAGGCTACTTGGAACGTTATTTTTTAAGGTTGTCAGTCGCACTGCATCTAATCATTAAACGCGTTCCGGTCTTCTATAAAAAAACATACTGCAGTCGCGATAGGCTGCAAGCCAATCGTATAATACTCTAGATGAATACTGAACTCCGATTTATATTGTAGTTGGGGATAAAGTAGAATTACGTGTGTGCATGTTGTATGTCCTTTATTAAGGACTGCCATTAGATTGCTACTCAAAACTAAAAGACAATATTCAGTGTTTAATTTCATATCTTGAACTGGGTAAGTCTTCGAAAAAAAGTGCCCTTTTTGAAGGACTTTCACATGGGAGGTGCAGGATTGACTCACTCGATTTCTTACATATTTATCTATTTTCTTGGAACCATTCAAAAATTAGTGTGTACATAATTTCAAATTCGTAGCTTGAAGCGTTCAAAAGTTATCGAAAAATATTGTTGAACACGTGTCTTAAGGACATTTTGTATGGCAGCTACCCGAAGGAGTAAAAGGATTTCGCTGATTAGTAAACTCGAACTTCGTTTTTACTCAAAACTAATTTGTACAAAATTTCCAATTCATAGCTAAAAGATTACTTGAGTTATAGTAAGCTCCGTAAATTAAGTGAAGACGTTTTGACAGGATATTTGTATGGCAGCTACACGAAGGACTAACAGGATTTCTTCATAATCATACATTTAGCTCCAACTATTGGAAAAATAACACATACAAAATTTCAAAGACGCCCTTCTGGAGTTATCGACCAATATTCTTGAATACGCGTTTTAAGGACATTTTGTATGGCAGCTACCAGAAGGAGTAAAAGGATTTCGCTGACTAGTAAACTCGAACTTTGTTTTCACTCAAAACTAATTTGTACAAAATTTCGAATTCGTAGCTAAAAGATTACTTGAGTTATAGTGAGTTCCGTAAATTAAGTGAATACATTTTGATAGGATATTTGTTTGGCAGCTACACGAAGGACTAATAGGATTTTCTTCATAATCATATATTTAGCTCGAACTATTGGAAAAATAACACATACAAAATTTTAAAGTCGTAGCTTAAACCCTTCTGAAGTTATCGACCAATATTCTTGAACACGTGTTTTAAGGACATTTTGTATGGCAGCTACCCGAAGGAGTAGGACGATTTTGCCCGTTAACGAACTTAGCCTTACAAATTCAACCAAACATCCAGATTCAAAATATCAAGATCCTAGGTGAAGGCGTTCTTGAGTTATCGTGCTAACGGACAGACGGACGGACGGACGTCAAGCGGATTCGAGGTTTTTGGCCACAAATAAACAAAAAATAATATATAACTTTTTTTCGTCCGTGGCTTGGTTCTATGCGTTACAAACTTTTGGGCTAGATTAAACTTATAATACTCTATATGATTTCATCTAGAGTATAAAAATTATAAAGTTTCGCCCAGAGTATTGGCAAATTTTTACTTTATTATTTTAATAATACAGTATTGTTTTCGATTTTTAAAAAAAAAAAATTTGCTACCCTGAAAATTTTTTTTTCACGTTTCATGACTAGTAGACACGAAAAAAGCAAAAAAAATGTTCAGTCCGTCTGTCCGCCGTACGCCGTACGTCGACCGCTGTACGCAAAATCGTTTGAAGGCTCGTAGCTCCCAAACCCTTTAAGCTATGAAATTGAAATTTTTTTTATGAATAGACTGGGTAGGCCCCTTGAAGTGGCCAAGTTTGTAGGGGTGGTGGTGTGAGGGGGGAGAAGGGGGAAGTGTTTTAGACGGAAAATTTTGGTTTCTAGATCTCAGCAACCGCTTATGCTAGGAGGCTGAAATTTGGAATTTATATAGATCTTCAGTAGTGGACCCATTTGCAAAAAAATTGCCGATATAGGTGAAGGGGTTTGGGAGTGGGGGGAAAAATAATGCGTCCGAAACGCAAAAAAGGTGAGATCGACACTTTCTAAAATCCATATCTCCTAAACGGTTAATGTCACAAAATTGAAACTTAATGAATATCTGTAGGTATAATACGAGGTTTGTTAAAAATATGAAAAGCCATTTTTCCCAAGGGTCCCCCCTTGAAATTTGTAAAAAATATGAAAAGCCATTTTTCCCAAGGGTCCCCCCTTGAAATTTGTAAAAAATATGAAAAGCCATTTTTCCCAGGGGCCCCCCTTGGGAAAATACGAGGTTTGTTAAAAATATGAAAAGCCATTTTTCCCAAGGGTCCCCCCTTGAAATTTGTAAAAAATATGAAAAGCCATTTTCCCAAGGGTCCCCCCTACACAACAACCTAAAAAATAACGTTCCAAATAGCCTACTGGTTATTTCTTAGGTTGACAGTCGCATACTAACCTACACCGCATCTCATCATTAAACACGTTTCGGACTTCTACCCATAAAATAATAAAGTTGCGCCCAGACTGTTGGCAGATTTTTTTTTATTTATTTACGTATTTTTCTGAATAGAAGAGTCAATAGAAGTAAAACCGAATTCGATCTCATTAACCATAAAAGTTTTTCGGAATTCGTGAAAACCCCCAGGGGTTTAATATCAAAAAATGCTTGCATCAGATTTTTCTTCAATTAAATTTAAAGCCTTTAGAAATAAAAGTGAATTGAATATCTCATTAAACCTAATATATGGAAATTCGTGAAAATGTACACAATCATTTTACACCCCCTAATGGGTTGGATATCGAAAAAGTGGAAAAAAACATTTCTAGGTGCTTACATAAAGAAAACGCAGAAATAAAATCTATATCGACATGTCCAATATAAATAACGAAATCGTGAAAATGTGAAAAATCCCTTTTCACGGACATTTGTTTTACTCAACCTCTATGCCAATAAAAATCTGAATTTTTTTCCTTTAATTTCTTAAGTAGCATACGTACATATACGTACTAAGTTCCAACTTTCTTCTTCATAAGCCGTTTCTGAGATTTAAAAAACCACCACCCACCCACTGCCTTGCCCATATTAAAAAAATTGTTTCTAGGATACCTCTTAATTGGCTTTATGTAGTCAATTTTTAGCTTTCTATGGTTTGTGGTTTTTGAAAAATAACAATCGATGTTATTTTCTTTCCACCCCCTATCACCATCAGCCCCTTCACCAGTACCTCCAAAATTTTTTCCCTGTTAGAAGTCTGCTGCGCCTAACTCCTGTAATATTTCTAAGATCATATGTGGTACGGTTCTTGAGATATACAAATGAAATTTTATTAAAAATGGCTATCGCCCTACTTTTGTCCTCCACCCCCCCTCAAAAATTTTAATGGGCTCCACTTGTAATCCTATATACACAAACCAAATTTTACCTTCCTGGTATAATTGGTTCGGAAAATATTCTAATCCAAAGTTTTTTACCCCAACCCCTACACACCACCACCCGATTCAAAAAATTTAGCTTTTGATTAATCTCCTATTATCCCTTAAGACAACTACAGAGTTTTAATCTTCTGACATCAACCGTTCAGTAGATATGTATTTTAGAATGTTTCAACCCCAGCTTTCAAGCACTTCGAACACATTGGTTTCCCCTCCACTCCCACACTCCTCAATCCTTATCGACAATTTTTTTGCAAATAGGTCCACTATCATAGTTCTACATAACCAAACTTCGATCAAAATTCAATTCCTATCCTACTCTGGTAGTACTAATTTCTTATCAGATCTCTGCTTGCTGATAGCTTCACCGCCGCAGCCAGGAATGTGTGGAAGCAAATAGCGTATTGCATCCACCGTGCCGTGTACGAAAATTTTTTTTCATGACGTCACAGTGGGCTTACTACGGAATGAAATGAACGCTCATAGATGCAACTATCAAATTGTTTCCATGTGTCTTTTTGGTTTCTTATCGATTGTCGTTTTCGTGGTGTTGCCAAATCGGCTGTGTGCGATTTTCGCGTGTAGTTTCTTGGGAACTTTTATTTAGACTGTGTCAAAGAAAATGTTTGAAACATGAATTTTTTTCGCGATTTTTCTGCGCGATTTAGAAAACGCATTTTAGATATAATATTTTTCCGCAAAATGTAAGGGTAGCCATGCTTCCCTTGCTTCCATGGACGCCACGCTACTGTCTTATTTGTGTATTGTTATTTGTATGTAAAACGGCGCGCTCTCGACTCGTATGCAGTGCTGTCGTTTTGGATAGTAGTGCATTTAAGTGAACAACAGTAGTATTTTACAAAGAATATTAGCGCATACATGAC
Organism: Beris morrisii; assembly: GCA_951812415.1. Classification (NCBI taxonomy): domain Eukaryota; kingdom Metazoa; phylum Arthropoda; class Insecta; order Diptera; family Stratiomyidae; genus Beris; species Beris morrisii. The sequence continues at coordinate 11,322,237 of OX638314.1, read as the reverse complement.
TTTTAGGTTCGGAATCGCATAATAGCATCGAAAACTTGGTATATGTATATAGGTTCATTCCATTAAAAAACGCCAAAAATAACGAAATTTGTGACCTTACCATCGCCGATTCTTTTAAACTTTGTGTACTCGAAGAATTATTAAAAAAAATTAATTTTTTTTCTGTATCAAATTTTTTGTTAGTTTTGGTACGTTAAAGATCTTGTGAAAATGCTGCCCAAATCCTGTTTTGAAAATTCGTATCTCCGATAGTTTTTATCATATAATAATGATTTTTTACTAATTTTAAAGGGGAAGGTTACGAGAATTTAAAAAAAATAATGTTTCAAGAAAAACGGTTTTGTCCTTATTCCTTGAATGTCTCAAAAAGCCAATTTTAATGTATTTTTGATATATTGTTTTCTTTATGTTATGTATATTTTCATTATACTGTTTTTCAAAACATATAAAAAACATAACGCAGTCACGATCGGCTGCAAGCCAATCGTATGATACTCTAGATGAAATACTAAGCTCCGATTTATATTTTAGTTGGGAATATATCAAAAGGAGTGCACATACAATTATTGCATGACCTTTTATTTACAGGTAGAAACTATTGTATAGTGGCTACTCGATGGATGGTTAAACGATTTCTTGAGTTATAGTGAGTTCCAGAAATTAAGTTGGGACGTTTTTACAGAATTTTTGTATGGCAACTACATGAAGTACTTACGGGATATTTTTCATATTAATACCTTCAGCTGGGACTATTATAAAATCAACGTATACAAAATTTCAAAGTCGTAACTTAAAGCGTTCTAAAGTTATCGTTCAATATTGGTGAACACGTGTTTTAGGAACTTTTGTATGACAGCTACCCGAAGGAGTTGGTGGATTGCGCTAATTAATAAACTCGGTCTTGCTTTTGATATAAAACTAATTTCTGTAAAATTTTGAATCCCTGCTTTAACTCGTACTAGAGTTATAGTGGATTCTGTAACTTGTATAAATTTTTTAAGGACTTTTGTAGGCTGCTACACGAAGGACTCTTTCGATTTGCATCATATTCAGAACTTTCGTTTCAAACATGGTAAACTTTAAGTATTCAAAATTTCAAGCTCGTAACTTGAAGCATTCGAGCAATAATTGTGAATACGTATTTTAAGAACTCTTGTATGGGAGGTACCTGAAGCAGTGGAAGGATATCGCCCATTAACGAACTTAGCCTTACTTTTTCCATTTTACAGGTGGTGACCAAATTTCAACTTCCTAGGCCAACGCGTTCTTGAGTTATCGTGCAAACGGACGGACGGATTTGGGGTTTTTGGCCAAAACTAAACACAAAATAATATATAACTTTTTTTCGTCCGAGGCTCGGTTCTATGCGTTACAAACTTTTCGGGCTGGATTAAACTTATAATACTCTATATGATTTCATCTAGAGTATAAAAATCAACTTTAGATCTCAAAGGAGAGGGTATAAAAATGTACGAACATCAGTGGTCATCAATTATTTCGCAGCAAAATTACAATTACTTTGAATACTTGCTCGTAAATGTAATACATTTATTCTAAAAAATTGGATATTTTAAATTTCAGCGGAATATTTTATTTGTGCATTTCCCCTTATAATAAGATATGAAGTTAAAAAGAGGGCGCAAACACAATGTTCAAGAACTCTTTAACATACTAAAACTAACAAAAACAAAAAAAGACAAAATTAGATGTAGTCAAGATAATGTGAATAAGATGAAACCAAGGCAATTCACGTCTATGGGGTTGTTATATACGGGGCGATGAATATATTCTCGAATGTCTAATATATGTATGTACATATTTACATTAATAATAATTATTATAAAATAAAAAAAAAATTCGATTTCTCCTTTTATGTATGTATCTTTACTTACCTGCGTATCGATTATTTACATCTTTATGAGGTGTTTGTAAAATAATTGGTAATTTTGGTTTGGGTTTGTTTTATTTTTAAATTAAGAAACATCGCTTAATCTTGGAGTTTTTTTAAAAATTGAAATATCGGATTTCTTTCCGCCACTTTCAATTCCAGTACTGAATATTTTAATTGCTAATCTGTACTAAGTTTACTAACGTTCTTTAGTTACAATTTTTATTTTTTCGTCACTATCACCATCAATTAAATTTAAGTCACAAATATTTTGTAATAATTATTGCACTTGAATTAACAACCGCATAAATAAATTTCAGAAGTTGAGTAGGAGTCATCTTCTTCAATCCATGGCGGTTTCAAAATATTCAATGAAATCATCTCAATTCAGTTGTGATGAAATATCGTGACCTCCCAATAGCGGCTTCTAACATTTGGGGTGGACCTTGTTTCGACTCGTATATTACATTTAGAACAACTTATTTGATTGAGAGCTGTTTTAAAGCGAAGCAAAATCTGATCCGTTAGCAACCACTGATGATAAGGTTCTTTCTGTAATATAACTTCATGAGTCTAATGACGTTTTGATCCATCGTTTGCATCAGTGGCGTCACATTATTTGACATGAACATTATTATTATCTTTTCATCATCGGTTTTCAACTGAGGATGAGCTGGAGCGTTCTCCAAAAGGAGGACACCTTTCGGCTCAAAAGAAAACCGTTACTTTCAAAAAATTTTAAACATATAAAAATATGGTTTATTTTTAAAGAATATTGATCATGTACAAGACTTTTACCATTCCTTAAATATTGCATCATGTTTTTTTTTTAATATTTATATTTAACAGGACACGGAAAAAATCTTGAAATAGCGTTGGTTTTTAACTCGACCAATTACAAGTGGCTTTATTTTATTCGTTCGATTTCCATTAGTACAGGCAGGGAATGGTATTCGTGGTTAGTTATTTTTCCACTGGGTATTGTTTTACCTGGAAGAAACTTCCGAAATAGTTCACTGTCATCCACGATATAAAGCTGCTCAGTGGGCACTTGCATTTCCTCAAATTTATTGTTCACTTCTCTTTGAAATTTGAAATTTTAGTTGTCCATTTACGGAGGCTTAAAATTTTTTAAGCTTTCATTATCGCAAGATCCATAAATGTGTTGAATACACATCCTAACCTGTTGCAGTTTTTATTTTTAATTTTGATAGTAGATTTCTCGATACCATATTTATTCGCCAAATCAGTTACGCGAGAAACTTAAGATAATAATTCGTTCAAAATATCACATTTTACCATCAAGGATAACACGTTCAGTGCAGCCACTGGGTTCCGCGTCCAACGAAAATTTTGACATCTTTAAATGGTATTGTCAAAATTTTCGGGAAAAAGTTTTACACTTGATGTCATTTTTTTCGTCATAAAAAAAAGTTGTTTACATTATCGTAGTTTTCACTGTCCATGTTATGAGGTCGATAACAGGAATCTGAAGTCCATGTTATACGGTGGTTCACGTTAGGCGGAGTTCCCATTATCGCGACTACACTGTATAATTTTTTTTTACTAATTCATCAAGCGCACGAAGTTTCTACGGAATTAAGAAAAGTGAAATCACACCTGTGACCAGGGTTGCCAGATAGTTGGCTGCAGAACCCGCCGAGTGAACTGATGAAATAGCCCAAAACCCGCACGAAGACTTGTAGCCCAAATACCGCGCAACTTTGAATTTTATCAGACCTACTTAAATGTGTTGAACACATTTGCGATTCCGACGACAAACTGTGCTCCAGAATTCTTAAGAAACATTGTAATGTAAATATGTGTGTGAAATTCGCATTTATCACAATTTTAAAAGTACTCTTTAAAAATATTAGGTGCAATAATCAAATTATTCAAGAAAAATATTTTGTAATTTTCATAATTCAATGGGATCAAAATCTTCAGTGAATTATCCTGCATATAGATTATCAAGCAAAAATAAAATATGGCTTTTTACTTTTATGAATAATAATATATACGAGTATTAGTTTATGTTACAAGATGTTCATAAATATATAATAATGTTAGCATCTCATAATCACCTTCACCTAAGCGATCAGATCCTGAGTCTAAAGCAGATCAAGCCGCCTCCCGATTAGCGTCATATATTGTTGCGAGCTTTAGGTTCGCCGGGATTTCAAGTAAAACACAGTTCGATTTCATTTACTACTTGATCGCTGTTATCGATGAAAATCACTTTAAAAATACACTTTCGCGTAGAACTGATCGTCGTTTCATTCTCGCAGCAGAAAAACATATCCCCGGGCTCTACAGCGCTTATATACTGCATGTGGTGAGTCGAGAGATTTCCAGCATATTCGGTTGTTTGTGTCGAATGCGCATGAAGTAACTATTACATGCGAGAAATGTATAAAATATGCGAGAAGTACATGGACCTATCTACGATATTACAAGGTTGTTGTTTTTCTCTGCAAACTTTAATACCAATAATAAGTGAGTTGTTCGCATTGCCAGAGTACACATGTAACAATAACTTTGTAACAATAACTTCAATTTTTGCAACACATGTCTGTAACCCACCAAATAAGCAAAAATAATGTTTAATAAATTATGAAAAAAATCTGCCAATGGTCTGGGCGAAACTTTATTATTTTTCGGGTCAAAGTTCGGGAGCGGTTAAAGTCGGAGTGTATCATGAGTTGCTTCGAGATTATTAGATTTCTTGGAAAATTATTTTTGTTCTTAATATAAAAATATTTAAAATAGAGATTTTTAACCGATTAAACATTGAAAAAGTCCGTGTAGACTATTCGAATTTCAGTATATTATGTACACTAAAAGCCCATAGAAGCAAAAACGAATTTGTTGCCTTATCAGAATTAAGAGATATGGCGAATTGTTAAAACGTATACAAACCCATTACTTCCACTTGGGGTTTGAATTTCGAAAAAAACGTAAGCAAACCCTTCACACCTCCTTGGTTCTGGAAATTCGAAAAATCGTGAATTGGTTGGCCGTAATAATCAATTTTATATCTCATCAGAACTAAGGAATGGCAAAAATTGTGAAAACATATACAAACCCTTGGGGGTTGATTATCCAAAAATTAAGAAATGGGTTTGTAGGCGATTATATAAAAAGTCTGTGGAAATGAAAAGCGATCTAATATCTCATCGAACCTAAGAAATATGTCGAAGCTTTGAAAAGCATACTTACACTCATTAGGATTGAATATCTAATTGACTTTTTGGCTTTTTTATATAGGAAACCTTAGGAAGTAAAAATGAATTCGATATATCATCAGATATGCAACCTCCTTACACCCACTTGGGGGTTGAATATCCACAAATCCTGAAAAAAGTTAATAAATAAATATGAAAACAGCACGAGAAGGTAGGAACCAATTCAATTTCTTATCACTTCTAAAAGAAATTACGGAATTCGTGAAAACGTGTTCAACCCGTTTATACCCTCTTAGGGGATGACAAAAATGTAAAAACAAGTTTTAGGTGATTGTTACGCAAGCACGTGAAAGTGAAAAGATATTCGATATCTGATAAGACGTGGGGATATAGTACAATTCGTGAAAAAGTTTACAACCCTCTTTGCACCGCCTTAGGGGTCGAATTTTAAAAAATCCTGAAAACGCTTTGTAGGTATTTATATGAAGAATCCGTAGAATAAAAATGAATTCAATATTTGGGAAGACCTAATAGATATGACGAAAACCGTGAAAATATATGCATTCTATTTACACTGATAATTTTTTTTGCCCCCCCTCCGAACGCCAATGGATATTTGAAATTTTTTTTTATCTAAATTAGTTTTCTAGTTGATTTACATAAACGTACCGAGTTTCAACTTTGTATCATAAGCCGTTCTATAGATAGGAAAAACACCCCCCACCCCCGTACCATACTACCCTTATAAAAAATTATATTTTTCCAAGATGCTACTAATATAGCTCTATCTAAATACCAAGTTTCAGCTTTATATCATTATAGGTTCTCGAGATAGAAAAATCGGAACTTTTTCCTTTTCACCCTCCCCCACCCTCACCCTCTACACCCACACTTCCAAAATTTCCACTATTAGGCCTACTTCTGGTAAAAATTTTAAGTATCTATCTTACACCGTTCTTGAGATATGAGACGTGATTTTTTAGAAAAATTCTTATCCCCTCCACTTTCATGCTCCACCGCCCCCGTAAAAAATTTTACTTTCAGCAAACTTTATTTGTCAATCTTTATAAGGAAACCAAATTTTATTTGTCTAGTGCAATTGGTTCGTGAGATATCGTAATCTAAAGTTTTTTAGCCCCCACCCCCGTACGCCACTGCCCCCACTCAAATTTTTGTTTCCGATCTATTCTCCTAGTATACCTACAGATACTCATTAAGTTTCAATTTTGTGACATTAACCGTTTAGGAGATATGGATTTTAGAAAGTGTCGATCTCACATTTTTTGCGTTTCGGACGCATTATTTTTCCCCCCACTCCCAAACCCCTTCACCTATATCGGCAATTTTTTTGCAAATGGGTCCACTACTGAAGCTTTATATAAATTCCAAATTTCAGTCTGCTAGCATAAGCGGTTGCTGAGATCTAGAAACCAAAATTTTCCGTCTAAAACACTTCCCCCTCCTTCCCCCTCACACCCCAACTCCTCCAAATTTGGCCACTTCAAGGGGACTACCCAGTCTATTCATCAAAAAAATTTCAATTTAATAGCTCAAAGGGTTTGGGAGCTACGAGCTTTCAAACGATTTTGCGTACAGCGGTCGACGTACGGCGTACGGCGTACGGCGGACAGACGGACTGAAATTTTTTTTTGCTTTTTTCGTGTGTACTCGTCATGAAACGTGAAAAAAAAAAATTTTGAGGGTAGCAAATTTTTTTTTTTAAAAAATCGAAAACAATACTGTATTATTAAAATAATAAAGTAAAATGGAACTCTACGACAGTCATCAATATTGGTAAATCTATTATCTCTTGTATGTTATATTTCGATGGGTGTCCTTAACTTAAAAGAAAGTAGTTCATTTGTAGAAAGTCAACAAATAGTGAACCGATTCTAAATGAATTTTAGTTTGCAAACACCAAATAGATATCGTGTGAAGTATTATTTTTCATTAGAGAGAACCGAACATTTAGTGGCAACAAGATTTGTGATATGACATAGTTTGTCAACGTTTTATTTGAGTCGGTAACACTAGCAGATTTAACCCAACAGATGACTAAAATTCAGTTTTCTAATTTTTATATTTCTATTTTTTCCTTGTAAATCGGCTCTGTTGTAAACTAGCAAACTAACGCAATTTGCGTTGCCCGAATAGCCCGAAAAGCTATAAGTAGCTTTTTGAAATTTGTACCCGCGAATTAAATATTTAAATAGCCCAAATCGCGGTAAATAGCCCAATCTGGCGACCTTATCTGTGACCGATTTTTGATGGAATGACCCTAAAATGATTTAAATTTAAAATAAAAAATATTTGGTCTCACGCAGTCGCAAAACAAAAAGAAGAAAATCGATATCATTCGCAACCCCGGATACCTCGCATTTTCAATGTACATAAATTGTAAAATCCTCTTCTAAAGTTTTCGAGAATTTAATTTTTGAGAAAAGAGTAGTACAAAATTGAAAGGAGTAGTACAGTAGTACATGAAGTACAATAGTAGTACAAATACGACTATTGTAGTACAAACGACAGCGCTGCTCGTATGTGTGATCTAACACCGCTACTCTATTTTACTATAAAGTTCGCAGATAGTTCGCATATTGTCCGTAAATGGTTCGGACTTCGGAGAACCACATGCACTCCACTCACAACCAAAAATGGTCATTCAGGTTAGTCGTAGCCCACTATTCGTAACGCTGCAGGTGCGAGGTGGTACGTACTATTAAGCACGCACTGGCAAATTGGTTGTGACAACTATCATATCACCGTTCTCACTACTATTCGCGAAAGTAAGCATGACTATATAGTGATATGAGATATAGTTCGCAGAACGTTCGTACTACTCCTACACGACTATTTGTTCTACTTGGGTTATTGTTTTTGTTATTATTTTTTTTATCGTATATTTATATGTTTATTATTATTTGTTATTACCTTGATTTCGTGGCATATAATGAATAAAAACTGTTATTATTAACAAAGGAGTAAAATTAATCCAGCGTTTTCTTTTGCTTTCAGATGAACATCAGCCAGAAAGAGTACACAACCAAATACAACGAATATTTGTCTCGTGTACTTGAGCGGAAGAAGCGTGAAATGCTCGAACACAACAGCGTGGAATATCAGGAAGACATTTTGGATCCTGTTCGTCTGTACAGTGTCGCACATAATGCTAGGCTCACAGAACTGTACAAAAAATTCAGCGGTCGTCGCAGGAGACGATCTGCCGGATCAAACCACGATATAGTTTTCGTGCGATTTCCAATAGATTTTGAAAATTCAGACGTGCCAGCGGACATTCAGGAAGCGACCTTGAGGCTTCTTTTGGTGGCACGAAAACGGCACCACCATCAGCATCATTCAAAAAGTGTGACCAGTGCTGCCAATGCCGCGAAGAGTATAGTGGTTAACCTCAAAGTGTACCAACTGATTGAGCCCTACGGTCGCGTGTGGCTGGACAGTCGAAAAATCGAATTCGACGGAGACGAGGAGCCATCAAGTAGTCGATGGGTTGAGTTTGATGTAACGAAAGCCACCGTCAATTGGCTAGTTGGTAAGCAATCCAATCTAGGATTGGAACTGCTGTGTGATGGTTGTCACGATTTCGGCGTGCACGTAATGGACGATACATCGCTGAATTCCGATCCAGATTCGAGCCCGATGCTGAATATAATCGGCCGTCTGGGTGCGCATCGAGAAAAGCGCTCCCGAACGCATCACAATTTCATGCAAGCTGCGCGTCGTAAGCCTCGCAAGACCGACTGCGTTCAGGAGAACAACAAATGCTGTCGCCACAAAATGGAGGTTGTGTTCAGCGAAATAAAGGGCTACGACTTCATTATTCAGCCAAAGACTTTTGACGCTGGCTACTGTCGGGGAAAATGCCCGCCACGATACAATCCAGCGCATCAGCACGCCTTTTTTCAGAGTCTGATTTGGAAACAGGATAAAAATAAGGCACCGCGACCTTGTTGCGCCCCATCGAAACTGGCCGAATTAGAAGTGTTACACGTCGACGAGAAAAATAGAACCCGATTGAAGGTGTCCACGTGGAAGGACATGAGAGTGCAAGAGTGTGCATGCTCCTAGGATTCGGTGTGAAAGGATTTTATTTATTTTTTCGTATTTAGCAGCATTCCATTGAGTTTTATTTCCGGACTAAGTTCAACGCCAACATTATTAGCCAATATCTGCAACAATCACAAAAATGGCTCCTGCAAAGAGGAGCTGGAAGTGACTATTCTTAAATGTAAATATTCCAATTGGCTTTTCCAAATAAAAGAAGTTTATTTAAGAGATCAATTCCAACACATTCGCTTTGTAATAATTTACCGTATTGTATAAATTCAGCAACTGTTTACATAGTTTACAGCTTCAGTCTTTTGATCCAACTCAGCAGCAGTCTATGTATTATTTTTTTTGTATGACCAATTGCAGTGAAGTTGAGAAAACAAAAAGAAAAATTGTCAAATTTATTAATTTATTGCACTTAAGAACTTTTTATTTATATTTATATTGTATTTTGTAACTTTTTTATTTTGTGAAAGAAAATATAAATTATGATGTATATGCCAAAGAGAACGTAACAAAATTGAAATTTGAGAGAAAAAAGAAAATGAGGGGCTTGAGAGAAATTTTGAATAGAATTTTATTTATTATATAAAAATGCAAGTGTTTATATTAAAAATATTGAAGAAGTAAGTTTTCTTGCACTTCCCAGTTCCTTACAGCCTATCCATTTCGTTCCCGTTCAGATAGAGATGGGCAGCTCACGAGTGAACTACTCTAAAATAACACTCCATTGAAGTGAGTAAGTGAAGTAACTCGGTCATTTTGGTGAACTGCAGTTCAGTTCGAAAGGTGAATAAGAAAAATCTGAACGAATGAAGGAAGAACAAAGTCTAACAAAGGGAACTGTACGAACACGGTGAGAAGAGAGACAGACAACCAACCAACGCCTCCATGTCACTCAGAAACACACACAGCGAAGATACAACTTAATTTTTTCCCAAAGTTACAGCTCTTCCCCCTCAGTGGTTTATCGTATACACCTAGGGTCACTAGATACACAACACTCTCTACCTAGGGTTTGGCAGATACGTCTAATTCGGTCGTTTATGTACTAGAAATTGTAATTTAACCTCACAAAAATCGTCTGTTTATGTACTAGTTCGCCTGTTTTTGTACTACTGAACATTGCTCTCAAATTGCGTTTTTGGAGTGAAGAGTCGGAAAAAAAGCTGTCGGTTCCCTTCCACAATTCTAGTACTTGGTTTTCTTTAGTATGGAAGTGTGTGTGCGCGAAATTGAGGTTTTCAATTGAAAATTTCCGTATTTCTTTCATTTCTTTTATGGAAATTTACAATTTTGCAGCGAAAAGTTAATAATTTCGAATGTTTATAAAGCGAAATCCCATAATCATGAAAAAATTTTAAATTTACTGGTTTTCCATCTTGGTACGCATCTGCCAAACCCCTCTTAGAGGCTGTTTTGGTGTGAGTGCGTATACAGTAACCCTATATACACCCAGCTCTCTTTTTACACGATTTTGAAATAACACGGTCCACGAAGAAGAACCAGTACCAATTTTGTACACGAATTTTGTGTTCTAATTCTAACACGTTTGCAAAAAAAAAATATAAGAAAAACAAATTTTTACAGTGTCTTTCGTAAAAAATATACAAAAACAAAATGGAGTTGGGGAATACCCGAACTTTATTATATCAGTTGCATCTTACATTTTCTTTATAATACAGCAGTGTTAATTCTACAGTCATAACGCGGTGTTTTTATAACTCGATTTTCATATAACACGGAGCGGAATTGTGACAGCTCTCCTATAACACGGTCTCCTTATAACGCGTTTTTCGTACAAGAACATTCCAACAACTCAAATGAATTAAAGAAATTATCTATGGCAGCACCAATTCGATGTTTTAAATTTTAGTTTATTATTTCAATAATACGGTATTGTGATCGATTTTTTTACGTTTCATAACGAGTAGACACCAAAAAAAGCACGCAGCACAATCGTAGCTCTCAAACCCTTTGACGTGTGTGAAGTTGGCCCCACTTGTTGAACAATTTGAAAAAAATGTTAGAGTTCTGTTTGCCCCCCAAATAGTTCTATAGTTCTAGACCATTGGCGCAAACGCCAGCCCAAACAGTCACTTTTTGATCATGCAATGGCGTTTCATGGATCTCGTGTGGATTCTTCGTTCCCCAAATGCGGCAATTTTGCTTATTACGACGCCAAAGAGTGTGAAATGGGCCTAACATTTTCTCTAACACTTAAGGAAAAGAAGTTATAGCGCTTTGAAATTACAAATTTTTTGAGTCAGTGAAAAAAAATTTTTTCACCCTAAGGGTTGGGGTTGTTTAAGTTAGAGTTCCGTTTGCCCCCCAAAGAGCTCTATCGATAACACCTTATGAACTATTTCTCTAAAACTAAAGGGAAAGAAGTTACAGCGCTTTGAAATTACAAATTTTTCGAGTCAGTGAAAACGAACTTTTTCCCCATAAGTGTTAGGGTGTTTTAAGTTAGAGTTCCATTTGCCCCCCAAAGAGTTCTATCGATGACACCTTATAAACATTTTCTCTAACGCTTAAGGGAAAGAAGTTAATTTCACATGTGTGAAGTTGGCCCCCCAACTTTCTTACGATATTTTACTGCTTTAATCAACGGAACTATTTCCGAGAATGGTCTAGAACTATAGAACTATTTGGGGGGTAAACAGAACTCTAAAATTTTTTTCAAATTGTTCAACAAGTGGGGCCAACTTCACACACGTAACCCTTTGAGCTACAGGGTGGCCGAAGAACACTCTCCCGATGTTGTTTTGCCATATCTTTAAAATGAAACGACATAATTTCATAATTTTTTTCAATGTTTATTTGGATCTTAAAGTTTTTTTCCATTAGTTTTTAAAGATGATATCGGTCAAGTAGGCGCCGCCATTGTTACTGATCATTTGGGCTCATTTTATCGCATTTTCAATAGTTTTGGCGATAAGTTCTCACACTCTTGTGATATTCTCTTTGAGAGCTTCCAGAGTCTGTGGCTTATTCTGATAGATAGATATGTGACTTACAAAAAACGCAAAAAAAAGGAGTCTGAAGCGATCAAATAGGGCGATCTTGCCGGCCAGTGCAAATCGCCAAAACGAAATATTAGGCGACCCGGAAACGAATCCTTCAAAATGTCTATTGTCGCGCGAGCTGTGTGTGCGGTTGCACCGTCTTGACTGAACCACATGTCCTCCAGTCTCAATTCATCAATTTTCGGCAATAAAAACTCGTTGATCATGGTCGCTAACCAGTCACAGTAACCGCGTTACCCACAGCGTCCTCGAAAAAATGAGGCTCGATGAAACCTCCGGTGTAAATGGCGCACCATGCAGTGACTTCAAGAGGTTGTAATGGCTTTTCGTGAGTGATACGTGGATATGGATTCTCAGTGCTTCACAAGCGCAAATTTTGTTTGTTTACGTAAATGTTCAGATGGAAATGGGCCTCGTCGCTCATGATGAATTTGGACCGAAAATAAATTCACGAGTATTCCGCATCTGTTTACTTCACAAATATCAAAACAAAACTGACAGTTGCCGCCATTTGCAAAAGTTAAAACATCTTTCAATAGGGTTATTCATTTTGGGTTTGGGTGATTCATTTTGGATTGCAATTTTTTTTATGGCTAAGTCCTTAAATTGATCACTTTTTGAGTTAGGGGGAGGTGGGGGGAGCGTTATAGACGGAAAAAATGCGTCCGAAACGCTCGAATACCGAGATCGAGACATTCTAAAAGTAATATCTCCTAAACGGTTAATGTCACGAAATTGAAACTTAATGACTACCTATAGGTATGCTAAGAGAATAGACCGGACACAAGGTTTTGAAAAATTTTAGATTGCGATATCTCACGAACCAATTGCAATAGAAAAATTAAATTCGGTTTGTGTATAAAGGTTGAGAATTGATTTTGTTGATTTTTTAAGGGGGTGGTGGAGCATGGAAGTAGGGTGATAAGAATTTTTTTAAAAAAATAATGTCTCATATCTCACGAACAGTTTAAGATAGATGTTTGGAATGCTAGACGGGAAGTAGGCCTAATAGACCCCTAGCAGAGAAAAAAATTTTGTGGGCGGGTAGAGGGTGAGTGCGAAAAAGAACAAGTTCCGATTTTTATATCTTGAGAACCTAAAATGATGGAAAGCTGTAACTTGGTATTTAGATAGAACTGTTGTAAAAAAGAAATTTTTTATAGGGGTAGTATTGTACGGGGTGGGTGATAGTATAGTACGGGGGTGGGGGTGTTTTTCCTATATATTTATGGCTTATTCTAGAAAGGTAAAACTCGGTATGTGAATGTAAATCAAGTAATCTGGATAAAAAAAAAATTCGAATATCCATCCATTGGCCTTCGGAAGGGGGGGGGGGGGGGGGGGGGGAAGGGAAAATGATCAGCGAAAATGGTACGCATATATTTTCACGAAATCATATCTCTTAGGTCTTTTTAAATATTGAACTAATTTTTATTCTACGAATTCTTCACATAAATGCCTAGAAAGTGTTTTCAGGATTTGTTGAAATTCGACCCCAAAGGGGGTGTAAAGAGGTTGAATACATTTTCACGAGTTCAGCCATATTCCTCAAGTCTGATTAGATATAGAATAACTAATTACTTCTAAGGGCTTGTTTAATAATATCCTAAAACCTGGGGTGGAATCATGAATCTCGAACTGAGACTCTCTTTTCGAGTCTAGTTAAACTCGTTTTGAGTTCATCTTGGCAGCACCAATCTCGAGACTAGTTTCAAAGCCGTATGGCCCAGATGATAAAACAGAAAAGTACTAGAATATTTCTGTAGGATGACATCTGACAGACAGTTGACTGAATAATTTCAATTCGATTTGATATTTCCATAATATCGCCGTGTCGGAAGAACAGTGACGCAACTGCAATTTCGAAAATTTTTTGTTTTCACATTTCAATATTTTGTGGTTTTGCTATTCTTGCATAAAATCGTTCCCCGTTGTTTTAAACGAACGTGCTCTTGATCTAAGCTGTCTATAGTAACTATTACTAAGCTCGTATGGCTTGTAGGCAATTGTCAAAAATGATATTGTTTCTCCGAAAAAAATTAGAATTTTTTGCAGTTGCGTCACTGTTCGTCCGACACGGCGATATGTACATGTGTTTAGCTCATAATCTAGTTTATATTATTTATAAAAATTGTTTTTCGAGAATAGATTCAACTCTGGAGATAAAAGCTCATGGCTATTAGGTAACGTCAAGTGAACTTTTTGCAATATTTATTCTAGTGTATATCGGAATCGTAGGTGATAGTGGTTATGCCTTGGCACCCTGGTTACTGTCACCGTATCGTCTGCCAAATAGCGAAAATGGAGAAACTCTTTTTAACACAGTTCACTCCAAGGCTAGAAGCTTGGTTGAGAGAACGATATGTTTATTAAAAGGGCGATGTCTACAAGATGAAAGAAGAATGAGGTATTCACCAGAAGAAGCATCCTCCGTTATAAGTGTAAGTGCAGCTTTGCACAACATTTGCCTGCACTTTAATGTCGGATTCAGCTCATCTGAATTGTACTTGCCTGGGGAAAACGTCAATCTCAGTTCAGCTTGCGAGGAAACTTCGGACAGGAATCTTAAAAGAATAGCTGAAAGGACACGTAATGAAATAAACATTTAATACTAAAAAAAAATCACATTCCAGTGGTCATGTTTCATTTCGTATTGACCATATTACAAACCGTAAAAATAGTAAAGTAAAAACAAAAACAAAATATGAATCAAATTCAAGTCTCCTCAATTTAAGTCTTACATCATCTTCTCATGTCCAATTCTAGCTGCTTCAATCGATTCTCTTCAATTTTAGCCTCAAGTAACTTTTTCTTCAATCTTAACGATTCTGCGCGATATTTTTACTTCCCTTTTATGTTTTCTTTTTCGAGGTAATATTTTTTTTCACATCTTTTCTTTTTATTTCATTCGCCTCTTTCTTTTCTTGCAAAATGTTTGCCAGTATCACATTTCTTTCTTCTAACTTCGAAATATACATTTTTCTTAAGTTATCTTTCGTTGCTTTGGTTGACTTCCCACCAGCGTTGCTTCTGGTTGGTACCATTTCGGAATCAGATTGAGAAATTTCATCAAGATTTTCGCTCAATACTCAATAGAAGCTTTACATAAATGGTAGTTCAAACGCCGTATGATTTTCGAGATGATATTCCTTCCACAGCAACTTCCCAGCAGATTCTACAACACTTAGCTCAAAAGCATCGAGCGACTTTTCCATATAAGGTCCGCCGTCTTCTTATGAGCTTTATTGAAGCGCAACTTGTTTTTAACTTTAAACTTATAGTCAGCCCAGACCTAAATTTATGTTACAACAATAAGAGGATATACGTACGGCTTGACATCGGTTACTGTTGTATTGAATGTAAAAAGTAGGCGTTTTGTATTTTGACATTCAATAATAGAATAAAATAATTTATTAGCTTTTCACAATTAGCTCGATCGGTTCTGCTTTTATTTTCGTACGTTTCAACTCAATTGTCTACAGTTACCTTTTTCCATTCATGAGTTTTAGACAACGAATTCCATAAATCGTGGACTACATTTTTTGAATTTAAAGCCTTTAAAGGACCTTTGGGTAAATCAGAATGGTTCGCCATAAAATCCGTTAAAATTCTAATTTGTTCCCGGTAGCCCTATTAAAATAAACACATACACGAACCCACACCTTTCAAATTTATAATAATTTACTTACATTTTAAAAAAAACCTGTGTAATTCGAATGCTTTTCACTTGACGACTAAAATTAAATTGTTTCGAGTAGGGTTACTGTAT
Source organism: Beris morrisii (assembly GCA_951812415.1). Taxonomy (NCBI): domain Eukaryota; kingdom Metazoa; phylum Arthropoda; class Insecta; order Diptera; family Stratiomyidae; genus Beris; species Beris morrisii. The sequence goes on along the minus strand of OX638314.1, from coordinate 11,306,298 downwards.
ACGCACTCACACCAAAACAGCCTCTAAGAGGGGTTTGGCAGATGCGTACCAAGGTGAAAAACCAGTAAATTTAATTTTTTTTCATGGTTATGGGATTTTGCTTTCTAAACATTCGAAATGATTGACTTTTCGCTTCAAAATTGTAAATTTCCATAAAAGAAATGAAAGAAATACGGAAATTTTCAATTGAAAACCACAATTTCGCGCACACACACTTCCATACCAAAGAAAAAGAAGTACTAGAATTGTGGAAGGGAACCGACAGCTTTTTTTTCCGACTCTTCACATATTCGCACTAACACACTTCAAAAACGCAATTTGATAGCAATGTTCATTAGTACAAAAACAGGCGAACTAGTACATAAACAGGCGATTTTTGTGAGGTTAAATTACAATTTCTAGTACAGAAACGACCGAATTAGACGTATCTGCCAAACCCTAGGTAGAGAGTGTTGTGTGTGTATCTAGTGACCCTAGTTTCGAGTTGTCAAACAAAGCAAATTCGAGATTGGTAGTACCTAATTCAACTCGAAACTGGTACGATTTTTTTACTTCGAGCATATTACACGTCGAAACGGGATTGGTAGTACCAAATCAGCTCGAAAATCGAAAACAAAGCTCGTTTCGAGATTCATGATTCCACCCCTGTTTTCAACATTTATTTTCTTTTCAACCCCTTAGAAGGTATAAAATTGTTGAACATGTTTTTACGAGTTCCGTCACATCTCTTAGGAGTGATAAGACTTCGAATTGGTTTTTACTTCCTCGGGCTTTCTTTATATAGGGTGTTTCAACAGGAACGCTCGAAATTTGTTAGGTTATAGCGGCCATATTGTCAAAGCAACATCCGTCGAATTTGTTGTAAATTGTTCCGTAGTAAATGACAGTCTGGGTGGCTTAGTGGCTAGAGCACTTGCATTCGGCGCACCTGGTACCAGGTTCGAATCTGCTTGGCGACAAGTAATTTTCGAGAATGGTATTGGGTGCCGGACTACCAGTTCACTCAGCTGTAAATGAGTACCTGGGTTAAAAATCGGGGTAATAATCACGGACGAGCGTGTGACTGACCACTACACCTCCTAGTGTTCCGTTGGTCTAGTAATGAAGTAACTCTAGCATTACTTCAAGGCCTAGGCCCAATTTGGGCTGTTGCGCCATTGATTATTATTAAATGACAAATCACCATGGAAGGTTATAGCGTTGAACAATGTGTGCAAGTCATTAAATTTTATTTTCAAAATCAGATCTCCGTTTGAAAAATGTTCCGCGCATTGCGTAATTTTTAACAACGATGCCATTTCTTGATGAATGGATGTCTGAACAACCAAAATTGTCAAATTTGGGACGATACCAATCCACACGAGATACACCAGCACCAAACGCATCCCGAGAAATTCACTGTTTGGTGTGAATTTTGGTCTGACGAAATCATCGGTCCGTACTTCTTCCAAAACGAAATTGGCATTGCATAAACGTCAAACTTCTGGTGGCCTAAACTGAATGATATGGATACCGATGACATGTGGTTCAGACAGGACGGCGCTACGTGCCACACAGCACATTTCCCGATGGACATTCTGCACGAGGGATTTGAGGGCATCTTTATGAGTGCGGTTTAATCTTAAATCGCAAGTTGATGCGTATAATCCGCAAACAATTGATGACCTTTAAGTCAACATAACGAACGCCACCCAGCAATTTCAGCCAGATTTATGAGACAAAGTCGTCGAAAATTGGACCTCTCGAATACGTGCCGCCAAGCAAAGCCGGGCGGACATTCGAACGACGTTACATTCCATTCTCAATGCCATAAAATATGCTTTCAAATAAAAAAAGAATTGAGTGGATATCTCACACACAACTTGTTTTATTTACATTTAAAAATTGAACGTCCTTGTTGAAAGACCCTATATAAAGAACCACTGGTGAATGTTCATAGTTTTATATTACAAAAGAAACACCTGGTGCCGAAACAACTGAGTTTCATTTCATTATGACCCAAAAATGTAGATGGCGATGTAGTGCACTTGCACTTTAACCCCTTCTCGGACTTTGGCCAAAAAATAGTAAAATTTCGGGCAAGCCGTTGGCAAATTTTTTGTACCGTAATGATGTGCTCGTATAGCTAGAGCGAATTCGGTTCCAATGAGATGATTCGATTTGGTGATTTACTTTCGAATAATTTACCTTCGCATAAAACTATTCGCTGTATCACTTATCTTTCTTCTTCGCGGCAAATATATTCGAAGCGCTTAATTTTTCTCGAATATTCGCTTCATCGATTGCAGGGTACTCAATTATGGATGTTTGGCTTAGTGCGAGTACACTGTACAGTTATTCCATGTAGGCTGGCCCTTATTCTCGATTTCTTTACGGTTACAGTGAAGACTGAGGATTTCATTTCTTATTGTATTACAAAGTTTTTCACTATAGTCACATTGGTACGCGTAGATCGGAAATTAAAAAAAAATTGAAACCCATTTTTCATGCCACTAAAATTTAAGCCTAGTATTCTATACACAAAATACCGCTGAAAAAAATAAAAACGTTAAAATTGGAATGTTTTTTTAGGTTTGTACTATTGAGCCCTTTTCGTTCATCTCTTATTAGTTCAAACATGAAGCAAATTATTTTTAGATCGAATTTGAAATTTTGAACAGGTGCAGCGAGTCGAACAGGCCATAGATTACAAATTTACTAATCGCTACTGATCTGTTCTATATCCTGCTTGCTTCGGCGGTCGTATGTCACGTTCTTGAGCGTTGAATAAACATTGAACGTTTTTAAAAGGAATGTCGTTAATTTCAGGGACTCAAAGTCCTTTTTATCTATTTCCTATTTTAGTTTTAGGTGGAGTTATGCAAAAGAAAACTTTAATTCCATCAGAACAGAAGCACACTTTTCAATAAATATCCCACAGTTTTAATGACCACAAGTTTTGTCTAGCGTATACTTTGGCGTCGTTATTTCAGTTCATAAAAGTAATTGAAAAGCTAGGAGGCCAAGCCCCGATTTGGGCTGTCGCGCCATTAATGGCGAGGTATTATTGAGTATTATAATTGAATATTTGGATGGTTAAGAATACGTTTTTCTAGAAATTTGTGAAATCGATTCGATTATGAATTAAAGACTAAGGGATTTAACCGACCCTTCAGATGATAATGATTGACTTATGGTGGTTCATTCTTGAATGCACCGAATATTTTGTTTTTAAAAGTAAAAATATTTAAAAACCCGAGGTTCAAAAACTTAATCATTTGCAATTTTTAGTGTGGTTTTAACATTCTTCTCTTTCTTTCTCTAGTTAATCAAGGTTCGAGAATACGAGTTTAATATTCCCACACCAACAATTCGTTCCCAATAATTCTACGGCAATAGCAGTTTAGCCTAAATTTCCTATTTAGTTATCTTTCAAGGGGCAAAACTATGGTTTAGAAGGAGAAGTCAATTGACGTATATTTATGCTTTATAAAAGAGTTTTCCATTCAATACTAATATTCATTTAACGAGGGCAGCCCCAAAAGTACCCTGACGTATATAGATGGAATAATATGATAGAAAGCATCATCATAAAGTACAAAACACAACACAGACCTCGACTGCGACTACGATTTGCCTATCTTTCGGCGTGAGGTTCGACTACGCAGTTGGTGTTCAACAGAATACCGACGTATAGCATACGAAACTTTTCCTGCTGGGAAATAATTGAAACCCAAAATTACAATTGGCAGCCCTGTGCGAGCAACCGATGTCTGAATTAAGGCCGCACAATAAAAGCAGAAAGCAGCGGCAGAAGCAGAATTTTTTTAGAAACCACAGGATCATATGGCGCTTGTTTAAATGAAAGCAGCGGCAGAAGCAGAGACGAAAACAATGCTGCTTTTACGTTCTAAATTCTGCTTCTGCTTCAGTACTGCCAACGTAAATCCCTTAAGAATTGAGAATGTTGTTAGCAATGGAAATGTTAAAGGTGTCAAAATGGTTTCCATATACTCGTATTTAATGATCATTTTAAACGAAAAGCTCAGAAAAATCAACGGAAACAAAATATTTTCGTCCGCTCAAACAAGAGACTAAAATACTTGTGACTGTTGACAGTTAGGATCGACACATTATTTCGTACTTCTACCTTCGGTGGCAGTTAGCATGTACACATTCTTCTCTGCTTCTGCTTTTATTTAAATTCATTAAGCAGAGCAAAAAGCAGCACTGACGACGCTGCTGTTTCTGCCGCTGCTTTCTGCTTTTATTGTGTCACGGCTTTTAGAGTGTAGCACGACTGCGCAGTCGCAGGCGAAGTTCTATTGTGGGCATCGCCATACAATCCAGTGTATTCTAAAGACAGGGACTGCGCAGTCGAAGTCCGCGTTCTGTTTAGGAATTGAGGCTTAAGCGAGAAATACATGTGCATATATCTGCATGCAGCGCGGCAAAACGGATTTAGAATGCTTGAGTTTAAATGCGACGAAACACACGCTTATTCTGCATGCAGCGGAGCGCTGCAAGATGTCTCTACTTCTACTTTTGCTGCGCAGCGGCAGTATTGCCACAACTTGAGATTGAAATTTACGAATACAGACAAATAAAAAAGGGGCGTGAGTTAATTTTTTAGTTGTAATTTTACTTTATTATTTCAATAATACAGTATTGTTATCGATTTTTAAAAAAAAAAAATTTGATACCCTCAAAATTTTTTTTTTACGTTTCATAACGAGTAGACACGAAAAAAGCAAAAAAAAAATTTCAGTCCGTCTGTCCGCCGTACGCCGTACGTCTACCGGTGTACGCAAAATTGTTTGAAGGCTCGTAGCACCCAACCCCTTTGAGCTATTTAGTTGAATTTTTTTTCGTGGAGAGAGTGGGTAGGCCCCCTCTAGTGACCAAATTTAGAGTGGTGGGGGTGTTAGGGGGGAGGAGGGGGAAGTGTTTTAGTCGGAAAATTTTGGTTTCTAGATCTCAGCAGCCGCTTATGCTAGGAAGCTGAAATTTGGAAATTATATAGAGCTTTGGTAGTGCATCCATTTGCAAAAAAATTGCCAATATAGGTGAAGGGGTTTGGGAGTGGGGGGAAAAATAATGCGTCCGAAACGCAAAAAAGGCGAGATTGACACATTCTAAATTCTATATCTCCTAAACGGTTAATGTCACAAAATTGAAACTTAATGAATATCTGTAGGTATACTAGGAGAATAGATCGGAAATAAATTTTTGAGTGGGGGCAGTGGCGTACGGGGGTGGGGGGTAAAAAACTTTAGATTACGATATCTCACGAACCGATTGCACTAGACAAATAAAATTTGGTTTTTGTATAAAGGTTGACAAATGAAGTTTGCTGAAAGTAAAATTTTTTAAGAGGGCGGTGGATCATGAAAGTGGAGGGGATAAGAATTTTTTTAAAAAATCACGTCTCATATCTCAAGAACGGTGCAAGATATATGCTTAAAATTTTGGAAGTGTGGATGTAGAGGGTGAGGGTGGGGGAGGGGGAGGGTGAAAAGGAAAAAGTTCCGATCTTTATATCTCGAGAACCTATAATGATATAAAGCTGAAACTTAGTATTTAGATAGATCTATATTAGTAGCATGTTGGAAAAATATATTTTTTTCTAGGGGCAGTATGGTACGGGGGTGGGGGGTGTTTTTCCTATCTATAGAACGGCTTATGCTACAAAGTTGAAACTCGGTATGTTTATGTAGATCAACTAGAAAACTAATTTAGATAAAAAAAAATTTCAAATATCCATTGTCGTTCGGAGGGGGGGGGGGCAAAAAAAACTATCAGTTAAAATGGAATGCATACATTTTCACGGTTTTCGTCATATCTATTAGGTTTTCCCAAATATTGAATTCATTTTTATTGTACATCTGCTTCACATAAATACCTAGAAAGTGTTTTCAGGATTTTTTAAAATTCGACCCCTAAGGGGGTGCAAAGCAGGTTGTAAACTTTTTCACGAATTCTACTATATCCCCAGGTCTTATCAGATATTAAATATCTTTTCACTTTCACGTGCTTGCGTAATAATCGCCTAACACTTGTTTTTAAGTTTTTTCCTTTTTCAGCTCCTAAAAGAGTATAAATGATAAGAAGAAAGAAATTTTCCAATGTTTAATCGGCTAAAAATCGCTATTTTAAATATTTTTATTTTAAGAACAAAATTTATTTTCCAAGAAATCTAATAATCTCGAAGCAACTCATGATACACTCCGACTTTGACCGCTCCCGAGCTTTGACCCGAAAAATAATAAAGTTTCGCCCAGACCATTGGCAGATTTTTTTACTTGTGGAGTGGAGTAGCAATGGAGGAGCGTTTCATCGAACTTATAAAAAATAAGCAATTTTTATTCGATAAAACCAGTCGAAATTACAAATATAAATTTTTGAGGGATCAAAACTAAGATCATTTTTTGTCAATTAAAATAAACTCAAACTCAAACCGACTATCAGAAAATGCGTTGATTTATGACAAATACAACCAAGAGACTTGTCAAAAACTCTGCACGTCTGTTTCACATGCAGAGATGCGTGCAGTGCTGCGTGCATATATTCTGCACATGTACTCGTATTTCTGGCTTTAAGTTTGAAGTTTGAAGATGCTACGTTGTTTAGTGTTTCTTTGGTAGCCATCAATAGCGAACGCTCTCGAAATATAAACATTGAAAAAATTGGTACTCGTATGTGATACAATACTTTCATTTGAATGGTCTGAGTCCAACCAAAATCAAAGCCGAGCTAGATTCTACTCTGGGGAGTCTGATCCTTCGCTTATAACAGTAAAATATTGGGTAGCAGAGTTACAGCGAAACCGTTCGAGCTGTCAAGATCAATAGCGCAGTGGTTGACCAAATGAGGTGACCACGACAGAAATGGTGAAGAAATAAACCATACCAAGGAATCAAAACTGTTTTCGAGGAGGAGCTAAAATGTACGAGTTTCAAACACAAATTAAAAACTGATTTTTCACTGGTTTTTAACATGCATAAGTTTTGATTGGCCAACTTTATGTCCACTGAAACTTCCATTCTTCAAATCAATTTCGAATTATGTAGTTTTAAAGTAGATCTATTGACATCAATTCTATTTTTTACAAAATGATTTTAATTCTATGATTCCAAAAATTGATAATGAACTGAAGTCTATATTCCAACATAGAGTTTCTAAGAATTGCGGTTATAGGGATTCCCCTAACGCTTTGGATTACTTTGGAGTACAGTAAATCAGGTGAGTTTACCATTTTATAGCTAAATGTTTTATTATAAGAAGTACGTAGAATCGCTTGAAGTATGAATTGTGTTAAGAACGTCCAAAATTAATAAGAAATGGCAAAGAAAAGCGGGTGTGAGCAAGCGTCAGTTTAGAAGACTTGTCCGAAAAGAAATACAAGATTAATAAAAAACGAACATAGAGTTATGGATAAAATCATTTCTGTGCGATTAGTGTTTTGGAAGTTTAAAAACTTAAACTTCAGGTTAATTTTTAATTTCTTCAAAAGATTGAAACCGAGCAAGTAATTTATCAGGTGTTATTATTTAATATGCTTTGTGTTACAGTTTTTCTAATTTTTCAAACTCAACCCTGACTTTATTATGACAATGTAATTTGCCAGGGTTATATTATAATCGCATTTTATTGCTTACGTTTTAATATTAAATGTGTTACATTTTAATATTTTTGCTACCAAATGAAGGATATGTTATGTAAAATAAAAAAAATAAAAAAAAATATAGGAAATTGCGATAATCAATTTTTATTTGGTAATATGTAGGAAAAAAATAAATTACACTCAAAAATGAAAAAATAAAAAATAAATTACATTCAATACTTAAAACTATAATCTTAAACTTAAAACAAATATGGAACTAAAATATATTTTTTCTCATTTTCAAAATATCTTTCAAAAGATCGTTTACACTGTAAATCTAAATAGTTAACAAATAAACATTCAGTCGTTTGTTTAATCTCTCTACTGTTAAGTTTTTCATTCATTTGTAAAATATCATAAAGAACTAATGACAAATAAGACTCTTCATTTACGTGTATTATATTCTTAATTTTTCCATACTGATTTAAATTTTTTACTAATAAAAATAATTCTTTTCTGTAATGAAAACCTGGTTCGATTTCGAACCAGTTTGTACAATAACACTTAATCAAGTCACGGGTTTCAGATAATTCAGGAAAAGATCTTATAAAATGATCAGAAATTTGAACTGGCAAATTTGAGAAACTGTAAACTTCTTTTATTTTTCCGTACATTTTTCTTTCTTCAAATATATTATGGCACATTGTTTCAGACATCATACTTTGGTGACGAAAGGAAAGTGTCTTACATATGTTTTTGTAATTGCTTATGTTTGCATTTGTTCTTGTAAAATAGCGATGTTTTGCTTCGTATCGCATGCACCACGTATGCAACAAAGGTCCAAGTTTCAATATTATATCAGGATAGTGAGTTAATAGATGATTTTTTGGTAATAAGAGTAAATTGTTATCATGTAAAATGCAATCTAGATGTTTTTCTATATATGCTTTTAATGAGGAAATCCATTGAAGGTGCACAGTTGGCGCGAATACAATACTGATAATTTGAAGCAAACTTGTCATTCCGACCCATAACTCAGGAAATTTCACTTCTAAGTCGGAATAAATAAAAGGAAAATGTAACATTAAACATAAGTTTTGGGAAGCAGTTAGTCCTATTGACGTATTAGAGGTCTTCTCAACACATACATGCGAAAGCGAATTTTTTCTATAAGTACAGGGTGGGCCATCTAGTGGTTTCTTTTTAAATCATAGGTTATTTTGACACTGAAAGCTCGAAATCTTGACAGAAAGTCAGTATCATACCTCCGCGGAACGAAACGAGTCGCATTACGCTTGAACAACGTTGGGAAATATTGAAAACTTATTTCCAAAGTGAGTGCTGTGTTGCCCAAACAGTGCGTTTTTTGAAAAGAAGTTTTGACCGAAATGAAGCACCCACCGCGCCTGCTGTACGCAAGTTTGTGCAAAAAGTTCGTGAGACTGGCATGCTAGTGGACAACACTCATGGCCCCCGTCGTCGTACGGTGCGCACAGACGATAATGTGGCTGCTGTAGCCGAGAGTGTGAGACTCACTCCACGAACATCAACTCGCCGTCGATCTCAACAGCTCAACATTTCACGCACTAGCCTGAGGAGAATTCTGCACAAAGATCTCGGATTATTCGCTTACAAGGTCCAATTGACTCAACAATTGAAGGCGCACGACCATCCGCTTTGTTATCGTTTCGCAATTTGGGCCTTAGAGCAGCTTGAATTGGACAACGATTTTGGGCGAAAAATCAACTTTTCTGACGAGGCGCATTTTCATCTCGGCGGCTACGTTAACTAACAAAATTGCCGCATCTGGGGCTCGGAAAACCCGCACGTTATTGTCGAGAAGCCAATGCATCCACAGAGAGTGACAGTTTGGTGTGGATTGTGGAGTGGTAGCATCATTGGACCATTTTTCTTCGAAAATGAGACTGGGAACAACGTTTCGGTCAACGGTGAACGTTACAGAGCCATGTTATTCAACTTTTTTTTTACTGAAATTGAAGACATGGATTTGGATGACCTCTGGTTCATGCAGGATGGCGCGCCATGCCACACAGCCCATGCCACAATCGATCTTTTACGCACCAAAGTCCCAATTCGTGTTATCAGCCGTCTTGGCGATGTCAATTGGCCGCCTCGGAGCTGCGATTTGACCCCTTTGGATTTTTTTTTGTGGGGAACCGTGAAGGACAGATGTTTTGCCAGCAGTCCAGAAACGATTCAAGCACTTAAGGCCAATATCATCCAAGCAATCCGTGAGCTACAGCCCGAAACCATCAACAAGGTCTTGGAAAATTGGAGTGACAGAATGCGCCACTGTGCAGCCAGCCGAGGCAGCCACTTGAACGAAGTTGTGTTCCATCATTAATGGGAATGTTTACTCTTACTAATAAAGCCATAATACATGGAAAAAAATTTAATTTTGTTCATTTTATTGCATTTTTAAAAAGAAACTTGTATTTGGCATTATGAATTATAAATGATCGTTTTTATGAATTAAAAAAAAGAGTTTTTATAATTTGATAGTAAGTTAGAATTAAATTAAAAAAATTTTGATGATGAATCTAAGCATTATTTTTGTATAGGTAATATCGCCGTGTCGGAAGAACAGTGACGCAACTGCAAAAAATTCTCATTTTTTTCGGAGGAACAATATCATTTTTGACAATTGCCCACAAGCCATACGAGCTTATTAATAGTTACCAGGGCCGGATTTCCCATAGGACTAAAAGGTTCTGTAGCACAGGGCCCCCAAATTTTCAGGGGCCCCAACAAATTTCACTGGGGCCCGAAATTTTCATATATTTAATACAATAGAATTAAATCCTGTTGAGTTGCCGCTGGGCGAGATTTGTATTCCCTGCTGGGCGTTGCGAGTGCGTTCAGAAGTCAGCACTTCGCTGACATTTGAGCGCACCCGCAACTGCCGCCAATCTAACACCGGACGCGGGAGGACCGTTAGGTGATAGAAGCCGGCGTGGGTTTTTGAGATTATGACAACTCTTAGTAATTTGGCGTGTGATAGCACCCAAAATCAGATAACCAAAAATGAAGCAAATGGCATTCTGAATAAAATGAAAGAATTCGATACTAATGTCATGGTTATTTTTTGGAACAACATTTTAGAACGCTTCCATGCAACTAGCGAATCGCTTCATAGCGCTGATATTGATTTACTGACTGTATGTCAACTATATAGGTCTTTGTCAGGTTTTCTGAATAAATATCGAGATTGTTTTAATAATATAGAGGCTGAAGCAAAGCAACTTGTGGATGATCATCAATATAGAGAATATAATAGAAGAACAAGAAAAAGAGCACGTTTTTTTGATGAAGGCGATGCAATTGAAACGGAATTTTCTGCACGTGAAAAATTTCGCGTAGAAACCTTTCTGCCGATAATCGACTGTCTGTATCAGGAATTAGAGAAGAGAAGCGCAGAGTACAACAGCATTGAAAATTTATTTGGATTTTTAACGAATTATCAATTGCAGAAATTCAAGATAAATGTAAAGCTCTTATAAGTGCATATCCCAATTATTTGAAGATTGGTTTCGTTTATGAATTCTTACAATTTTCTGAAATTGTTAAGAACGAAAATATTGCGAAAACTAAGATTGCACGTATGAGCGAATTACTTTAGGACGGTAGTTCAATTCTTCGCACGTTTCCAACGTAAGGATTTTGTTGCGAATGTATTTAACTATACCTGTAACAAATTGTGAAGGGGAAAGATCCTTCTCTGCTTTAGCAAGGATTAAAAACTATTTGCGTAATACAATTGGCGAAAATCGGTTGAACTCACTTTTTCTAATGTCAATAGAGTTTGACGTACTAAAATCGATTGACTTTGATGAAATAATAAATGATTTCGCTAAAAGTAAAGCACAAAATATTCTCATATAAATGAGCATATTTTGAGAAGGAGCTAAGATAAGTAAGCAATTAAGGAATTGATAAATATTTCAAACTTTTCAAAATTCTTTACCATGATTTGAGATCATCTGGTTCAGTTCAAAATCCGCTTTTATCATAAAAGGCTGCCCTTATGATACACTTCCCAAACACTAAGTAAAATCCGTTTGGATCTCCACTTCGAAGAAAAGAAGCAGTGATTTGTTTTTTTTCTTTTTTTTTCTTTTTTTAATAATAATAGTTTTTTATAACCATATAATCCACCAATGATAATCGTGAGAGAGAAGGTGATATTCTGATGTTTATTTAAATAAGTTCGGTGCCAGTGAAATAATTGAAGATCTTTTGATTTAGAAAAATTCAATGGATCCAAAGCTTTCTGAAATAAACCTAAACCTAAACCAGCAACTTAACCGACAAACAACATTAAGGGCAGGTACGTATTTTATATTGTCATAGTTATATAGAATCCTTGGAAAAAAATTAATTATTGAAAACAGAAATAAAAAAGAATGCAGTATGTGAAATAAATAAGAGTCTGGCAAAGTTTTTGCAGTTGTGGTATTGGCACGCAATGGAAGAAAGCTGATATCTTTGGTGAACAAAAATTTTTTTTCGTCATTGTGTGATACAAACACAAAAAAATTTTTTCAAATATTTTTCCGATTAGGAAAAAAATCTGCCAACAGTCTGGGCGCAACTTTATTATTTTATGGGTAGTAGTCCGAAACGTGTTTGATGATGAGATGCGGTGTAGGCTACTATGCGACTGACAACCTAAAAAATAACGTTCCAAATAGCCTCCTGGTTATTTCTTAGGTTGTCAGTCGCATAGTAACCTACACCGCATCTCATCATTAAACAAGTTTCGGCCTTCTACCCATAAAATAATAAAGTTGCGCCCAGACTGTTGGCAGATTTTTTTTATTTACTTACGTATTTTTTTATCAATAGAATAAGTCATAGTAGTAAAAGCGAATTCGATCACATTAAACCTAAGAGATTTTCGGAATCAGTGAAAACTTGAACAATACCCCCAGGGGGTTTAATTGAAAAAAATACTTAAATCGGTTTTTACCCGACTACGTTTAAAGCTTATAGAAGTAAAAGTGAATTCCAAATCTCAATATACCTTAGAAATATAGTAGAATTCGTGAATATGTACACAACCACTTTACACCCCTTAGGGGTTGGATATCGAAAAATTTTGAAGATCGTTACCATGCGCTTATATAAATAGCCCGCAGAAGTAAAATTGCTTTGATAGCTCGACATGTCTAAAGTTTTAACGAAGTTTGTGAAAATGTGGATTCACAGACATTTTTTTTAATCAACCTCTGAACGCCAATAAAAATCTGAACTTTTTTTTTGCTTTAATTACTCTAATAGCACATCTACATATACGTACTAAGTTTCAACTTTCTAGCATAAGCCGTTTCTGAGATATAAAAAACCACCCCTCACCCCCGTACCTTGCTACCCCTATCAAAAATGTTTTTTTAGGATGTCTCCATAGTGGCTCTATATAATCCTAAATTGTTAGCTTTCTATTCATTATGGTTTTCGAGAAATAAAAATCAGAATGTTTTCCTTTCACCCCCAACACCCACTCCACCAAAATTTTTTTCCCTACTACAAGTTTACCGACCCCAACTCCTGTAAAATTTTCAAGATCATATCTGATACGGTTTCCGAGATATAGAAATTACATTTTTTGAAATATTGCTGTCCCCCCACTTTCGTGCTTCAACTCCCCCCTCAAAAAATTAATGTCCCGGTATACTCCTCTTGTGATCCCATATACAGAAACTAAATTTTATCTTCCTGGTGTAATTGGTTCGGAAGATATTGTAATCCAAAGTTTTTCAACCCCCACCCACACACTCCACCACCCCTCTTAAAAATTTTAGCCCTTGTCTAATCTTGAAGTATCCCTAAGGACAACAACAAAGTTTCAATCTTCTGACATCAATTGTTCAGGAGATATCGATTTTAGAATGTTTCAATCCCGTCTTTCATGCGTTAAAGACTCATTGTTTCCCCCCCCCCCCCACTTCCACACCCCTTAACCAATATCGACAATTTTGCAATTGAATCCATTATCATAGTACTACATAAGTTCCAAGTTTCACCCTCCTAGCATAAGTGGTTCCTGAGATCTAGAAACCAAAATTTTTCGTCTAAAACGCTCCACTCTCCACTCCCCTTGTACCCCCACCCCTCGAAAATATACCAGTCGTAGCGGTTCACCCAATCTACCCACCATAAAAATTTCAATTTAATATCTCAACGGGTTTGGGAGCTACGCACCTTCAAACGATTTTGCGTACGGCGTACGACGTACGGCGGACGGCGTCTACGGCGGACAGGCGGACATTTTTTTTTTTTGCTTTTTTGGGGTTTACTAGTCCTAAAACGTGTAAAGACAAAATTTCAGGGTAGCAAACTTTTTTGAAATTTCAGGTCGATCACAATACTTTATTATTAAAAACTAATAAAGTAAAATTAAAAAAAATCATAAGCCTTAGTTTTTAGGGGCCCCAAAAGTGAAATAGCCCCGGGCCCCTTCATAGATAAATCCGGCCCTGATAGTTACTATAGACAGCTTCGATCAAGAGCACGTTCTTTTAAAACAACGGGGAACGATTTTATGCAAGAATAGCAATCCCACAAAATATTGAAACGTGAAAACAAAACATTGGCAAAATTGCAGTTGCGTCACTGTTCTTCCGACACGGCGATATGACATGTCGTATCATCAGAACCGAACCGTTTCAGAGAAGTTTTTCATTAAATAACATATAAAATTTGTTTATGGTAAGGAATTAATTTAATATTTATTTAATTTTATAAAATTGCTAAAAAAATAAAGTGAAACTTCTATAACTTAAATTACTTAATCTTAGAACAGAAATGATGTGTTAAGAGCAGGTTGTAGCCGGGTTTGTTGATCGTCTTGCATCATATTGTTTCTTTTTGTTTGTCCGATATTTCACATACTGAAAATACTTCTTGGCCGCTTGGTCGAAAATATCTTCACCTGTTTCTTTGTACCGCATATGGAATGCATCTATGAAAATTATGTTTATAATATTGTGTCCCGCTAAATTTATTAAATCATATTACGTTTTAAAGCAGATGTAACACTGACAGACCTGACACACCCCTTTTCAGCAGTACCTCTCCAACAGAACTGCTCCGCAACGATATCGGTCAGGATTTTCGAATAGTTCATCCGAACAAATTTTTTGGGGTCTAGGAATTTTCCTTGGCAAAATATTTTTTTCTGGGAAAGAGATTTCGATTAAAATTAAAAATTTACGCAATAAGTTATTATTTACAAGATCATCGAATTTTGTTTCGTCCGATTGCTGTTCTTGCTCGAATTCTAAAAATGCAGCCTTCGTTTCAAACGGCGCATTAGGTATGCCAATTGAAAAATCATTTTCTTTGTTGCCAGTTTTACTGCTTCTAACTTCTTTCGTAAATTTATTACCTCTTCTGTCAGACGCAACAGAATTTTTTCCTGCCTTTCAATCGCCATTTTCAAAGTGTTATCGCAGTCACACTTTTTTTCTAATTTTTCAAACTCAACCCTGACTTTATTATGACAATGTAATTTGCCAGGGTTATATTATAATCGCATTTTATTGCTTACGTTTTAATATTAAATGTGTTACATTTTAATATTTTTGCTACCAAATGAAGGATATGTTATGTAAAATAAAAAAAATAAAAAAAAATATAGGAAATTGCGATAATCAATTTTTATTTGGTAATATGTAGGAAAAAAATAAATTACACTCAAAAATGAAAAAATAAAAAATAAATTACATTCAATACTTAAAACTATAATCTTAAACTTAAAACAAATATGGAACTAAAATATATTTTTTCTCATTTTCAAAATATCTTTCAAAAGATCGTTTACACTGTAAATCTAAATAGTTAACAAATAAACATTCAGTCGTTTGTTTAATCTCTCTACTGTTAAGTTTTTCATTCATTTGTAAAATATCATAAAGAACTAATGACAAATAAGACTCTTCATTTACGTGTATTATATTCTTAATTTTTCCATACTGATTTAAATTTTTTACTAATAAAAATAATTCTTTTCTGTAATGAAAACCTGGTTCGATTTCGAACCAGTTTGTACAATAACACTTAATCAAGTCACGGGTTTCAGATAATTCAGGAAAAGATCTTATAAAATGATCAGAAATTTGAACTGGCAAATTTGAGAAACTGTAAACTTCTTTTATTTTTCCGTACATTTTTCTTTCTTCAAATATATTATGGCACATTGTTTCAGACATCATACTTTGGTGACGAAAGGAAAGTGTCTTACATATGTTTTTGTAATTGCTTATGTTTGCATTTGTTCTTGTAAAATAGCGATGTTTTGCTTCGTATCGCATGCACCACGTATGCAACAAAGGTCCAAGTTTCAATATTATATCAGGATAGTGAGTTAATAGATGATTTTTTGGTAATAAGAGTAAATTGTTATCATGTAAAATGCAATCTAGATGTTTTTCTATATATGCTTTTAATGAGGAAATCCATTGAAGGTGCACAGTTGGCGCGAATACAATACTGATAATTTGAAGCAAACTTGTCATTCCGACCCATAACTCAGGAAATTTCACTTCTAAGTCGGAATAAATAAAAGGAAAATGTAACATTAAACATAAGTTTTGGGAAGCAGTTAGTCCTATTGACGTATTAGAGGTCTTCTCAACACATACATGCGAAAGCGAATTTTTTCTATAAGTACAGGGTGGGCCATCTAGTGGTTTCTTTTTAAATCATAGGTTATTTTGACACTGAAAGCTCGAAATCTTGACAGAAAGTCAGTATCATACCTCCGCGGAACGAAACGAGTCGCATTACGCTTGAACAACGTTGGGAAATATTGAAAACTTATTTCCAAAGTGAGTGCTGTGTTGCCCAAACAGTGCGTTTTTTGAAAAGAAGTTTTGACCGAAATGAAGCACCCACCGCGCCTGCTGTACGCAAGTTTGTGCAAAAAGTTCGTGAGACTGGCATGCTAGTGGACAACACTCATGGCCCCCGTCGTCGTACGGTGCGCACAGACGATAATGTGGCTGCTGTAGCCGAGAGTGTGAGACTCACTCCACGAACATCAACTCGCCGTCGATCTCAACAGCTCAACATTTCACGCACTAGCCTGAGGAGAATTCTGCACAAAGATCTCGGATTATTCGCTTACAAGGTCCAATTGACTCAACAATTGAAGGCGCACGACCATCCGCTTTGTTATCGTTTCGCAATTTGGGCCTTAGAGCAGCTTGAATTGGACAACGATTTTGGGCGAAAAATCAACTTTTCTGACGAGGCGCATTTTCATCTCGGCGGCTACGTTAACTAACAAAATTGCCGCATCTGGGGCTCGGAAAACCCGCACGTTATTGTCGAGAAGCCAATGCATCCACAGAGAGTGACAGTTTGGTGTGGATTGTGGAGTGGTAGCATCATTGGACCATTTTTCTTCGAAAATGAGACTGGGAACAACGTTTCGGTCAACGGTGAACGTTACAGAGCCATGTTATTCAACTTTTTTTTTACTGAAATTGAAGACATGGATTTGGATGACCTCTGGTTCATGCAGGATGGCGCGCCATGCCACACAGCCCATGCCACAATCGATCTTTTACGCACCAAAGTCCCAATTCGTGTTATCAGCCGTCTTGGCGATGTCAATTGGCCGCCTCGGAGCTGCGATTTGACCCCTTTGGATTTTTTTTTGTGGGGAACCGTGAAGGACAGATGTTTTGCCAGCAGTCCAGAAACGATTCAAGCACTTAAGGCCAATATCATCCAAGCAATCCGTGAGCTACAGCCCGAAACCATCAACAAGGTCTTGGAAAATTGGAGTGACAGAATGCGCCACTGTGCAGCCAGCCGAGGCAGCCACTTGAACGAAGTTGTGTTCCATCATTAATGGGAATGTTTACTCTTACTAATAAAGCCATAATACATGGAAAAAAATTTAATTTTGTTCATTTTATTGCATTTTTAAAAAGAAACTTGTATTTGGCATTATGAATTATAAATGATCGTTTTTATGAATTAAAAAAAAGAGTTTTTATAATTTGATAGTAAGTTAGAATTAAATTAAAAAAATTTTGATGATGAATCTAAGCATTATTTTTGTATAGGTAATATCGCCGTGTCGGAAGAACAGTGACGCAACTGCAAAAAATTCTCATTTTTTTCGGAGGAACAATATCATTTTTGACAATTGCCCACAAGCCATACGAGCTTATTAATAGTTACCAGGGCCGGATTTCCCATAGGACTAAAAGGTTCTGTAGCACAGGGCCCCCAAATTTTCAGGGGCCCCAACAAATTTCACTGGGGCCCGAAATTTTCATATATTTAATACAATAGAATTAAATCCTGTTGAGTTGCCGCTGGGCGAGATTTGTATTCCCTGCTGGGCGTTGCGAGTGCGTTCAGAAGTCAGCACTTCGCTGACATTTGAGCGCACCCGCAACTGCCGCCAATCTAACACCGGACGCGGGAGGACCGTTAGGTGATAGAAGCCGGCGTGGGTTTTTGAGATTATGACAACTCTTAGTAATTTGGCGTGTGATAGCACCCAAAATCAGATAACCAAAAATGAAGCAAATGGCATTCTGAATAAAATGAAAGAATTCGATACTAATGTCATGGTTATTTTTTGGAACAACATTTTAGAACGCTTCCATGCAACTAGCGAATCGCTTCATAGCGCTGATATTGATTTACTGACTGTATGTCAACTATATAGGTCTTTGTCAGGTTTTCTGAATAAATATCGAGATTGTTTTAATAATATAGAGGCTGAAGCAAAGCAACTTGTGGATGATCATCAATATAGAGAATATAATAGAAGAACAAGAAAAAGAGCACGTTTTTTTGATGAAGGCGATGCAATTGAAACGGAATTTTCTGCACGTGAAAAATTTCGCGTAGAAACCTTTCTGCCGATAATCGACTGTCTGTATCAGGAATTAGAGAAGAGAAGCGCAGAGTACAACAGCATTGAAAATTTATTTGGATTTTTAACGAATTATCAATTGCAGAAATTCAAGATAAATGTAAAGCTCTTATAAGTGCATATCCCAATTATTTGAAGATTGGTTTCGTTTATGAATTCTTACAATTTTCTGAAATTGTTAAGAACGAAAATATTGCGAAAACTAAGATTGCACGTATGAGCGAATTACTTTAGGACGGTAGTTCAATTCTTCGCACGTTTCCAACGTAAGGATTTTGTTGCGAATGTATTTAACTATACCTGTAACAAATTGTGAAGGGGAAAGATCCTTCTCTGCTTTAGCAAGGATTAAAAACTATTTGCGTAATACAATTGGCGAAAATCGGTTGAACTCACTTTTTCTAATGTCAATAGAGTTTGACGTACTAAAATCGATTGACTTTGATGAAATAATAAATGATTTCGCTAAAAGTAAAGCACAAAATATTCTCATATAAATGAGCATATTTTGAGAAGGAGCTAAGATAAGTAAGCAATTAAGGAATTGATAAATATTTCAAACTTTTCAAAATTCTTTACCATGATTTGAGATCATCTGGTTCAGTTCAAAATCCGCTTTTATCATAAAAGGCTGCCCTTATGATACACTTCCCAAACACTAAGTAAAATCCGTTTGGATCTCCACTTCGAAGAAAAGAAGCAGTGATTTGTTTTTTTTCTTTTTTTTTCTTTTTTTAATAATAATAGTTTTTTATAACCATATAATCCACCAATGATAATCGTGAGAGAGAAGGTGATATTCTGATGTTTATTTAAATAAGTTCGGTGCCAGTGAAATAATTGAAGATCTTTTGATTTAGAAAAATTCAATGGATCCAAAGCTTTCTGAAATAAACCTAAACCTAAACCAGCAACTTAACCGACAAACAACATTAAGGGCAGGTACGTATTTTATATTGTCATAGTTATATAGAATCCTTGGAAAAAAATTAATTATTGAAAACAGAAATAAAAAAGAATGCAGTATGTGAAATAAATAAGAGTCTGGCAAAGTTTTTGCAGTTGTGGTATTGGCACGCAATGGAAGAAAGCTGATATCTTTGGTGAACAAAAATTTTTTTTCGTCATTGTGTGATACAAACACAAAAAAATTTTTTCAAATATTTTTCCGATTAGGAAAAAAATCTGCCAACAGTCTGGGCGCAACTTTATTATTTTATGGGTAGTAGTCCGAAACGTGTTTGATGATGAGATGCGGTGTAGGCTACTATGCGACTGACAACCTAAAAAATAACGTTCCAAATAGCCTCCTGGTTATTTCTTAGGTTGTCAGTCGCATAGTAACCTACACCGCATCTCATCATTAAACAAGTTTCGGCCTTCTACCCATAAAATAATAAAGTTGCGCCCAGACTGTTGGCAGATTTTTTTTATTTACTTACGTATTTTTTTATCAATAGAATAAGTCATAGTAGTAAAAGCGAATTCGATCACATTAAACCTAAGAGATTTTCGGAATCAGTGAAAACTTGAACAATACCCCCAGGGGGTTTAATTGAAAAAAATACTTAAATCGGTTTTTACCCGACTACGTTTAAAGCTTATAGAAGTAAAAGTGAATTCCAAATCTCAATATACCTTAGAAATATAGTAGAATTCGTGAATATGTACACAACCACTTTACACCCCTTAGGGGTTGGATATCGAAAAATTTTGAAGATCGTTACCATGCGCTTATATAAATAGCCCGCAGAAGTAAAATTGCTTTGATAGCTCGACATGTCTAAAGTTTTAACGAAGTTTGTGAAAATGTGGATTCACAGACATTTTTTTTAATCAACCTCTGAACGCCAATAAAAATCTGAACTTTTTTTTTGCTTTAATTACTCTAATAGCACATCTACATATACGTACTAAGTTTCAACTTTCTAGCATAAGCCGTTTCTGAGATATAAAAAACCACCCCTCACCCCCGTACCTTGCTACCCCTATCAAAAATGTTTTTTTAGGATGTCTCCATAGTGGCTCTATATAATCCTAAATTGTTAGCTTTCTATTCATTATGGTTTTCGAGAAATAAAAATCAGAATGTTTTCCTTTCACCCCCAACACCCACTCCACCAAAATTTTTTTCCCTACTACAAGTTTACCGACCCCAACTCCTGTAAAATTTTCAAGATCATATCTGATACGGTTTCCGAGATATAGAAATTACATTTTTTGAAATATTGCTGTCCCCCCACTTTCGTGCTTCAACTCCCCCCTCAAAAAATTAATGTCCCGGTATACTCCTCTTGTGATCCCATATACAGAAACTAAATTTTATCTTCCTGGTGTAATTGGTTCGGAAGATATTGTAATCCAAAGTTTTTCAACCCCCACCCACACACTCCACCACCCCTCTTAAAAATTTTAGCCCTTGTCTAATCTTGAAGTATCCCTAAGGACAACAACAAAGTTTCAATCTTCTGACATCAATTGTTCAGGAGATATCGATTTTAGAATGTTTCAATCCCGTCTTTCATGCGTTAAAGACTCATTGTTTCCCCCCCCCCCACTTCCACACCCCTTAACCAATATCGACAATTTTGCAATTGAATCCATTATCATAGTACTACATAAGTTCCAAGTTTCACCCTCCTAGCATAAGTGGTTCCTGAGATCTAGAAACCAAAATTTTTCGTCTAAAACGCTCCACTCTCCACTCCCCTTGCACCCCCACCCCTCGAAAATATACCAGTCGTAGCGGTTCACCCAATCTACCCACCATAAAAATTTCAATTTAATATCTCAACGGGTTTGGGAGCTACGCACCTTCAAACGATTTTGCGTACGGCGTACGACGTACGGCGGACGGCGTCTACGGCGGACAGGCGGACATTTTTTTTTTTTTGCTTTTTTGGGGTTTACTAGTCCTAAAACGTGTAAAGACAAAATTTCAGGGTAGCAAACTTTTTTGAAATTTCAGGTCGATCACAATACTTTATTATTAAAAACTAATAAAGTAAAATTAAAAAAAATCATAAGCCTTAGTTTTTAGGGGCCCCAAAAGTGAAATAGCCCCGGGCCCCTTCATAGATAAATCCGGCCCTGATAGTTACTATAGACAGCTTCGATCAAGAGCACGTTCTTTTAAAACAACGGGGAACGATTTTATGCAAGAATAGCAATCCCACAAAATATTGAAACGTGAAAACAAAACATTGGCAAAATTGCAGTTGCGTCACTGTTCTTCCGACACGGCGATATGACATGTCGTATCATCAGAACCGAACCGTTTCAGAGAAGTTTTTCATTAAATAACATATAAAATTTGTTTATGGTAAGGAATTAATTTAATATTTATTTAATTTTATAAAATTGCTAAAAAAATAAAGTGAAACTTCTATAACTTAAATTACTTAATCTTAGAACAGAAATGATGTGTTAAGAGCAGGTTGTAGCCGGGTTTGTTGATCGTCTTGCATCATATTGTTTCTTTTTGTTTGTCCGATATTTCACATACTGAAAATACTTCTTGGCCGCTTGGTCGAAAATATCTTCACCTGTTTCTTTGTACCGCATATGGAATGCATCTATGAAAATTATGTTTATAATATTGTGTCCCGCTAAATTTATTAAATCATATTACGTTTTAAAGCAGATGTAACACTGACAGACCTGACACACCCCTTTTCAGCAGTACCTCTCCAACAGAACTGCTCCGCAACGATATCGGTCAGGATTTTCGAATAGTTCATCCGAACAAATTTTTTGGGGTCTAGGAATTTTCCTTGGCAAAATATTTTTTTCTGGGAAAGAGATTTCGATTAAAATTAAAAATTTACGCAATAAGTTATTATTTACAAGATCATCGAATTTTGTTTCGTCCGATTGCTGTTCTTGCTCGAATTCTAAAAATGCAGCCTTCGTTTCAAACGGCGCATTAGGTATGCCAATTGAAAAATCATTTTCTTTGTTGCCAGTTTTACTGCTTCTAACTTCTTTCGTAAATTTATTACCTCTTCTGTCAGACGCAACAGAATTTTTTCCTGCCTTTCAATCGCCATTTTCAAAGTGTTATCGCAGTCACACTTTTTTTTCTCTGCAATGAAAAATATGTATCGTTGGAATTTTTCCTCAGAGATAATTATACCTGAAGTTTTCGTTTTTTGGGTGATCAAATTTCGTTTTGGAGCTATTGCAGATGGTGACGCCGGTATTTCGTCAGGAATATCTAAACGAAAGCATATGAGTTTTATATAATTATGTTTAATACTTAACAGAACGAACTCCTTTCATCGTTGAACTCATTGCTGAAATCAATTTCCGTTGAAGTTGTTGGTACATTTCCATCTGCAAATATCAGTAAGATAAGAAAACATATGTGTGTTTGGCACTCTGTGTGCCACCTTGTAAGGGGTTATTCCTTGATATATTTGGAGAAAAAAATTGTTCTACAGGGTGAGTCAATTTTCAATATTAGTTGAGATACAGGGTGGTTAAGAAAAGTGTTTTTGACCGGTACCCTCACTCACTTAAAACGTTATATCTTGACAACGAATAATCACAAGGCAAAGTGTTACAACTCGTTTTTTAGGGAATCGAATTACCTTTCATTTGGTGTAACAGTCTAAATTGTAACTGCACTCAATCTTGAGATATTTACTCGAAAACACAAATTTTTGCTACGTGAACCCTTAAAATTCAGTGATCAATGTAGTTTTTTTCAGAAAACCCCATTATAAAAATGTAATTTAATTTTATTTTTTTATGAGCCGTATTATTACCTACAAAAGCTGCAAACATATGTATGAGTTACGATTAACATTTTGGAAGTAATAGGTAAAAATACATATCGCATAAAAATTAAATATTGTTACATGTAAGCCTGGCAACCCCGCAACCGTGCAACTCGATCGTTTCACATAATGAAAACAACAACAACCGAATACCTAGTTGCAAAATAACCCAATCGGAAACCTAGCTGAAGATAAGGCGAGACAACACGATTCTATCTCCCTTCTTTATCGAATGCTCTCCAATGTACTAGAACCCTGTACATGAACCACCAAAGTCGAAAGATCTCAAGCTCACTTGAATCTCTGCACACACCACTGAACGATGATCGAAATCGAAGGCTCTGAAGCTTTCGAGAAGATTCCAGAACTGAACGAACGTTCAAGCACATCCTAGACTGCAACCGGGTAGTATATAAGCAGGTGAAGCATTCAGCAAAGAGACAGTAATCTCGATTACGTCGACTGCGAGTATACGCGACCGTGTTGAGAGAGAACGAAAGTGAACGAGTTAAGCGATATATGGTATAAGCGGGCGGTACTGCCATACAGTGCGAATTATTGTGCGATTATAATTCTGTGAATTAAAGTGCGGATAAATAAATTATCACTTATTTTTATTTTAACCGAATTGTGTTTTACTTGAAATCCCGGCGAACCCCTAGCTCGCAACAATATTTAAAAAATCAGAGCATGTGTATGTTGATCTACGCTACTTACTTGAATTGAGAGAATTTAATAATGGTTTTTATTTTAAATATTTTTATTTCAAATATTTTTATTATAATAAATATTCAAAATGGCCACCTTCATTTGAATGCACGCTAAAGCTCGTTTGGCGAGTGTTCTCTTGGTATTCATATTCCTCAACTGCTGCCTTACTTCTATTGCTGCCGCATCGATCCTGATATTTAGATCTTCCAATGTTTCTACTGGCGTTGCGTAGACAAGGTCCTTCATCCGTCCCCATACAAAGAAATCCATAATAGTAAGATCAGGAGATCTTGCAGGCCAGTGTATCGGTCCATTTCTATCGATCCAGCGATTGCTATAATTGGAATTTAACCAATCTGTGATCTGTCGGCCGTAATGAGCAGGAGCACCATCGTGTTGGTAAAACATGGAAGCCAATCGAACCAGTGGAATATCATCCAACAAGTCCTGTAGATCATTTGATAAAAACTGTAGATTAGATTAGATTTGGAAATAGGGGTTGGTATGGTTACCCTCTGTCACTGCAGCCTCAGTTGGGCTTATTGTGACGTCCCCCCGGTTTGATTATGATTCCTCTTCGATCCCTGCGCTTTCAATGAAGCCTAGTATTTTGCGAAGAGGAATGGTCAGGAATTCCGATGGGTCCATGAAACCCTGACCGAAGTGACGAAGTCTTTTGCGAGTTAAACCCTCACAATCACAGAGGATATGCTCTGGTGTTTCGTCTTCGTCATTGCATATTCTGCAAATTTTAGTCTCAGAGAGACCAATCCTATTGAGATGCTTCCTCATGTGACAATGTCCAGTCAGAGCTTCCACTAAGGTTCGGGTCTGATATCTGCTTAATTTTAGATAATCAGATGTTCTTTTTTCCGAGTGTTTTGGCATAAAAAGCTTTGAGTGCCTGTTGCCCGGTACCAAGTCCCAGTGAATGGCACTTTGCGATTTTTGCCACATTCGGATGTTCATTCTGGCTGTGCTTAATGGTATCCCACAGAATGGATATGGTCCCATGAAGTCAGCTTCTGAACCTTTCCTGGCCATTAAGTCGGCCATTTCATTACCTACATAGCCGCTGTGTCCCGGAATCCAAATGAGACTAACTCTGTTCTTATTTCCGAGTTCAATCAGGCATTGGAGGCAATTCCAAACAAGTTTGGAGTAGATTTGAATGGACTGAAGTGCCATTATTGCTGCCTTGCTGTCCGAGAGAATATATATTTGTTGGTTTTTGTAGCCCCGTCTGATATTTTCTCTAATGCATAGCTCAATAGCATAAGTCTCCGCCTGAAAAACAGTGGATGTTATGTGCATGCTACAGTAGAATTTCACATTTGGGCGCACTCCATAAACTCCTGCTCCTACACCTTGATCCGTTTTAGAACCGTCTGTGTACCAGATTATGGATCCTGGTTTTGGAGTGGGTTTGTTTGTGGCCGAATCCTCCCTTTCAGGTAGGACAACTTTGAATGGCTTTGTGAAATTAAAGTGAAATGTGAAGTGAAATTAAGTAATTGGAGCTATTTAGAGTACGCGGAAGCCTAATAGGTCCAAGTAAATCATCACCAATCACACCTGCCCATAAATTGACGCTGAATCTGTGCTGAAATGATGCCGCTCTTCTTGTGTGTGGATTGCTCTCAGCCCACGTATGTAGGTTGTGGAAGTTTGTGATACCGTCTCTGGTAAATTGGGACTCATCCGTCCACAGAATATTGTTGAAAAAATTGTCGTCATCTATTTGTCGTTCAAGAAGCCAATTGCAAAACTCCATCCGTTTGGGGAAATCAATGGGTAGCAGCTCCTGTACTGGTGTGTGATGGTAGGCATGGAAGCGTTCTACTTTTAAAATACTCCAAACCTTCCAAGTAGATATGTTAAACTGCAATGCCAAGCGTCGGATACTGATCGATGGATCATTTTGCACTGCTTGCAGTATTCTTTCATCAATCTGAACAGCGATTATAGGCGCAGGATTTGCATTTACTCTCCTTGTTCTAACGCTGCCAGTTTCCCTAATTCTCCTGTAAACGTCCTGAAATACTCTCCTGTCAGGTGTCCGTCGATGGGGATGTCTCTGATGGTAAAGCCTTCGCGCGGCTTGTCCATTTTCGCGACACTCTCCATAAATTCACATCATGTCAGCATATTCTTTATTGGAGTACTCAGTATCTCAACTAATATTGAAAATTGACCCACCCTGTAGAACAATTTTTTTCTCCAAATATATCAAGGAATAACCCCTTACAAGGTGGCACACGGAGTGCCAAACACCCTGTATATTACAAGTATTGAATGTACATTTTCTGTACATTCAACATTTTTTACTGTTACCTTTCATCCTCAAAAACCTGCGGTAGTCCAAAGCCTCGTTTTGCGTTGTTGGTGATTCCAACATATTACAATCAAGGATATACTTAATTAGGTACTGAGGATAATTATTTAGGTATGAATGAATGGAATAAATACATATTGTTACGTGTAAGCCTGGCAACCGCGCAACCGTACAACTCGATCGTTTCACATAATGAAAACAACAACAACCGAATACCTAGGGTTACTGTATACGCACTCACACCAAAACAGCCTCTAAGAGGGGTTTGGCAGATGCGTACCAAGGTGAAAAACCAGTAAATTTAATTTTTTTTCATGTTTATGGGATTTTGCTTTCTAAACATTCGAAATGATTGACTTTTCGCTGCAAAATTGTTAATTTCCATAAAAGAAATGAAAGAAATACGGAAATTTTCAATTGAAAACCACAATTTCGCGCACACACACTTCCATACCAAAGAAAAAGAAGTACTAGAATTGTGGAAGGGAACCGACAGCTTTTTTTCCGACTCTTCACATATTCGCACTAACACACTTCAAAAACGCAATTTGATAGCAATGTTCATTAGTACAAAAACAGGCGAACTAGTAAATAAACAGGCGATTTTTGTGAGGTTAAATTACAATTTCTAGTACAGAAACGACCGAATTAGACGTATCTGCCAAACCCTAGGTAGAGAGTGTTGTGTGTGTATCTAGTGACCCTACGAATACCTAGTTGAAAAATAACCCAACCAGAAATAAGGCGAAACAGCACGGTTGTATCTCTCTTCTTATCGAATGCTCTCCAATGTACTAGAATCCAATTAGAATCTAAGTCGAAAGATCTCAAGCTCACTTGAATCTTCTGCACACACCACTGAACGAAGATCAAAATCGAAAGCTCTAAAGCTTTCGAGAAGGTTCTACACTGAACGAAGATCGAAATCGAAAGCTCTAAAGCTTTCGAGAAGATTCCACAAGCATCGAAGATTCAAGAACATCCTAGACTGCAACCGACTAGTATATAAGCAGGTGAAGCTCTCAGCGAAGACACAGTAATCTCGATTACGTCGACTGCGAGTATACGCGACCGTGTTGAGAGAGAGAACGAAAGTGAACGAGTTAAGCGATATATGGTATAAGCGGGCGGTACTGCCATACAGTGCGAATTATTGTGCGATTATAATTCTGTGAATTAAAGTGCGAATAAATAAATAATCACTTATTTTTATTTTAACCGAATTGTGTTTTACTTGAAATCCCGGCGAACCCCTAGCTCGCAACAATTGGTGTCAGAAGTGGGATTTCAAGAATTAATTCGGGTTGAAATCGCGAGTGGAAAAGTGAAATTAAAATTCTCGAACGGACAAAGTGAGAATTTTGTGCGCGAATAAAGTTTTCAAACTGTGAAGTAAAGTGAAAATTCTCGAACGGACAGTGAGAATTTTGTGAAATAGAATATTCTCGAGTACTCTAGCGAGCGGTAACTTTAATTAGTGAAGTGGAAAGTTCTCGTACGGACAAAAAGAGAACTTGAGTTAATTTGTGTCGCGGAAAATCTTTAACGGACAAATAAAAGATAGTGAAAATGCCGCGTTATTTAAAAAACTTGAAACTAATGGAGCTGAAGGAAGAGCTCGGTAGACGCGAATTATCTACAACAGGGAACAAGACAGAACTTGTCAGCCGAAAGATCGAAGTACTTGAGGCTGAAGGCAAGGATGCAAACAATTTCGAGTTTCCGATCGAAGAAGCTCGCGCAGCAAGTAGTGATGAGTGTTCAGAGACGTTAGAATCTCTAAGGCAATTAATGCAAATGATGAACCAGCAAGGACAGCTCTCAGCAGATCTCAGCCAGAAAATGGACCAACAAAGCCAGAAAATGGACCAACAATCAACGGATCTCAACCAGACGTCGAAGGACATTAATCAGAAATTAGATCAGACATCAACAGACCTCAACCAGAAGCTAGACCAGACTTCAAAGGACCTCAATCAAAAATTAGAACAGCAGTCAAAGGACCTCAACCAGAAACTAGACCAGCAGTCAATAGACCTCAACCAAAAATTGGAGCTGCAAAATAATAAAATAGACACCATTGGTAAGACAATCGAAGAAAATGTAGAGAAGAAACTTCGAACTTTCGAAGAAAAGACATCTGAGATTGTGGAAGAAGTTGAACGTCTAAAAAGGTACTTTGATAACGTGAAAGCAACTGGAGTCATCAAAACAGAACACGTTACACACAAAGATCTCAAAGCTCCAATCTTCGATGGGCAAACACCGTGGGCTATCTACAAGACCCAATTTGAGGCGGCCGCGAGAAATAATCATTGGAATGATTTGGAACGAGGAACGGCTTTGATATTGGCGCTAAGAGGTCCACCAGCAGAAGTTCTCCAAACAATTCCGCAGGAGCAACAACAGGATTTTTCGACGTTAGTACAGACCTTGGATCTTTATTACGGTAGTGACCACATGCGAGAGATCTACAAGATGCAACTCCACAACCGAAGTCAAAAGGATGGCGAAACATTACAAGAGCTAGCGCTCGATATAGAACGACTTACGTTGCTTTCATTCCCTAATGTGCAAAGCGAACAACGCAGTGATTTGGCTGTGTTCACATTTAATAATGCCGTACAAGATGAAGAACTACAGTTGACATTAAAATTGGCAGGAAAGAAAACGATTGGCGAAGCCTTAGTATATGGGCTTACGTTCGAAGCTGCCAAGCAAAGCTCGTGGAGTAACTACCGAGTCCGAAAAATAACAGAAAAGTGTGTATGCGAGAGAGCAGAGTACACCAAGCCGAGCGTAGGATCTGGTGGCCCCCGATGCTGGAATTGCGGAAAGGCGGGACACTTAAGTCGGGATTGCAGATCAGCGGATTACACTGGAAGAGCGATACCCCACCATTGCCGCAATGAAAACACAAGTCAATCTTACGTGAGTCGGAGATTGGAACACGCTAGGCTCAGCGTTCTCCGATGTTGGCATTGCGGACAGGACGGCCATTTACGGCGTGATTGTTGGCATCTAAGAAGAAACAGGAATAATTACGATGGGCACACTTCGAAACAACCACTATGTAATAGCTGTAATGATGGGGAAAGAACTGTTGACGCCGATTGCCGGTGGAAAGGAACCGAAAAACAAGGCAAACGCCGCGGAGCGATGCGATGTTGGAACTGTGGACTAGAAGGACACTTAAGGTTTGATTGTCGGAAGCCGAAGAGAACGCCGAATTATTGTTCGGATTGTACTGCCGAACAAAGGAGTACTAGAGGCGCAAAGCTACAGAGCCAATTAGAAGAGACGGAAATTGGCTGGCGAAATCAACATCAGCGTATTGTGATGCAGAATAGTCAACAAGACAAAGAGGTCGTGGGGAACTTGCGACGATTAAAAGTTTGTGATCGACAGCAGGCAAAACATTACCAAACTCGGGACAAAATCTGTTCAACAACAAATCACCAGAATGCAGAGCATTGTCAACGAGCGAAATCCTCCAGCTACAGAGATGGCGATCTAGTATTGTTGTACAGCACTCGAAGACAGAGGAAAACATCGTCAAAACATCAGTGCAACGGTAAAGGAAGGCATCGAGTCAGCACGCAACTAAAGGAGGGAGTACCACGGACCAAAATGAAAAATGACGTCACTGACGAGGGCGCTACTCTGTTCGGGACGAACAGAAACTAAGGAGGGAGTAATGTTACGTGTAAGCCTGGCAACCGCGCAACCGTACAACTCGATCGTTTCACATAATGAAAACAACAACAACCGAATACCTAGTTGAAAAATAACCCAACCAGAAATAAATCGAAACAGCACGGTTGTATCTCTCTTCTTATCGAATGCTCTCCAATGTACTAGAATCCAATTAGAATCTAAGTCGAAAGATCTCAAGCTCACTTGAATCTTCTGCACACACCACTGAACGAAGATCAAAATCGAAAGCTCTAAAGCTTTCGAGAAGGTTCTACACTGAACGAAGATCGAAATCGAAAGGTCTAAAGCTTTCGAGAAGATTCCACAAGCATCGAAGATTCAAGAACATCCTAGACTGCAACCGACTAGTATATAAGCAGGTGAAGCTCTCAGCGAAGACACAGTAATCTCGATTACGTCGACTGCGAGTATACGCGACCGTGTTGAGAGAGAGAACGAAAGTGAACGAGTTAAGCGATATATGGTATAAGCGGGCGGTACTGCCATACAGTGCGAATTATTGTGCGATTATAATTCTGTGAATTAAAGTGCGAATAAATAAATAATCACTTATTTTTATTTTAACCGAATTGTGTTTTACTTGAAATCCCGGCGAACCCCTAGCTCGCAACAATATGATGTATTCTCGTAGTTGGAAAACATTATAATTTTATCAGAAATCTGGTCTATAGTATGATTAACCAAATCTTTGGAAAATCCTAGACTAGTATAATGTTTGGTATTGAAAGAAGTGGACTTTAAGGGCAATTCAAATAACGTTTGTAAATTTAATACGGCTAAACCTTGTATTACAGAACTTGAATCAATTGGTTTTGTTATTATTATTTAAAAGATTGTTGTTTAAATTGTCGCAATAAAAATCAGTGCTTCTCATTTAAGTTATAGAAAAATTACAATTATTATATAACGTAATTGAGAAGCACTGATGTTCTTAGATTTTTTTGTCCCTGATCCCATTGAGATCCTAAGTTCATTTCTAGGTCCGTTTTGTAAAACAGTATAACCTACAAAATATAAAAAAAAAACCTATTTATGATATTCGAGGATAAAAAACAAAATCGTTATCCTTGAAAAAACATTTCAAGAATAATTTTTATTCATATTTTTTTTTATATTGCGACCACCTCCCCCTTTAAAATAAGCCCTATTTTATTATTCTAGGATAAAAATTACCAGAAATATGAGTTTTCAAAGAGGATTTGGATATCATTTTTGCGAAAAATTTAACATACTGTTGCAAGCTAGGGGTTCGCCGGGATTTCAAGTAAAACACAATTCGGTTAAAATTAAAATAAGTGAGTATTCATTATTCGCAATTCAATTCTATTCGCACAATAATTCGCACTGTATGGCAATACCGCCCGCTTATACCATATATCGCTTGACTCGATCACTTTCGCTCTCTACCGTCGCGTATACACGCTGGCTGTCACAGTCGACGTAATCAAAATTACTATGTCCCTCGCTGAAAGCTTTATCTGCTTTTATACTACTTGGCTGTAGTCGAGACTGTTCTTGAATCTTCGTTCGGTGGTGTGTGTAGACGATACTGGAAGGCTTGAGAGCATTCCATTTGATCTTCAACGCTGTTCCAGTTCGTTCGAGCACATTCGATAAGAAGTGGGGTATAATCGTGTTGCTCCGCTCTCCTTATTTACTC
Organism: Beris morrisii; assembly: GCA_951812415.1. Lineage (NCBI taxonomy): Eukaryota > Metazoa > Arthropoda > Insecta > Diptera > Stratiomyidae > Beris > Beris morrisii. Next base: position 11,274,591 of record OX638314.1, on the reverse strand, counting down.
AACTAGGCTTTTGATTGGGTTACTTTGCAGCTTAGGTATTCGGTTGTTGCTGTTTCCCTATTCGTAATCGATCAAGTTGCGCGGTGGTCAGGCTTACACGTAACATTACTTTCACATACTATAACTAATAAAAAAAATTAGATAGAAACAAAAAATTGAAATTGTATTTTTTTTTCATTAGTTCTTCAAGTACAACAATTTTCAAAAGAATCGGCGATGGTAAGGTCATAGCTTTGGTGATTCTTGATGGAATGACCCTATTGTAGCAATACAGAATATTTATAAATTAATTTTATGTGTACATATAAATCTAATGCTGGTCACTTTTCACTTTTCACTAAACTAAATTCTCTAAGAAAATAAACTTCACTTCGGCTGGTGGTTTGAGTAATGTGCGCATGGGCAAGGACTAAACAGTTTAGTTGAGGAGGTTGGAGTGCTCGGCTCGATGTGATTAATCAGTTGCTCCTTCCGATTATCACTTGTTCCGATCGATGACTAATGGCCTTGCGGAGCAGCACTTCCATTATTAAAAGAATGAACATGCCGAAAAATGGTTCGATTCGTCGATAACCTAAAAATTAAAAATATTTCGACGCTTTATGTTACAACTTTGAAATTTTATATACGTTGATTTTGTAATAGTCGCAGCTGAAAGTATTAATATGAAAAATATCACATAAGTCCTTCATGTAGTTGCCATACAAAAATTCGGGAAAAATGTCCTAACTTAATTTATGGAACTCACTATAACTCAAAAAATCGTTTAACCATCCATCGAGTAGCCACTATACAATAGTTTCTACTTGTAAATGAAAGGTCATGCAGTAATTGTATGTGCACTCCTCATTTTTTTGATATATTCCCAACTAAAATATAAATCGGAGTTCAGTATTTCATCTAGAGTATCATACGATTGGCTTGCAGCCGATCGTGACTTATGGGATATTTTTCATATTAATACCTTCAGCTGCGACTATTATAAAATTAACGTATGCAACATTTCAAAGTCGTAACTTAAAGCGTTCTAAAGTTATCGTTCAATATTGGTGAAAACGTGTTTTAAGGACTTTTGTATTTGTATCGACGGATGGCGCTAATTAATGAGCTCAGCCTTGCTCTTAATATAAAACGAATTCCTGTAAAATTTTGAATCCCTGCTTTAACTCGTACTAGAGTTATACTGGATTCTGTAACTTGCATAAATTTTTGAAGGACTTTTGTAGGCTGCTACACGAAGGACTCATTCGATTTGCATCATATTCGGAACTTCCGCTTCAAACATTGTAAACTTTTAGTATGCAAAATTCCAAGTTCCTAACTTGAAGCATTCGAGCAATAATTGTGAATACGTGTTTTAAGGACTCTTGTAAGGCCGGGTATAGCCCAGTGGTAGTGTACTAGGTCTTGTAAACATTGCTTCGGCGATATCGTGGGTTCAATTCCCACTCTACGCATAAATTATTTATAAGAATTTTTCAATTGCTGTTGGCTTCGAAATATTAATATAAATAGTGAATAGTGCGGAAAGTTTAATAGAGTCACCTACTAAAGGATTTAACACTGAGCAGATGAGTTCTGTTTACATTCTTATCAGATTCACACACACCATCAGAGCTACCAGACAGTAGTTGATTTGTTATAGGCAACATTGCTGTTCTGGTAGATCATATCACAGCCAAACAGCACTAAAAAAAAAAAAAAAAATTATTAACACCAACTAGCCCGATTTCTGACCTCCCATCCCTAAGCTGACTGGACTGTACACTATAGTGTATTAAAGGCTAACCTTCTAAGTCCAGTTCGGTATCCTTAAAAAAAAAAAAAAAAAGTACCCGAAGGATGGAAGGATATCGCCTATTAACGAGCTTAGCCTTACTTTTTTCCATTTTACAGGTGATGACAAAATTTCAACTTCCTAGGCCACCGCGTTTTTGAGTTATCGTGCAAACGGACGGACAGCAATCGAATTTTGGGGTTTTTGGCCACAACTGAACACAAAATAATATACTGTTACATGTAAACCTGGCAACCGCGCAACTCGATCTATTACGAATAAGGGAAACAGTAGCAACCGAATACCTAGTTGCAAAATAACCCAATCAGGAACGTAGTATATAAGGAGAAACAACACGACTATATTTCCCCTCTAATCGAATGCGATCGAATGTATTGGAACAGCCTAGAAGATCACATGGAATGCTCTCAAGCTTTCCAGCATATTCTACACACACCACCGAACGAAGATTCAAGAACAGTCTCGACCACATACAAATGGTATAAAAGCAGATAAAGCTTTCAGCGAGGGACATAGTAATTTTTATTACGTCGGCTGTGACAGCCAGCGTGTATACGCGACCGTGTTGGTAGAGAGCGAAAGTGATCGAGTCAAGCGATATAAATAAGCGGGCAGTGCTGCCATACAGTGCGAATTATTGTGCGAATAGAATTAATAGTGCGATTGAATAAATTATCAATTATTTTTATTTTAACCGAATTGTGTTTCACTTGAAATCCCGGCGAACCTCTAGCTCGCAACAATTGGTGTCAGAAGTGGGATTTCAAGGATTAATTCGGGTTGAAATCGCGAGTGGAAAAAGTGAATTTAAAATTCTCGAACGGACAAAGTGAGAATTTTGTGCGCTGTGAAGTGAAGTTAAAATTCTCGAACGGACAGGGAGAATTTTGTGAAATCGAACAATCTAGAGTGCTCTAGTGAACGGTAACTTGAATTAGTGAAGTGGAAAATTCTCGTACGGACAAAAAGAGAATTTCAGTGAATTTGTATCGTGAAAATAAAAATCTTTAACGGACAAATAATAGATAGTGAAAATGCCGCGTTATTTAAAAGACTTAAAACTAATGGAGCTGAAGGAAGAGCTCGGTAGACGCGAATTATCAACAACCGGGAACAAGTCCGAACTTGTCAGCCGAATGATCGACGTGCTTGAGGCTGAAGGTAAGGACGCAAATAGTTTCGAGTTCCCAATTGAAGAAGCTCGTGCAGGAAGTAGTGAGGAGTGTTCTGGTAAACCAGATTTGCTGACGCAGTTAACTCAGCAAATGATGAACCAACAAAGACAGCTCTCACAAGACCTCTCAGCAGATCTCAGCCAGAAATTAGAACAACAAAGGCAGCTTTCAGCAGAGCTCTCAGCAGACCTCTCAGCAGATCTCAGCCAGAAAATGGACCAACAAAGTCAGAAATTAGATCAGACATCAACAGACCTCAATCAGAAACTGGACCACCAAACTCAACAACACAATCAACTATCAATAGATCTCAACCAAAAATTGGAACAGCAAAGCGAACAGACGAAAGAGCTAAAAGAAGATTTAAATAATAAAATTAAAGATCTGAGCCAGTCGATGGACACCATAGGTAAGACAATCGAAGAAAATGTAGAGAAGAAACTTCGAACTTTCGAAGAAAAGACATCTGAGATTGTAGAAGAAGTCGAACGTCTAAAAAGGGACTTTGATATCGTGAAAGCGACTGGAGTCATCAAGACAGAACACGTTACGCACAAAGATCTCAAAGCTCCGATTTTCGATGGACAAACACCGTGGGCTATCTACAAGACCCAATTTGAGGCTGCCGCAAGAAATAATCATTGGAATGATTTGGAACGAGGAACGGCTCTTATATTAGCGCTAAGAGGCCCACCAGCAGAGGTTCTTCAAACAATTCCTCAAGAGCAGCAGCAGGATTTTTCGACATTGGTACAGACATTAGATCTTCATTATGGCAGTGACCACATGCGAGAGATCTACAAAACACAACTTTACAACCGAAGCCAAACGACTGGTGAAACGCTTCAAGAGGTGGCGCGCGATATTGAGCGACTTACACTATTATCGCTTCCCAATGCACAAACAGAGCAACGTAACGATGCAGCTGTTTTCGCATTTAACAATGCTGTACAGGACAGAGAGCTGCAGCAGGCGTTAAAATTGGCAGGAAAGAAAACGATTGGCGAAGCCTTAGTATATGGGCTTACGTTCGAAGCTGCCAAGCAAAGCTCGCGAAATAACTACCGAGTTCGAGAAATAACAGAAGAGTGTGTATGTCAGAGGGCCGAATACACCAAACGGAGCGAAGGATCTGGTGCCCCTCGATGTTGGAATTGCGGACAGGCAGGACACTTAAGACGCGACTGCCGAAAACCAAGAAAAGCTACCAACTATTGTCCCGGCTGCGCTGCTAAACAAAAAGGAGAACGAGGCGAACCGTCACGAGAGCACGCTTCGCCTAATCATAGTCCGGGAAACGAGTAAAAGCCAACTTCATGGGGCAGAAGTTGGCTGGTGGAATCGACGCCCCCGGAACCATCATCGCAGTTTCTCGACTACATCGTGGTGAAAACGACTTATGCATGAGTGGTCGAGTCGACAAATTAAACTGCATAATAACAATTGATACAGACGCAACACGATCAGTGCTAAGATCTGACCTCGTAGACCGTACTTGGCTTCACAACACCAAAAAGTACGCACTTCGCACAGCAACAGGAGAAACTACTACAGTCCATGGGGAAATATCACGTGACATCCGACTTGGAGATTTGACATTCTCGCATGTATTTGTGGTAGCTGATATTACCGATGAGTGTATTCTCGGAATGGATTTTCTGAAACCACACGGTATCCAGCTGGACCTAGGACAACGAATAATGAAGTGGCGGAACATCGAAATCCCAATGGAAGTAACATCCTCCAACACAACCAAGCTGCGAGTTATATTGTGCGAAGATGCGGATATACCAAAGTCATCAAAGAACGTTATTTGGGCAGAGCTCGATGGTGATCCCGGGGACCACCGATTCTACCTCATCGAACCAGAAACGACACCGGCATTACGAAGTCTAATATTGGGAAAAACGCTAGTAAAAAGAAATGAGAAGATGATTGTACCAATAAGAGTGCTCAACGTTTCGGACAGCATTACCAGCGTAAAGAAAGGAGATGTAATTGGCAGCTGCGAACCAATCTCGGCGGTGACGAGTATAGACACTGAAGAACATCGTGAGGTAACCTCTAAAAATAGTTCAAGAAGGAAGAATAGTGTAACATCAGCAGTTCTTCAGTCAAGCAACCTTAGAGGAGCACAACACAAGCAAGCAGTGGATTTGATCGAAAGATTCAGTGACGTCTTCCCCACCGGCGATGAGGACTATGGCAGAACAAACCTAGTGAAGCATCGTATAGATACCGGAACTGCTACACCGATACGTCAAACCCCAAGAAGAGTACCACTAGCAAAACAAGGAGAAGTCAATTCACATACATACATACATACTTTATTGATCAAAATTTGTTACATGTGTCATTTAAATTCGAAATACATGGGCAGGAGATCAGAAATCAAAATCTTGACAACCTTGTAAGCTAATGAATTTTGTCATTGGCGGATATTTTGGTAATTACTATAATTAGTTTTCAGATTAATTAAAGGAAAAATGATCAGAAAAAACCTCATTTGATAATTATAACTAAAAGTGAAAACAATAACAAAAATAAAAAAATAAAAATAAAAATAAGAAAAGTGCTAATAATAAATCCTATCCTTATATTAAACTAAATTATAATTACAAGCAATACCTAATTTGTTTAAAAATTTTTGTTGAAATTTCTTTGTAACTTCATGAACCATTGGTAGCTTTGCAAGAACGTGGTGCTGTCGTGTCAAAAAATGCCAAGGCTGATTAAGAATGATTTTCAGACATTTATTTTGGGCTATTTGTAACCTTTTCTTGTGATTTTTTGCACAGTTGTTCCAAACTGGGGCTCCATATAGTAATAATGGTTGCATTACGGCTTTGTACAAAAGTAACTTATTATCCTGGGACAATTTAGAATTCCTGTTGATAAGGGGATATAATGAGCGAATAGAGTTCAAAAGCTTTGTTATTGCGTAATTAATATGCAAATGAAAGGTAAGTTTAACGTCAAGTAGTAAACCCAGATATTTGATGTGGTCAGTCCATTTAACTTCGGCGCCAAATACTTTAATTAGCCGGTTTGGAAGAAATTTGGATGAACGTCTTTTTGTGAAGAATATAGCTTGGGACTTTGCGGCATTTGTTTTGATCTTCCATTTGTTAAAATAAACACTGAGAGAGTTAAGCTGAGCTTGTAGTTTATTAATAATAATTGCAGGATCATTTGAAGATGAGTAAAGCGCGGTGTCATCAGCAAAAAGCACTAGTTTGCAGTCAGGGACTTGAGGTATATAGAAGTAAATATGTTGAATAAGATTGGACTTAAGCAGCTACCTTGGGGAAGGCCTGCTAGTATGTCTCTTACAGATGACAACGTCGAGCTTATTTTAACTTGGAAAGATCTATGGGCCAGAAAGGAAATTAAAATGTGGATGAGATAATTAGGAAATTCATTTTGGATCAGCTTATAGATAAGACCATCGTGCCATACTGTGTCAAATGCTTTCTCAACGTCAAGGGCAATGAAACCAACAGAGTTTTTGTGTGAGAGTTCATCTTTAATATTTTTGGTGACTTTATGAAGTGGATCGCATGTAGATAAGCCTGGCCTGAAGCCATATTGAAAAGATGACAAAATATTCTTGCTCTCCAAGTGGTTCACAATTAGCTTGAGGGTAATTTTTTTTAAAATTTTACCTAATGTTGGGAGCAAACTAATTGGACGGTAACTGGTAGGACAGGAATGATTTTTCCCCGGTTTAGGTACTGGGATCACTGATGTTTCTTTCCATTTTTTCCAATTTTAAAGCATGCGTTTATAATAAAGTTTAAAAATATAATGGCTTTCCTGGGTAGATGCTTAATAACCACGTTTGGGATATTGTCGCCACCAGGTGCTTTTTTATTTTTTAAACGACGAAGTTGATATGTTACCTCAGAGGGTTTGGAAAAGGGTATTTCGGAATGGTCAGTAGTAGACGAGAGAAAATGTCTTAAAGTGGATTTGACTCGATTAGTTGTGGTGGCATCGCCCAGGTTATTCGTTAAAGAATGGAATGACTGAAAATTGTTTGCCAGTACTTCAACTTTATCCTGGTTTGTATTAAATTTGGAATTATTGGCAGTAAGTTGAGGGATAATTGACCTTTTCTTCCTGAAGATTCTGTTAAAAGTCCAAATTTTATTGTGGCCTTTATCGAGTTCAGATAGGGAATTATTCCATAGGCGATTTCTAAGTATAAATATCTCGGAGCGAATTTTAGAGTTTAAATTGTTTATTAAAGTCTTTGTTTCAGAATTTCTAGTTCTTTGCCATTGCCTACGCAACATATTGCGTCGACTAATGAAAGCTTTAATATTGTCGCTCAATTTAAAACTACCTTCCTTTTTGGTATTAACCATAGGAGTAGAGATGGGTAACTCAGATCTGAGCCGGCTCAATGAACCGGCTCAAGCAGAAGATCCAACTGAGCCGGTTCAACGAATCTGAGCCGGTTCAACGGATCTTTACGGTTCAACGGTTCAACAGATCTCGACGGTTCAACAGATCTGCACGGCTCAGCAGATCTTTACGGATCTTTGCGGTTCGCGGATCTCGACGGCTCGACGGCTCAACAGATCTTGACGGATCTTTGCGGTTCGCGGATCTCGACGGCTCAACAGATCTTTACGGATCTTTGCGGTTCGCGGATCTCGACGGTTCAACAGATCTTGACGGCTCTTTGCGGTTCGCGGATCATCACGGCTCCTGTATCTTTAAGGTTCGCGGATCTTTGAGATGATGATGATGGAGGATGGATGATGGAGGATGGATGATGGAGGATTGAGGATTGAGGATGGAGGATGGATGATGGAGGATGGATGAAGGATGATAGAGGATGGAGGATGGAGGATGGATGATGGTGGATGGAGGGTGGAGGATGGAGGATGGAGGATTGAGGATTGAGGATTGAGGATGGAGGATGGATTATGGAGGATAAATGATAGAGGATGGAGGATGGATGATGGAGGATTGAGGATTGAGGATTGACGATTGAGGATGGAGGATGGATTATGGAGGATGGATGATAGAGGATGGAGGATGGATGATGGAGGATTGAGGATTGAGGATTGAGGATTGAGGATGGAGGATTGAGGATGGAGGATGGATGATGGTGGATAGCGGATGGATGATGGAGGATGGATGATGGTGGATGGAGGATGGATGATGGAGGATGGATGATGGATGATGGAGGATGGATGATGGTGGATGGAGGGTGGAGGATGGAGGATGGAGGATGGAGGATGGAGGATTGAGGATTGAGGATTGAGGATGGAGGATGGCGGATGGAGGATGGAGGATTGAGGATTGAGGATGGAGGATGGATGATGGAGGATGGATGATGGATAATGGATGATAGAGGATGGAGGATGGATGATGGAGGATGGAGGATTGAGGATTGAGGATTGAGGATTGAGAATTGATGATTGGTGTTTGATGATTGATGATTGATGATTGATGATTGATGATTGATGATTGATGATTGTTGATTAATGATTGATGATTGATGATTGATGATTGATGATTGATGATTGATGATTGATGATTGATGATTGATGATTGATGATTGATGATTGATGATTGATGATTGATGATTGATGATTGATGATTGATGATTGATGATTGATGATTGATGATTGATGATTGATGATTGATGATTGATGATTGATGATTGATGATTGATGATTGATGATTGATGATTGATGATTGATGATTGATGATTGATGATTGATGATTGATGATTGATGATTGATGATTGATGATTGATGATTGATGATTGATGATTGATGATTGATGATTGATGATTGATGATTGATGATTGATGATTGATGATTGATGATTGATGATTGATGATTGATGATTGATGATTGATGATTGATGATTGATGATTGATGATTGATGATTGATGATTGATGATTGATGATTGATGATTGATGATTGATGATTGATGATTGATGATTGATGATTGATGATTGATGATTGATGATTGATGATTGATGATTGATGATTGATGATTGATGATTGATGATTGATGATTGATGATTGATGATTGATGATTGATGATTGATGATTGATGATTGATGATTGATGATTGATGATTGATGATTGATGATTGATGATTGATGATTGATGATTGATGATTGATGATTGATGATTGATGATTGATGATTGATGATTGATGATTGATGATTGATGATTGATGATTGATGATTGATGATTGATGATTGATGATTGATGATTGATGATTGATGATTGATGATTGATGATTGATGATTGATGATTGATGATTGATGATTGATGATTGATGATTGATGATTGATGATTGATGATTGATGATTGATGATTGATGATTGATGATTGATGATTGATGATTGATGATTGATGATTGATGATTGATGATTGATGATTGATGATTGATGATTGATGATTGAAGATTAAAGATGGAATATTAAAGATTAAAGATTATAAATTGAAAAGAGGAGATGGAAGATATATTTAGGAAAAAGTATTACTGGACACCAAAACTCCAAAATGAAAATTTACATTTTTCATTAATGGTATTTTCACTTTTAAGTCAATTTCAATTTGTTTTACTCCCCGCTCGATTCGAAATTAAAAGATATCGCTATCTCAAAATTTGCAGGGCTAAAGGGATTAAAACTCTCTTTTCGCGTTCATGTTAGGCTGACGTGCGCTTCGCTCTTGCCATAGAAATATTTTCACTTTCGTTTAATATTTTATGTCTTTTAAAGAAACTCATTAATTTCTACTTTGCAACCTTTTCAATTATTTTTCCAACGATATATATTAAGGAAATAAGTCAATAATTGTTGAGTGTTTACTAAATTTTAGGGAATACACTCTTCGAAAGTTTAAAAATAATTAAGTATGTAAGAGGCTTTGAGATAAAATCTTTTAATATTTTTAGACATTTAATTGTTATGCCGTCAAATCCAGGACTAGAGCCAACATTTTTTAAAACTAGTTTCCTATTATTTCCCGCAATACCCAGCACTGCCTTAAAATAATCAACTTTGAGTATTTTCATTAAAGCTTATAATTTATTCACAATTTTTTTTTTTTAAATTAGTTTTCGGTTTTTCAATATTCATCTGCAGTCTCCTTGTACGGCAGTGCAAAAGATCCACCTGGATCTTTTGAACCGGCTCAAAGAGCCGGTTCAATGAAAAGAACGAGATCCGGTGAGCCGGCTCATTGAAAAGATCCGAATTTCCCATCTCTACATAGGAGTACTTAATTCCGCTACTTCGGCAATCTTGGAAGTGAAAAATGCTATCATGTTATCGATTTCATTGGACGAATTAATCTTACTCAGGTCTAACTCAGTAAGACAGAAAGCGCAACTTAATAAGCTGGCAAATTTTGGCCAGTTCGTTTTTGAGTAGCAAGGCCTACGAAAAGTTAGATTGTCCAATGTTTCAGATAGAATAATGGAGAATTGTACAGGAAGGTGGGGAGATGAAAGCTCTTGGAGAACAATTGGGGCGGATAAATTGATTGCTCCATTGCTTATTATTAGGTCTAGTGTAGAAGGCAATCCCTTGTTAGGGTAGAAAGTAGGGTCTTCAGGATAGTATAATATAGAGCAGTTTGTTAAAAGGTGATTATAAAGTAAGTTGCCAGCTTTATTAGATCTAGAACAGTTCCATTGGCGATGCTTGGCGTTGAGATCGCCACAAAGTATAACTTTTGAGGGAAGACTGGTTAGCGATTTAATATCTTGGAGAAACATATCGAGTTTAGCTTTGTTTAATTTTGTCCCAGGGAAATAAACAGCAACAATCGTGAGGTTGACATCTAAGAGCTTAACACTTACTGTTTCTATGATTTTTGTTTTTAAAATGGGTTGCAAAGAGCACCTAATGTTATTTTTTATAAGTATTGCAACTCCGCCACCAGTTTGGATTTCTCTATCATTACGATAAATTTTGTAACCGGGATGGTACATTTTTTGACATGGCTTCAGCCAGGTCTCTAAAATGACACATACATCGATATCTCTTGATTCAATAAAATCAAAAGTTTCTATTCTTTTATTACATATACTTTGTGCATTCCACAATATACATTTTAATTCGGATCGATTATGGTCCATTCAGAAACTTGGATGCTAATTCCACTACTACACAGAATTGGTCTTGTTTACTTTTGCATTGGCTTAGTTTAGAAATTAAATCAATAGAAATTTTTAATAGTTGGTCAGCTGAAAATAGTTCATTGCTAGCATTAGAATTTGCATTATTATTTGAATTAAAAAGACTAGACCATTGGACAAATTGTGTGTTGCTGATGCTATTATTACTTACAGAGGGTCGTTTCGTATTTTGTAAATTAGGAAATTCGTTTAAATTTATTCTAAAATTGTTGTTGCTGCTATTAGGGCTTAGATTGTTGTTGTTGTTGGTGCTATGTCGCTTCTTCCAGGTTGTGTTTAGAGTTTCACGCAGCTTCATGTATTTAATCCGGGCTTCACAGGACGGGTTATTAGAGTAATGGTCACCACCACAGTTGATGCATTTGATTTCCTCGATGTTAGTAGCGAGGCATGAAGAATGGTGATGATCTTTGCCGCAAATCATGCAGTTAGGTTTCATGTGGCAGTGCAATGACCCGTGGCCGAACATTTGGCAATTACGGCATTGAGTTGGCTTTGGTTTTTTGGATTTATAATAGCTCCAGTTAACAATAATATTCATTATTGTTCTTTGTTTTTTAAGCTCAGCTAACTTGGTTCCTTTAGGGAAGTATAGGAGATAGACTGCCTGGTTCTCAAATCTAGATTCGCGGATGTTGAAAATTTTGATGTCGGTGGGATTTACTTGAATCCTGTTAAGCTCCTTTTTTAGCGAGGGGATATCCATTTGATAAAGCCCGGAAAGAACAATTTTAACTGGCTTCATATCAGAGCGGCAGTATGTGAAATAGTGCACATTTTTGTCACGAAAAAATGTTATTGCTTTTTCAGCATCTTTAAAGTCGAGGATGACAATTTTCGGGCCTATTGACATCAATGTCAGCTCGAACTTTATAATTTCTAACGTATTCATCATTATACGTACTGTTTCTTCCTTAAGTTTGGGAAAAACCATTGCTGGATATCTGACTTTTGCCGGATCCGACGAGGGCGAGTCATTGTTTTCACTTGGTTGTGTACCGAGAATTGCAAAACGATTTGCTTCTGCAGATGTGGAAGCTTTCGGCTTCATTATTAGTTTGTAAGACACTCGCGGCTGCTTGAGTTTGTTTCTTAAAAGTTCGGGGGGGTCATCGTGACCCCTTTTACCGGTGGTTTTATCGGTCGACAGAGTCAATATCACTCGTACTATTAAATAAATATTCACTAAACACTTTTGAGGAATAATTGGGTAGGTCGCACAGATGGGTTTGAATAAGTTGAATCACGACTGCTCGGATCAAAGAGTACTTGCCGAATGGAAGTCAATTCAATGGTCAAAACAATGGAGCATCAGGGAATCATCGAGGAGTCAAAGAGTCCGTGGATATCGCCAGTAGTGCTGGTTAAGAAAAAGGATGGCAGCACTCGTTTTTGTGTGGACTACAGACAACTAAATGATGTTACGAAAAAGGATAGCTATCCACTACCTAGGATCGACGATATCATCGACACCCTGACAGATGCTAAATGGTTCTCAACGTTGGACCTGAAAAGTGGCTACTGGCAAGTGGAAATAGACGAAAATGATAGAGAGAAAACAGCATTCTCTGTCGGCAGCGGACTGTGGCAATTCATCGTGATGCCGTTTGGCCTGTGCAATGCTCCAGCTACATTCGAAAGACTAATGGAATTTGTTTTGCGTGGCCTGAGTTGGAAAACTTGTCTCGTTTACCTGGATGATGTGATCGTTATCGGCAAGACCTTCGAGGAACATCTGAAAAATTTACAAGAAGTCTTTCAGCGACTGCGAGCGGCAAAATTAAAGCTGAGTCCGAAGAAGTGCACTTTGTTTAGTGCAGAAGTAAAGTACTTGGGTCACATCGTTTCAGCTGATGGTGTAAAGACGGATCCGGAGAAAATACTGGCGGTGAAAAATTGGCCTACTCCGAGTGATAAACACCAGCTGCGCAGCTTCCTAGGACTAGCGACATATTACCGTCGATTCGTAAAAGACTTTGCCAACACGGAAAAATGTCTTCATCAGCTAACAGAAAAGGGAAAGACATTTACTTGGAATCAACTGCGCCAGGAAGCTTTCGAGAAAATAAAAGATCAACTTTGCGACTCTCCAGTTCTGGCGTATCCAAAACCAGGTCATAGTTTCATCATAGACACTGATGCCAGCAATGTCGGTATCGGCGCAGTATTATCACAGGAGATAGACGGGCAAGAGAGAGTGCTATCATACTACAGCCGAGTACTCTCAAAATCAGAAAGGAACTATTGCGTAACTCGCCGAGAGCTATTAGCCATTGTAGAAGCTACAAAACATTTTCACAAATATCTCTATGGCCAAAAGTTCCTTCTTCGAACGGATCACGCATCGCTTAAATGGCTACTTCAGTTCAAGAATCCCGAAGGCCAAGTAGCAAGATGGATAGAAAGGCTTGAATCCTACGATTTTGAAATTGTTCACCGAAGAGGGAGAATTCACGGTAATGCCGACGCGCTCTCACGTCGTCCTTGTCCACCAAACTGCAAGCATTGTCACCGCGTAGAAGAAAAAGAAGTCGGAGAAACCATTCAGCGAATAACGACCGAACCAAAGGATGGATGGAATCAGCAAGAACTGGAAGATACCCAACGAAAAGATCCAGATATTTCACCGATCATGGCATGGAAGGACAAAATGGAGCGGCCTGAGTGGAAAGACATCTCACAATTCAGCGAAACCTTAAAGAGTTATTGGGCACAATGGAACTCCCTCCACCTAGACGGTGGGTTATTAAAACGGAAATGGGAAACCGCTGACGGAACATCGCATCTCATGCAAATCATCGTCCCGCATTCTAAAGTCGAGGAAATTCTGAAGGAGTATCACGAAGGTACTTCCGGTGGACATTTAGGTGTAAATAGAACCTTTGCAAAGATACGAGAGAGGTTCTATTGGATCCATCTCCGAGATGACGTCGAAAATTGGTGTCAGAAGTGGGATTTCAAGGATTAATTCGGGTTAGAATCGCGAGTGGAAAAAGTGAAATTAAAATTCTCGAACGGACGAAGTGAGAATTTTGGTGCGCGAATGAAGTTTTCAAACTGTGAAGTAAAGTGAAAATTCTCGAACGGACAGGGAGAATTTTGTGAAATCGAATATTCTCGAGTGCTCTAGCGAGCGGTAACTTTAATTAGTGAAGTGGAAAGTTCTCATACGGACAAAAAGAGAATTTGAACCGGGAAAATCTTTAACGGACAAATAATCGATAGTAAAAATGCCGCGTTATTTAAAGGACTTAAAACTAATGGAGCTGAAGGAAGAGCTCGGTAGACGCGAATTATCAACAACCGGGAACAAGTCCGAACTTGTCAGCCGAATGATCGACGTGCTTGAGGCTGAAGGTAAGGACGCAAATAGTTTCGAGTTCCCAATCGAAGAAGCTCGTGCAGCAAGTAGTGATGAGTGTTCTGATACATCAGACTCTTTGAGGCAGTTAATGCAGCAAATGATGAACCAACAAAGGCAGCTCTCAGAAGACCTCTCAGCAGATCTCAGCCAGAAAATGAACCAACAAAGTCAGAAATTAGACCAAACCTCAACGGATATTAATCAAAAGCTGGACCACCAAAGTGAACTGTCAGCAGACCTTAACCAGAAGTTAGACCAGACTTCAAAGGATCTCAACCAAAAATTAGAACAGCAGTCAAAGGACCTCAACCAGAAACTTGACCAGCAGTCAATAGACCTCAACCAAAAATTGGAGCTACAAAATAATAAAATAGACACCATAGGTAAGACAATCGAAGAAAATGTAGAGAAGAAACTTCGAACTTTGGAAGAAAAGACATCTGAGATTGTGGAAGAAGTTGAACGCTTAAAAAGGGACTTTGATAACGTGAAAGCGACTGGAGTCATCAAGACAGAACACGTTACACACAAAGATCTCAAAGCTCCGATTTTCGATGGACAAACACCGTGGGCTATCTACAAGACCCAATTTGAGGCTGCTGCGAGAAATAACCATTGGAATGATTTGGAACGAGGAACGGCTTTGATATTGGCGCTAAGAGGTCCACCAGCAGAAGTTCTCCAAACAATTCCGCAGGAGCAACAACAAGATTTTTCGACGTTAGTGCAGACATTGGATCTTTATTACGGCAGTGACCACATGCGAGAGATCTACAAGATGCAACTCCACAACCGAAGACAATAGGATGGCGAGACATTGCAAGAGCTAGCGCTCGATATAGAACGACTTACGTTGCTTGCATTCCCTAATGTGCAAGGCGAACAACGCAGTGATTTGGCTGTCTTCACATTTAATAATGCCGTACAGGATGAAGAACTACAGTTGTCATTAAAATTGGCAGGAAAGGAAATGATTGGCGAAGACTTAGTATATGGGCTTACGTTCGAAGCTGCCAAGAAAAGCTCGTGGAGTAACTACCGAGTCCGAAAAATAACAGAAAAGTGTGTATGCGAGAGAGCAGAGTACACCAAGCGGAGCGTAGGATCTGGTGGCCCCCGATGCTGGAATTGCGGAAAGGCGGGACACTTAAGTCGGGATTGCAGATCAGCGGATTACACTGGAAGAGCGATACCCCACCATTGCAGCAATGAAAACACAAGTCAATCTTACGTGAGTCGGAGATTGGAACACGCTAGGCTCAGCGTTCTCCGATGTTGGCATTGCGGACAGGACGGGCATTTACGGCGTGATTGTTGGCAACTAAGAAGAAACAGGAATAATTACGATGAGCACACTTCGAAACAACCACTATGCAATAGCTGTAATGATGGGGAAATAACTGTTGACACCGATTGCCGGTGGAAAGGAACCGAAAAACAAGGCAAACGCCGCGGAGCGATGCGATGTTGGAACTGTGGACTAGAAGGACACTTAAGGTTTGATTGTCGGAAGCCGAAGAGAACGCCGAATTATTGTTCGGATTCTACTGCCGAACAAAGGAGTACCAGAGGCGCAAAGCTACAGAACCAATTAGAAGAGACGCAAATTGGCTGGCGAAATCAACATCAGCGTATTGTGGTGCAGAGTAGTCAACAAGACAAAGAGGTCGTGGGGAACTTGCGACGATTAAAAGTTTGTGATTGATCGACAGCAGGCAAAACATTACCAAACTTGGGACAAAATCTGTTCAACAACAAATCACCAGAATGCAGAGCATTGCCAACGAGCGAAATCCTCCAGCTACAGAGATGGCAATCTAGTATTGTTGTACAGCACTCGAAGACAGAGGAAAACATCGTCAAAACATCAGTACAACGGTAAAGGAAGGCATCGAGTCAGCACGCAACTAAAGGAGGGAGTACCACGGACCAAAATGAAAAATGACGTCACTGACGAGGGCGCTACTCTGTTCGGGACGAACAGAAACTAAGGAGGGAGTAATGTTACATGTAAACCTGGCAACCGCGCAACTCGATCGATTACGAATAAGGGAAACAGTAGCAACCGAATACCTAGTTGCAAAATAACCCAATCAGAAACGTAGTATATAAGGAGAAACAACACGACTATATTTCCCCTCTAATCGAATGCGATCGAATGTATTGGAACAGCCTAGAAGATCACATGGAATGCTCTCAAGCTTTCCAGCATATTCTACACACACCACCGAACGAAGATTCAAGAACAGTCTCGACCACATACAAATGGTATAAAAGCAGATAAAGCTTTCAGCGAGGGACATAGTAATTTTTATTACGTCGACTGTGACAGCCAGCGTGTATACGCGACCGTGTTGGTAGAGAGTGAAAGTGATCGAGTCAAGCGATATATGGAATAAGCGGGCAGTGCTGCCATACAGTGCGAATTATTGTGCGAATATAATTCTGTGAATTAAAGTGCGGATAAATAAATTATCACTTATTTTTATTTTAACCGAATTGTGTTTTACTTGAAATCCCGGCGAACCCCTAGCTCGCAACAGTATATTATAAATAGTAATCATAACTAATAAAGTACATTAATATTCCAGTACTTACTTCAGTTAAAAAAACAAATTAAAAGTGGAAAATCAAGCAACTTCAAGTAACGTATATAGTTCGGCTAAAGTCAAGAAGCTGTATAAGCAAATCAAAATACCTAAATGTAAAATAATTATTATATTATATATATAATATGTAAATTTTTTAATTATTACAAAAATGGATTATTTTTAATAATTTGTTTAAATTTGGACTGCAAGATTGATCTTCCACAATAGAACATCTATTGGATAAAAATCAGCACATTTGATGCTGCGTGTGGGTAATCAACATCGAAAATCTAAAATATTTTGTCAGCGATATCTAAAGCTTGTAAAACGCTTCTGCATATAAAGCTATGATCAGAAACATTAACCGCAATTTGATCAAATTCATATTTTTATTGCCCTATTATGATAATACGAGCAGTAGGTACTTGAAAAATTTATATTTTTCGCTTCTTTAAAATAATTCAAAAATGAGTTCTGTCCATCTCTCACAACTTCTGAGAGGTTTTCCAGTTGGTTTTAAGAATGCAGGAAGTAAGTACAATAATGAGTTTTTGACATCTATAACAAAAGAAAACAGTTAGATACCTATTTAAATTGTAGAAACAATAAAAATTACAATCTGATAAATTAAGCTCTTGTTTCTTAGAATCCTTAAAACCACTCCTGAACTGTGGGTCAAGAGTAAACATCTTTTGTTGCGCATTGAAATATATGCCAGGATTAAAATAATTTGCAAATTACAGTTTGATACATTGTTGCAAAATCGTCAAGTATTTATAAAAATATAATAACATAAAATAAAATTATAAATCTTTAATAATAAAATCAATAATTTAAAATAAATTATACTCGTTTATTAAGCAAGCTCCATCACTACGTTTGTACATAGGTCACATGTCCATAATATCAATGGATTTCGTTTTCCTCTGATGGAACCTACGTAAATGGAAGCAAATTTTTTCATGCATCAAGATTAGATGTGAGTGGAAAAAAAGGATTGAAGTGAGATAGAGTTTTGAATAGAAGAAATTTTCCGAGAATCATAACATTTTTTTTATGTCTGTCAAATGGAGCTGTTTTGTGAAACTTACCATTACACTTAAGATATTTGAAATCATTCCTATACAACCCATTATGATATTTTCCAATGTGGGTTAAATATTTTTTAATGTCAGTAAAAGAACGTCTATTTTGTTTTATTTCACTATGGCACAAAAAGCAAGAAATCATCTTACCTTACCTTATTCGCGATGTTAGAACGGAAATTTAATTAAATGTTTAAATAGAAAATATAGAAAAAAATTGGATACACAATACTTTTTTCCTCCTTTTTTACCTCGTAAAAATCTTTTCAAATTAAAAGTTTCTCTTATTTTAGCAACACTAGCTTTCCGAATAAAACTCTATTTATTTTTAATTTAGTGTTCCTATAAAGAACAAATAAAACGCGATCAAAGAAAACGTAATTAGATCAGTGTTGCCGGTACTGACTGACTTTGAACATGAATATGGATGAGAAAATATAAACGAACACGAAGCTGTTAAGTGAGAATTGCGAAAATAATAGAAAATAAGCTAGGAATTTATAAATTAATTTTTTTTTTTATCGAAATTGAAGAAAATATCTTACGAATACAAAAAAATCTTCTACATAGCCATCAAAGTCTTATCTTCGGTAACGCTAAAATTCTTCAAATTGAAGAAAACTCTTCAAATCTGGCATCGCTGCTACTAATCAAGATAGATTCTCGAATCTCTCAATCATGAACATTGAATCCAATTTTAATGACTCTCTTTTGGTTTCTACTCGAAACTAAAAGACAGTGAGTTCCCCAAATTGAGTGAAGACATTTTTACAGGATTTTTATATGGCAGCTACTCGAAGGAGGACTCATAGGAACTTTTCAAATTCTTTCCTTCAAACAACGTATAAAACATTTCAAAGTCGTAGCCTAAGACTGATCAGTCGTTGTTTATACGAACACCCAATCTGTAAACACAATAAGGACGAACGTTTATGAAAAGCATGTGTTCCTTTCGGAAGAAGTCGTATGTTGTAAGCCATTTGGCACCTGGCCCCTGCCAGATTTCAGGCCACGGCACGCCTATGGAGCTTAGGGACCGACAACCACATCGAGTCAATTCCAGGTCTAACTCAAAGCGGTATAGTAGGGATGTTAAAAAAATATCGATATATCGAAATCGCGATATTTTTTAAACGATATATCGATAATATCGGCCGATATTTTTTAAAGCGATATATCGATATATCGATATTGAAATCCCACTATCGGACCCGATATATTTTCTTAAGTAGGTATAGTATATTTTAGAGCTCGAACGAATTTTTCATTTCTGCTAATTCTTGTATATATGTATGTACCTACTCATATCTAAAATTAAGCAAACATCTGACCCCTAACCTAGTGGGAGCTCTGACTGGACATTGTCACACGAGGAAGCATCTCCATAGGATTAACCTCTCTGAGAGTAAAATATGCAGAATTTGCGATGATGAAGACAAAACACCAGAGCACATTGTCTGTGAATGTGAGGGACTTGCTCATAAAAGACTTCATTACATCGCTTAGGGTTTCATGAAATCATCGGAATTCCTGGCTATTCCTCTTCGAAAAACACTAAGTTTCATTGAAAGCACAGGGATCGAAGAGGAACCATATATATTTCAGAGGGACGTTCCGGCCCAATTCAGGTTTCAATGATTTTAATCTTGCTCTTTCAAGTAGAATGAATTTAAAAACCCAGGAAGAAAGTAATATGTTTGTATTAATGAGTCACAGCAAACCATAACTATCCGTTGCTGCGTCACATCCTTTTTTCGTATATTTTTATTATCACTTCGAAAGTGCATTTAGCCTTATTTTTAGTAAAGAACAATTTTAAATTTCGTTTTAAAAGCCGCACACCGCCGCAATCTTAAGGAGAGCATGTCGCTTTTAGGGTAAACAATTTTTTTTTAAATTCTCATTTTAGACTCAATTCTGGGTAAAACTGTTTAAACTGCAAGACTCCACGAGATCAAGAAGTGCCTCTCCTGAAAAGTTTTTTTTTTGTATTTGATCCATTTTCTGAAGAACCATTCATGACACCTCTACTGTCAGATAGAGTAGAAGGAAATATAAATGTTTAATTATTTAATAATGTAATATGAGACTGACTTGACGCTTTCTGTTCTTCAAAATTAGATGTGCAATATATACAATCTTCGCAAAAATAATAAAATTTTACTTCGCTGTATTTGCTCGTTTTGCAGTAAGGATCCAAAATTTCATTCGAGTGGTTTCTGAGAAAATGGGTCATGAAATTTACACTGAAAAGCCTTTGTGATATGCTTCCCTTAAAGTTAAATTTGATGCGGGAAGGGAGATATGAATTTATTTTCATTAGAAAAAATATTCGACATATCGATATATCGATATTTTTCTTCGATATATCATCAGCCGATATTGATATTTTTTTCAATATCGATATATCGATATTTTTTTTCGATATTAACATCCCTACGGTATAGTAGAAGAACCCGACGCGATACCCCTGTGCTAAGGGACTAACTGAACTGGACTGAGCATGAGGATCAGGTGTGCCCAAATTAATCTGCATCAGTCCAGCAATGGCTATCCTGGACCACCGATTCAAGGAGGATCACCGTAATGTCGCCTTTATTCAAGAACAGTCTTTAAAGAGTAAAAAAAGTCGAGGACTGGTTTCGCCTATTAAAAATCTTAGCTTTTGCATTTATATGTGAAATGAGAAAACTTAAACGATTAAATGCAACCGCGTTCTCGAGTTATCGTGCGCTCAAGACCTCTTTCTATCAGTCACAAATATTTGGATTAAACTTAAAAATCAAAATTCATTTTAAATAAACTACTTACTGGATATTCGAGATAATTTTGCTCCATAATGTCGAAGCCTAGCGCTATCAGCGCACGTATTCAATAAAGTGATGACGAAAAAGAGATTAAGAAATCTGTGCAATCATTTTTGATATAAAATTATCGGGAATAAAACCCTCCAGTTAGCTTAAGGTAGCAACAAAGCTACAGTTGCTAATATCAATTACTTTTAGTTGGAACGTGTAAGAGTTACAGTGGCTTTGAATCCGTACCCTAAATAAAAAAAACAAATTTTCAAATCCGGCAAGGAGTGTTAGTTAAGTAGATAAAAGTTAGTGCTAACGTGCAGAATCTTTTGGTGCTTATCTCGCGATAAATTTCGGTATGTTGTTTAAAGTGCATTCATTTATTTTGAATAATATTGAGGATTTGGAACGACTATTTATAGATTTGATTATACCGCATGCTTTTCCAAAAAGTTTTCATTTAACGTTCACTCTATAATTTGGAAACCTCATGGGTTAAATTAATTAGATATTAAAAACATAATACAGGAAACATCAATACTTTCACGCGTAGCTACAAATATAATAGCAATAAAGATTAAAAATTAACAATGAAAAAAGTTTGGCAGACAATGGGGCTTCCCTACATGAAATCAAGATTTTGTGAAGATATTTTTGGCTTGGGTGCTCATCAATTGAGCGGAAAAATTTCGATTGCCACCAGTGGCGGAACGGTAGTTGGAACTAGTTTTCGAGCTACAAAGTCTGACTTTCCATTACAAAAAATCGCAGGTCCATCTCCATTAAAATGTGAACCAATACCCCATTAGTTCATAGTTGGACCTATGATTTCTATGTTTTTATTATTAGCTATCAAATCACTACTCAGTTCACGAAGAACAAAAAACTGTTAGGTTCGCCGTCACAAATGATGTGAAAAGTGCCCACATAAACGTCAAAATCCACACTTTCAGAACCCTCTGAACTATAGCCGCGCAGTTGAATTGAACATAAAAAAACAGAGTCATAACAAACATGACAGCTCCATACAAATCGCAACAATTTTGTATGGCGGGTGCATGACTTGGATGATAAAAACTAAGTTTTCTATTAAAGTGCAAGCTTTTGTTGGGCAAAGCAAAGTTAAATAGTTTATAAACATATTTCAAAATTAGAATTAGACAAGTTTTCTCATCTGGAATTGAGTTTTCATAGAAAAAATTAGGTCGAATAAAATATCGCAATTTTCAATTCAATTTTTCAATGTCGGCATTCTGCCATTTAAAAAATGTGCAGTTAAATTGCTTATTTTTTGAAAGATAATTTTTGTTATATGAAACACATTGCATATTGCTATGATTCTGAACATTTGTTATTCAGTATCGACTCTAGAGGGTTCGTCAATCCCAAAGTTTTGTATTAAAACACCGCGCTTTGGGATAATAAAATATTGTTACGAATTCGTTCCAAAAAAGATTCTCCAATGAACTGGTATATTTTCTCGTTTTGATCCGTGACGTCACACATCACATAAAAAACGAGGCATTTCTCACGACGAACTGTCATATGTGTGCGGCCTGAGTTTAAGTCGGCAGTGACACTTTGCCTAGAATAAACATGCCGGCATAGACGCCTCTTCTTGTTCATACGTCACCGTTACTATAGCAACGCGTTGCTTGGGTGCATACTTTAACTTCAACGCGAAGTTCGGCTGTTCTACCGTGCAGTGTACTGTCGCAGACTCGTAGATCACCGCCTGGGGGAAAAAAAGCAAATGCCCAAGGACTCAATGGTAGTTTGATACAGAGATGTCGCTGTCCATAAAAAAATCACTTTTTGTCAATTTTCCTTGAATAAATAAGTCCAGATTTTTATGTACGTGCTGCGGCACTGTTGGGATTGCAATTTGAACTATTTTTTAAAACAATTTAAAAGTCCCAAAAAATAACTGGCAAAAATCTGTTGGGATAAAACTTTTTGACTTATGCATACCGGCCTTGAAACCGGACCGAACTTTTTATACAAAAACATTTACGCACTGCTAGTGAATTAAAGTGGAAATTTACGATATCACTAATTAGAAAGAGGGGAAGGAGGCGGCGATAATCTTAACGAAACAATCGTCTGAAGCTGCAAAAACTCTACTTTGTTGAACTCTGGCGTCATGAAATGGTTGCTAATCAATCGATGTTTATAGCTTTTTCTGTAAATAGAATTTCTAGGTCAACGTGACTATTTTTAGTTCACTGCGTTGCTTTTATCTGAAATTATGACGACACATTGAAAGAAAGAATTACTTCTTTATCTGGTCTAGTGTAGAGACGAGACGAATATCGACAATCGTCGTCAATTTTTAGTTTTCTATCCTTTGCGGTTTTCGAGAAATAAGAATCAGAATTTTATCCTTTCCACCCGCTCCTACCATCACCCCCTATTCACCAAACAATTTTTTTTTCTCTGCTAGAGGTTTACAGGGTCTTAGTTTCAGCCTCCTAGCATAAAGTAGGGTTACTGTATACGCACTCACACCAAAACAGTCTCTAAGAGGGGTTTGGCAGATGCGTACCAAGGTGAAAAACCAGTAAATTTAATTTTTTTTCATGTTTATGGGATTTCGAGTTATAAACATGCGAAATGATTGACTTTTCGCTAGACAATTATAAATTTCCATAAAAGAAATGAAAGAGATACGGAAATTTTCCATTGAAAACCACAATTTCGCGCACTCACACTTCCATACCAAAGAAAAACAAGTACTAGAATTGTGGAAGGGAACCGACAGCTTTTTTCCGACTCTTCACATATTTGCACTAACACACTTCAAAAACGCAATTTGATAGCAATGTTCAGTAGTACAAAAACAGGCGAACTAGTACATAAACAGGCGATTTTTGTGAGGTTAAATCACAATTTCTAGTACAGAAACGACCGAATTAGACGTATCTGCCAAACCCTAGGTAGAGAGTGTTGTGTATCTAGTGACCCTAGCATAGAGCTAGTATTACTAAGGTCGCCAGATTGGGCTATTTACCGCGATTTGGGCTATTTAAATATTCAATTCGCGGGTATAAATTTTAAAAAGCTACTTATAGCTTATTGGGCTATTAGGCCAACGCAAATTGTGTTAGTTTGCTAGTTTACTACAGAGCCGATTTACGAGGAAAAAATAGAAATATAGAAATTAGAAAACTGAATTTTAGTCGTCTCTTGGGTTAAATCTGCTAGTGTTACCTTCTCAAATACAGCGTTGGCAAACTATGTCATATCACAAATCCTGTTGCCACTAAATGTTCGGTTCTCTCTAATGAAAAATAATACTTCACACGATATCTATTTGGTGTTTGCAAACTAAAATTCATTTAGAATCGGTTCATTATTTGTTGACTTTCTACAAATGAACCACTTTCTTTCAAGTTAAAGGACACCCATCGAAATATAACATACAAGAGATAATAGATTTACCAATATTGATGACAGTCGTAGAGTTCCATTTTTTCATAATTTATTAAACATTATTTTTGCTTATTTGGTGGGTTACAGACATGTGTTGCAAAAATTGAAGTTATTGTTACAAAGTTATTTACATGTGTACTCTGGCAATGCGAACAACTCACTTATTATTGGTATTAAAGTTTGCAGAGAAAAACAACAACCTTGTAATATCGTAGATAGGTCCATGTACTTCTCGCATATTTTATACATTTCTCGCATGTAATAGTTACTTCATGCGCATTCGACACAAACAACCGAATATGCTGGAAATCTCTCGACTCACCACATGCAGTATATAAGCGCTGTAGAGCCCGGGGATATGTTTTTCTGCTGCGAGAATGAAACGACGATCAGTTCTACGCGAAAGTGTATTTTAAAAGTGATTTTCATCGATAACAGCGATGAAGTAGTAAATGAAATCGAACTGTGTTTTACTTG
The DNA here is from genome assembly GCA_951812415.1 of Beris morrisii. Classification (NCBI taxonomy): domain Eukaryota; kingdom Metazoa; phylum Arthropoda; class Insecta; order Diptera; family Stratiomyidae; genus Beris; species Beris morrisii. The sequence continues at coordinate 11,249,686 of OX638314.1, read as the reverse complement.
AAATCCCGGTGAACCTCAAGCTCGCAACATTAAGTTGAACTGCTTGCAACAATGTATGACGCTAATCGGGAGGCGGCTTGATCTTCTTTAGACTCAGGATCTGATCGCTTAGACGAAGGTGATTATAAGATGCTAACATTATGATATATTGATGTGCATCTTGTAATATAAACTAATACTCGTATATATTATTATTCATAAAAGCAAAAAGCCATATTTTATTTTTGCTTGATAACCTACATGCAGGATAATTCACTGAAGATTTTGATTCCATTGAATTATGAAAATTACAAATTATTTTTCTTGAATAATTTGATTATTGCAAAGCTGAGTGCGGTATTTGGGCTACAAGTCTTCGTGCGGGTTTTGGGTTATTTCATCAGTTCACTCGGCGGGTTCTGCAGCTAACTGCAGATAACTCAAGAACGCCTTGATCTAGGATGTTCAAATTTCGAATCTGGATGTTTGGTCGAATTTGTAAGGCTAAGTTCGTTAACGGGAAAAATCATCCTAATCCTTCGGGTAGTTCTAATACAAAAAGTCCTTAAGATACGTATTCAAGAATATTGACCAAAAACTTTGGAACACCATCAGCTTTGCAATTTTGTATACGTTGGTTTTCCTATAGTTGAAGTTATGTGCAAATATGAAAAATTTTCCATGATTCCTTCTTCAAGACCTAACAAAATCCAGAGTTACGGTTAAGGTTGCCAGATTGGGCTATTTCCCGCGATTTGGGCAATTTAAATGTTCAATTCGCGGGTACAAATTTTAAAAAGTTACTTATAGCTTTTTTGGCTATTCGGCCAACGCAAATCGTGTTATTTTGACTCGCTAATTTACAATACAGGGTGTTTGGCACTCCGTCCGCCACCTTGTAAGGGGTAATTCCTTGATATATTTGGGGAAAAAAATTGTTCTACAGGGTGGGTCACTTTTCAATAACAGTGGAGATACATGGTGGTTAAGAAAAGTGTTTTTGACCGGTACCCTCACTCACTTAAAACGTTATATCTTGAAAACGAATAATCACAAGGCAAAGTGTTATCGCATAAAAATTAAATATTTAAAAAGTCAGTGCATGTGCATGTTGATCTACACTACTTGCTTGAACTGAAAGAATTTAATAATGGTTTTATGTTTTATTTAAAATTTTTTTATTATAATAAATGTTCAAAATTGCCACCTTCATTTTGAATGCACACTAAAGCTCGTTTGGCTAGTGTTCTCTTGGTATTCATATTCCTCAACTGGAGCACCATCGTGTTGGTAAAACATGGAAGCCAATCGTAGATCATTTGATAAAAAATGTAAGTAATTGGAGCTATTTAGAGTAGGCGGAAGCCTAATAGGTCCAAGGAAATCGTCACCAATCACACCTGCCCATAAATTGACGCTGAATCTGTGCTGGAATGATGCCGCTCTTCTTGTGTGTGGATGGTTCTCAGCCCACGTATGTAGGTTGTGGAAGTTTGTGATACCGTCTCTGGTAAAGTGGGACTCATCCGTCCACAGAATATTGTTGAAAAAATTATCGTCATCTATTTGTCGTTCAAGGAGCCAATTGCAAAACTCCATCCGTTTGGAGAAATCAATGGGTAGCAGCTCCTGTACTGGTGTGTTATGGTAGGCATGTAAGCGTTCTACTTTTAAAATACTCCAAACTTTCCAAGTAGAGATGTTAAACTGCAATGCCAAGCGTCGGATACTGATCGATGGATCATTTTGAACTGCTTGCAGTATTCTTTCATTAATCTGAACAGCGATTATCGGCGCAGGATTTGCATTTCCTCTGCTTGTTCTAACGCTGCCAGTTCCCTAATTCTCCTGTAAACGTCTAGAAATACTTCCCTGTCAGGTGTCCGTCGATGAGGATGTCTCTGATAGTAAAGCCTTCGCGCGGCTCGTCTATTTCCACGACACTTTTCATAAATTAACACAATGTCAGCATATTCCTCATTGGAGTACTCAGGCATTTTGAAATTATTTTTTTTATTCTACTGACACCTTCTTCACCTCAACGTAACTAAAACTGATAAAAATATGAAGGTAGTTTTGCTTTTATAGGCTTTTTATTTTGTAAGGTACCCTATTAAAAAAGGCATAGTACTGCACCCAGTATTACTTACCACATCCAGGTAAAAGCATCAATTATGTTGAAACTCACTTACATTTCATTGTTTTCCTACATACTTTAAATAGTCATAAATGTGCAATAAAAATACTTCAGTACTACCGACAAACTAAACAGGTTTTTAGACGAGGTCCACTTTATGGCACTGACATTTGAAATATTTAATTTTTATGCGATATGTATTTTTACCTATTACTTCCAAAATGTTAATCGTAACTCATACATATGTGTACAGCTTTTGCAGGTAATAATACGGTTCATAAAAAAATAAAATTAAAATGAAATTTTTATAATGGGGTTTTCTGAGAAAAACTACATTGATCACTGAATTTTTCGGGTTGACGTAGCAAAAATTTGTGTTTTCGAGTAAATATCTCAAGATTGGGTGCAGTTACAATTTAGACTGTTACATCAAATGAAAGGTAATTCGATTCCCTAAAAAACGAGTTGTAACACTTTGCCTTGTGATTATTCGTTTTCAAGATATAACGTTTTAAGTGAGTGAGGGTACCGGTCAAAAACACTTTTCTTAACCACCCTGTATCTCCACTGTTATTAAAAATTGACCCACCCTGTAGAACAATTTTTTTCTCCAAATATATCAAGGAATAACCCCTTACAAGGCGGCGGACTGAGTGCCAAACACCCTGTATATCTCTACCATCTCTACAGTGAAAAATTCGTTGTGTAGAATACTGTGGAGAAGTAAACAGCTGGGAACAGCTGTTTGTTTGACATTTACATTTTCAAAAATAAAATTTATTATACGCGTGTTTTTTATGGTTATTAAGTGTCATGGATAATAATATCGGCCACGGTTAATTTTATACGCGCAAAAAAAATCTTAAAATCTGCTTTGGTTTAAAAAAAAATTCTCGATACCACAAAAACCTAAACCAGTTTGTCAGTTTGAAAAAAAATTACAAATTCAAATTCGAATCAGGAGATGTGAAAATTATCGTACCGCAATGCAAAATTAAATAGGTAGCGGAAAATTGGTCTCTACGGTTTCAGCACCATCTTTTGGTCGATGAGCAAACTGTCAAATCGAATCAAAATTTTAACTCGAACTCCGTACCACCAAACAGAAAGCCAACGCGAACATTGAGTAAGCAAAATTTTGATCCCTTTTTTTAGATGCATTTCATATGGGAATCAAAATTTTGATCGTACTAGGCTTAAAAAATCTGACAAAAGTCTGGGCGCAACTTTATTATTTTATGGGTAGAAGTCCGAAACGTGTTTAATGCTGAGATGCGGTGTAGGTTACTATGAGACTGACAACCTAAGGAATAACCAGGAGGCTGTTTCAAACTTTCCCCCAGGAGGTTTAATAGGGAAAATACTTGAATCGGTTTTTCCCTGACTATCTTTATAGCTTATAGAAGTGAAAGTGAACTCCAAATCTCAATATACCCAAGAAATATATCAGAATTCGTGAATATGTATACAACCACTTTACACCCCCTTAGGGGTTGGATATGTAAAAATCTGAACTTTTTTTTTTCTTTAGTTATTCTAATAGCATATCTACATAAACGTACTAAGTTTCAACTTTCTATGGCATAAGCTGTTTCTGAGATATAAAAAACCACCCCTCGCCCCGTACCTCGCTACCCATATCAAAAATTTTATTTTTCTAGGATATCTCTATAGTGGCAATAAAAATCAGAATCAAAATCCGAATTTTTTTCATTTCTACTCCCTTTCACCATCACCCCGCCAACACCCACACTCCCAAACATTTTTTCCCTACTAGAGCTCTACCGACTCCAACTCCTGTAAAATTTTCAAGATCATTCATATCTGGTTCGGTTTTTGAGATATAAAAATGATATTTTTTTAAAAATCGCTGTCCACCCACTTTTGCGCTCCACCTCCCCCCTCAAAAAATTTACTTTCAATAGACTCCTCTTGTGATCCCATATACAGAAACTAAATTTTATTTTCCTGGTGTAATTGGTTCGGAAGATATTGTAATCCACAGTTTTTCACCCAGCAAAACGTGAAAACGTGAAAATACAAAATTTCAGGGTAGCAAATTTTTTTAAAATTTCAGGTGGATCACAATACTTTATTACTAAAAAATTATAAAGTAAAATAGAAAAATTAGAAAACTGAATTTCAGTCGTCTCTTCGGTTAAATCTGCTAGTGTTAACGACTCAAATACAACGTTTGCAAACTACTTCATATCACAAATCCTCTTACCACTAAGTTTCGGTTCTCCTGTCATAATATTGAAAAATAATATAATAGTTCACACGATATCTATCTCGTTGCAAACTAATTTAGAATCGGATCATTACGAGTATTTGTGAACTTTCTACAAATTAACCACTTTCTTTGAAGTTATGGACACCCGTAGAAATATAACATACAAGAGACAATACCAATATTGATGACTATCATAGAGTTACTTTATTTTTTGCATAATTTATTAATTATAATTTTTCCTGGCTTGGTAGGTTACAGACATGTCTTGCAAAAATTGCAGTCGCTCCAAAGTTATTGTTACATGAGTACGTTGACAAACCGAACAACTCACTTATTATTGATATTAAAGTTTCCAGAGAAAAACAACAACCTAGCAATAGCTCTATATACTTCTCGCATGTTCTAGACACTTCTCGCATGTAATAGGTATTTCTTCCGCGTTCCACATAAACAACCGAATATGCTGGAAATTTATCTACTCAACATATGCATTTTCGTGTCTACTAGTCATGAAACGTGAAAAAAAAATTTCAGGGTAACAAATTTGTTTTTCCTTAAAAATCGATCACAATACTGTATTATTGAAATAATAAAGTAATATTCTTTCCGAGTCGACATTCGAATGCGGCAAAACCATAGAAAATTTTACAATTTTAATTAAATCGTTCCAAATTTCTTCAACAGTTAATTTCATTAACCGCTCTTTCTCATCCTTTCAAAAAGTAACTGACAAGACCCTCCATTCGATGTTTATAGCAGATTCGCTGCATCCAACTTTCTTTGCAATGATATTTAATTTCGTCGAATTCACGCATTTGAACTGTCAAGGGCTATTTTTTGATTCTAGAATTCAATTTCCTTAAAAATTGGATCGTCTAATGGCAATCTGTTTTTAAGTTCTTTAAAAGCTGTGATATAAAATTATTTACCTGTTCCTTTTATTTCCATTTACAAAGCTCCATCTCGTATGTAGAGTAAAGTCATCACTCAAAAAATTCCCACAAATTATTTCGAGAACAAGCAATTATTCCCTTTTCCCTTTTTTAATTTTTAAGGCTGTGACCATAGAAATATAAATACTGGAGACGCATGACGCCGTTTTTGTATGAAGCACTTTGAAGCATTTTGATGCAAAATTGAACGTTTTTGTATGGAGCGTTTGGTGCCAGGTGGCAATGAAATGCAAATAGTAGCCTAGTATTCAAATGTTTGGCGTTTTTTGTGTTCAAGACCGGAGTATATATAACATAAATGTGAGTAAGATGCTAATAGTAGCATAGTGTTTATTGCCGGTCCTTTGCGAGGAATCGTCCGGCTTCAAAACAGTCGCTGCTCGTCATCTCCAGTACATACTCGTATATCTCTATGGCCGTGACACAATAAAAGCAGAAAGCAACGGCAGCGACAGCAGTGTTGACAGCAGGGTTGTCACTTGATAAGCTGATTTCCGGAGTAGATCTTGCCTGTCGAGTGCAGTAGATTCTCTTCCTATTGTAGTAGATCCTATTAATACAAGACATTTAGTATTTTAGCGAATAGTGACGTAATTTTAAAAAATTGCTTGTAGAGATCGAAATTTAAAAGCGTTCCTCTGTTTGTTATGAAATAAATAAAATAAAAAATTAAAAATAAAGCAAATTTTTTTTTTCATTTTAAATTTACTGTACATATAGATAATGAACTCAAAATACATATAAAGTCAGAAGTATATTATTAATTATATGTACATGTATGTATATAAATTTAAATTTTTAATACCAATACCAAATTGGATTACTGAATATAGTGACCTAATTTACCTAATTATTTTGTCATATAAATTATTCGTCCTAGCTTACCCTGGTACCAAAAACTCGAAAAAAAAGAAGGAAAAACCAGCGGATTTAGAGTTTTTGGCCACAAATAAGCAAAAAATAATATATAACTTTTTCTCGTCCGAGTCTCGGTTCTATGCGTTACAAACTTTTGGGCTGGACTTAACTTATAATACTCTCAGATTTCATCTAGAGTATAAAAAGACGATACGACAGGAACACATTTTTGGCGACGAATGACCTACTATGCGTTCTCGAACTTCCTACCTTACGAATTATGGCTACATACCTATTAGTACCTAACTACAAAAGTTCGCTAACCAACGCTGGCGGCCAACGATGGCCCAGAGGTATCAAAATATCAAAAAAATCGTACCGAGTCAGATTTCATCGTACAATTCACTACAATATTTAATTTTGTCATGTTTATATTCAAATTTTAAATAAAAATTAAAGAAATTTTTCTACTTATATGTAGTCATCACATTTTACACATTTTCAACGGACATTTAGGTCGATAGAGATGGCTATTAAAAGATGGTTATTAAAAAAATCTCTGTATAAATGTTAGGAAAATTCAATACGTTTTCCACACTCATCTTTCACAATATGTGAGGCAGGGAATTCACCGCACGTAGCCACACATGCAAGAAGCATGAAACTATGCACATATCTGTAATAGCGTCAATTCAAATGCAATTTTGATTGCGTTTAGATTAGTTGTTCTCAGTGAAATTCAACTGTTCCTTCCTCCATTACAATGCGACTTCCATCGCCCAAAATTCTCACCAGATCACCACGGATTTCTGTTTATGTATTTTTTAGGAAGTTTCAGGATCCTAAAACTTATCGAGCTACATATATTAATTTTGTTTTTTTTTACCACCCTCAGAGCCCGAGCCATGAATGCGTCGAAGGTTTAGAGTTAGGACTTTATTGTTGTGAACATTTTTCAAGATTTCCCTTCTGAAGAATTCGCAGTATGGCTGGTTCAGTGTCTATATTGGGGTTTTTTTGCGCATTTATCCAGTTCAGAGTAGTGTATAAAATTTACATTGGAAACACTAAAAATAATGTTAATTTTTATTTATTTTCACTGTAGATAGTAGGCTAGAATAAAGATGAAGAGAGGAAAAATACATTGCACTACTCGTAGAAGTAACACAATTTTGTACGTATAAAGATCGTACTTATGTTACGTACTTACAAACGATACGTACCTATAAACATATATGACTACCGCGGACATCGTTCCCAAAATGTATGGGTTACATGGCTCTTACACGGTCTCGTATACGAAACTTTACCTGTTTTTATGAACTTCATTTTAACCACACGTGTTGGGCAATTTTTTTTAATTTTATTATAATTATGAACTAACAAATAACAAAGTGAATTTATGTTCGTTATCATTTTTAATTTCGACATAATAGTTGAAAAATCGTACATTTTGAGTACAATGAAGGGTTCTCATCGTACATCGTACATAAGGCGGGAAAATCGTACATGTACGATGAAAATCGTACGACTGGCAGCACTGGTGCTGGGGAACCCTATATGGGACATCAAAACTGTAGTAGATTTAAGTGTGACCGTAGTGGTGTAGTAAACGCAATGAAAGTGTAGCAGATCTGCTGCAATTGTAGTAAAGTGACAACACTGGTCGACAGTGCTACTTTTTGCTCTGCCTTATGCTGTTATGACACTGGCTACTTTTCCGGCTTTAAAGCGGCTAGACAATCCAAATGGAGCGGGATAGAGACTTTAACATACAATTTAGACATTGGAGTGAGAGAGACAGTCCGAACAGCAAACTATGGGTAACTGTCAAAAAACAATCCATAACTGTCAAAAAAAAAGCGGCAACAAGCGCATTCGAGCAGTGTTTCGCAACATTCTAGCAGTTAATCCAAGAAAAATCCGCTGGCGGCTAGATTTTCCAGCCGCTACCGACTTGTTTTTGACAGTTCGTTATGTATAAATTATGGAAAGTGGCATGTTATGTTATGAAACGCGCTAAGATCAGTATTTTTTATAACAAATCAGTTGTTAATTTCGTCTACCAGATGCCGGTAGCATCAGCAAGGGTATTTTTTAGCGGTAATCTCTTTCTCTCTATATTGGTTGCCTTGTCGCACGATTGACTTTTATTGCACTTGAAACTAGCGAGGAAATAGCCAGTGTCATAACAGCATCATAATAGCATAACTGTCAAAAAACAATCCATAACTGTCAAAAAAAAAGCGGCAACAAAGCGCATTCGAGCAGTGTTTCGCAACATACTAGCAGTTAATCCAAGAAAAATCCGCTGGCGGCTAGATTTTCCAGCCGCTACAGACTTATTTTTGACAGTACGTTATGCATAAATTATGGAAAGTGTCATGTTATGTTATGAAAGGCGCTAAGATCAGTATTTTTTATAACAAATCAGTTGTTAATTTCGTCTACTAGATGCCGGTAGCATCAGCAAGGGTATTTTTTAGCGGTAATCTCTTTCTCTCTATATTGGTCGCCTTGTCGCACGATTGACTTTTATTGCACTTGAAACTAGCGAGGAAATAGCTAGTGTCATAACAGCATCATAACAGCATTATGGATTGTTTTTTGACAGTTACCCATAGTTTGCTGTTCGGACTGTCTCTCTCACACCAATGTCTAAATTGTATGTTAAAGTCTCTATCCCTCTCCATTTGGATTGTCTAGCCGCTTTAAAGCCGCAAAAATAGCCAGTGTCATAGCAGCATGAAAGTAGAAGCAGGAAAAATGTGTCTATGCTAACTGTCAACAATCACAAGTATTTTAGTCTCTTGACGAAAATATTTTGTTTCCGTACATTTTTCTGAGCTTTTCGTTTAAAATGATCATTAAATACGAGTATATGGAAACAATTTTGACACCTTTAACTTTTCCATTGCTAACATTTCCAATTCTTAAGGGATTTACGTTGGCAGTACTGAAGCAGAAGTAGAATTTTTTGAATTTAGAACGAGCAGCACTGTTTTCGTTTCTAAAAAAATGCTGCTTCTGCCGCTGCTTTTATTGTGTCACGGCCTTTGGAGGTCGAAAATTCCCACAATATGGGAAATATCCCACGATCTCATACCGCTGCCGTAACCTGCATCACACCAGACAGATCTATTCACAAGTTACACACAAAAAACAAGACTCAATTAAATCCAGAAAGAAAACCTGTTCAATGAGATTTTTATTTTGGTGGGTTGGCGTTGGCAGTGCGACCGTTTTGAAATTTCTCAGGGTAACAAATTTGCGTAACAATTGTTGGCATGCGTAACACAAATATTTTCTTAAAATGGAATTACACACATAACACTGTAGAGCCCCTACAAATTTCGTTATTTAGAAAAATCAAAATTGCAGTACAAAAATTAATCAAATCGAAATAAGTAATATAAAAAAATTCAATAGAGTAAAAAATAGTAATTCAAAAGGACAAGACAGTAAAAAATAGGAACTTTTCAAAATAAAATATCACAGAAAAACATAATGATATAAAAATATAAAGCAAAATTTTTAAATCTATTCTTAATAGCCAAATCTGACGACTTATTTCAATTTCAAGCTTGTATGCCACGCTGTCAGCAATGCAGTAATAAGCAAAGCAACATTGCGAATTCGACCGACGGGATACTGTGAGATTAATTTGAATTCGCTATTTCGCATTGCTTATTGATGCAATTTTGATAGTTTGGCATACAATGTAATATAAGCTTTAATCAACGTTTTTCACTTGACAGCAGAAGAAACACCAGTTGCCTGAAATTCTTAATAATATGTAAGAAGCGGTTATTGTGTGCACGTTTTGCTCTTCGCTTCGTTCGATTCCTTAAAGGATGCGAAATGTGATTGCGATGATGTGAAATGTTGTCGTTAATTATGGATGCGGTATTGGTCAGCTCTCGGTCTATCAGTACAGTAAATTACAATGCAAACTAGAGGCGTGCACCATTATTACATTTGATAAGGTTCGTGTTCGTCAACGTAGCATATTTTTGTTGTACATAATTATTTAACGGCTAATTTTATCAGCGTAACAAATTGATACATGTAGTAACATACTAACAAGTAATTGTCAATAGTAGCACTTTGCTACTTCGTATCACTTTTGGTTACACAGGTGCGCATCTAGACCTCTTTCCGAGTGTTTAGTCGCGTATCGATCGAAAGGGATCTGTCTTGCCTATTAAACTGTTTAGTTTGGTGAGCGATACAGAACCAAGATCAACGAGTTTTTATTGCTGCAAATTGATGATGAGACTGGAGGACATTTGTTTCAGTCAAGACGGTGTAACGGCACACACAGATCGCGCGACAATAGACATTTTGAAGGATTCGTTTCCGGGTCGCCTAATGTCCCGTTTTGGCGATTTGCACTGGCCGGCAAGATCGCCAGATTTGACCGCTTTAGACTTCTTTTTTGGGGTTTTTTGAAGTCACGTGTCTAAGCCACAGACTCTGAGAACTTATCGCCCGAAGTTCTCGCCAAAACGATTGATGCGGCAAAAAAGCCCAAATGGCCATCAACAATGGCGGCGCCTACTAGACCGATAGCATCTTTAAAAAGTAATGGAAAATAACTTTAAGGTTGAAACATTAAAAAAAATCTGCCAACAGTCTGGGCGTAACTTTATTATTTTATGGGTAGAAGTCCGAAACGTGTTTAATGCTGAGATGCGTTGTAGGTTACTAGGCGACTGACAACCTAAAAAATAAAGTTCCAAATAGCCTCCTGGTTATTCCTTAGATTGTCAGTTCCATTGTAACCTACACCGCATATCAGCATTAAACACGTTTCGGATTTCTACCCATAAAATAATAAAGTTTTTTATCAATAGAATATTCATTCCTTAGAAGTAAAAGCGAATTCAATCACATTAAAGCTAAGAGATTTTCGGAATCAATGAAAACTTGAACAATACCTCCAGGGGGTTTAATAGGGAAAGTTAGTTACTCTAATAGCACATCTACATATACGCACTAAGTTTCAACTTTTTAGCATAAGCGGTTTCTAAGATATAAAAAACCACCCCTCACCCCCGTACCTTGCTACCACTATGAACAATTTTTCTAGGATGTCTCTATAGTGGCTCTATATAATCCTATATTTTTAGCTTTCTATTCATTCTGGTTTTCGAGAAAAAAAAACAAATTTTTTTTCCTTTCTACCCTTTTTCACCATCACCCCCTACACTCCCACCCTTAAAATTTTTTCCTACTAGAGGTCTACTGACCCCAACTCCTGTAAAATTTTCAACATCATATATGATACGGTTTTTGAGATATAAAAATGACATTTTTTGAGAAATTGCTATCCACTCACTTTCGTGCTCCATCTCCCCACTCAAAAATTTTTAGGTTCAGTAAACTAAATTTTATCTTCCTGGTGTAATTGGTTCGGAAGATATTGTAATACAAAGTTTTTCACCCCCAACCCCCCACCACCCCCCTTAAAAATTTTAGCCCTTGTCTATTCTTGAAGTATCCTTAAGGACAACAACAAAGTTTCAATCTTCTGACATCAATCGTTCAGGAGATATGGATGTTAGAATGTTTCAATCCCGGCTTTCAAGCGTTTTGGACTCATTGTTTTCCCCCACCGCCACACCCCTAGACCCTTATCGACCATTTTTTTGCAAATGAGTCAACTATCATAGTACTACATAAGTTCCAAGTTTCAGTCTCCTAGCATAAGTGGTTTCTGAGATCTGGAAACCAACATTTTTTGTCTAAAACGCTCCCCCATCATCCCCCCCTTCACTCCCACCACCAAATATGCCACTCGTAGGAGTTTACCCAATCTACCCACCATAAAAATTTCAACTTAATACCTCAACGGGTTTGGGAGCTATGCGCCTTCAAACGATTTTGCATATGGCGTCTACGGCGGACAGACGGACTTTTTTTTGCTTTTTTGGTGTTTACTAGTCCTAAAACGTGTAAATACAAAATTTCAGTGTAGCAATTTTTTTTAAATTTTATGTCGATCACAATACTTTATTATTAAAAAATAATAAAGTAAAATTATAAAATAATGTCGTTTCATTTTAATGATATAGCAAAACAACATCGGGTGAGTGTTCTTGGGCCACCCTGAATGAATATTGGTAAGCCTTAGCCAATCAGCAACCGTGAAATGTTACATTCGGCATCCAACAGGTACCTTGCACCATGCTTGCATCTCACCATGGATACACTGCTTGTATACAAATTATGTTATTCAAATCATGATATGCGATACAAGATAGCTTGATACACAGCCCATACATGTTATACTTTGACATTTAGCTATCAAAGACAAAATTTCTTCGTGCCAAACGTTGCAGTATGATGTTCCGGCGAATAGCACTTTCATTGCTAATAAAGAAATGTACAAAGCGGACCATCATATCATACACAAAAACGAAAAAACGCTCAAAGAATTTTAACTGACGGAAGAATATAAAAATCCACAAGAGTCATTCATTGGAATTTCAGTTGATTTCAGTAACAGATGGCGCTGATGGCAGTTAAAAGAAGGCTATATCAGCTAAAATTATCGAATTTACATACAAGGAAACAGGTTTGATATTATGTAGATATCAGCTCGTTGACGTACTATATGCATAATATTGGGTGATACACTGGTGATATTGACGATATCATGATTTGTATACGAGCTGTGTATCCAAGGTATTACTTCTACTCCAAACTGTCAAATTTCTGTCTCCTTCTTCTTTTGACACTGAATGACAAAGGCGCCAACGAATCCTCTAGCATCTCACTTCCACTCCAGTTCATTATTCTTCTTTTTCCTTCTCTTGAAAAATTACGCTCATGTACACGAATTTTACACCTTCCACCACCGCCTGTTCATACAAAATCAATTTGGTTTCGATGTCGTCAACGTACAGTATTCAAAATTTGCCTGCTGGGTGTGTGACGTCAGGCATCTCGTTTGTGTTTAATGTCGATGCCAGCGCTTGCGTTGTGTTTTGGCGTACGCTTTCCGAAGCTATTAATTTCATCAAACTGGGTGGATCCAATGATTTCTTAATCGCTGTTTTCATTTAATGGGATTGGCACACACCTGTCCATACCCTAAACGGTGTTTCTTATCACCAGTTTGTTTTTTTTTCGTTAATTTTTAATTTTCTAACTGAATTAATTGCTCTGCATACAACACACCAGACGCCATCAACTGTCCTGCCCCGCGAGCCTGGCAATGACGGCAGCGGACGTCACGTTGACGTGTACGAAGAACACTTGCGAGATGACACATGACTGTGAGCTAAGGAAAAGTGTACGGCTGGCAGGCTGTAAATGTTTTATTTGCTCCCAGAGAATTTCTTTTAAGAAAATTGCTTTTGCTTGATCGCGCGGTGAAGGTTAATTTTTTTAAAAGTTCGGATCAGTTCGATTTGTAGCGATTGCGGCTGGTGGTGTAGTTGCTGCCTGTGTGTTTAGTGCAATTTTATGTTAGTGATTCCGTGTACAGTTTAGTTTTTAAGTTCATGTTAATTTATTTACATTAGATTTATTTTTTGTAATTGCGGCAACAAAACTGTAAGGCCAGCGTCGAATCCCGCGGTCCAGAGGAGTTCGAATGAGAGTGGTGCGTATCTGGGAAGAAACGCATGTCATTTGGGTACGAATCGAGCAATAACAAAAATAAGTTTCGAGTAGGAGTCGGTGGCGCCCGTGCGTTCTTCGCCAGACAAAGCGAATATCCAGAAGCATTCTTGTGCCTCGTTAGCGACTACATTGCCGCTGAATTACAGTACGAACGGAATAACATGCGGCAGGTGAGCGTACCTGACGTATCGTACTGGTGCTTTTAACGGCCTGCTGAGGCTTGCGGAGCAATCGGAGTATAAATCGATCCCGTTCCCGTGTCGGCCGAGGCCTCGTCCCAGTTCCCAACCCTCCAGATGAAACTTATCTTATCTGCAAGAAGTTCATAGCGTCATAGGAAAACAAAAGATTGTCTCGGTATTTGTATCTGGTACTGGCTAATTCGTTTGTTTTTTCTGGCTATCAGAGGTCTTAGTCTTAGCATCAAACAGTTCTAATCGCATGAATTGCTCCACTGGATAAAGTTTTATTGTAATAAACTTCACAATGCTTCCGTTAATAGAAGCGTCGTTTGTAAGTTTTCTATGAAGCTCTCTAGAAGCGATGTGAGCGGGGAATTCCATGTTCCGGCAGTGGTTTCGTTGTCCGTGGAACCGCTTGCTTTTTATGGCTAATTTGTAGACCTTGCCTTTTATGTTTTTTTCTATTCTGCCCTTTTATCCACTTTGTCAATTTTATCAACTTGATTGTCCAGACAGATAATTCTTTCCCGGGCTTAATCTTTCTGTCTATAACCGTCTTTGCTAATTGTTCTATTGTGCGCCGGGCTACGATCTAAGAAGCGCATACCGAACGCTCTTCTATGTGACCGCTTTATAATTTTACGTACAAGCGACACAGCTACATGCTGGACTTACACCGAACTATTGCGACGGTACTTTAGCCCAACAAGCCCATCACAAACCAGTTTCTCGTCCAAAAAGTCGTGCAACATTAGACTTTTTCGTCGCCTGAATTCATGCGTTCGTACTTAGTTAAAAAGGATTATCTCCGCAAGATTTCACACCTTCATCTTTTCACCTTCCAACGAAATATGCTGGCTAAGAAATACGTACACAAGTTCAAACGCTTCTAATTTAAATATTTGTTTACTACATTTTTCCTTCTATTTCAGCAAAATATTGAAACGACTGCTGTTCTGGTGGATCGTATAGGAGCGAATAGCATCAGAAATTATTAACACATGCTCGTGCACAGTCGTCCCCAGCCTGGTTTAGGGCACCATAGAGATTGCGGTCCCAAGCTGTTCTTCGTTTTTTAATATGAAAATAAAACTGTGGAAGCGGTAGCTTTAACGCTGAACGATATGCCTCAAATATCAGTGTGCCAGACCTTTGCTGGCAGTAAAATAACAACGAAGAAGGAACGAAGAGTTTGTTTTTAATGAACCTGAAAATTGGTCCCGGCATTCGTGAGAATGCCACAGTTGGGACCAGAAAAAGATATAAGCGTCTCCAAAAGAGACGCAAATTGCCTTAAGAGCTTTGCTGAAAAGAAAGAATGGTTAATTTCTTCAACGATCTTTACCTGTTTCTTCTTGTGGTCGCGAAAGGGAGAAATTGAAATGAAAAATTGCTTTTACGGCAGATTTACCGGTCGTCGTTTTATTGACATCGATCTTTTGACTACGCGTATTCAAATAGACTAGAGACCCTATCGCTAATTAAAACTTATACATATACTAAAAAAGTGCCGACTGACACGGAATTGAGTAACGTGTTCCATTTTGGAAAAATAGTCAATTCTGTGTCACTCGGTTAACTTTTTTTTTGAAATTCAATCCAAATCTTAATCGGGTCGCACCTTGCGTAACGGAATTGGGAACTCTAGCCGAACAGTCGACTGTTTGGCTAGAGTTGCAATTTCACTTCCGTAATGCAGGCCGGCGCTAAGACCTGAAACGAAACTCCAAAATTTACTTCTGATTAATTAAACGCTTCGAATATGATATTCAACAACAATTGCCGGCAGAACGAGCTATCGCAGTTGTTTGCAAACTATGCGGTTGCTTACGCTTTTCGTTCAGTTTACAAAATTACAAACTGACCTGCCGGTAATTGGCGAGTGAGAGTAACTCCGAACCCCGATTAAGGATGCTGGCAATGTGCTGGGCACAACACTCGGAATTTATAGTAGGTACAAGTATGTCATCTCACTGAGTTTCAATTCCAACGACAAAACACGGACAGTAGTAAAACATTGTACATTGTCGGTATGTAGTCCGAACAGCTCGTCATAATGCGCAGAAGAAAATCAATGTTTTCACCGGGAGTACCTCGTCATCTCTTACCCCTTCACTTAAAGGGCGAATTAGTTCGCGAGTGATCGAGCATCTGAAATGACCGCTCCCAATAGTGAACTGAAATGTGCAAGCCTACTGCAGACTGATAAGGGAAAACAGTCTTAGATTAGGTACCGGTGGGATTTTGGGTGGTTTCGTTTCGATCAGCAGGCTTGCCCTCAGTATGGGCTTAACTTTCACATTCCTTCTATTACCACCACATCAAAGGTTTCCCTCTTCTAGGGTGAACACTAGTTCGGCCGAAGTCAAGATGCAACTTGATTAAATTTTGAGGACAGAATTAGGGTAACGGAGTCTGGGTCTGACGTAATATCAAGATTTCAATCCTCGTGCGCCTCGAGTCTGTTAGAATGAGAATTAGAATTTCGCTCTGTTCATTGGTATATCGCGATTTTTTCATTGCAGTACCTTAAAAGCAACCGCTACCATCCCATACGTCTTTCAGCGAGTTTACAGTTGCCTTGCCCCTCGAGTTTGATTATTTTCACCCGGCTCCATGCGCGAGTACTACATTGATTAAAAGTGTACTTTTTAATTTTTCATTTGTTGCACACCTTTTTGAAACTATTTCACTTTATCTTTTCAGATGCTAGAAGCCGTCAATGTAAATAATAAAACTCTTGTACATTTCGTTCCCGATAAGTTTTAAGTGAAACAGACAAACGCCTTAAAATGTCATCGTTACTTTTTTCAACAAAATGGCGTCGGCTCCAACTGCGTGGAAGCAGAAAGTATACATTCTTTTTGATAGTAGTGATTATATTCATTTGTTGTACACAATTTTGCCGCGGTGACACTGAACCGAAGCCAAACTACGAGGACATGTCCACACCGCTTGCTGTAAGTACATAAAGATAAACCCACCGACTAGTTTACTAATTTTATTTGTTGTTTTTTAGAAATCACCGGATGATGGGAAACTAACGAACAATGCAGGAGGCGGTGTGGCCTCCAAAACGGCCACAAAGAGTTCCTTACCATTAAGTAATCTAGGATTTATTCATGCTTTCGTTGCTTCAATATCAGTTATTTTGGTTAGTGAATTGGGCGATAAAACATTTTTCATAGCCGCGATAATGGCGATGCGCCATCCTCGCGTTACAGTATTTGTGGGTGCGATTTCGGCACTGGCACTCATGACAATTTTGTCAGCGGTTTTTGGTATGGCCGCAACAATTATACCACGTGTCTATACTTATTATATCTCGACGTTCTTGTTCGCTGTGTTCGGACTGAAAATGCTTAAGGAGGGCTACTACATGAAAGTTACGGATGCTCAGGAGGAGTTAGAAGAGGTGCAGTCCGATCTTAGAAAGCGAGAAGATGAGGTAGGTGGCATTTGTTTTAGTTTAGTAGTCAAAGAAATCATGCGTTAAATATACCGCGAACGAGTTCGTTAAGAAAATTCATGTTTGCAGTCTGAAGGGACTAACTGAAAGCTTTCCCAACTTTGGGAAGCTTGCGTTCCTTCTAAACGAATCGATGTTATTAACTTTTTCATCTTATTCAACTTGTTACAAACACGGTTTTATCGTTATGAGAGACTGAAAAATAATTAACAAATATTTGCAGGACACTTCATTTTAGTTTTACACATGGTACCTAACCCTTTAAAAACATGAATGATTAAATTATGTTTTATATACACTTTTCCCCGCATTTCTATCCCTGCACCTTTCTACATGGTGCATGAAACGAACAACTTTTAACTAACATTGGTATGGATCTCATTAAGTTTCAAAACACATTTTGCATTACTTTTGAGTAGTAACTAAGGCCTTGATATCTTTCTAAGGGTGGTTTTTAATATGGAATGTGATTCATATCAAATATCTATCTAATATTTTGGATGTTTTTATTGAATATGACTAGAGGTTGGACAAATTTTTCGGTAGGCTTGTTATTTTTAAAAATAAAACTAAGATGATTTTTTTCTGTTTTGTTTTGCACTGATTGTGGTGAATGTGGTTTTAAAAGCACTCGTTTCAAAAATTATGGACAAAAATAGATCCTATTTGTCGTTGATGAAGTTCCTAGTGTTGGGCCTTTTCCATTTCCTCAGTAACAACCTTACAGAATGCTTACATGTTGTATGTACATCATTATTTATAATAATCAGGTTTAGTAACTATTGACGAGATTGTTTAATACGAAAATTTTGTACCTGTTTTTCTGTGCAAACCCCACGAACAATGTGAACAGATTCAACTTTACTAGTTTGAGATCTGATTCGTATAGACCGAACTTAAGATAAAGAACGTTTATGTTAGTGCGTATACAGTTAATTTATTTTGGTCCTGCTTGAGCAATTTTTAATTGTAGAGGTAATGGTGCTGTATCACAAAAACTATGGAACTCTTCTGGACTTTCGATATCCGTTGATGCCGTATCATTTTCTTTAGAATATCCTGTTGCAATATTTGTAGTGATTTCATCATCAAAAACAAAGTATTGTTCGCCTCCTCCTCGACTGAAAAATGTTTTCTTTTACCACTCATTGGGGAACTTACGAATATTCGAAAGGTAGTTTCCTATAATCGCATCTTCTTCTACAATGTGTAGTTTTCCTTTAGCGTCGCTGGTTCCCTTTCAATGTGCGTTCCGATGTTTTCCGAGTCTTAAAAAAAATAGTTTCTCAGCTCACCATTCCACCAGGGTGGATTGACTTTCTTTGGAGTCCTGGGTAACGGACAGGACCTTTTAAAAATCGTTACCAATATATCATTGCAAACCATGCCTCAATTTTCAGATCAGAGGTGGTTGCTTCCAGTCTACTTCTTGCCTTCTTTGCTAGAAGTTTATTTCGAAAAGAGAAAGCAGTAATACGACATCAAAAGTCTATTGCTGTTTATACTATCCCGTTGTCTCTAATGCGACCCCATTTACTGCTCTTATCGAGCTACCGTTCTGTCCTCAGTGGAATTTCGTCATGTGGTAAGTAGGCCGGCGTCAAGCGTATCTGCGTACTTTAGCACAGACGTTAGGTTTTCGTTGCTGTATTTACACTATTTAACAAAAACTTTTTATTAATGTACATACAAATCCTAGGTTTATCCTCGCATTTCATATAGTAGAACCTGCTATTCTTTGGATAACATTCTTGCCAAAGGTTCCAGAGTCAGCGGCACCGAGAATTGCTGCTCTGACGTGAAGGCCGCCAAACAAGAGATCGGCACCTTTTTGTGGTGAAGCTTGATTCGTATCACCCTACCCATACCCTACACAGTTCATTCCTGTGTCATTGCCGCAGTTCATTAACTTCGGTGAGCGGTCGACGTCCTCAACCGTCCTACTGGAGCGGAGCTGATTCTTCGAAATTATCCCACACGCCTTCCAAAAAACTAACGCCATGACCTTGCCTGCAGATGGGACTGCCTTCGCCTTCTTTGGAGCCGATTCTCCCCTGTTAGTTCATTGTTTTAGCTGTTCCTTCGTTCCAGGTGTGAAGTGAGGGACCCACGTTTCGCCCATGGTTATAAATCGTCGCAAAAACTCTGCGCTATTGCATTAGTTATCGCCAAACACTCGATAGAAACATCCTCACGAAGTTGTTTTGTTCCATTGTGAGCCAACGCGTCACTCATCTTGCGCTTAGCTTTCTCTTGTTCAAAGTTTCTGTCAATATGCGATGTGCAGGATTTTTTGAAATGCCTAACATGTCTGCAAGTTCACACACTTTCAGTCGACGGTCATCCTATACAATTTTGTGGATTTTCTTCACCATTTACCTATATCGTGGTCACCTTCTTTGGTCGACCACTGCGTTGTTCGTCTCGACTGCTCGTACGGCTTCATTTAAACTCTGCCACCCAATATTTTATTGTTGCAGGGAGGAGAAGTAGCAGACTCCCCCAGAGCGCAATTTAACGTAAACGTATCGTCTTCAAACTTCAAAATTAACACTTAGGCCCCGAACACAATGCTCCCGTTCCGTTCCGTTTCGTTCAGCTGTCAAAGTAGACCTTATGGGCTGACCATGTAAATGCACACAACGGTCGTAACGGAACGGATCGGAAAAGTTGACCAAAATTCAACTTTTACGGATCACATAACCTCATTTGTCGTGATGGAACGGAACGGGACGGGAGCATTGTGTTTGGGGCTTTAAAGTGATGGGGCTTTCTACCATAGTATTTTCTTTCGCCATCTATACGTCAGGTCGGGTACTTTTGGGACAGCTTTCGTATCGCGCGATTAAAGATCTCGTCTGCGGGTACTCTTATGCTGCGTTTACACTCACCCTTGAGGCTCGCCTCGAGGCGAGCCTCTACCCCCATCAGGCCATTGCAAACCGGTTTTCGTCGGCTGTGTTCTTTGCTGTGTTGAAAGCAATTTACACTCAAAATGCCTCTGCGACGCAACATGCCTATGAGTGCGAAACGACAGAAATACGATGAGCTGCGAATTGTGTGCTGCCACAGTTCATTGTATGTGTGTTCACATATGGAAGCGTGCGTCGGAGAAAAGTTGAAGAATGTTAGACTCTTGCGACTCCACAAGCCATCTGATTGGGTGATTTTTTGGTGGGGATAGAGGCTCGCCTCAAACGCTGAGTGTAAATGCACCATTATACCCTAGGCAGACGACACATTCGAATGATCATTCCCATTCAATGATCAACATTGACACACGTCTATCGGAATTACATTCAATCTGTGAAAATATTATTGTTGTTGGAATGCTCAATAAAAGTTACCATTTTTGCATTGGCATGCGGCTACGTTTTATATGTTGAAATAAAGTGATAGAAAAGTGCTAATATGTCAGCACTTGTAAACGAAACGTTAAAAAGATTGATCGTAATTAAGGCCCCGTGTATACCAAAACAGCATTTTTGTTGAAAATAAGGCAAACGGGATTCGCGAAATGTCCAAAGCAGCATAAGATAGGTCTTTTCTGCTTAGACAAATATAATTAGCAATGTTTTCAAGTTTTTGTTGATTATTGTTTTTTGAAATTTCGATCATAAGAAAAATTATAAGCGATTACGTCGAGTAAGTTTTCGAAATGATTGAAAACACACATTTGGTAATTGCGATTTTGGAAACATTTCTGAAGTGATTTGCATTATTTTTGTTTTCACTCAATTAGGAACGATTCAATCTATTTTTTTTGGAATTAGAATTTTCGATTTTGACTTATGTTTGGAAATAATACATTTTGAAAACTCTGATTTTTAAAAAAAATTATGTTTTTTTATTATTAAAATTTTCTATGAAAACCGATTTTTTTTTATTTTGCTTTTTCTTATGTTACTTTATCAAAGCGTTCTAAAGCAACTTAAATTCAAAAAGCTTCAAAAAAGTTAGTATAACATTGTTTTTGCAACGATTTTTCAAACTACATTTTTCAATCAAATTTTCCATTCAGACCACTCGCAGAGGTCGAGCTGAACGGATGTGTGGCTGTGTCGCATTTTTTTTCGGCGGGTATGTTTTTATGTTTCATTCGCTGAGAGTAAAAAGGTTACGATGTTCCCCACCCTGCAAGCCTGCAGCACACGATTCGAAGGCATAGTAACTATATGGCAAGGTGTGTTTGTGTAATCGGCATAATGTCTATTCGCCTGCTCAGAATGAAAAGTGATTTTTAGCTTTTCTTCTTTCTACGTGGCAAACAGGGCAAAAAGTAAATCGAAAAAAAGAAAAAAAATCTGCCAATTGTCTGTGCGAAAATTTATTATTTTCGAGTCAAAGTTCGGGAGTGGTCAAAGTTGGAGTATGTCACCAGTTGTTTCGAAATTATGAGGTTTCTTGGAAAGTTAGTTCTGTTCTTTAAAAAAATTTTTAAAATTGAGATTTTTAGCCGATTAAACATTGGAAAAGCCCGTGTAGACATTCGAATTTCGGTATATTATTTACACTAAAAACCCATAGAAGTAAGAACGAAATTGCTGCCTCATCAGAATTAAGAGATACAACCAATTGGGGTTTGAATTTCGAAAAAACTGTGAAACAGGTTTTTAGACGATTTCATAAGAAGCAACTATCTCATGAGACACGAGAGATTTTGAAAAAATTGTGCAAGCGTAAGCAAACCCTTCACACCCCCTTGGTTTTTGAAATTCGAAAAATCTTTAAATTGGTTTTTGGTCAAATGCCGTAATAAACAATTGTGTATCTCATCAGAACTAAGGGATGACAAAAATTGTGAAATCATATGCAAACCCTTGGGGGTTGAATATCGAAAAATGGAGAAATGAGTTTGTAGGCGATTATATAAAAAGTCTGTGGAAGTGAAAAGCGATCTAATATCTCATCAAACTTAAGAAATATGACGAAGCTTTGAAAACCATACAACCCCCTCACACCGCTTGGGATTGAATATTTAAAAATACTGAAATTGACTTTTTGGCGCTTATATCGGAAACCTTATGAAGTAAAAATGAATTCGATATATCATCAGGTATGCAACCTCCTTACACCCATTTGGGGGTTAAATATCCAAAAGTCCTGAAAGGAGTTGATAGATAAATATCAGGCGCGTATCGTGAAACTTCGCAGGGCTAGCGCAATAACACGATCATCAAATTCTATGAATTCTATAACCATAAACACGTAATTTTCATTCAGAAATAAAATTTCGATTGCTAAATTCCAGGAAGTAAAAAAGGAAAAAACATGAAAAGAAGTTTTAGACGATTATTACACAAGCCCTTGAAAGTGAAAAGATATTCGATGTCTGATAAGACCTGGGGATGTAGTAGAATATCGTAAAAAAGTATACAACCCCCTTAACACCGCTTTACGGGTCGAATTTAAAAAATCCTGAAAACGCTTTCTAGGTATTTGTATGAAGAAGCAGTAGAATAAAAATGAATTCAGTATTTGGGAAGACCTAATAGATATGACGAAAACCGTAAAAATATATGCATTCCATTTTCACTGATCATTTTTTTCACCCCCTTCCGAACGCCAATGGCTATTTTAAATTTTTTTATCTAAATTACTTTTATAGTTGATTTACATATACATACCGAGTTTCAACTTTGTAGCATTAGCTGTTCTATAGAAAGGAATTATTTATTTATCTATTTGTCTCACGAAACAATTGCACTCAATTGTTTCGTAAGATATCGTAATCTAAAGTTTTTCACCCACACTCAAAAATTTGTTTCCAATCTATTCTCCTAGTGTACCTAATATGTTCATTAAGTTTTAATTTCGTGACATTAACCGTTTAGGAGATATGGATTTTAGAATGTGTCGATCTCGGCCTTTTTGCGTTTCGGACGCATTATTTTCCTCCACCTCCACACTCCTTCACCCATATTTTGTACACCGATCCCCTTGAAATCCCAATTTGGTTTTTTAATATGTTTTGAAAAACAATATAATATACAAAATACAAAAAAATAAAACTACGGATTTTGAGATATTCAAGGATAAAGGACAAAATCGTTATCCTTGAAAAAAAAAAATTTGAGTATAATTTTTATTCGTATTTTTTATGTTGCGATAACATTCCCCTTTAAAATAAGCCCTATTTTGTTATTCTATGATGAAAATTACCAGAGATATGAATTTTCAAAGAGAACTCGGACACCATTTTTGCGAAATCTTTAAAATCTTTAAATCTTTATAATTGAGATAGAAACAAAAAAATTAATTTCACTAATTCTTCAAGTACAAAAATTTTCAAAAGAATCGGCGATGGTAAGGTCCCAAATTTCATAATATTTGGCGATTCTGGATGAAATGACCCAAATGCAATAATACGAAATTAATTTTATTTTAGTCCACAATTGCCTATAAAAACATGAATGGAGACATGTCTCGTACCTACATAATTATACATAGTACTATGTCATGCGAATGTCCAGAAATCCACCGTCCACAGAAAATTAAAAAAACCCGAGACATCAGGTCAATGAATTTTCTTCCGAACTTTTCGATCGGATTGTACTCCTTTCCGTTCATACTTTCGCTATTTTTCTGCATTCCGTTTTTCATCATTTTGCATCTCACACACACAGAGCTGTGTAGGGGCATCGCTTGACGATTGAATCGTTGTACATCGTGCGTGATCGTTCAGATTTAAATTTCCGATGCTCTCGAATAATTTCTTACGCTCTCGAAATGAAATCAAAGCAAAATAGGTGAAATTTTCGTTTTTGTATTGGGACTCACGGGCCTTTAATGCACACATGAAATAAATAGAAAAATTTGAACACCTGATTTTCCACTTGTTCCACTAGTTTCATAGGGCTTGACGCTAGATGGCGTTGACAGCGCTTAAACGAATTACGAATTTATCTCGGAATGACCATTTCGCAATTGTAATTCGAATGATCGAATGAATGACCAATTCGACAATTTCATTGTGACAGACGTGATGCGGAATGATCATTCGACTAGGAATGATCATTCGATTGCGTCGTCTGCCTAGGGTATAAGGCCGCGGTCAGAGCCCTCTGAACTATAGCCGCGCAGCTGAATTCAACATAAAAAACCAGAGTCATAACAAACATGACAGCTCCATACAAATCGCAACAATTTTGTATGGCGGGTGCTTGACTTGGATGATAAAAACCAAGTTTTCTATTAAAGTGCAAGCTTTTGTTAGGCAAAGTAAAGTTAAATAGTTTATAAACATATTCAAAAATTAGAATTAGACAAGTTTTCTCATCTGGAATTGAGTTTTCATAGAAAAAATTAGGTTGAAAAAAATATCGCAACTTTCAGCAATGTCGGCATTCTGCCATTTAAAAAATGTGCAGTTAAATTTCTTATTTTTTGAAAGATAATTTTTGTTATATGAAACATATTGCATATTGCTATGATTTTGAACATTTGTTATTTAGTATCGACTCTAGAGGGTTCGTCAATTCCAAAGTTTTGTATTAAAACACCGCGCTTTGGCATAATAAAATATGATTACGAATTCATTCCAAAAAAGATTCTCCAATGAACTGGTATATTTTCTCGTTTTGATCCGTGACGTCACACATCACATAAAAAACGAGGCATTTCTCACGACGAACTGTCATATGTGCGCGGCCTGAGTTTAAGTCGGTGGTGCCGCGGTCCGAATTACGCTCACGGTGCTTACATTATCAACAATGCTTACAGTCGGTCCGAATTGTATGCACACTTACGACGCATATAATTCGGACCGATCGTGTGCACACAGTGTACTCACAGTGCCTATCCTCGAAACAGTGAGCAGTGTAAGCGCTAGAAAATTACCCCTCCTTGCAAATTGTATGCATCGTGAGCGCAATTCGGACCGGTTGTATACGTGCTAAAAGCGCAGAAAGCGTAATTCGGATCGCGGCCTTAAGAGCCGTACAGAATGAACGCAATCGCAGTCGGATTGCAATGTCAAAATGTCGCAACGAGATGCAATGAAACGCTGTAAACCGCAAGTAAACGCTGCATGAACACAATGACCGGATTGAGTTCGCAATTCTATCAGTGTCAATAATCAAAGCGAAATTGATATGGACTCAAAAATCGCTGAATTATTTTTAATGCTCATCGAAATCTCTTTCATTTTCCATTTTATTAATTTCTTCTTTAAATAATATAGTGCGTTTTTGGTTATGATATTGTCATATTTGACATTTCGATGCGTTCACTTGCGATTATTTTAAATATTACGAACTTACTTGCGACTATCTGCGACCCAATCCGATTGCGATTGCGTTCATTCTGTACGGCTCTTTAGTGTTAGTACGCGAACCATCTAATACCTTGGATACACAGCTCGTATATAAATCATAATATCGTCAATATCACCAGTGTATCACCCAATAATACGCATATAGTACGTCAACGAGCTGATATCTACATAATATCCAACCTATTTCCTTGTATATAAATTCGATGATTTTAGCTGATGTAGCCTGCTTTTAACTGCCGTCAGCGCCATCTAAAACTGAAATCAACTGAAATTCCAATGAATGGCAGTTGTGGATTTTTCTGTCCTTCCGTCAGGTAGAATTGTTTGAGCGTATTTTCATTTTTGTGTGCGATGTGGTGGACCGGTCTCTACAAGTATAACATGTATGGGCTGTGTATCATGCCATCTTGTATCGCATATCATGATTTGAATAATGTAATTTGTATACAAGCAGTGTATCCATGGTATAACGTATTAAACGATCCGCGTATAAAGCAGGGATAGGGGTGTAAGTCGAACGATAAGCGAGAATTAGTTCAATGTTTTTTAATAGAGTCCTTGGTAGGCCGAGTAACAAAATTAACAATCTCTTCTTAACACTGCAAGCACCGTTTTACATAAAATTAATTACTTAGGAATCTGAAAGATTAAAAAGTTTATATATTATTAACGTTCTGTTAATTAGTTTATACATTTTATTTATTTATTTTCGTGTTGCGTGTGTTTTCTTTCTCGCTCTCTATCACTTGCAATCTGTCAACTTGTCTGACTTCCAAACAAACAAACAAAATTAATCGAATCCGATGCGCTCAAAGCTGATGAAAACAATAAATGGTGATGTT
Source organism: Beris morrisii (assembly GCA_951812415.1). Taxonomy (NCBI): domain Eukaryota; kingdom Metazoa; phylum Arthropoda; class Insecta; order Diptera; family Stratiomyidae; genus Beris; species Beris morrisii. The sequence goes on along the minus strand of OX638314.1, from coordinate 11,223,126 downwards.
GATCGGAATCCAGCAAATAACAATCGGGGATCGACGACATCCGTACGCATCCACCGAATCAAGGAGGATTACGACAGCGACGAAGGTCAAATTCGAGCGATGCTACCTACCGGTGGCGAGGTCGGTGGTAACGCCAATGATAAGAGCAATGCATTGGCCAATGGCGGCCCGAACAGTGCCGGGCGTCGATCGGTTTCCGCCATGAACTTGTCGCACATTGACAACAACTCGAATAACAATCGCTACTCACTTGATATGAACAACGTTAATTCGAATTTAGATGGCGTTGTTTTGCACAAGTCCGCAACATCGCAATCGATGACAACGGGATCGGCGACCATTTTGAATAAAGCAGATCTAACTTCGAACGGAATGATGGAATTGAAACAGTTCGGGAGCAAAAAATCGGTCAGAACCAAATTATGAGCATTTCTAATTTAGTTTCTAATTTATTTTGGTTTGCTTCAAAATATGTCATTAACTCGCATTAATCTGCATCAAACATTTTACATTATATTCTCATTATAATTTTAGTTTTGTGTGTAATTGCATTTTCTCTTATCACATTAGATCATGTGGGCACATTCGCACTTATTTCATTGTGTTTCGACTCGGGGATCAGAATGGCGAACGCTTTGTGCATTTTATGTTTAGCGGAAAGCAATTTGTTAGAAGTCTGCATGTTTCGCGTCAGTCCATCCATTCCTAATGTGTTCATGTTGTTTGAAATTGTTTTGTTAGACTTAGGATTACTTACGCCAAAAAACCTGAAGCGGGATCCTGGCGTGAAGCGTTGAAAATGCGACGGTTTGTAAAATATATAGGTACAGTTGATCTCCATGGGTGTTCAGTTAATCCCAAGTTATTTATTCTTAAGCTCTTGAGTCGGGACCTTGCAAATGGTCCATTATAAACGAGTGTCCATTAAAAGCGAATCCTCACTTGTGTTCACCTGTACTTTGTAAGCTACTAACAATTTACAGTTCTTTTTAGAAAATTTTTACACATATTGGTGACTTACATAAGCTCTAGCCATTTCCCGGCAGATGGTGTTATCTTAGCCTTTTTGCATCGGGCAATACTACAGCCAACTTCATCGTGAAGCTTTTCAAAAAAAATCTGCATCTGAATCACATAGGATTCATGTGGAGGCTTACGGCGACCATCAACATGCAGAGATTTGTTTCGACGCTTTAAAACTGATGATTTTGATGTTGAAGATAAGGAACGGTCTGGAGCGCCGAAAAAGTTTGAAAACGAAGAGTTGGAAGCATTACTCGAGGAAGACTCATGTCAGACGCAAAATAAACTTGCAGACCCATTAGGAGTTCATCACACAACAGTTGCCAAGTTGCCAAACGTTTGAAAGCATTAGGAATGATTCAAAAGCAAGGAAATTGGGTGCCGTACGAATTTCACGTGTGAACAGCTGCTTCAACAGCAGAAAAGGAAAGGTTCTTTGCATCGTATCGTCATTGGTGATAAAAAGTGGACACACTACGATAACCCAAAGCATAAAAAATCGTGGGGTAAGTCTACATCGGCGGCAGAGTGCATAACAGGCTTGGCCATAATAAATGTGTGGTGTCATTGATTAGGCTGCAACATTCTGTAAATAAATAAATAACAATAAATCGACGGCAAAGCCGAATATCCATGGTTCCAAACTCATGATATGTATTTGGTGGACTCAGCTGAGTGTAGTGTATTATGAGCTCCTTAAACCCAACGAAACCATCACGGGGGATCGCTATCGACTACAAGTGATGCCTTCGAGCCAAGCTTTGGAGGAAAAACGGTCGCAAATACGCGGAGAGACACGACAAAGAAATTTTGCAGCATAACAACGCTCGGCCACATGTTGCAAAACCGTTCAAAGCTTACATGGATACGCTGAAATGGGAAGTCCTACCTCACACGCCGTATTCACCAGACATTGCTCCTTCCGATTATCACTTGTTCCGATCGATGACTCATGGCCTGGCTGAGCAGCACTTCCATTCTTATGAAGATTCCAAAAAATGGCTCGATTCGTGGATAACCTCAAAAGATGAGTCGTTCTTTCCAGATGCTGCCAGAAAGATGGGATAAAGTAGTGGCTAGCGTTGGACAATACTTTCAATGACATGTTCTTTACCAATTTTTTTTTTAAATAAAGCATTAATTTTCACGAAAAAACGGCTGGAACTTATTGAAGTCCCCAATACATTCAATGCTCATGCTCAGGTCAAAATATATTTCGACGCGATTGTATGGAATTTCAGGAATGTTGTAGTTTCTCAAGGCAAGACTCGGTGTTCAGCATAGGTAAGAAGATATTGGCAGTCAAGCCGGGGTAAACCCTTAAGTGAAAACTTAAGTGCACAGATTAAATTCTGCACTTATGGATCTTATACCATACCTGCCACGGCTATTCTGAAGTTGATCGTACAAAAGCACAATACAATTGTGTCATAAGGAGCATAGAATTCGTTATATCATCGTCATCATCCTGACAGCGTCTTGTTTTCACATTGACTGCGAATGTACATCTCTACGAGCTTCGTCAGTATCTTGAGCATGAATGACGAGAGTCTGATGGGTTGAAAGTCCTATGTCGTCGTGTTACGCCTCCCGCCAAGCATATGGGACGTACTTTGCCTGCAGGTAGCCTCTGAAAATAGTGCTCCGAGGCTCTCTGCAGCATGATTGGCCTGCTGCTGTCTGGTCCTGGTGATTCCAAGGGTGCAAATAGCCTAATGGATTCCATCTACATCTATCAGTTCCATCATCCCTGTCGGTAAAGCCATTTGAATACCACTAATGTTACCGTTACCCATAGAGTATTCCACTACCGGTGTGCTACCAAGGAAATGAGTGTCCATCAAGAGTCTCAACCGACGTCCACTCACGCTTCATAGCTAGGAGTGCATGGTTCCTTGGAAAGTAAATTCACTTCCTCACCTTGCAGCTTTGTACCTGTCCCAGTTTTCCTTATTCCCGTCACGCTTTGTTCTGTTAAACTCCTTCCTACTGAATTTTCTAAATTTCTTGGGACCCTGGGCAACGGACAGAAGAGCCTTTCAAAAGCCGGTATTGAAACAGCGTTAAAAACCTGCACGCATTTCTCTATCTGTCGGCAAATCCACCTCTGAACTGGAACACTTCCTAGTCTGTCCTCCTAGGATTCTTTAACGGAAGTAGCAAAAAATTGATACATTCTTATCAGCCTTTTTCCGTGTGGCTTCACTATACAACTAAAATTAAAAATTTCTCCTTTTGTTATTTTATATACAAATTTAAAAAAAAAACTAAATCTTTCTTCGCGAACTTTTATGTTTTTGTGTAAACTACCACTTTATAAAGATGTTTTTCTATCAATTGCCGATTTACCTCTAAGTACGTGTTAATGGGTGGAGGAATTGTCTGTCTAAGGTGCTTTGTGTTTTGTTTCTCTGGGCAAATCGACAAACTTAATAATCACATCGCTTCTCCCGTTCATAATATTGTTTCAGAATTTTAAAATTTCTCCATTCCTAAAACATTATTTTCATTTTTTCATTTAACGAATTGTCTTTTCTTTTTTATTTTGAATACTTTTATTCAAGTTTTCCTGTTTTTGATTTATCTTTTTTTTAAAAAAAAAAAAACCAAACTAATTTGCAGCGAACGTTTTCATCAATTGTTTTTGATTTACTTTTTCCCCTCTATGCTATGGCTGGCGTGTATTGCTGCAGTTGGAGAAAGAGGCGTCGGCTACCTCGATTCAAGATCCTGAAAGTGGCGTCATACGACGCACAAAACAACGCAGCGCTGCCTACATCGCGTCGCGTATATTCATGCAAGCCTTTACTATGACATTCCTGGCGGAATGGGGCGATCGCTCACAGCTGACTACCATAATTTTGTCCGCAAGGGAGGTAAGTTTCGATCATCTTGCTGTGATCAGTACTGAAAAAAGAAACCATCTTTTAGTTTAAAAATATCAATTTTTTCATTACTTTTCTTTCTTTCTCACGCCTTCAGGACGTTTATGGTGTCATCGTTGGCGGCGTACTCGGACACTCGATATGCACTGGGCTGGCAGTGATTGGTGGTCGCATGATTGCTCAGCGTATTTCCGTACGAACTGTCACCCTTGTCGGTGGTGTTGTCTTCATTCTATTCGCGATCAGTGCGTTATTTTTCAACCCCAACGAGGAATAAGAACACGAGATACCTGATTAAATAGTCCGACCAATCAACGTTGTCTGCAGAATACAAAATTGAATCTAAACAGTGTACATTTTTGTTGATATTTTATATGTTAGTCGAAAAGAAACGAACTTAATTAACTTGCATAAAACTTTTGTTTGGCCTGCATTATCGAATCTAGCTTTGTAATATGCGGTGAAGCTAGGCCGGCTAGATATTCACCGTAACCCCGAACCAAACGCTGAAATACCCTTTTTGCCGTTGCTCTAGTCGAATTATGTTCTGGTTGCTTGCTTTAATCTCATATTTTTGGTACACTTTCACAGCTTGAAGAACTGAAGACAGTACAGTTCTACAGCCCAACAAACTTGAAAACTTTCATCATATCAACATACTCACGCTGTACCTGCGTTCTCATATCAAGCTCAAATTCGTCGAAATCTACCCTATCTGCTGATCCAGAGCGGTACTTGTGAAGCAGCTGACGCGCAGTCATCTTTCGCCTACCTAAAAAGACATCAACACTAGGAGCGAGTTGGTAAAATTATCATTAAAAGTAAATATACGGGAGAAGAGCTGGAATATAATAAATTGGATTCATAGGATTTAGGATAGTTAGGGTGTCCTAAAGCCTATGAATCCCATTTAGCTCCATCCAGCTCTTCTCCCGTATATTTACTTTTAATGATTATTTTAAAAGTTAGGGGATAGTTAGGGTCACGGCTTATGTTCTTTTGTGACCAATAGTGATGTTCAATGCAATTACTTTTCAGTATGGAATAATTACTGAATACTTCAAATTAGTATTCGATACTGTTTCAATTACTTTCTACTAGGCTTGTGTATATACTTGTCCACTCATGTTGTTTTTTTTTAGCTCATCACCATGTCTAAGACGAACTTTTTTTTTCGCTCATCACAATGTACCACAGTTCACTACTTCCAACTAGAGAAGATCCAACTAAGCCATATCTTCTTCACGGATCTTTACGGTTCACGGATCTCGACGGTTCAACAGATCTATACGGATCTTTGCGCGCGGATCATCACGGCTCGTGGATCTTTAAGGTTCGTGGACAAAAGCAGATCTTTTCAAATCGCGGATCTTTGAGGTGATGATGATGGAGGATAGAAGATGAAAAATAGAAGATGGCGGATATAGGATTGAAGGGTGGAGGATGAAGCATGGAAGATGGAGGATTCAGGATTGAGGATGGATAATGGAGGATGGAGGATAGATGATGGAGGATGGAGCATGGAAAATGGAGGTTTGAGGATTGGAGATTGAGGATGGAGGATGAAAGATGAAGGATGAAAGATGAAGATGAAGATGAAAGATGAAGATGAAGATGAAAGATGAAAGATGAAAGATGAAAGATGAAAGATAAAAGATAAAAGATAAAAGATAAAAGATAAAAGATAAAAGATAAAAGATAAAAGATAAAAGATTAAAGATTAAAGATTAAAGATTAAAGATTAAAGATTAAAGATTAAAGATTAATGATTAATGATTAATGATTAATGATTAATGATTAATGATTAATGATTAATGATTAATGATTAATGATTAATGATTAATGATTAATGATTAATGATTAATGATTAATGATTAATGATTAATGATTAATGATTAATGATTAATGATTAATGATTAATGATTAATGATTAATGATTAATGATTAATGATTAATGATTAATGATTAATGATTAATGATTAATGATTAATGATTAATGATTAATGATTAATGATTAATGATTAATGATTAATGATTAATGATTAATGATTAATGATTAATGATTAATGATTAATGATTAATGATTAATGATTAATGATTAATGATTAATGATTAATGATTAATGATTAATGATTAATGATTAATGATTAATGATTAATGATTAATGATTAATGATTAATGATTAATGATTAATGATTAATGATTAATGATTAATGATTAATGATTAATGATTAATGATTAATGATTAATGATTAATGATTAATGATTAATGATTAATGATTAATGATTAATGATTAATGATTAATGATTAATGATTCAGGATTAAAAATTAAAGATTAAAAATAAAAGATGAAAGGTGAAAGATTAAAAATTAAAAATTAAAAATTAAAAATTAAAAATTAAAAATTAAAAATTAAAGATTAAAGATTAAAGATCAAAAATCAAAGATGAAAGGTGAAAGATTAAAGATTAAAGATCAAATATTAAAGATGAAAGATGAAAAGTGAAAGGTGAAAGATGAAAGATGAAAGATGGAAAGATGTAAAGATGGAAAGATGGAAAGATGGAAAAGATGAAAAAGATGAAAAAGATGAAAAAGATGAAAAAGATGAAAGATGGAGGATGAAAGATGGAAAATGGGGAATGGAGGATAGAAGATAGGGGATAGGGGATAGAGGATGGTAGATGGTGGGTGGAAGATTAAAGATGAACTATTAAGGATTAAAGATTAAATGTTAAGGATTAAGGATTAAATATTAAAGAATAAAGATTAAATATGAAGGATTATAGATAAAAGATTAAAGATTAAAAATTAAAGATTAATGATTAAAAATTAAAGATTAAAAATTAAAGATTAAGGATTGAAGATTGAAAATTGAAGATGGATGATTGAATCGCAAGTTTTTACAGACCGTGGATCTTGATGAATCGCAGATCATTGATAATAAGTCTTTGCAAACTATGAGGTAGTACATTATACCTATCCTATACATGCTACTTATAAAGCATCCGCGAAGAATAGGAAAGTATCACCAAAGTACATCGTAATGGAGAGTTGCTCTATTGATCTGTCTATTGTTAATTATAAAATATTGGGTTCTATCCCCTAGTCGGTGATCTAGTTAACCCAGTGCTAATACCAGATGCAATAATCATTATTTTTACATGTGGAATTGAGTCGATTTGTTCCCTTTATCTAACGAGGAGCTAATTAATTTATTAAACGGAGCTATTTCGTCATGTGTGCTGCGTTCTGCACGAAAACCGAAATGATTTTCGTTTAATATTTCATGCGTTTCGAAGTACCTAGCAACCATTTCTATTATTTTTTCAACAATAGACATTAAGGAAATAAGTCACTCTTCAAAAGGTTAAGATAAATTAGGTTTATAACAGTCTTCGAGAAAAAGTCTTTTAACTCACATTCAATTGTGAAGTCGTCAAATCCGAAACTTGAGCCACAATTTTTTCAAACTAGTTTCCCATTATTTCCCGCCATACCCAATATTGCCTTAAAATAATCAACTCTGATATTTTTCATTTAAGTACATAGTTTATTTTAAATGAGTTTTCGGTTTGTCGTAAAGGGTTATTCAATAGGTACATAACAATTTTATATTTTAATATAAACGCACCCTGAAACTTTTTTGCTAGTCTTTCAGGTTTATATTTTTATCATGGTGAAGTTCATGAATTAGCAACGTTTGGAAACTCTCTCAATTTTTCTGTGTTTTATTTAAATTCAAAATTATTGTGTCCCTATTGAAATTTTCGATGTAAATAGCTAAGGTCTATTCAATAGGAACATAACAATTCCGTATAAAAATTAAACACAGAAAAAATGAAAATTTTGAATATTTCCAAACGTTACTTATTCGTTAACTTCACCATGATAAAAATGTAAACGTTGACTGCTTTTTGACATTGACAAACTAGCAAAAAAGTTTAAAGGTGCGTTTGTATTAAAATACAAAACTGTTATGTACCTATTGAATAACCCTTTAGCACGACAGTGCAAATGATCCACCTGGATCTTTTGAACCGGCTCAAAGAGCCGGATCTTTGAAAAGAGCGAGATCCGGTGAGCCGGTTCACTGAAAAGATCCGAATTTCCCAATCCCATCTCTAGTCCCTGGTTGGGCTTCTCCAAGGATCTTTACGGTTCAACAGATCTGGACGGTTCAACAGATCTGCACGGCTCAGCAGATCTTTACGGATCTTTGCGGTTCGCGGATCATCACGGCTCCTGGATCTTTAAGGTTCGCGGATCTTTGAGATGCTTATGATGAAGGATGGATGATGGAGGATGGAGGATTGAGGATTGAGGATTGAGGATGGAGGATGGAGGATGGATGATGGACGATGGAGGATGGTGGATGGAGGATGGTGGATGGAGGATGGTGGATGGAGGATGGAGGATGAAGGAGGGGGGATGGATGATGGAGGATGGAGTATTGAGGATTGAGGATGAAGGAGGGGGGATGGATGATGGAGGATGGAGTATTGAGGATTGAGGATTGAGGATGGAGGATGGATGATGGTGGATGAAGGATGGAGGATAGATGATGGATGATGGAGGATTGAGGATGGATGATGGTGGATGGAGGATGGAGGATGGATGATGGAGGATGGATGATGGGGGATGGATGATGGAGGATGAATGGTGGAGGACAGTGGGTTTAGATCAAAGATTAAAGATTAAAGATTGAAGATTGAAGATTGAAGATTGATGATTGAAGATTGAAGATTGAAGATTGAAGATTGAAGATTGAAGATTGAAGATTGAAGATTGAAGATTGAAGATTGAAGATTGAAGATTGAAGATTGTAAATTGAAGATTTTAAGCATAGAGAAAGATCCATAGTCGTTCTCTACTAATTTGTTTTTCATACATTCGATTTGAAATTTCTAGCCGTAAAAGCTCTTCCATCCCAAAAAGCTTCACTAACCACAAGTTCAAAAAACTTGAGTTTAGCCGAAAAGGGGAACAATTTTAAATGATGTTAAGTTCATTCATCGTTGTTTCAGTTTAATTCTTGTGAAATTTTATTTATTATATTGAAGTTAATTTTACCTTACTATTTTCTAATAATAAAGTATTGTGATCGATTTTTAAAAAAAAAAATGTAAATTATTTAAAATAGACCCCTAGCAGAAAAAAAAAATTTTTTGTGAGGGTGGGGGAGGGTGAGAAGGAAAAGGTTCCGATTTTTATATCTCGATAACCTATAGTGATATAAAGCTGAAACTTGGTATTTAGATAGAGCTATATTAGTAGCATGTTGGAAAAATATAATTTTTTATAGGGGTAGTATGGTACGGGGGTAGGGGGTGGTTTTGCTATCTATAGAACCGCTTATGCTACAAAGTTGAAACTCGGTATGTATATGTAAATCAACTAGAAAAGTAAAGAAATTAAAATATAATTATCAGTGAAAATGAAATGAATATATTTTCACGGTTTTCGTCATATCTATTAGTTCTTCAAAAATATTGAATTCATTTTTATTGTACAACTTCTTCATATAAATACCTAGAAAGCGTTTCCAGGATTTTCTTGAAATTCGACCCCTAAAGGGGTGAAAAGGGGGTTGTATATTTTTTCACGAATTCTGCCATATCCCTCAGGTCTGACCAGATATCGAATATCTTTTCACTTTCATGGGCTTGCGTAATAATCGCCTGAAACTCACTTTTAAGTTTTTTCATTTTTCAGCCCCTAAGAGGGTATAAAAGGGTTGAACAAGTTTTCACGAATTCCGCCATATCTTTTAGAAGTGATAAGAAACTGAATTGGTTTTTACTTTCTCGTGTTTCTCTTCATATTTATCTATTAACTCCTTTCAGGATTTTTGGATATTCAACCCCCAAGTGGGTGTAAGGAGGTTGCATATCTGATAATATATCGAATTCATTCTTACTTCCTAAGGTTTCCTATTTAAGCGCAAAAAAGTCAATTTCCGTATTTTTAGATATTCAATCCTAGGGGGTGTAAAGAGGCTGTATGCTTTTCAAAGCTTCGACATATTTCTTAGCTTTCAAGAGATATTAGAACACTTTTCATTTTCACAGACTTGTTATATAATCGCCTACAAACCCATTTCTCAATTTTTGGATATTCAACCCCCAAAGGGTTTGCATATGTTTTCACAATTTTTCCATCCCTTAGTTCTGATGAGATATAAAATTGGTTATTACGGAATTTGATGTAATGACCTAAAAACCAATTTCACGATTTTTCGAATTTTGTGTCAATCAGTGTTGTACTTTTTGAGAAAAATTCATTTAAATGACACAAAAATAATAAAAAATTAAAAAAAAATACAAAAAAGTCCTGTTTTCTCCAAGAAGGACCTGATTAACCACCAAATGTTATTACATTTTCGGAAAGCCCATAAAATTTCACTATACGTTTGACGCCAATCCAACCCCTAAGGGGGTGTAAAGTGGTTGTGTACATATTCACGAATTCTGATATATTCCTAAGGTATATTAAGATTTGGAATTCACTTTTAGTTCTATAAGCTTTAAACGTAGTCGGGGAAAAACCGATTTAAGTATTTTTCTCAATTAAACCCCTGGGGGTATTGTTCAAGTTTCCACCTATTCCTAAAATCTCTTAGGTTTAATGTGATTGAATTCGCATTTACTACAATGAATTATTCTATTGATAAAAAAAATACGTAAATAAATAAAAAAAATCGGCCAACAGTCTGAGCGCAACTTTATTATTTTATGGGTAGAAGTCCGAAACGTGTTTAATGATGAGATGCGGTGTAGGTTACTATGCGACTGACAACCTAAGAAATAACCAGGAGGCTATTTGGAACGTTATTTTTTAGGTTGTCAGTCGCATAATAACCTACACCGCATCTCATCATTAAACACGTTTCGGACTTCTACCCATAAAATAATAAAGTTGCGCCCAGACTGTTGGCCGATTTTTGTATATAAGTTCAACCGATATATTCAATAAATTCAATTATTACTTTATAATTATAATATTACTAGCGTCAAAAATAAAAGTTGTTTCAATATCTCGGCTCCTCTTAAGCCTTTCTGAAATTTTTGTAAGAGCGTCTCTATCTAGCCTCCACAAGTGACGTGCCGTTAAATTGACCAAAGTTATTTTTGTTACTGTGACGCCATATTCGGCGATTGCAAACACGGCGTCCGCCACCATATTACCATTATATCATTACAAGAGCCACCTATCTATCTCTTGTAAACCGTACGTACACATTTCTCGTAATAGCAATGAGGCAGCAGCTGACATAATTGTTAAAATTTCCATTAAAAATATTCGGAAATAAGCAGTGCATTAACGTAGACTTCTTACAAATTGCTTGCTGGGTTCATGTGAGCACTTGGTGTATTTGCTAACTATTGTTCAGAATATAGGATTATGTTTCATGTCAGTATTTGCTTCTGTTTTATTGTAAGATTGGCTGACGTGACTCCTGAACATTCCCTAACTTCTGACTAGAATCTTTGGAAGCCTTTGCAAGGGACACTTGGTTAGGTTCCAGCATTGTATTTATATATTATAGTAGTATCACGAATAACTTCACCTTAGCTCAAAAGATGGCGTAACATGTGCCGATTTGTAGATATGTTCGTCGTATGAATGAACTAAACACAGTCACTTAATTAACATAACTATATATTCATCATATCTAACATAAAAGTAATATACGTAAAAATACATAAACTCAGTTCTGGCTTCGTTTTACTGTAACTGTTTAAGTCTACAAGAACTTCTTCTTCTTCGTTCGTTCTCTCCTGGTCTCCACTATTTCAGTGTTGTCGGATGATCGTTGCTATGCCTGTTGCCACAGATTCTCGAGCTTTTTGCTGTTTCTTTCCACACATCATTCTTTTCTCATCTCGCCTGTCTTTTCAATGTTCTTTGCGGGAAAAGGCGCTGCATGTGCTTTGCCAATTCCCTCTTATCCTACGCGTTCGTTTCATCAGTTCATCCATTTGCTCGTTCTACTATCCAAGAGGTTGATTGGTTCCGTTGCGGCGCGCGGGGAAATTGTGTAGTGGAATCATAGAGCTAATGGAGATGACAAGCCACCGGTTATGTATAAAGCGCTTTGAAGCCAGAGAAGTGAGACAAAACAGATTCGTTATATCAAATTGTTGTTGTTTTGCGTGTTTCAAGAGCGGGACATAATATAAATGTGAGTGAGAAAACACAGGTTCGTTATATCAATTGTTGTTGTTTTGCGTGTAAGTGAATGCGACGATGTCTGCCTTCAACTCAATCGCTGCTTGTCCACTATGAGTGGAATCTTTCTCTGTCAGTCAGTCTCATATAGCTTAGGTGACGTCGAATTTCAATTTCTTGCTGTGCAGACTGTGCGGGGAGAGGAAAGTTGAGGTTCATGTCTCGCATTATATATTTTTTTCATCGTTTGGACGAATATTTTTTCCAGACTATCATTTTCTCGGAAATTTTGGAACTTTAGGAATTTCGACATTTCGGTTTTTCAATCTTGAAAAAAAAATTTTTTTTGCAATATTATTTTTTGTATGGAAAATAATAATTCGACTGGTCCAATGAGAAATATTAACTCTGTTTGCAACAATTCTGTGTAAAATCGTAGTGAAGTGGAGCAAGATCGGGTCAAAATCCCGTTTTTTGAAATACCGACTTCACTCAATTTGTGGAAATGATATCATTTAGCCACGAAGTCGAAATTTTGTACAAATTAGTTTTAAGTGAAATTTAATTTCAAGTTTATTACTTAGCGAAACCCCTTTACTTCTTCCGATAACTAACATACAAAAAATCCTTAAAACACGTGTTCAAAAATATTGGCCGATAAATTCAGAATGCTAAAAGCTAGAAATTTTTTCTCAATTACGCATAATAAACTACCTAAAAATAATATAGTTTCGCCCAGACTGTTGGCAGATTTTTTAGCATGCTATGCTTTGCGGTTTTCGAGAAATAAAAATCAGAATTATTTTCGTTCCACCCCTCTCACCATCTCTTCGCCAGCATCGCAAACATTTTTTTTCCTGCTAGAAGTCTACTGAACCTAACTCCTGTAAAACTTCTAAGCTCATATCTTGTACGGTTTTTGAGATATAAAAATTAAATTTTTTTGGAAAATGGTTATCCCCCCATTTTCGTACTTCACCTCCCCTCTCAAAATTTTTACATTCAGTAGACTGCACTTATGATCTTATATACAATTTTATCTTCCTGGTATAATTGGTTCGGAAGATATTGTAATCTAAAGTTTTTCACCCCCACCCCTACACTCCACTTCCCCTTTTAAAAATTTTAGCACTTATCTACTCTCATATCCCTTAAGATAACTACAGTGTTTCACACTTCTGAGATCAATTGTTCAGGAGATATGGATTTTAGAATGCTTCAATCCCAGCTTTCGAACGTATCGGACACATTGTTTTTCCCCCCACTCCCACACCCCTCAACCCTTATCAACCATTTTTTTACAAATAGGTCCAATAGGATCCAAATTTCAGTGTCCTACCATAAGCCGTTCCTGACATCTAGAAACCAAAATTTTTCGTCTATAACGCGCCCCCCTCCTCCCCCCTTACACCCCTACCCCTCAAAAAGATTTCAATCGTAGGGGTTCATCCAATCTACACACCATATAAATTTCAATTTAATATCTCAACGGGTTTGTGAGCTATGCGCCTCCAAACGGTTTGCGTACGGCGTACCGCGCACGGCGCACAGCGGACGGCGTCTACGGCGGACAGACGGACAAAAACCTGTTGTTTTTTATACCTCGTTTTAATACTCATATGCATAAAAAATTAAATTTCTGTTTGCATATACGAGCATGATTTAAATTTATGAATACTAGTAAAATATTGGATGGGGCTTAAATCTTATTCGTGTTCACACCGGATACTACCACACTATTCCGTCCATGAAATAAACACGCAGGAATTGGACCAGATTTAAATAAAAACCGATATAAATATTTTTTATTATATCTGGTGAGAGAACTTATTAATCTTATATGTATTTTCGTGAGTATGTAACGTGAAATATGCCATATGAACATTACAAACGCACAAAAACCGTGGATACAACAATATATATAGAAATAAAAAACAATTACAAAATGTCATAAAAGTCTATTAAACGGAAATCAGTAAACATTTACTCCAATTCTAATGAGATTACTGCACCACGTAATATCAACCATTAAAAAAAAATCTGCCAATGGTCTGGGCGAAACTTTATTATATTCGGGTCAAAGTTCAGGAGCGGTCAAAGTCGAAGTATATCATCAGTTGTTCGAAATTATGCGGTTTCTTGGAAAGTTAGTTTTGTTCTTAAAAAAAATATTTAAAATATAGATTTTTGGCCGATTAAACATTGGAAACGCCCGTGTAGACTATTCGAATTTCGGTATATTATGTACACTAAAAGCCCATAGAAGTAAAAACGAATTTGCTGCCCTATCAGAATTAAGAGATATGACGAATTGTTAAAACGTATATAAAGCCATTAATTCCACTTGGGGTTTGAATTTCGAAAAAATTGTGAAACAGGTTTTTAGACTATTTCATAAGAAGCAACTTGATATCTCATTAGATACGAGGGATTTTGAAAAATTTGTGAAAACGTAAGCAAACCCTTCACACCCCCTTGGTTTTTGGGTATTAAGGATTGAGGATGGAGATGAATAATGGAGAATGAAAAATGGTGGATGGTGGATCGGGGATCGAGGATGCAAGATGGAAGATGAAACATGGAGAATTGTGGATAGCGGATAGAGGATGGAGGATATAGGATGGATTTTGGACAATGGATGATGGACGATAGAGGATAGAGGATGGAGTATAGAGGATAGAGGATAGTGGATAGTGGATGGTGGATAGTGGATAGAGGATGGAGAATGGACGATAGACGATGGAGAATAGAGGATGGAGGATAGAGAACGGAAGATGGATTATGGATGATAGACAATGGACAATTGAGGATAGAGGATAGATAATGGAGAATGAGAAGTGGAGGATAGAGCATAGAGAATAGATGATAGAGGATGGAGGATAATAGGAACAGTTTTCTATAAATCAATTGGAAAAGGTTTGAAACAGAAAAGCATCATATTTCGTATGAAGAAACAAAAATTTTTTTCTTTCTCAGTTCCATATTCATAGTCATCAACTTTGTTCCGCTCACAGATCATAGTTACCATAATGATAAATTGACTTTCACTCTCTCACCTCCGTTTACATCAGTCTCCCACAAACCACTTCCAACAAATTCTATTTAAAACAATAAATTTTGATTGAAATTTGGAATCCGTCTTCAGCAGGTAGATGTAAAAATAACGTTCCTGGAAACAAATTTTTAGCTATTCAAAATGTTATACGTAAATATTTCACTTTTCTGATTACCGATCCCTCGCGAACTAGTTCGTTCGTTTAGTTCACTAGAACACGTGAGTTCATTTATAAGAAAGGGAATGAAGTTTGAAACGACTTGTAGTCGTCATTGTGGTACGATGTAATGAGCGAAAAAAAAGGTTGTAGTCGTCATTTTAGTAGAATGTGATGAGCAAAAAAAAAGGTCGTCAGTTTACAAGAGTATATTGTAGCACTGAGTTACGAACGGCAATGAATGAATAGAAACGAACTAGGAGCGGGACTGACTGCAAACTAGTTCGTTCATTTCAGTTCTGGGAACGCTCTTCTGAACTAGTTCGTTCGCGAATTACACAAGCCTAGAGATATCGTAATGTAAAGTTTCTTACACCCACTCCCGTACGTTACTACAACCCCAATAAATTCCCCCTCCCCTCCACCAAATATTTGACCGTATTGCGAATGTCACGTCACGTCACTTCGATGCCGATTCAACGTGTCACGTCGATCGAACAAAACCGATTGTGTAACCGCATCGACGTGACTCATTAGCATTTCCATATTGATATGTATGTGTCAGCTGTAAATTGTGAATTTAAGCTCATGTGAATGCTTTCATTTACAATTATTTCATTTTTGCATCGACGTTAATTTTTTTCAAGCGTCACGGACTGGAATCTCATCGACGGAAAATGACGATCAAAGTGACAACTGTCGATGACAATCGACATTCACAATCGCTTTTTCAGGCGTCGATGTCTAATCGGCATCGAAGTGACGTGACGTGACATTCACAATACGGTCAATTATTGCCGATATATTGTCCTGATATAACATCCTGAAAACAATCGCATTTCATCCTTTTGACGAAGATATGGATTTTAGAATTTCTCAATCTCAGCTTCCGAGCGATTCGGGCACAATGTCCTCTCCACACATTCTCGTACC
The DNA here is from genome assembly GCA_951812415.1 of Beris morrisii. NCBI lineage: Eukaryota > Metazoa > Arthropoda > Insecta > Diptera > Stratiomyidae > Beris > Beris morrisii. The sequence continues at coordinate 11,206,900 of OX638314.1, read as the reverse complement.
CCTCCACCCAGGCGCGAACGCAGGGGGGGGGGAGGGTTTGGTGGTTCAAACCCCCGTGGTACCTAAGGCACCAGTAATACTAATGAGTGCCATTCTTTAAATTCTGCTCATGGCGACCCTGTTAGTCCCGTCATCCAGCGCATGCCACCACATGGGTGACCCGTACGTAAGAACAGGTCTAACTACCGTGATGTACAGCTAGTTGACTATCTTCGGGTGGAGGCCCCAGGTTTTTCTCATCATTTTCTGACAAGCGTAGTAAGCATTCGATGCCTTCTTGATCCTGTCGTCAATCGTGAGTTTCCAGTTCAACCTAGGGTGAAGATAGATTCCTAAGTACTTCACACTAAGGGAGAACGGAATAGTAACGCCATTCAAACGTAGGAGCATGAATTCTCGGTCTTTTTTTCTCGTGAAAAAGATAAGGTCGGTTTTCTCCGGATTGATGTTGAGACCGCAGCCCAGCCCACCTGCACAAAGAAAACAAGCGGATTTCAGAGAGAACGACTTTTATTTGAACTTCGTATAACTGATTGGTTTGGTGGTACAAATTAAACAGACTTTAATTCTATCTTGTATTTTACATCTTACAAAATACTGACAGTATATTATTCTTCGTGGGTAAATTTTGTTTACAAAAAAAAGTAGGCGAAATAAGAATAGTTGTGCAGAATTCTACCACTCGCCTTAGTAATTCTGCTATACCAATTAGGGTGCTTTGCTTTGAAGTCCCCACATATAATCATAGGGGTACGGGGGATAAGTACTTATCCAGTTGCAACGAATCTAAAGGACGGTTGAGAGGGTTGTATACCGCGTACAAGTTCAGCTTTCCCATTAAACTTGTGTTGATAACAATTGCAGTAGTTTCCAGATGACCTAAATCAGTCCTTGGAAGTGGGTAATGATCTATGTCGTGCTTGACATAGCCGTACCACCTCCTCTTTTGCCTACCCTATTGTTTTTATATAAAATATATTTCCAAAGGCGAGGCTTGTCGCTAGCATTGAAATGTGTTTTTCCAACAAAAATAACGTGAAGAAAGGGCTCCTCAGCAAAGGCTAGAAGCTCCAATATTTTACTCATCAGATTGTTGGCATTCCATAATGCGCTTTCGGTGTTGCCTTTAAGGCATCGTGTCCAGCGAAATATAGTAAGAAAACACTCCCCCCGTGGTGGAATGAAGAACTATCCAATCTCAGGAAGATTACCAGAGATGTCTTCAACATCTGCTACAAACACAAGTACTGGCAACCTTATAAGGATTGCTTAAAAATATACAAAAAATCTGTTAGAACAGCTAAGAAGCAAGCTTGGGTGGACTACTGCCAATCCATTGAGTGCACCCGTGACTCTGCGAGAATCAGTAAGATATTGTCCAAACAGCACATGAACCCGTCGTTTGTGAAGCGTGTAGACGGGAACTGGACAGACTCCACTGCCGAGACACTGGAGCTCTTAATGAGCACTCATTTTCCCGGATCTAGGGATAGCCGCGTGGACTCCCAAAGCCTTCAGGTTGACCGGCAAACATCAGATTACGACACTACATTGATTGTCGACGAGAGGAAGACTTGTTGGGCAATCAATAGCTTTTTACCGTACAAATCTCCTGGCCTCGACGTTATAATACCAATTATCCTGCAGAAGCTACAAGACATAGTAGCCCCCTGGCTGGTAGCGATTTTTAGAAGTTGCATTTCCCTAAATTATGTGCCCCAGACTTGGAGACAAGTTAAAGTGGTGTTCATACCGAAGGTGGGCAAGCGTAGTCATGAACTCGCGAAAGATTTCAGACCCATTAGTTTGACCTCTTTTGTACTGAAAACACTAGAGCGCATTTTAGACATCCATTTGCGACAGATCCTGGACAGATCTCCGTTCTCGAAATCCCAGCATGCATACCTCAAGGGAAGATCCACAGAGACTGCTCTGCATGAGGTTGTGCGAACAATTGAATACACAATGCATTACAAACAGTATACCCTAGCTGTCTTTCTAGACATTGAACGTGCGTTTAATAACGTTCATACTGAGCCCATTCAAGAATCTCTCATCGAGTTCGGTGTCGAGGAATGTCGAGTTCAGAGAACTGCAGCCGTCGGAACTACAGGTGCAATGAGGTCATGTCCGATGGATGCTTTGAACGTATTGTTGCATTTATTACCTATTGATTTATGGTACATATCAGAAGTACTGTGTTGTGTAGCGCTGTCAGACTCTAGGAATCTGGGTGCTGGTATGGCAAACCTTACGGTCACAGTAACATTCTAGAAACCTTACCAGCGGAAATAGTTAAATCGCCGACCGACTACATTATCCCGAGACTGACCTTCAAGAAGGATTTCGCTGTGGGTTTTTCAACCAGGGCGGAATGGAAGAATGGTTCAGTTATAAATGAATTCGACACAGTTATATACACTGAAGGTTCAAAGATGAACTGTGGAGTCGGAGCGGGAGTTTTCTCAGACACACACTATATCGCAAGGTCTTACCACTTACCGGACTGGGGATCCGGGAGGCCTGTCGGACTTTGCAGCAAGACGCTACGCCAAAGCGAAATGTTGTAATCCTCTCTGACAGCCAAGCCGCAATCAAGGCCTTAGATTCGGCTACCACCTCCTCTAAACTCGTCGAACAGTGTCGAGAAGAGCTAGCCCACTTAGGAAGTCAAGTCAAAGTTACTGTGCTATGGGTCCCAGGCCACAGCAAGATAGAGGGTAACGAGCGGGCAGACGAATTAGCTAGGCAAGGTTCTACTTTTCAGGGCCCTCTCGTGGAATCCGTTCAGGTCCCACTAGGGACTGTTAAGCGCCAAATATCCACCCACTTTCTCACAAACGCGAACTCCAGATGGAGAGGACTGACCAACTGCGTCATATCTAGGAAGATATGGCCATCCTACTCCCGGAGCAGAACAGACGAACTCCTGAGCATGAGCCGCGTGGACGTCTCCAGAGTCACGTCAGTCAGCACGGGTCACTGGCCGATCGGCGACCACGCGGCCAGACTGGGTATTCCGTTTAACGTCAATTGCCGCAGTTGTGGGACGCAAATAAGAGGGAAACTGTTATTCACCTTCTTTGCGAGTGTCCCGCCCTAGCTAGAGCCAGACTTCGCGCACTAGGCAAACCCTTCTTCAATAACCTCGAGGAGATCTCGAAAAACAAGATAGGAGAACTGATTACCTTCTTGAACAGCTCTGGATGGATATGATAATCCATTCAAGACCCAGGTCTCTGTAAAACTATATATATACTTCATCAGCCCTCAACGGCCAGGTTAAACGAGTTATGGTATCAAAACGGCGCTTCCTGTGCTAATTGGGCCCTGTTTTCGGCAGACGGGCCACCACGTAAACCAACCAACCAACCAGGGGTCTATTAGTTCTACTTCTGGTAAAAATTTTAAGCATCTATCTTACACTGTTCTTGAGATATGAGACGTGATTTTTTAGAAAAATTCATGCTCCACCGCTTTAAAAAATTTTACTTTCAACAAACTTCATTTATCAACCTTTATACGTAAACCGAATTTTATTTGTCTAGTACAATTGGTTCGCGAGATATCGTAATCTAAAGTTTTTCTCCCCCACCCCCGTATGCCACTGTCCCCACTAAAAAATTTATTCCCGATCTATTCTCCTAGTATATCTAGAGATGTTTCTTAAGTTTTAACTTCGTGACATTAACCGTTTAGGAGATATGGATTTTAGAATGTCTCAATCTCAGCTTTTTTGCGTTTCGGACGCATTATTTTTCCCCCCACTCCTTCACCCTTTCACCCATATCGGCAATTGGGTCTACTATTGAAGCTCTATATAAATTCCAAGTTCCAGCTTCCTAGCATAAGCGGTTGCTGAGATCTAGAAACCAAAATTTTTCGTCTAAAACGCTTCCCCCACCTCCCCCTTCACACCCACACCACTCAAAAGGTGTCTATTTAAAGGGATATACCCAAATATTCAACTAAATAGCTCAAAGGATTTGGGTGCTACGAGCCTTCAAACAATTTTGCGTACACCGGTAGACGTACGGCGGACAGACGGACTGACATTTTTTTTTGCTTTTGTCGTGTCTACTAGTCATGAAACGAAAAAAAAATGTTGAGGGCAGCAAATTTTTTTTTTTTTTAAAATCGATAACAATGCTGTATTATTCAAATAATAAAGTAAAAATCTGCCAATGGTTTGGGCGAAACTTGCGGTGCGGTCAGAGTCGGTGTATATCATGAGTTGTTTCGAGATAATTATAATAGATTTCTTGGAAAATTAATTTTATTCTTAAAATAAAAATGATTAAAATAGAGATTTTTAGCCGATTAAACTTTGAAAAAGCCCGTGTAGACTATTCGAATTTCGGTATATTATGTACACTAAAAGCCCATAGAAGTAAAAGAGAATTTGCTGCCTAATACCTTGGATACACAGCTCGTATACAAATCATAATATCGTCAATATCACCAGTGTATCACCCAATATTATGCATATAGTACGTCAACGAGCTGATATCTACATAATATCCAACCTGTTTCCTTGTATATAAATTCGATAATTTTAGCTGATATAGCCTTCTTTTAACTGCCATCAGCGCCATCTGTTAGTGAAATCAACTGAAATTCCAATGAATGACTCTTGTGGATTTTTATATTTTTCCGTCAGTAAAAATTCTTTGAGCGTTTTTTCGTTTTTGTGTGTGATATGATGGTCCGCTTTGTACATTTCTTTATTAGCAATGAAAGTGGTATTCGCCGGAACATCATACTGCAACGTTTGGCACGAAGAAATTTTGTCTTTGATAGCTAAATGTCAAAGTATAACATGTATGGGCTGTGTATCATGCTATCTTGTATCGCATATCATGATTTGAATAACGTAATTTGTATACAAGCAGTGTATCCATGGTATTATCAGACTTAAGAGATAAGACGAACTGTTAAAACGTATACACACTCATTACTTCCACTTGGAGTTTGAATTTCGAAAAAATTGAGAAGGGGGTTTTTATACCTTGGATACACTTCTCGTATACAAATCATAATATCGTCAATATCACCAGTGTATCACCCAATAATACGCATATAGTACGTCAACGAGCTGATATCTACATAATATCCAACCTGTTTCCTTGTATATAAATTCGATGATTTTAGCTGATATAACCTGCTTTTTACTGCCATCAGCGCCATCTAAAACTGAAATCAACTGAAATTCCAATGAATGGCAGTTGTGGATTTTTCTGTCCTTCCGTCAGGTAGAATTGTTTGAGCGTGTTTTCATTTTTCTGTGTGATGTGATGGACCGGTTTCTACGAGTATAACATGTATGGGCTGTGTATCATCCCATCTTGTATCGCATATCATGATTTGAATAATGTAATAGCAGTAGCAGTGTATCCATGGTATTAGACGCTTTCATAAGAAGCAACTTGATATCTCATGAGACACGAGGAATTTTGAAAAATTTGTGAAAACGTAAGCAAACTCTTCACACCCCCTTGGTTCTTGAAATTCGAAAAATCGTGAAATTGGTTTTTAGGTCATTACATCAAATGCCGTAATAACCAATTTTATATCTCATCAGAACTAAGGGATGGCAAAAATTGTGAAAATGGGTTTGTAGGCGATTATATAAAAAGTCTGTGGTAGTGTAAAGCGATCTAATATCTTATCAAACCTAAGAAATATGTCGAAGCTTTGAAAATCATACAACTCCCTTACACTCCTTAGGATTAAAAATACTGAAATTGACATTTTGGCGCTTATGTGAAAACATATGCAACCTCCTTACACCCACTTGGGGGTTGAACATCCAAAAATCCTGAAAGGAGTTAATAAATAAATATGAAGACAGCACGAGAAAGTACAAACCAATACAATTTCTTATCACTTCTAAAAGCTATGACGAAATTCGTGAAAACGTGTTCAACCCTTTTATGCCCTCTTTGGGGCTGAAAAAGGAAAAAACTTAAAAATAATTTCTAGGCGATTATTACGCAAGTCCATGAAAGTGAAAAGATATTCGATATCGATCAAACCTGAGGTATAAGGCAGAATTTGTGAAAAAGTATACAATCCCTTTACACCTTTTTAGGGGTCGAATTTCAAAAAATCCTGAAAACGCTTTTTATAAAAATAAAAAATCTGCTAACAGTCTGGGCGCAACTTTATTATTTTAAACACGTTTCGGACTTCTACCCATAAAATAATTAAGTTGCTTTTTTGGGGTTTACTAGTCTTAAAACGTGAAAATACAAAATTTTAAGGTATCAATTTTTTTTTGAAATTGCAGGTCGATCACAATACTTTATTATTAAAAGATAATAAAGAAAAATGAATTCAATATTTGGAAAGACCCTCAATATATGGTATGACGAAAATCGTGAAAATATATGCATTTCATTTTCATTGATAATTTTTTTTGCCTCCCTTCCGAACGCCAATGGATATTTGAAATTTTTTTTTATCTAAATAATTTTTTTAGTTGATTTACATATACAGGGTGTTTGGCACTCCGTGTGGCACCTTGTAAGGGGTTATTCCTTGATATATTTGGAGAAAAAAATTGTTCTACAGGGTGGGTCAATTTTCAATATTAGTGGAGATACAGGGTGGTTAAGAAAAGTGTTTTTGACCGGTATCCTCACTCACTTAAAACGTTAAATCTTGAAAACGAATAATCACAAGCCAAAGTGTTATAACTCGTTTTTAGGCAATCGAATTACCTTTCATTTGATGTAACAGTCTAAATTGTAACTGCACCCAATCTTGAGATATTTACTCGAAAACACAGATTTTTGCTACGTCAACCCTAAAAAATCAGTGATCAATGTAGTTTTTCTCAGAAAACCCCATTATAAAAATGTCATTTTAATTTTATTTTTTTATGAGCCGCATTATTACCTACAAAAGCTGCATACATATGTATGAGTTACGATTAACATTTTGGAAGTAACAGGTAAAAATACATATCAGTTTTTATTTTTTTTTATTTTTTTACATTTTGTAGGTTATACTGTTTTACAAAACATACCAAAAGATTAACTTGGGATCTCAATGGGATCGGGGTAAAAAAAAACTAAGAACATCAGTGCTTCTAAATTATGTTATAATTGTAATTTTTCCATAACATAATTTAGAAGCACTTGGAAAAAAAACTCAAGGATAATTTTTATTCGTATTTTTTTTATATTGCGACAACCTCCCCCTTTAAAATAAGCCCTATTTTATTATTCTAGGATAAAAATTACTAGAGATATGAATTTTCAAAGAGGACTCGGACACCATTTTTGCGAAACCTTTAACATACTATAACTAACAAAAAAAATCAGATAGAAAAAAAAAAAATTTAAATTTTTTTTTTCACTAGTTCTTCAAGTACAAAAATTTTCAAAAGAATCGGCGATGGTAAGGTCACTTCTTTGGCGATTCTTGATGGAATGAACCGACTTTGAAATTTTGTATACGTTGATTTTATAATAGGCGCAGCTGAAAGTATTAATATCAAAAATATCCCCAAGTCCTTCATGTAGTTGCCATACAAAAATTCTGTAAAAATGTCCTAACTTAATTTATGGAACTCAGTATCACTCGAAAAATTGTTCAACCATCCATCGAGTAGCCACTATACAATAGTTTCTACCTGTAAATAAAAGGTCATGCAATAATTGTATGTGCACTCCTCAATATTTTGATATATTCCCAACTAAAACATAAATCGGAGTTCAGTATTTCATCTAGAGGTATCATGCGATTGGCTTGCAGCCGATCGTAAGTGCGTTCGTTATGTTCTTTTTTTTATTATTTCTCAATTTGAACATGTGACGTGAGAACTTTCGTCAGCTAAACTTTAAAAATTCTTAAATTCTTAAATTTTTAACACGAACATTGTCAACCCAGTTAGGTAGTTCAATTCAGTAGAATGCAATTTTCTGCTTTCAATACTAACATTTTAACGAACGGCATTTTACAGTTGCCGCAGTTTAGTTTATGTTTAGTGTTCGAAACGAGTACATATCGTATTGCTGTGAAATAAATATTCTTAACTTCCACCTTAACCAAGTTGTTTTGTGATATTATTATTTAAAAAGTGTTCCTCTAATCTTGTTTGTCCTTCGTAAATATGGTAAGCGCTAAGTTAAATAAAATCATTTACCATTCGTGTGTGAGAATTCTGAAGTAAAATCTCCTGTCATCTTGAAGCGGATAAGTCCTCTATGCTTAAAATTTTTCTTTACAAAATGCTGTTTTTAACATTAAAAGAAGATAATAATGACCAGTTTTTAATCAGTGAAACAAAAATTGGTATTACAAGAAACTTCAGAATGTTCTTAATAAAAATTTTCTTAAAACGCACGTAAAAAGAAAAAAATAATTACTACTATAAAAATTAAACCATAGAATTATAAAATGGGAACATGACATAGTGAAATGGATTTTTTTAATAATCAGATCCGATGTTTATTTGGTAATTTTGCGCAAAAAGTTTTTCGCTCAAGAGGTAGCAATTATAAGTCACCAAATAATTTAATTGAAAAAGAAGATATTTAATTACAGTTCGCGAATTAATGAGGTACCTACAGAAAACAATTCACAGTTTCAAAAAATAGTTATTCTCTAAATCATATATAGAATTTGAATATTAGTGATTCTATGATATTTTTCAATACGAAACTAAATTTTGATATGAATATATATAATGGTCATTTTATCTGATTTTTTTAAATTCATTGTGTCCGATGATAATGATTAAAACACATATTTATATTAAGTTTGATAATGGCATATTTATTTCATTACACTCGTCATACCTACATAATATATCAGGGGTCGCCAAGCTCCTTGATAGTCCGAGCCATTTTTCAAAATTTGAAATTTTTCGCGAGCCGCAATTCAATACGTATTTAAAAGGTATGCAAAAAAGGTATTAAAAAATTTTTTTTACAGAAATTATATTTATTGAAAACATATAAATAAAAGTACAAAATATGTGTATTGAATTTAAATATTAAAAATTAAACACATTTATTTTACTTCTCTTGATAATTCTTTAAAATTTGGTGAATAATTGGTGACAGCACTTCTCAGTAATTCTTTGAGATGCTGGTTAGTTAATACTGATTGGTGTTTGGATTTCACGAATTTTAAAGTGGAATAAAATGATTCAGATAAGTACGTTGTTCCGAATATTGAAATAATTCGACAAGCAGCCTTTTTTAATTCAGGATACTTCGATTCTGGTACAAATTTCCAAAATTCAGTAAGCGACGTCGACTTATATTTTAATTGTAGAGCTTGATCTTCTTGCATCTCTATTAATTCTAATTCTCCAGATGCTTTTTGGGTCATAATTATATTGGAAATGGAAAACTCACCTTGAATTATGTTAATTTCAAATGGATTCAGAAAAAACTCAAGAGACGATTTAAAATATTTCAAGTCTTGAAATCTATTTTGGAATTCCGTCAATATTCCTTCTACCTTTTTTATATACTCGTTGAGTTTTTCTTGTTTAATATTGGAACAAATTTTTTTAATTCGAGGAAAATGACAAAATGTTTTATTTTTAATGTCCTTTTGAAAAAGTTGTAATTTAGTTTGAAAACTAAATATACACAGTGAGAGGTCAGATATTATTTTATCTTTCCCCTGCAATTGTAAATTCAGGTTTTGCAAATGTTCCATGACATCAGTGAAAAACATTAAGTCTTGTAACCACTCGTCATCGTCTAATTCTGAATAGGTTATTTCCTTTTCTTTTAGAAATGCAGTTATCGGATCTAACAAATCTACAAAACGATTTAATACGTTGTAGCTAGATAACCATCTAACAATGCAAAAGAAATTAATGTCATTTGGAAGTTCTTCGTCCTTTAATTCTTTAAGGAAATTTTTGAATTGTCGATGATTTTTTGCATTGGTGCGAATGTAATTTACAATGTGTAACACTGTTTTCATAACATCAGGATATTTTAAATATTTTGTAACGAGATGTTCTCGGTGAATTATGCAGTGAATCGGTATGAATTGTGGAATTTGAGAATCATCTCTTAAAAGCCCAATAAGACCGATTTTTTTACCCAGCATTGCCGGAGCTCCATCAGTTGCAATGCTTACAAGTTTATTAAGAGGCACATCAAAAGTTTTCATTATGGAATCTAATGCATTTTTAATATTGACACCGCGGGTTGACTCTTGAAGTGCTACTAAATCTAATAATTCTTCTTTAACAACAAAGTCAGGTGAAACAAAACGTATGAAAACTGCCAATTGCGGAAGATCTGTGATATTTGTCGATTCGTCAAGGGCTAAGCTGAATGCAATACAGTTCTTCAAATCATTTTTTAAATTATATTCAAGAGATGTATTAATTGCAGTTATGCGTCGTTCGGTTGTGTGTCTCGAGATGGGAATTTGCGAAACAGCTTTGTGCAATACTGCATTATTTGGATCTAAAACTTTAAGTACATCTTGCAAAGTTTTTTTTAATAAACTCTCCCTCTAAATACGGGCGTTTTGCACGAGCAATATTCCAGGCAATAACAAAACTGGATTCAGCCACATTATTAGCTTGATTGCTAAAGGTCATCAAAATTGACTGTTGTTTATTTAAATTTGATTGTAAAGAAGCAAGTTTATCTGATCTTAATTTGGAATTTGGTGCACCCAAAAAAATATGCTGTAAATATGTACATAATCGCTGTTGATTTGTACTCACAACGCAGTTAAAATCGACCCTGCAGCCACACTTGTTAATTTTACAGTTTTGTGGTTGTAGTTTTGAAGTCTACAAATAAAATTTACATATTTGGCAGTATAATGCAAAATAATTTTTGCTCTTAAAAACACAACATTAGCCGTGAAAAACGCAAGAATTTACTGTGGTATTTACATAAATTTTCTGTTGCAATGCCAAAGTGTAGAAGTTAAATTCACATGTTTAGCTGAATTTTTCACAATTATTTTTTCTGTCAATTAAACAACAAAACCCGTAAAAATATCATAGTTTTTTTTACATTTGCATAAATGTTAAGAAGAAAACTACTACGCTTTCTGTAGCTGTAAGAGCGAAATTCGTATTTTTAAACTTACCTCTCTGTGACCTTAAGCCTAGTACTAACTAGAAGCGATACGAAATTTCCCATACAAATTATTCCTTCGAGCGAAAATTGTTAGTGGATTTTGTATGTGATTTGGCAGAAAATTTCGTTTTCGCTTCTAACTAGTACTAGGCTTTATAGTAAATTACATCAATCGTGTAACTCAATATCGATTCTATTCATTGGTTGCTGCAGAGACTATAAGATTTTTCGAACAGAGTCGAACAAAATATAAGAAGAGTTTAACTTGAAAATGACGATGCACAACACACAAAACACAATTTTTAAGAAACATACACATATTTTATTGATATATAAAATTAAATAAATCACAAGTTCGTTGACTAAGAACTAAAAAGTTATGAACTGTCATTATATTATAAAAACTTGTTTCTAAATAATTTAGTACCAGTTGTCAAAGTATTAAGATGAATTATTGGACTTGTTATATCAAATATGCTGACAATTAAATTAGTTTCAATAACTTTGTTTATATTAACCACATAAGAACTATAATGAAAATCAAAAAAAGAAATTTCATACTCTTCTTAAAATAAAAATCGTATTAATATTAACCTTCGTCAATTTCTTCAAAGCATGCTTATATAAAGGCCAATCTAAGAAAATACAGTCTAAACTTCCATCGTTGCATTTCCGTAATTCATGGAGACGAGTTTTAGACGTCTTCTTCCAGATATTTTCAATATCACTCCATGGGTGGTCATTATACTTCAAATACTTCTTCAGTTCCTCATATTCTACTGTGTTCAGTTCTTCGCAATAAGGCTTCTCAATTTCAAAACGATTTTCTTGGTTCTGATCCTTCGATGTTGACTTTTCAGTAGAAGCCTTTCTGTTAAGGTTGAAATAGCAATTATATAGCATTCCTTTCGGATGCTGATATTTTCCTTTCGATAATATATAATAAGTTTCCTATAATGTATATAGTTTATATAAACAATTTTAATAAATACTCAAATATCATTAATTTAACAAAAGCTTAAGGTAAATTTATGTTAGATACTATTTCGTACTGTAAGCCATTCAATTTAGACATTTAGATCCGAATTATAGCCTGGGGTTTTCAACCAATGCATAAAAGCTTGTTTTTATCGCTTTATTCAGTAGTAATGAATATAATTAATATAATATATAATAATATAATTATATTTACTGCGAAAACTTACAGAGGAATAAGTTTTTATAATATTTAATTGTATTTTATCACGGTCTAATGCATATTTATTTTTGGAAGAAACACAAAGAAAATACATAATGATCTTGTTTTATGTTAATCAAAATGAACACCACCTATAAAGTACCCCAAAACGAAATGATCCGTGCTTTATCGTATACTAAGTAAATTGATTGTTGAGTCAAAAATCTAATTTGAATGGCATATATGTATATAAATAAAAGTATTAAAAATACTAATCATAACCTTATCTTCCTCCGGAAATGTCGTTAGATATAAGATCGAGCTCAAAAGTTCGAAGTTTCCTATTATAAAGTTTATAATATTCTAAAACAAGTCCTACAACTTGTCTTTGCTGACGATGAGTCAATGATTTTTTAGTTGAATGTTCGGCAAGAATGTGTTGTCCAGCTAAGGACATATGGAGGATATCTGCCACAGGCTAAAAAGTAAAATAAATTATAAACATCTGATTTGCTGACATACTCTTTCGTATATAAATTAAAATTAAATTTTAAAAAATATTTAATTGCAATCTTTGAATTTAAATTTCGAGCAAGGGGAAATTATAGGTTTAAAAGTTGCGCTTCTATTCACTGCGAATGAAGCAGCAAGCCCCTTTTTAGTACACGAACATAGTCTATTAGGTTTTTTCTTAAAAAATTTACCTTTAATGCGGATCTTGTTTCAACGCTTTCTGCGGAGTTTACCCAACTCTCTACATTCGACACTGCTGATAGAGTGCTGCACTTAGTAATCTCTGTGAATAATGCACATAAGTAATAAAAATAAAATAAAAACATATTTCCCACCTCTATATCCTTCCACTTTTTGAGCTCGTCTTCAAACTCCAACTGAAGACCAAGTTCAGAGGACGGAAATATTTCATTGAAATGTGACGTCTTGAGAATTAACAGGCTTCTTTTATTTAATCCTTTATCTAAGCAAAAAAAAAATTATAACGTTAAATAAATGCCTAGCCTATGCATCTATAGATATAAATTATTTTTGATCTATGAAAACTTGTGTCATTTGTGGGATGAGCGTTCGTGGTGTTCAGCGCTTTCAGTAAACAAAAAACACGCTTTAAGAAATTAGGTTTTTACACCTTTTAAACACGAAAATTATTGCAGTTGATATTTATGTAAATAGTAATATTGAAAGAGCTCAGAAATACCCACATTATATGTGTGTAAAATTAGAAAACTATGTAAATATTTGCATTTGCATTTTAATCAATAAAAAAATTTGTTTGCTCAATTTAAAGAAGCCGTTTTACACTACATATGTAAATACATACATTGTACGTTTCAAACATATTTTTTACGGAAGTTTTCCGAAGAAAGACTGGCGAAGTTTTTCGTGACAAAACATATTCTTTCAAATCCAAGCTTATCTAAATATGGGACACTTCTTCTACACCGAATTTTATATTATCACTTGAATTAGGATGCAATATCTTACACTTGTATTAGCATGCAATATCTTAAATTACAATAAAATATACAAGAAGATTTTCGAAATAAACACAAGAAAAACAATTATTCCCATTTTCATGCACTACTCCACTTATTTATTTGTGATAGAGGAATACCTACTTACCTGCAAGAAATGGAACTACGTCTTTCGATAAATTAAATGTTTTCACAATATTAACCACCTCGCCGTCAATTGCACTTACTCCAGACACCACTTGTTCACTTTCATACGCGTCCACGAATAATTCCTCTAGGATTTCTTCCATATTGGGTGAGTGCGTCTCGTTTCGCGATGTGATTGCCAACGATTGTCGACTTTATTATTTGAAAGTTACCGATAGTTGTGAAATTCATGCGGGTTACCCATAAATGCGTGATGCAACAAGTTGATTGACTGTCAAATGTATGTATTTTGCTGTCAAATTTACAACATTTCGGTACAAATTTAACAACAAATATTTACAAGTACCTGTAAAATCTACTGTTAAGGATGTAGAAGAAATACGCAATATTTACATGTTTAGCAATCAACATGCTTGTTAAATTCGTAATAAACACAAAATATGATAAAATTAACAGCATAATCTGTAATTTCTAGCATTTTACAGAATATTGTTATTTCAATTAGTCTCGACTGTTAAATTAACAACAAAAATTTTTTTGGGTGTGGATACTGATTAGAAAACTGAGGATGATTGGTTTCATAATGTCGACGTAAGTTGCTAGCTTTATAATTTTTGACCGTAGAATTACAAATAACACATAATGCTTTTCCGTTATTGTCAATAAAAAAGAAATTCTCCTCCCACTCATTATTAAAACTTCTATTTTCTTGCTCGTATTTTCTTTTTTTATTTTCGATCTCTGTCGTCATATTTTTAAAAGAACTGGAAATAAATAAAGAAATTTAGAAAATACAAGTTTTGTGTTATTAAAACAATAACAACACGTGTTACATACTACGAAACGAATTTAGTTAACTTACCAAAAATTCCAAATTACAAATTATATCCGTAGCAAGAGTGATACAAATTGTTTCCTCCAGAGGAAAATCGAAAAATCAAAATCGGTCTGGAGTCGGTCGATTACGGACGATTACGCCACTGTTTATGTTCGTTCGCGCAGTTTTCGATGAGTCATATCATTCTTAACTTGGATGGAAATGAAATTTGTTACAACGTTGCACTTAGTCTTTCATATTTGCTGTCAGTAATTTAAAAGACATTTTGAAACACATACGGAACGATAATAATTTTTTAAAATATAATAGCACAAAAATGAAAAGGGAACTCGGGTACATTTATCGAGAGCCACAATAATCCTTCAAAGAGCCGCAGGTTTACCCCCCCCCCCCCTGTAATATATATTTAAATTAATAAGTATAGTTTTTCCATAAAAGGTAGACTCAATCTTATACCTAAAGTACCACCGAATAGTTTAATAATATTCATAGGTGGATGTTTTATTTCTATATTATGAAAAATATCGAATTTGTTTGAAAAACTGTAATCTTTGTCTAAAATGTAACTTTGTAAGTGATCATCAAAACGGTTTACCCACAAAATAAATATTTTCATTTGAGCTCATTAGTATGATTTTAATACTCTAAAAACTAATTTCAAGTGAGTTACTTATAAAAGCTAGAACATTTCCGCCATTAAATTGTGTGCCACTAATTTCTACAGTCTTTAGAACCCAAACATGCTTTAAGCAAAACATATTTTCAGATTTCAATATAAGTTAGGATATATTTCATTTTTAGTGAAATCTACTTTCGCCTCTATTTGTAAAACTATGTTCTTTGGAAAATCATTTTTTAAATTTAAGTAATAGTTCGTTGCTTGTTGATAATTTAATTTAATGCCTAAGCTCAGTAATATATTTTTTCTTGAACATCACAAATTAGCATATAGCTTTAAAAGCTTATGCTTCGTTTCAAAACACATTGCCCACAATCTTGATTGGACCTATTTATACATTATATAATTAATAAGATATTTGGATTTAGTATTTGAATAATTAAATATTTGGACTTAATTTAATCTTGAAGATCAGAAAGCAAACCGTATAAAGATTTCGATTTTTGCCACTCAGTGGCATTTCATGAAAATTATTTTGTATAAGATGCCATACTGATTGTGCTGCTTTCGGATATTCTACGTTAAATACATGACAAATCTTAAACGCTGCACAAAGCGACTTGCAAAATGTTTGACACTTATAAACTATTTTATTGAAATAAACGGAAAAGGACTTAAATGAATCAGAAGGCGATCCTACTGCTATAATTATTGGCTGCATATGAAGTCCCTTGCTGGCTTAAAGCTGCATATGTTCTTCAGCTTTTGTTGTAACATTATGACAAGTCTATATTTAGCAAAAATGTGTTAAATTTCTTCTAGCGTTAGAGAATAAATAACATAGTCACCTGAACTATTAATATTAAGGGCTCACATGCCCCTGCACGCGCTGAAAACCGAGTAAATTTGAAAAATTATTATAAAGGTTACATGGTGGAAAAAAATTTAATTGTTGAGTTCACATATCTTATTAACTATTCAACTATACAAAAAAAAATTTTTTTTTTTATATATATAAAGTATAAATGGATTACTTATGAAAACAATGGCGCATCCTGGTCATAACTTCACCAAAAATAATTAAATTTGCAAAAATAAAAAAGAATCTTGTAAAATAATGTAGTAGTTATAGTCTGACTGAGGGAATTCTTTTTTTTTCAAAAATAAATAAGTTATAGTATTTCAAACTGTATCAATTGGTTTTTCAAAAAAAATTTGCGTTTAATAATTTATAAAAAAATTTCCAAGCAAAAAATTTAAAAAACCTCTCGTCAGACTACGAGGGCGGATTGATAATGACGTGCAAAAATCAAGAAGGCAGGTAAGGAATTCGTTATTTTTTTTACCTGGACCATCCTTAAATAGATTACCTGCAAAGTTTAAGCCTGATACCTCGTTTAGTTTTCGAGAAGCAGCCGTCTAAGCAAGTCGACTTATAAAAATTTTTAAAAATGGATAAAAATGAATTTCGTGTGTTGATTAAACACAATTTTTTAAAAGGGAAAACAGCTAAAGTAACCAAAGAAAAATTAGGTAAGCATTATGGGGACTCTGCACCATCGATCCGAATGATTTACAAATGGTTTTCTGAATTCAAGTGTGGTCGTACGAGCACACAAACCATACCAAGTCCAGGTCGTCCAAATGAGGTCACCACGCCAGAAATGATCGATAAAATCCATGATATCGTGATAGAAGATCGTCGAGTAAAAGTGCGTGAGATAGTTAACGTAGTAAGCATCTCATTTGAACGTGTTTGGAATATTTTGAAAAACCATTTGGACATGAGAAAGCTATCCGCAAGATGGCTGCCGCGTTTGCTCACAATCGACTAAAAACGCAATCGTGTGACAACTTCGCAGCACGGTTTGCAACTGTTTTAACGTAATACAAATGAATTTTTTCGTTGATTCGTAACTGTTGATGAAGCATGGATTCACCACTACACTCCAGAAACCAAACAACAGTCAAAACAATGGAAGGATGTCGGTTCAAGGAGGCAAAACCGTTCTATCGGCTATCGACAGTTTTTTGGGATTCCAATGGAATGATATTCATCGACTACTTGGAGAAAGGAAAAACAATGACGGGAGCATATTATTCTGAGTTATTGGTTTCATTGGATGTTGAAATCAAGGCAAAACGGCTTCATTTCGCGAAGAAAAAAGTGTTGTTTCACACGTCCGTTGCTGCAACGGCAAAACTGTTCGAATAAGGGTACGAATTGCTCCCTCACCCACCGTATTCTTCAGATTTGGCACCCTGCGACTTTTTATTATTTCCAGACTTGAAAAAATGGCTTGCTGGAAAGAGATTTACCACGAATACTGACGTCATAAGTGAAACCAACGCCTATTTTGAAGGGTTCGACAAATCATATTATTTGGAAGGGATCAAAAAATTGGAAAAACGCTGGACTAAGTGTATCGAGCTAAAAGGAGACTATGTTGAAAAATAAAATAATTTTTTCCGGATAAAATTATGTTTTCTCAATTTTTGCACGTCATTATCAATCCGCCCTCGTATAATAGAGAAAATAGTTATCAAAATTTAAAAAAAAAAAGTTGAAAAATATTGAAAATTGACTGAGTTATCGTGCCGACCATGTCTAAAAACACAGTTTCGAGAAAAATGCGTTTAAAGTTTTTGGTAGGTACAACGTGAACTTACGGCTAGTCTCCCATTCCAGCTTCGTTTCCTGGCTAATTCTTCCTCTTGTATCTTCGTGTTTTTCACAGATGGTCCTATAAATGACCTTGTTTTCTATGAAACCCAGTGATAGGTAATTGAATACATTGATTTAATCAATTAACTAAACATTTAATTATTTCAATTTATAAATGAAATTTTGCATTAAAAATATTATTTAGTAGATATTACAATATTCACTGAAGTAATCATTAGTTATTAATTATCAACAATACATACATTGAAATTATTTATTAACTATTTAATAATGATATATATTTAATAGACTAAATTATTTATTCTCAGAATTATATCTGAATTAATTTGATAGCAAATGATCTTATTTGTTCATAGGATTTTTTAGAACTGACTTTCCTACATTCCATATTTCATCTTTTTATTTTTATCAAAAAATCCGAGTACTTGATCTCTATTCAATAATATAGAAATCAAGTACTCTCAATAATTTATTGATCAATGTTACAGTGAACTTCTAATCTTAAAACCAACCAAACAAACGTAAACTGAACCACCACATACCCTTTGCCTAGAGACAATGTTCTATACTATTATTAACCAATTATACAACCAATATTGTGGTCATGCAGTTGGTCCAAGATTTAAGAAACAGTTACAATTTTTTAAGAAAAACAAGGTTTTAACCTATCAATGGATACCTTCCGTTTTGAATTTTTAATTAGTAATGTTAGAAATTTGTCATGTCGTTCAATCACAGAGTAAGGACCTTCAAAAGGAGTTTGAAAAGATAAACTTGTTGGATCTTTTCTAACAAAAACATAACTACAAGTTTTTAAATCTTTAAATATAAAGGTTTTTTGATCTGAATTATTAACCGGATCTTTGGGTTTTAAATTTTGCATGGTTAATCTTAACAGTTTGATGTACTCATTTTCCGAAATGTGTATTTTAGTACTATCTGATTTTATGAAATCCAACGGTAATCTAAGATCTTGACCGTATACCATTTCTGCTGGTGTTGCTTCTGTTCCTTCTCTTAAAACTGTACGCAACCCCAACAATATAAATGGAAGTTGCTGAACCCAGCTTGAAATTGAGTGACATAATAAAGATTCTTTTAAGACTCAATGCCAGCGTTCTAAAATTCCGTTTGCTTTCGGGCTATAAGCCGTAGTTCTACATCGCTTAAATCCCATTAATTTACCCAGCTGGTTGAATAAATGCGACTCAAATTGAACTCCTTGATCTGTTACGATAGTAAGCGGAATTCCAAATATTGGGAAAAACTGTTCTATTAAAGTCTACAGTTGTCGCTAAAATATCAGTTAAAGGATAAGCTTCAGGCCAACGTGAAAAACGATCTATTACAGTAAGACAATAGCGATAACCTCTCGATGATGGAAGAGGCCCTATGATATCTATATGAATATTATTTAATTTTTTAGAAGCTGGCTCAAAATTTCCCAAAGGACTTTTTACAGACTTTGTTACTTTGGCCTTTTGACAGTTGATACATTGTTTACACCAGTCTCGTATATCTTTATTCATAGATGGCTACAGAAATCTTTGACTAATTAATTTAACTGTTGCCTTAATTCCTGGGTGAGCTAAATCATGAACTTTTTCAAATATGACTTTTCTAAGTAATTTTGGTATATACGGTCGTAAAAATTTTTGAGAAGAATCACACTGTTTTTGTTTTTCAGAATTGGGAATTGTTGCTGCTATTAATTTTAATTTTTGAAGAGTTTTAACATGATCCAGTTCCATATCCAGCGATTGAGCTTGAGCTACTTTCTCAAAATCGATAGTTGAAGGAAGCGTTACTTCATTAATACGTGAAAGAGCATCAGCTACTGGGTTTTCTAAACCATGAATATGTCTAATATCTGTCGAAAATTGACTTATAAAATTAAAATATCTTAATTGTCTAGGAGATGCTTTGTCTGGATTTTGATTAAATGCAAATATAAGCGGCTTATGGTCGGTTAAAATAATAAAATTACGCCCTTCTAACATAAAACGGAAATGTTTGATGGTAGCCAGGGACGTCATTTGTGGGGGGCAGGGAGGGCATTTGCCCCCCCTCCCCCTCTGAATTATGTATTTTTATAGATTATATATAACATGTATATTTATATATAAAAATATATACAAACATAACATCTTACCCCCCCCCCCCCCCTGGAAAAAACTGAAATGACGTCCCTGATGGTAACATAAATTGCTAAGAGCTCTCTATCATAAGCACTATAGTTACATTGTGCTGAAGATAATTTTCGTGAATAAAAAGCTAAGGGCTGCCAAGATCCTTTAATTTTTATACTCTAGATGAAATCATATAGAGTATTATAAGTTTAATCCAGCCGAAAAGTTTGTAACGCATAGAACCAAGCCTCGGACGAAAAAAAGTTATATATTATTTTTTGTTTATTTGTGCCCAAAAACCTCAAATCCGCTTGACGTCCGTCCGTCCGTCCGTCCGTCCGTCCGTCCGTCCGTCCGTCCGTCCGTCCGTCCGTCCGTCCGTCCGTCCGTCCGTCTGTCCGTGAACACGATAACTCAAGAACGCCTTCACCTAGGATCTTGAAATTTTGAATCTGGATGTTTGGTTGAATTTGTAAGGCTAAGTTCGTTACCGGGCAAAATCGTCCTACTCCTTCGGGTAGCTGCCATACAAAATGTCCTTAAAACACGTGTTCAAGAATATTTACCAATAACTTCGGAACGCCTAAAGCTACGACTTTGAAATTTTGTATGTGTTACTTTTTTAATAGTTGGAGCTAAATGTATGAATATCAAGAAAATCCTGTTAGTCCTTCGTGTAGCTGCCATACAAATATCCTGTCAAAATGTCTTCACTTAATTTACGAAACTCACTATAACTCAAGTAATCTTTTAGGTACGAAATCGAAATTTTGTACAAATTAGTTTTTAGTAAAACTAAAGTTCCAGTTTACTAGTCAGCGAAATCCTTTCACTTCTTCTGGTAGCTGCCATACAAAATATCCTTAAAACAGGTGTTCAAGAATATTGGTTGATAACTTCAGAAGGGTTTAAGCTACGACATTGAAATTTTGTATGTGTTATTTTTCCAATAGTTGGAGCTAAATGTATGATTATGAAGAAAATCCTATTAGTCCTTCGTGTAGCTGCCATACAAATATCCTGTAAAAATGCCTTCACTTAATTTACGGAACTTACTATAACTCAAGTAACCTTTTAGCTATGAATTGGAAATTTTGTACAAATTAGTTTTGAGTAAAAACAAAGTTCGAGTTTACTAATCAGCGAAATCCTTTTACTCCTTCTGGTAGCTGCCGTACAAAATGTCCTTAAGGCACGTGTTCAACAATATTTTCGATAACTTTTGAACGCTTTAAGCTACGATTTTGAAATTTTGTACACGTTCATTTTTAACTAATTCCAAGGAAAAGGATAAATATGTAAGAAATCGAGTGAGTCCTTCCTGCACCTCCCATGTGAAAGTCCTTCAAAAAGGACATTTTTGTTCGATGACTTACCCAGTTTAAGATATGAAATTAAACACTGAATATTGTCTGTTAGGTTTGAGTAGCAATCTAATGGCAGTCCTTAATAAAGGATATACAACATGCACACACGTAATTCTACTTTATCCCCAACTACAATATAAATCGGAGTTCAGTATTCATCTAGAGTATTATACGATTGGCTTGCAGCCGATCGTGACTGCAGTATGTTATTATACTCTAGATGAAATCATATAGAGTATTATAAGTTTAATCCAGCCCAAAAAGTTTGTAACGCATAGAACCGAGCCTCGGACGAAAAAAAGTTATATATTATTTTGTGTTTAGTTGTGCCCAAAAACCCCAAATCCGTTTGCTGTCCGTCCTTCCGTCCGTCCGTCCGTCCCGTCCGTTTGCACGATAACTCAAGAACGCGTTGGCCTAGGAAGTTGAAATTTTGTCAGCCCATTCATGTATAACTGAGCCATTCTTCCATTCCGCCCTGGTTGGAAAACCCACAGCGAAATCCTTCTTGAAAGTCAGTCTCAGGATAATGTAGTCGGTCGGCGATTTAACTATTTCCGCTGGTAAGGATTCTAGAATGTTACTGTGACCGTAAGGCTTGCCATACCAGCACCCAGATTCCTTGAGTCTGACAGCGCTACATGACACAGTACTTCTGATATGTAAGTCAATAGGTAATAAATGCAACAGTACGTTCAAAGCATCAGTCGGACATGACCTCATTGCACCTGTAGTTCCGACTGCTGCTGTTCTCTGAACCTTGCTGAGTTTGTTTATGTTGTAACTCTTACTTAAAGCTGGCCACCAGGCAAGCGATCCGTAGGTAAGAATTGGACGTATTACGTACAACCACAGAACCATTCTTGGTTTAAGTCCCCACTTTTTGCCGAAGGTTCGTTTGCAGGCGTAGAAGGCGATACGTGCTTTCTCCACCCGTTGTTCTATATTTAACTTCCAGCTGAGTTTCGTATCGAGCACAACTCCAAGATACTTTGCACTGGGTGATAATGGTAGTTGATCGCCGTTAAGGCGGGGGAGGTTAAAGTCCGGTATTTTAGTTTTAGTGGTGAAGAGCATCAGTTCAGTTTTGTCCGGATTTACACCCAGGCCGCAGCTAGCAGCCCACGTGTTTACCTTACCCAGCGCGCCTTCCATGATTTCACTGATCACTGAAGGAAACATCCCTGATACCAGTATAACCACGTCATCCGCATACGCCACCACCTTAATCCCTTCCCTCTCCAGTTTTACTAAGATCTTGTTCATGACCATTAACCAGAGAAGAGGCGAGATAACACCACCCTGGGGTGTACCTCTGCACACAGATTTTTCCAAATGGCTGTTCCCTAAGCTAGAGTGAATAATTCTCGTTCTCAACATGGATACTATCCAGTCGCTGAGACATTCCTCGACACCGAACTCGGTAAGAGATTCTTGAATGGCCTCAGTATGAACGTTATTGAAAGCACCTTCAATATCTAGAAAGGCAGCTAGGGTGTATTGTTTATAATGCATTGTGTATTCAATTGTTCGCACAACCTCATGCAGAGCAGTCTCTGTGGATCTTCCCTTGAGGTATGCATGATGCAATTTTGAGAACGGAGATCTATCTAAGATTTGACGCAAATGGATGTCTAATATGCGCTCTAGTGTTTTCAGTACGAAAGAGGTCAAACTAATTGGCCTGAAATCTTTCGCGAGTTCATGACTACGTTTGCCCACCTTCGGTATGAACACAACTCTAGTACGAGTTAAAGCAGGGATTCCAAATTTTACCGGAATTAGTTTTATATCAAAAGCAAGACCGAGTTCATTATTTAGCGCCATACGTTGACTCCTTCGGGTAGCTGTCATACAAAAGTCCTTAAAACACGCGTTCACCAATATTGAACGATAGCTTTAGAACGCTTTACGTTACGACTTTGAAATTTTGTATACGTTGATTTTATAATAGTCGCAGCTGAAGGTGAAAATATCCCATAAATCCTTCATGTAGTTGCCATACAAAAATTCTGTAAAAATGTCCTAACTTAATTTATGGAACTCACTATAACTCAAGAAATCGTTTAACCATCCATCGAGTAGCCACTATACAATAGTTTCTACCTGTAAATAAAAGGTCATGCAATAATCGTATGTGCACTCCTCATTCTTTTGATATAATCCCAACTAAAATATAAATCGGAGTTCAGTATTTCATCTAGAGTATCATACGATTGGCTTGCAGCCGATCGTGACTGCGTTATGTTTTGTTGTAAAACCGCGCCAATTGCTGTATCTGATGCATCAGTAACAATAGAAAGAATAGCATTAGAATTTTGGTAAGCTAACACTGTAGCTTCAACTAAATGTTTTTTACAAATCTCAAAAGCTTTATTTGATTTGTCAGTCCAATTTACAGGAGTTTTATCCTTTTTCTTCTTACTTCCTTTTGTTAAATCATCTAAGACTGATTGTGCAACTGCCGCATTCGGAATAAATCTTCTATAAAAATTAATCATTCCTAAAAACCTGCGTAATTCCAAGATATTGGATGGTTGTGGAAAATTTACTATTGCTTCAACCTTTGCTGCAATAGGCTGAATTCCAAATTCATCCAAGCTATGTCCTAAAAATTCAATTTTTTTCTGAAGAAAATGACACTTGTTTAGATTTAATACCAGACCATTTAATGCTAGACGTTCTAAAACTGTATTAATATGAATTAAATGTTGTGCTTCATTTTCTGATGCTATTAATATATCATCTATGTAGACAAAACAAAATTCTAGATCTTTAAAAATAGAAAATATGAATCTTTGAAATGATTGAGCTGCATTGCGCAGTCCAAAAGTCATTCTCAAAAATTCATATGAACCAAATGGAGTAGTAATTGCTGTTTTGGGAATGTCCTCTTCATTCATTGGTATCTGATGATACGCCTTTTCTAAATATAATGTTGAAAAAATTTTACAACCATATAATTGTTGTGAAAAATCTTGAATATGAGGAATTGGATATTTATCTGGTAGAGTATTAGCGTTCCACACGGTCTCCAACTGCCGTCTTTTTTGGCCGCCATATGCAACGGGGATGCCCATGGACTTTTAGATGGCTTGCAAATTCCTCGTTGTAACATATCGTTAAATTCTCTTTTTGCTACTAATAGCTTTTCTGGATTTAAACGTCTAGGTTTTGCAAACACCGGGTTACAATTCGTTACAATGAAATGTTTTACCTTAAGCAAATCTTTAAAATTAGTACTGTTATCAGTTGAATTATTAAGTAATCCATTTTTGATTAACATTTCTTGAATCCTATCATCAATTTTCGGAATTGATAAAATAGACAACATTGATGAAGGACCATTATATAATTTCCCTGGTACAAATTTGTGGTGGTTAGAAGGATCAATCAAACGTTTATGTTTAACATCAACTACTAAACCAAAATTTTTTAGAAAATCCGCTCCTGAAATTGGTCTATCAATATCTGCTAAAATAAAATTCCACGAAAATCTACTACGAAGATTCAATGAAATTAATAATTTTTTTTCTCCGAATGTAGCAATTCTTGTAGAATTAGCTGCTGTTAAAAAATATTTCCTATTTTCTGAATTTCCTATTAACTTATTATAAGGTAAAACTGAAACTTCAGCTCCTGTGTCAATTAGAAAAGAATAGCCAGACAATGGATCTGAAATAATTAGGCGATTTGTTTGACTAAACGTGTCAGAATTCGCCATTTCTGACCCCATCTTTAGTTTTTTGAATTTTCGAAATTACATGGTTTAATACATTTGTGTGCATTATTACCATATTTTTCATGGAAATAACTTAAAGACACACTACTATCTGATCTCTTATCCTTAAAATTCAATTTGTTGTGAAAATTTTTCTTACAACCATCACAAAAATATTTTTTGTTTTCCAATTTTGAAAATTTTTTATATAAGGTTGCTAATTGTTGTTGGAAATCGATGATATTAGACTGAGTTAAGTGTTGTTCTGTATTCTCTATGGTTGAAGTGCTAGCTATCTGATTAGAGTTAGAGGTAACAACTTCTAAAATTTTATTAGCAATGGAACCCAATTCAGTTAATGGTGCTGAATTATCTGCTAAAATGATTTGAATTTGATTAGGTGAACATTGCAACCATAATTTTCTTAATGCCAAATCGACAATATTATTTCCTGCTAGAGATCTCATTTGACATAACAGTTGAGATGGTTTTTTGTCTCCTAGATCCATACTTGTAAACAATCTTTGAAGTTTGGCATCATCAGATTCCCCAAAACGCAATATCATAGAATTTTTAAAATATTGATATTGATTATTTGACGGAATACTCTGAATTATATCTATTGCTTTAGCACATTCTTCTGAAGTTAACATGCTAATTGCATGATTGAATTTTGTTAACTCCAAAGAAATTGATGATGCCGCAAACTGAGTATCTAAAATATTGAACCAAGCTGCAGGATTATGGGACCAAAATGCAATCTTTTGAATTGCAACTGCTGCCACAATTGGCGTAGAATTGGTCACATTTGATGAATATCCCGAATTCAAGGGTACCTGATTAGTTACAGTCGACATATTTACCGTTAATATTTGATTGATAAAATAAAATGTATATATGGAATTTATGAAAGTGCAAGTTCGAGAAAAAAAATATTATTCGTTGAACATGTTATAAATGTTTGACCAAATATATCATTAAAATTAAATATAGTTAAATAAAATAATTAATACTAATGATACTTAAATTTTGATTGATTTATGTCAATAAATTTGTTTCTTCCGTGTTACAATTCCTCCAGAAAAACATCTAAGTTCTTTGCTTTTCTTGTTCGATTAATTTCGATCGATCTGTTTGCTCCTTGTTACAAATTTTCGTCATAAAATGACTCCAGATTCTTGAATACTTCGGCGTTACACGACTTAAACTTTTCCAATTCTTCGGCGTTACACGACTTAAGATTTTTCTTGTAATTTTTTTTTTAAATTTTTCGTCGTTACACGACTAAATTTGTTGATTTAATGTCTGCGATTACGTCGGGGTCACCAATTGTTAGGTAATTGAATACATTGATTTAATCAATTAACTAAACATTTAATTATTTCAATTTATAAATGAAATTTTACATTAAAAATATTATTTAGTAGATATTACAATATTCACTGAATTAATCATTAGTTATTAATTATCAACAATACATTGAAATTATTTATTAACTATTTAATAATGATATATATTTAATAGACTAAATTATTTATTCTCAGAATTATATCTGAATTAATTTGATAGCAAATGATCTTATTTGTTCATAGGATTTTTTAGAACTGACTTTCCTACATTCCATATTTCATCTTTTTATTTTTATCAAAAAATCCGAGTACTTGATCTCTATTCAATAATATAGAAATCAAGTACTCTCAATAATTTATTGATCAATGTTACAGTGAACTTCTAATCTTAAAACCAACCAAACAAACGTAAACTGCACCACCACACCAGCTTTTGCGAAAAAATAAATGCTAAACGCTGCTGTTGAGAGATTAGCCAGGAAGCCGCTCCAAACTCATGTCTGGTCACATTTATTGCTATAACTTTGTAATGGAGTGGAATTTTCTAAATTCTAATTTTTTTTTAATTCTTAAAAGTATAAAAAATTAAAATCTGTAAAAAAAATAATTTTTAAGGTTTTTCAGCCCTTAAGGACTGTTGCGATTCTAATATAGTCGGCTTCCAAGTCTTTGATTTATTAGAATGAATTATTGTTGGCAGTAAAATTGCTGGTATCAAATATATTGAGAAGAAATTAGGTGCTTCACTTGATGTATTCTTATCAGTCTTTGCGAGGATGTTGCGGCAAGTTGTATCTTTAATGGAACGCTAAAAAATTTTTAAAATTTTTTCCGTGTATACGTCCCATTTTGAAGATAATAATTTTTCCTTTCCAGGGTACAGCTGGTGAAAGTCAAGTTCGATATATTAATAATATTTAAAAAATATATAACTAAAACTTTGAAGAAAATTGCACAACTTGCCAAAGCACGTCCAGTATTTTGTGTCAATATCGGCCACTCTTTAAATATATCAACACTCTCATCTTTTATTTGTGGCATACGGTACCTATGGGTACGTATACATGCCGGTACCACAAGACGCTCCGGTTCCCAATTTAGTGTGATCCATTGTACATCTTCAAGATGAAAATGAACATTTTCTTTAGGAATTTCCACTTGGTCTGAATAGGCCTGCCAGCTTTTCAATTTATAGCGGCTTTTTAATATTCCCCGTTGTTGGTATTTTCGGAAAAGCGTACGTGAATTTGACACATATGTTTCCTTGTAAGTAAGAAACTTTATGTTATTCAATAAACTGTCTAAGGTTTATCCTTATGAAGGCAGTAGGAAATATTTTTATTTGATATGTTTAATTTTCATTCGTATATGTTATGCCTGACTTTTGCTTTCTGTAGCTACTTACACAATAAACTTTTTTTAACTAGACTCGTTGGAAAACTCAACTAGAGTGGAACACCCAGCCAAACTAGTTAAAATGACGTTACTGATATTCCAGTAAAAGAAACTCGCAAGATTTCCACCATAATTACATGACTAAACGCGATTCGAATTTATACCCAAAAAATAATAAACTTGCGTCCAGACTGTTGGCATATTTTTTTTAGTTATTTCCTTTTTTTTCAATAGAAGATTCAATAGTAAAAACAGTTTCGATCTCATTAAACTAAAACATTTTCGGAATTTGTGAAAACTTGAACAATACCTTAAACCCCAGGGTGTGTGATTAAGAAAAATGCTAGAATCCCTGTTTATTCCCGTTTATATTTAAAGCCTTTAGAAGTGAAAGTGGATTCGATATCTCTTTAGGCCTAAGAAAAATATCGGAATTCGTGAAAATGATAAACACAACCACTTTACACCCTCTTAGGGGTTGGATATTGAAAAACATGGAAAAACTTTTCTAGTCGCTTTTAAAATATATAAAATGCCCACAGAAATAAAATTAATTTGATAGATCGACATGTCTAAAAGATAAAACGAAAATCGTGAAAATGTGGAAAAAACCCATTATACGAAGATTTTTTTACTCCATTTCTGTACGCTAATAAAATATCTGCCAACAGTCTGGGCGCAACTTAATTATTTTATGGGTGATGATGCGGTGTAGGTGACTATGCGACTGACAACCTAAAAAATAACGTTCCAAATAGGCTCCTGGTTATTTCTTAGGTTGTCAGTCGCATAGTACCCAACACCGCATCTCATCATTAAACACGTTTCGGACTTCTACCCATAAAATAATAAAGTTGCACCCAGATTGTTGGCGGATTTTTATACTCTAGATGAAATCATATAGAGTATTATAAGTTTAATCCAGCCCAAAAGTTTGTAACGCATAGAACCAAGACTCGGACGAAAAAAAGTTATTTATTATTTTTTGTTTATTTGTGGCCAAAAACCTCAAATCCGCCTGACGTCCGTCCGTCCGTCCGTCCGTCCGTCCGTCCGTCCGTCCGTCCGTCCGTCCGTCTGTCCGTGAACACGATAACTCAAGAACGCCTTCACCTAGGATCTTGAAATTTTGAATCTGGTTGTTTGGTTGAATTTGTAAGGCTAAGTTCGTTAACGGGCAAAATCGTCCTACTCCTTCGGGTAGCTGCCATACAAAATGTCCTTAAAACACGTGTTCAAGAATATTGGTCGATAACTTCAGAAGGGTTTGAGCTACGACTTTGAAATTTTGTATCTGTTATTTTTCTAATAGTTGGAGTTAAATATATGAATATGAAGAAAATCCTGTTAGTCCTTCGTGTAGCTGCCATACAAATATCCTGTCAAACTGTATTCACTTAATTCACGAAACTCACTATAACTCAAGTAATCTTTTAGCTATGAATTCGGAATTTTGTACAAGTTAGT
Source organism: Beris morrisii (assembly GCA_951812415.1). Taxonomy (NCBI): domain Eukaryota; kingdom Metazoa; phylum Arthropoda; class Insecta; order Diptera; family Stratiomyidae; genus Beris; species Beris morrisii. Next base: position 11,177,437 of record OX638314.1, on the reverse strand, counting down.
TTTGAGTAAAAAGAAAGTTTGAGTTTACAAGTCAGCGAAATCCTTTTACTCCTTCTGGTAGCTGCCATACAAAATATCCTTAAAACATGTGTTCAAGAATATTGGCCGATAACTTCAGAAGGGTTTAAGCTATGACTTTGAAATTTTGTCCGTGTTAATTTTCCAATAGTTGGAGTTAAATGTATGATTATGAAGAAAATCCTATTAGTCCTTCGTGTAGCTGCCATACAAAAATCCTGTCAAAATGTCTTCACTTAATTTACGGAACTCACTATAACTCAAGTAATCGTTTAGCTATGAATTCGGAAGTTTGTACTAATTAGTTTTGAATGAAAAGGAAGTTCAGGTTTACTATTCAGCAAAATCCTTTTACTCCTTCTGATAGCTGCCATACAAAATGTCCTTAAAACACGTGTTGAAGAATATTGCCGATAACTTCAGAAGGGTTTAAGCTACGTCTCTGAAATTTTGTATGTATTATTTGTCCAATAGTTGCAGCTAAGTGTATGAATATGAAGAAAATCCTATTAGTCCTTGGTGTAGCTGCCATACAAATATCCTGTCCAAACGTCTTCACTTAATTAGATTAAATGTTGGTTGTTTTCCGGCGTCAGTAGGGTTTCTGGTGTGAAACCCCAACACGAAATCCCCGACTGTTGATTAATCGCTGTCCTTGAGGACATGACAGTTGGAAAACCTTCACTGGATACGCCAGTTTCATAAGATTGTGTTGGACTAGGTCCGAAGGAGCTGTTTCGTCATCGGAGGGCATAGACTCGTCAGAGGGTGTATCATGCCTACTATCCGAAACACCCTTACAGCTCTATATATCCTGGCTTACAACCAAAAATTCCACCAAATTGGTTGAAATATTAGATGATCTTCAGCGCCACCTCCTTTAGTATAGGGTTGCGATGGCGGGAAATTAGCTAAAATTTATAATTCGTGATCGTAAATTTGATTTCGAGTGCGCTATATAGAAATTATGCTCAGCAATTCCACCAGCTGTAAGGGTGTTTCGGATAGTAGGCATGATACACCCTCTGACGAGTCTATGCCCTCCGATGACGAAACAGCTCCTTCGGACCTAGTCCAACACAATCTTATGAAACTGGCGTATCCAGTGAAGGTTTTCCAACTGTCATGTCCTCAAGGACAGCGATTAATCAACAGTCGGGGATTTCGTGTTGGGGTTTCACACCAGAAACCCTACTGACGCCGGAAAACAACCAACATTTAATCAAATTTGCTTCTATGGTAGCTTACCATGAAAAAATTCCATTCTTAGTCTTCACTTAATTTACGGAACTTACTATAACTCAAGTAATCTTTTAGTTATGAATTGGAAATTTTGTAGAAATTAGTTTTGAGTAAAAACGAAGTTCGAGTTTAATAATCAGCGAAATCCTTTTAGTCCTTCTGGTAGCTGCCATACAAAATGTTCTTAAGACACGTGTTCAACAATATTTTTCGATAACTTTTGAACGCTTCAAGCTACGAATTTGAAATTTTGTACACATTTATTTTTAAATGATTCCAAGGAAAAGGATAAATATGTAAGAAATCGAGTGAGTCCTTCCTGCACCTCCCTTGTGAAAGTCCTTCAAAAAGGAAATTTTTTTCGATGACTTACCCAATTTAAGATATGAAATTAAACACTGAATATTGTCTTGTAGTTTTGAGTAGCAATCTAATGGTAGTCCTTAATAAAGGACATACAACATGCACACACGTAATTCTACTTTATCCCCAACTACAATATAAATCGGAGTTCAGTATTCATCTAGAGTATTATACGATTGGCTTGCAGCCGATCGTGACTGCAGTATGTTTTTTATTTTCTTACGTATTTTTTTATCAATAGAACAATTCATAGTAGTAAAAGCGAATTGGATCACATTAAACCTAAGAGATTTTCGGAATCAGTGAAAGCTTGAACAATACCCCCAGGGGGTTTAATGCAGAAAAATACTTAAATCGGTTTTTCTCGACATCGTTTAAAGCTTCTAGAAGTGAACTCCAAATCTCAGTATACCTTAGAAATATATCAGAATTCGTGAATATGTACACTACCACTCTACAACCCCTTAGGGGTTGGATGTCGAAAAATTTTGAAGATCGTTACTAGGAGCTTATATAAATAGCCCGCAGAAGTAAAATTGCTTTGACAGCTCGACATGTCTAAAAGTTTTAACGAAATTCGTGAAAATGTGGATTCACGGACATTTTTTTTACTCAACCTCTGAACGCTAATAAAAATTTGAACTTTTTTTCTTCTTTTATTTACTCTAATAGCACATCTACATATACGTACTAAGTTTCAACTTTCTAGCATAAGCCGTTTCTGAGATATAAAAAACTATCCCTCTCCCCCGTACCTTGCTACCCCTATCAAAAATTTTTCTAGGATGTCTCCATAGTGGCTCTATATAATCCTAAATTGTTAGCTTTCTATTCATTATGGTTTTTGAGAAATAAAAATCAGAATGTTTCCTTTCTACCCCCTTTCACCATCACCCCCAACACCCACACCACCAACATTGTTTTTCCTACTAGAAGTTTACCGACCCCAACTCCTGTAAAATTTTCAAGATCATATCTGATACGGTTTCTGAGATATAAAAATAAAATTTTTTTTAAAAATTGCTGTCCCCCCACTTTCGTGCTCCACCTCCCCCCTAAAAAAAATTTAGTTTTAGTAGACTCCTCTTGTGATCCCATATACAGAAACTAAATTTTATCTTCCTAGTATAATTGGTTCGGAAGATATTGAAATTCAAAGTCTTACACCCCCCACCCCGACACCCCTCTTAAAAATGTTAGCCCTTGTCTAATCTTGAAGTATCCCTAAGGACAACAACAAAGTTTCAATCTTCTGTCATCAATTGTTCAGGAGATATCGATTTTAGAATGTTTCAATCCCGGCTTTCATGCATTTCAGACTCATTGTTTTGTATCGATAAGTTGTACGAATGTATCGATTGAGACAACTATCGATATTTTTCCACCTCTAGTTTCGAGTGGCGGGTATCAGACCAGCGTCGTCGCCTGAGACGCGAATTTCACGTGTACGCGAAACGGATTTTGTGCGATAGAGCGAGAGAGGCAACAACTTGTGGGCAAAACAAACTGGCCTAGCCGTGTTGAAGTTTTCTTGTCGGGCAATTGTTTTGCGTTTTCCGCTATTTTTTTCCCCGTGTGTTGGAATTAGGATTTGGCTTTTGTTTTGGTTTCCTCGCCGGGTTGAATTGTAAACAGAGAGGAGTCGCGCGGCGACTATAATTTCGGTGAGCTTTGTAGTCGCTGTGTTTCGAGTTTATTTGCACTTGTCGGTCGGGCTGAGTTAAAAGGTGAAGGGTTTTTGAGTTTAAAAAAATAAGAATTCATCAATTTCTTTTTGATGAGTTATATTTACAAGTTTCAAATCTTCCAAATAAATGTCTGTGTTTGGTTCATAATAAAAATTAGTGCCTTTATGTGATTTACATGCTCGTGGTTTATGATTTTATTTATTTATTTATACATACATGATTGTTTATGGTAATTAAACAATTTGCAAATGTAAGTTTACAGTTCAATGGTAAGTCTAGATCTTCATTATTACATGTGTTCTTTATTTTAGTATTTTTTATATTGTTTGTTATTAATAGCATACAATTTATTGCTGGTTTAAGTTTATTTATATATTTATTAAATGGGTATATAGTGTTATTTATTTTTATGACGTTTTCATTCTCAAAATTTAGGATTGTATGGTTAGCAAATGGTATAGAGTTTACTCCTATATTATTTTTTATAATTTCATCTGTGTCGAGGATTAATTTTGACATTATGCCAGCTTTGGCTGAATTTATGTTATCAATTATTTTATCAATTTCCTGTGAAATATCATTAACTATATTGTTCGCTTCCATATAAAATAGTTCAACTTGAATATTTGAAAATAGGTCTTTTATATTTGTGGAAAATATTTTAATTTGATGGGATAACGATTGATATGCAAATTTTAAGTTTTCGATATTTTCTTCAAATTGGGTATTAATGTGAATTTGTCTGTTCGTGAAAGTTTTAATTTCGTCTTGGTTTTGTTCTAATGCGTGTAATGCTCCTTGTATTTCTGTTCTGTCCTCGTTGTCCATTAGTCCGAAAAGTAAGTTATATATCCCTCCTACTATATTTAAGGCTCCTCTTTTATGTCTATTGAGTTTACTATTTTATTGTGTCGTAATAGCATCTCGATATTAGTCTGAATTGTTTCCATTTATGTTGTAAATAACTATTAGATCCCAGCCGTATAGGTATTTGTCCTGATGCAATCATGGTATTCCGTAGGCTGTTTAGGATATCTTGATATGGGTATAAATCTATCATATGAATTATTTTGTAGGTATCTTCTATCATCTCTATTTCTTTTTCACTGGTTAATATCAGGTTGATGTAGTTTTTTTATAGTTTCTATAATGACTGTTGCTGTTGTTAGGCTGGCTATCATCATATAAAATATTATTTTGTTGAGTGATGTATCCATCTGAAACAAGATTATTCTTGTTAGATATTTTAGAATTTCCGTAATTTTTGGTGTTGTTATTTATGGTACTTTCTATTAGTTTTTTTTAATAATTTTAAATTTAGGGTCTAGATTGTTTTTTGTTTCTATTTTAACTATTATGGTATATTTATTTTATTTCGTTTAAATCTTTCACGTATAGTTTCGTTGTCACACCTACCAAAGTGTACATCAGCTGGAATTTCTTGTGTTGCAGAATGTTTTGTTTCATTATAGTTCTGTATTATTTTTTGCAAGGGGTCATAATGCGATAGTTTGTTTTCCTCTGTTTCGATTGTTTTCCACATTCTTAATTTTTCGTTCAGTGTATGGTATTATGAAATCGTTCTATGTCGGAATTCCCTGTATGGTAATTAGGTGTATAATGAATTTTTATGTCGAGATTTTCCAGTTCGTTTTTTACAGTTTCGTATTTAAAAGCGGCTTCATTGTCCATAATTAATTTTTTAGGTTTTCCAATTGAATTAATCATAGTATTAAGTCCGTCTAATACATCTTTCCAGTTTCTAGATTTTTATTTTGTAATAGTTACGTACGAGTACTTACTGAATTTGTCAATCGCTGTCAAGTAAAAGTTTTCCTATCTTTAAACCATATGTCCGTATGTATTATTTCACATGGGTTTTCTGGGGTATCGGTTAGCTTAAATGGTATCTTTACTGGATTTCTTTCGTATTTGCTTTTTAAACATACACTGCAGTTTTTTGTTATTTTTTGAACTATGTGTTTTAAATTAGGGTAAAAATATATAATTTTAACCTGTTCGTATGTTTTGTCTAAGCCATTATGTATTGATCTTTTATGTATTTTATTAATTTCTTCTTCAATTTCTAAATCTGTGGCATTTATCAATTTGAGACATTGAGCTTTATTCCCGAGGTTTTTCTTCCATTGCTGATATTCTTCTTGAAAATCTTTGAATAATTCTATGTCTTCCATATATATCCCAATTTTTCCTTTATTGGGTAAATGATTAGGTATCAAGTATTTCATATATTCCTTGTTTGGTAATCGTGATTCGCATAACAATTGTTTTCTTCCTTTATAATTTATTTTTTGTATTTTGTTCCCTTGTGATTTTTGGATAATTATTTGGAAATTAGAAAAGTTTAATGGTTTTTCGGAAATTCCTATGAAATGTGTGTTATCTTCCTCCGCGCTATGTGTGGTTGCTATGATTGACTGGTTACTGGATCCGATTTCGTTGACATTTATTTCTAATCTGCTTAATGCGTCTGCTACGTAATTTTCCTTTCCTTTTATATATTCTATAGTAAAATCATACGAGTTCTGTTTTCCAACGTTGTAGTTTTAAATTTGGTTCCTTTAAATTTTGCGAGCCAAGTTAGGGGTTTATGATCGGTTTTAATTTTAAATTGTCGTCCATATAAATATGATCTCAAATGGAATGTACCCCAAACAATTCCTCAAAGTTCCTTTTCAATAGTGCTGTACTTTTCTTCGTGCGTATTCAATGTTCTAGATGCATAACAACTAGGGTGTCCTTGTCGTGATAAAACTGCTCCGAGAGCGAAGTTTGATGCATAGGATGTTAGTGTGAAAGTTTTATTGAAATTAGGATATTTTAGTATAGGGGCTGTTGATATTAAGTCTTTTAATTTATTAAAGGACTCTTTATAATCTATATCTTCTATACATATTAATTTTCTGACTTTCCTTTAGTCTAAGCGTAAATGGTTTAGCAATTTGCGGTAGTAACCGACTAGCCCAAGGAATGACTTTATTTCTTTGACCGTTTCAGGGATTTTAATTTTTTGAATTGCAGTGATTTTGTTAGCGTTTGGTTTCATTCCTTTATCGGTGATGATATGTCCCAAAAATTCAGTTTCTTTTTTGAAAAACTCGCATTTTTGGAACTCTACCTTTAAATTAGCCTTTCCTAGTGTTTCTAATATTTTCTCGATAGAGTCAACGTGTTCTACTAGTGAGTTTGAAAATATAATAATATCGTCCAAGTATACGAAGCATATTTTACCAATGTATGTATTTATTATTCAAATTCATCAATACTTATAACAAAAATTACAAAATATAATATTATTAGAAGAAATAAAAATAAGTACAACAAAATAAGTACAAAAATACATCATTATATACACTCATAAATGCCTAAATATAATATTACATTATTTATTTGATAAAGCCGATTTTAACTGTTGAACAGAAATGTTGAAGTCAATTTGACTGTAATTATAATTAAAAATGCGTGAAAGAGATGTGATTGGTTCATGTTGGCCGTAATTTGTCCGATGGTGGGGAATATCCAGCAACACATAGTCTCTCAAGGATCGAAATGGAACTTTGAAAGTAACGGCTTCCAGCAATGACGGGGAGTTAATATCACCAGAAATTACCTTGAAAGCAAAAACAGCTCTAAGGACATCTCGTCTATCAACCAACGACTCCATCGACAGGAGTTTAAGACGCTCATGGTAAGGAGGCAGATGCAGTGGATCATGCCAAGGAAGACCTTTAAGTGCGAATCGCAAGAATCTTCTCTGAACCGACTCAATTCTATTTTTATGAACATCATAGTATGGAGCCCATACCGGGCAGGCATATTCCAAAATAGAACGGACAAATGTGCAGTACAACATTGTTGTAACATGTGGATCATTGAAATCCTTGCACCATCTTCGCACAAAGCCCCAGACGGAGTTAGCCTTACTGACAACATAATCAAAATGGTGATTAAAAGTAAATTCGTTATTAAAATATACACCTAAATCGTTCACTTTGTCAGTTCTACATAATGGGTTTCCTTCTAAGCTATAATCAAATGTAACTGGAGTTTTCTTTCTAGAGAACGATACAGTGATACATTTACTAATATTCAAAGGCATACAATTTAGTGTACACCAGTCATAAAACCGTTGCAGGTCACTCTGAAGAAGAGAACAATCAGCCGCATTTTTACATTACGAAAAATCTTTGCATCGTCAGCATACATTAAAATTTTAGAGTGGGAGAGAACCGAACTCACGTCATTAATGAAGAGGATAAATAAAAGCGGACCCAACTGGCTCCCCTGAGGTACTCCAGAAGTATTATATATATCGGATGAAAGAGCTCCACGAAAAAACACCTTTTGAGTGCGATTAAGTAGATACGAACTGATCCAATTAATAAACGTGAATGGAAAACTCAGTAATTGTAGCTTATAAGTCAGGATGGAATGATTCATTTTGTCGAACGCCTTGCTGAAATCAGTGTAAATGCAGTCCACCTGATTTCCACCTTCAATCGCTTTAATGGAAAAATTAGCAAATTCCATTAAATTTGTGGTAGTAGACCTACCCTTAGTAAATCCATGTTGGGATGGACTTATGATTGATTTGCAATGAAAATTCATTACATCACAAACAATAGCCTCGAAAAGCTTCGAAATACAAGAAAGGTTGGCGACAGGCCGATAATTTCGTACATCCATTCTTTTACCTTTCTTAAATAACGGCTTAATAGTAGAATATTTCCATGAACTGGGAAATACCCCTGAACGAAGAGAAGAATTGAATAAATAGCACAAGGGTGCTACTAGGGAAGAGCTGCATCGTTTTAGAACGCTTGGAGGGATGCGGTCTGGACCAACAGAAAAACTATCTGCAATATTTGATATAAATTTCAAAACAGTAGCTTCGTCTATGTGCAGATCCTTCATCTCCAATGAAGTAGAAGGAAACTTTGTCAAGTGTTTATGATCCTTAAAACTATTATCACAGTTAGAAGAAGTGAAAGCAGCACGGAAGTAGTTCCCGAAGAAGTTGCTAATGACTGAAGAGTCATCGCTGACCACATCATCAAAAGACAGAAGCGGGGTATCCGTCGGAATTCCTTTTTGAATTGACGAAATCCCAGAACCGCTTGGGTTTGTCCCTAATCGATAATTTAACATTATTGACGTACGAGGTATACGCCGCACTAGACCGGCTAATAAACAGGTCGCGTAAGGTTGAATAGGAAACGTAGTCTGAATCAATCCTTGAGAGACAATAAGTCTTCCAAGCTTTCGTTTTTAAATTTTTCAGATGTATCAGGTCGTCGTCAAACCACGGAAAACGCTTAGGCTTTCTAGTAGATGTGACCGGTACACATCGCGCGAAACTACGAAAGATCGTGTTATAAAAGTTTAAAGTGGCAGTTTCAACATCCGGCTCACTTAGTACACCCAACCAATCACATGTAGAGATGTCGCGATTTAAAGCAGAAAAATCGACTTTATTAAAATTATAGCCATATGTTATTTCAGAAGGAAATAAGTGATTAATTCGTGAATCAAAATTAAAAACAACGTGAAGTGCTGGATGATGATTCGAATCCGGTAACAGTGGTGATGTACAATGATTGACTGTTGTTTGGGTTACATCGGAAGAGAAAACGAGGTCCAAGTATCGTCCAGAGGTATTAGCTTTCGTGTTGATCTGGTGCAAGCCTGTTGAAAGCATGCAGTCCAGAAATTGTTCATCCTGCCTAGAACATGAGGCGAAGGACGGGATAAGGCAGTCTTCATCTCCAGATCGGGACCACGTTACCAGTGGTAAATTAAAATCTCCGAGAACGAGTAGTTCATCGCAAGGACGCATACAACTGCAGATTCTATCCGTAGCGTTAAAAACGGATTCATATACTGAAGATAACGTACACGGAGGGATGTACGTCGTGATGATATACAGTTTTTTGTCGCTAAAAGTCAGCGCAACGCAGAGCAACTCGATGATGCCCTCTTCAGGAATATCAATTACTTCAGCGGTGAATTTCCGATTTACTGCACAAAGCACTCCGCCGCCAACCGGAGCATCCTGGATGTCAAGATGACGATCACGACGAAAGATCTGATAATCGCCATCAAACAGCTCGGCGTCTCTGAAGTTTTTGCAAAGCCACGTTTCAGTGATGCAGATAACGTCAAAACAAGAGGCTGTAGCAGAGATATACAGTTGTCTAGTCTTAGACCGCATGCCACTTACGTTGCCGTAGTACAGCGAGATCGAGTTAAGTTTTTTGGCCGAGTAGCGGGATGCGCGTTGCGTCGATGCGGGACGAATTCTCTAACAATTGCTGAATGAGGCCAGCAGTTTGATTCTACAACTGTTTTAAAGCAGGACATAGGCAAAACGACTCTAAACGAAGCCACACGCGAATTACCAATGTGCGCAGCTGGTACAATTTTCTTGCAAGAAATGGATCCTTGCGGTAAATTTATCTTACTAGATTGCAAAATCGCATTGATGTTATTGCAAACTTCCTCCTCCGACGTATTTGGATCAAGCCGTGATACGAAAAGTACCTTCGGTTTCTCAACGGCTTTAAGAGAGCAACGTGGCTCTTGAGGAATAAACCTCTCAGGTCCTGGAGAGGCACTTCTAGGGTGCACCATAGTATCCTCATTATCGCAACTATCATGGGATATAACAATTTCATGGCCTGAAGATGACGAAAGGGATAAGCTTCTAGATTGCTCTGGAATCTCCTCATTGTTGCAACCAGTCTCGGTGTTTTTCATGTTCATACTATTTTCGGTAGTATACGTTCGTTTTGAAATTCTTTTCTTCCCCTTAGCTGAAGCTTTTGCAGTCCTACTTGAAGGCAGTTCCAAAGTCTGGCATTGAACGCTTGTAACCTGTGGAACTGGACAATCACTTCCGCGGCTAATCATGTGGGCAGACATGCTCAGAAGAGAGTCATCCGTGCTTTGTGCAGTTAATTTTATACACTTTATGTCTCCGTGGATGATTTCTAATTTACGGCATATTGCGCCGCCAGTCGAGTGTGAAGTGATATCCGCATTCGGCGATACGCTCGAAGATGAGTCGGTATCAGATATGTTGCTAATAAGAGTGTTTAGTTTTATATCGGATTGAGCACATTTCTTCGTCAATTTGGCGATGTCATGCTGAATCATACTGCAGCAAGCGTGCAGTTTATCGAAATGAGTCTCATAATCCCGGATTCCATCGATGTAATCGTTGAAAGTAACTAAGGAATCTGATATCTTATTTACCTTATTAGCAATAAACGCGTAGTCGTTCTTGATGTCCTCAAAAGCCATGTTAGATTGGTCAATGCGAGTTGCCGTAATTTTTAAGAGGCGTAGAATGTGACACGGCTTAATGGCAGTGCAGTCGGAGCAAGTAAAATTTATCAGTGAAGTGACATTATGTAAATCCTTGGCACAATCAATGTGATAGCTGCGTTCGCAAATTCCATCGCAATCAATGCGATTATTTTCAATAAATGTTTGAGAGCAAACAAAACACTTGGCGGATGACAATAACGAAGACATTATGCCGATTTGATCACGAAAACCGGGTCGACCCCTCGGAGTTTTGCGATTAAATAAAAAATGTCTATTATATATAATTAATTTATCACGCACTTTATAAAAATGAATTAATTTTGTCGCGTACTGTACCTGAGATGTCGATCAGTAAAAATATGGTTGTAGTCTGAGGTCAAAGTTTGGATTACACTGTGTTTGTATATTAGTATAATATAAAGGTTCTAGACTGCACTTCAAGCCAAATGTTGTCCGTACTAATTTTGCTGACAGTACGTGCACTGTAGTAGAGAAAAACTAACACTAACGGTGATCCTCGCAAAATCAACGTCATGAAGAACAAGAAAAGAGACGTATTCAAGACACTCACGGAACCAATCAACAAATGCTTCTCAAACATTAAAGAAAAAACATAAAATGTGGATGCGTAAAACACTATGAATTTTAATAAAAATTCGCAGGACCAGCAGCCACACGAACTGACACAGTTGACAGTATCTTCTTTTAGGACGTCATTTATTAACCTTTGGAAAGTTGATGGTGCATATTTCAATCCGAATGGCATACGTAAAAATTCGTAATGTCCATTATCAAATGAGAATGCTGTCTTATGTCTATCTCTGGGGTTCATTTCTACCTGATGAAACCCTTTCGTTAAGTCTAGCGTCGTGAAGTAAAAAGAATTTCCTAATTTTCCCAAAATACCGTCTATGTCTGGTATACATAGGGTATCTATCTGTTACAGTCTGTTCATTTAATTTCCTGTAGTCAATAACAATTCTGTTCTGTTTTTTTCCTTCTTTTGAATCTTTCTTAGGAACTATCCATAATGGTGCGTTATAAGGTGAGTTTGAATGCCTAATAATACCTTGTTTTAGCATATCTTCAATTTGGTCTTGAATTTCTCGTTGGAAGGCTTGTGGGCATTTGTAGTTTTTAGTGTAAATGGGTAATTCGTTTATTGTATTAACTTGATGTTTTACTTCATGTGTAAATGATAGGCTATCTCCTTTTTTATAAAATACTCGTTCGTACTTCCTAATAATCTTTTCTAATTCTGTAGTTTCTTCTTTATTTAAAAAATGTCTATTTACCTCACTCTCAGGATCACCGGTAATGTTATCAATCAAATTTATTTCCGCGTTTTTTATCTCATTAGTGTTTTCTAATCCTAGTTCTTTTATTCTTTCTTTTGTGTCGCTATGTTCTAGTTCATCTAACGTTTTTTGTATATATAAAATTTGTTTCTCGTCGTTCAATGTCTCCAATGTCTCCAATTCTTCGTCTTGTGATAAATATAATCTTAATTTGTTCTTATTAAGCATTAATTCTCTGCCCTTTATGTTAATTATAGTGTTCAATGGTTCTAGAATATCGAATCCAATAAGTCCATCATATAATTGATGAAAGTTATCAATTACGAAAAACTTTAGAGTGCCATTAGTTTCAAATTCTTGAATTGCGTCTGTAATCATGATTTTGTCAATAATAAATGTGCTTTTTAATGTGGAAATAGGGATCGGTTTCTCTAAAGTTTGCAACTCTTTAGAGTCACAGATTTTACTGTCAACGATGCTTGTAGTAGCACCTGAATCAATTAAAAATCTAAGAGGTTTATCTTTAGTGTTGATTATTATATATGGAAGTCCTCTGTCGAGACTAGTAAGGAAAAAAATTCTCTTGAATGTGGCCAATTTCATTATGTAGGTGTGGTATCTGTTAAGTTAGTTTGTCTACTTTGCATAGAAACGTCTGTATTTAATTTTAGGTCGTTATGTTGTCCGTAGCTTGGTTTTTGTTGATAATTACCTTGGTAGTTTTGCCTGTATTGATAATTTAAGTTCGGTTTGAAATTATTTCTGTAAGGGCTCTCCGATTTATATTGTAGTTAACGGACGGACGTCAAGGGATAAAGTAGAATTACGTGTGTGCATGTTGTATGTCCTTTATTAAGGACTGCCATTAGATTGCTACTCAAAACTAAAAGACAATGTTCAGTGTGTAATTTCATATCTTGAACTGGGTAAGTCATCGAAAGAAAATTTCCCTTTTGAAGGACTTTCACATGTGAAGTGCAGGAAGGACTCACTCGATTTCTTACATATTTATCCTTTTCCTTGGAACCATTTAAAAATGATCGTGTACAAAATTTCAAATTCGTAGCTTGAAGCGTTCAAAAGTTATCGAAAAATATTGTTGAACACGTGTATAAGGATTTTTTGTATGGAAGGTATCAGAAGGAGTAAAAGGATTTCGCTGATTAGTAAACTCGAACTTTGTTTTTACTCAAAACTAATTTGTACAAAATTTCCAATTCATAGCTAAAAGATTACTTGAGTTATAGTAAGTTCCGTAAATTAAGTGAATACATTTTAACAGGATATTTGTATGTCTGCTACACGAAGGACTAACAGGATTTTCTTCATAATCATATATTTAGTTCCAACTATTGGAAAAATAACACATACTAAATTTCAAAGTCGTAGTTTCAACCCTTTTGAAGTTATTGACCAATATTCTTGAACACGTGTTTTAAGGACATTTTGCATGGCAGCTACCCGAATGAGTAGGACGATTTTGCCCGTTAACGAACTTAGCCTTACGAATTCAACCAAACATCCAGATTCAAAATTTCAAGATCCTAGGTGAAGGCGTTCTTGAGTTATCGTGTTCACTGACGGACGGACGGACGGACGTCAAGCGGATTTGAGGTTTTTGGCCACAAATAAACAAAAAATAATATATAACTTTTTTTCGTCCGTGGCTTGGCTCTATGCGTTACAAACTTTTGGGCTGGATTAAACTTATAATACTCTATATGATTTCATCTAGAGTATAATAATTGGTCATTCTCATTCCCATATATTTTATATTGATTTTATACAGGAGATTTAAAAGTTTATTATATGTAAATTCTATATTATTATTAAATTTGACGGCGTATATCTCGTCAACGATGCTGTTTAATGACTGGTTGATTCCAAATGCTGCCTTTAGTTGCGCTTGTGTGTGGCTCCATGTTTTAATTGTCTTTCCGAAGGATAATTTGCGTAACGTAGTCTCGCTGAGGTCCCACAGGTACGTGCGACATGAGGTCTGTGCCTTGTTGAATCCACGTATTCAGGTCGTAAGAGGAATTATCACCATCGTAATTGTTTAAGTGTCTAGCTTCTTTGAAAACTTGTTCGAACGATAAATTCAATGGAACTAATTCGTTGGCTTGGGGTCTAAATCTTTGTCCGTCAGCTTGATTACCTTCATTTACCTGTTCAATCATTATTAACAAAATTTACTTGAGCTTTACCCTGGTTGGTTTCCTTTAGTCACTAATAATATGTTATTATTAATTGTTTGTTACACTGTGGTTCCGTGCGGCCTCACACAGAATTTTAAAAGAGATTAGGCCTCAGTTGCTCCCTTTCAAGAACGTATGTTTTTTCATACACTTCCTTAAACACTAGGAAGTGCGTTTTTTAAAAAAATTGTTCGGTTATTATTTTAGTTCGATTAATATTATCCTTTATACAGGATTATCGAGGAATATCCGGTTATTGTTTTTAATATTCCGATCTAGAATCCTTTGCACAGGATTATCGAGGATCGCTCTAGGCATGTTCCTTAACAATATATTTCACTTGCACGATATGGTTCGAAGAACGACTGCGCCAGTTAAAAGGTGAAGGGTTTTTGAGTTGAAAAAAATAAGACTTTTTTCCGTTTCGATATATTAAACTTTATTGATGCGGATGTCTCGGCGGTTGAATTAAAACTGACTGAAACTACTTCACAATGTTCTGGAGGTAAACCAATTGATAATTGAAATTAGCTCGAATTGCTATTCTTAATCTTGAAGAGAAAAGAATTGCAATTCTGCAGAATGCTTATCGCATCTTGTGCGGTCTGAAAATTATCCTGCCTTGCGGATGTTTATTTATCGATATGCTTATGAGAATATAACTGCTGCTCGGGGTTATCGGCTCGATAGCCAGCGGAACGCCAAAAACCAGCTTGATTGGAGTTGGGCTGAACAACAAGACAAGTTGTACAGTGAGAATTAAATTCTGCCGCGGAAAAAATACGACGATATCGCATTATTGTGTAACCTGTACAAGCAGTTGTAGCTCACTGGTTTAAGAAAATAAAATGTGGTGCGAAAAAAAAATTCAATAAGGAATTCGGAAGTATCGCGTTTCACTAATAACTTCGCTGCTGTTTTCTTAAAATTGAAAATTGAATTATCAATGAATTAAAAATTTAAATAACAAAATAAATTACAAAAAAATAATAAATAATTCAATTCAATTCAATTCAAATTTATTGCCAATATAAAATTACATTGATAATTTACATTTCGATTGTTGATTATAAATTTAAAGATAATTCTGTACTATAGAGTAGCTTGATTAGGACTACAACATAGGAATTCGATTGACTTTAGTTGAAAATTTTTAAAAGTTTTGTACATATGTTAAAATTTGAATACAATATTAAATTAGAACACATTGGCAATATATGTGCTTACACAGTGGCTAGTTTTGTTAGGTTCTATTGCACATTACCCGTAACAAGAAATAAAATTAAATTTTTGAAAGGTTAAGATGATGTCAAAAAGTGTAAGGTAACACTGTTTGAATTTTGAATAGAGTAACTTCGGGTAATATGGTATACCCTTTACTTTTTCATCTATTGCTCGTAAAGTTTCATGAAAAAATCAACCATTATTAGCCACAAATACTAATTAATTAGTTTGTTGTCATTTTCCATTTAATTTAGACTATTTTTCAAATTCATTGAGAATTTATTTTGAAAAATATATCACTATGCCTATAATTGCATTTAGAAAACTTGGCGGGTAATGTGGTATACAATGGATGGTAAATGTGGTATACTGTACCATATTGACCGAAACCTATTTCAAATGATATAATTGCCTTGAATATATCTAAAGTATAACACTATTATTATGTTTCTTTCGGTTTTTATTAAACAAATTTATTATTATTATATTATAAATTAATATGCATTTTCGCCTACAAAAAAAAACAAATAAGTAAAACAAATTTCATAGAAGATAATAACTTACAAGTTTAATAAAAATTAAAAAAAAAATAAGAAAATATGCCTTCTTAGCAAGAGTATCCAATTATTAAACGAAAATATTTTAAATCTTCACAAAAACGGTTTTTCACAGGATTCACAGATAAAAATAGCCTGCTTGTTTGGAAGGCACTCTACATGAGACCAAATCATATCGCACTGTAGACATTGCGTCCAAATTTTGGGGTTTCTATCATCGCCCCAAGAATTGTTACAGAACATGCACTTAGTTTCCTTTGAGGGAGGCATGTCTGAGAAGATATCTCCTTCATCCGATTCTATGTAATTAATACTAACATCCGACTCACTAGAGGAATTATAACTTTTAGGAACACATTTATTCTTTGCTGGCTTCGTAATTTTTAGGCATTTTCCTTTAGATACAGTTTTTCGTTTATTAATTGCTGAAATACTTTCCTGTAGATTGATCTTATATTGCGATGTTGTTAATACAGTTGCCATCGATTTTTTTCCTCTACGGCTAGTGGGAGGCCGATGAATGTTTGGAGGAGGAGATACATCCCAAGGAGTCCAATGCTCTCTACTTGTACTGGCGATAGGCTCGTTACCAACTAAAAATGCAGAGATGCGAGGCGAGTCTAAAAGAGTTGCAGAATTTTCCTGAATTGACTCAATTTCTGTGTTATTATATCCGTTTTCGTTGTTTTCTGCAGAAATAAAGTCAGCTTCCGTAAAAATGTATTTGTTGAAAGGATAAATGCCAGTGCACCTGAAACCGTTGATTGCAATTTGTCCAGATTGAACTTGTTGATAGGCTCTTGTAAAAAGTTCGGTTACATCATATTGCGTGACTTTCCGGCCCGTCTCTCTAATAAATCTTTTAATTTGAGCATTGTAATACACCTTTAACGGCCCCATGAAAGTCTTATCTAGTGGCTGCATTTTATGCGTGGAATGTGGCGGCAGAGAAATAATAATCACACCATTTTCACGTGCAAGATTTATCACCTCTATATTTCTGGTATGGCTGTAGTGCCCATCTAGAATCAGCAAAATAGGTTCCTCTTTCGATGGTTTTGTGAACTGTAGAAAATGTTCGAACCACTTTGTGAAAATGGGAATCTGTACCCATCCGGATATGTGACATGACGAGTCGGAGCCAGGTGGAGCATGTTTCATTAAAAGTGGATTCTGTTTTTTTCTGGGAAAGATGAAATACGGAGGAACGAAATTACCGCCTGCACTCATACAGTTAATTACAGTTATAAGAGAGCCTCTTTCTGCGGATGTCATTCCACCTATCTGCCGTTTCCCCTTTCGAGCCAAAATCTTGGGCTGCCTGCTTTGAACTATAGACAGTCCAGTTTCATCTACATTCCAAATTCTCGTTGGCGGAAAACGATGCTTATCATACTCTTTTTCCAACAAATCAAAAAATATGTTAACTTTTTCTCGAGTAAAGCCCTTGGCTCTATCAAACGATGTCCCAGTTGGTACACGCAAGCTAAGTTTATCTTTATGCCTTCTACAAAAGGAATAGAGCCAATCCTTACCCGCACACTCTTTCAATAACGAAAATGGATTGGGAATGTTATTTTTTTTTGCAAGTTGAAATGCCAAGGAACGAATATCGGTTCTAGTTAAACCCCAGAAACGTGCCTCCATTTGTACTAAGTATTCAACTAGTTCCTTTTCGATAGTTTTATTGAATACCGGCTTACGTCCTATGGGAGTAGCTAAAAGTTCCTCCGTTGACTTGTCACTTCTCGCGATTCGTTGTAATGTGGTATGTGGAACTCCGAACGTCTTTGCGGCTAAGAAAATACCCATATTTCCATTTTTTACTTCCTGTACTGCTCGTCTCATCATTTCGGCATCCCATTTCCGAGCCTTTTGACCTTTTTTGGGCATATTGATAACTGCACTGAAAATCAAAACAGTAAGAATTAATGGAGTATAATTTGGTATAGTATACCACAATAACCGCCATATGGTATTCCACATTGTCCGACGGCCAGTTATTCCAATAATTCTATCGTAAAAAGTTAAAACCATAAAAAAAGGGCAAACCAACCTCAGTAAATATATAAGAACATAAGTCACTATGTATACAATAAAAATAATTTTTATTAACGTTCACTTTCGGCTTCAAAATGTCACTTTATTACACGAGAAAACAAATTTTGAAATCACTGTTTGGGATTCTTGTCCAACTGCTGAAAAACAACTGAACTAATGAGCATGCTGGAACATGTCAAGGTATAATATGGTTACAACACTCCTCACCACAAGAACAGTGCTGTCGTAACATCATGAATAATGGAAATATCCCACTATACCACTTTACCCGCATATACCATATTACCCGAACTTACTCTACATATTTGTAAGATAATCAGAAAATGATCCTTTAGCTACTTTATCGTTTGTTACGTAGTGCAGTACGTATGTGCGTACCGGGTATCCATCATATGTCGACATGACCGTATCTAGTACGTATGTGCCCTACACATAATTTCTACCGGATGGCCTATGCATACTACCGTAGTGCTTTTGCGACTATAAGAGAAGGTATGCGTTATTATCCCCTATGATGATTGGTGTCCCGATTTTGGTAGAATTTAATGATATTCCTTTGGTTAGAGACAGGTCTTATTTGATCGTCCCTTAGTGAGCTTAGTGGTGATAAGTAATAATCCTTCGAATTTGGAGCAAGGGCGATATCTTCGTGTATCTTACGGATGATGCAGTTAGGATGGTTGTCTAATTTATCTTTTCTTTTAGACCATAGATTAGTTATATAAGTCATTAAGGGAATTATGCCAGACTCTGAGTATATTTCCGAATTTGAATAATATTTCCTAAATGATTTATATCTCATCGAGGTACAATGACGAATAATTTTTCGTTCGAACATTTCCAACTTCTTGGCCGTTGTTTATATAAGAGTAATTTTGATTTACGGTTTAATTTTCTCTTACTATGTATGATAGGGGCCAGTATATTAAAAACTTTGTTTGCTTTTTGGAGCGCAATATTGACATGTTCGTTAAACTTGAACAGATTGTTTATGTGGAATCCAAGATATTTAAATTTTTTTTTTAGTGGTACGTCTTCGCCATTAATTCGCATTGATAAGTGCTTACTATGTTTAACAGCATTTCTCGGGCCTTTTCCACTTGCATTCCTAATAGAGATTAGAGCAGATTTGTTACTATTTATGGATATTCCCCAGGTCTGATAATAGTCACTAATTTTCCGCAAGTGCATATCCACTATGGAAAGGGCCTTTCGTGGATCTCGTGTGGTGGAATAAATAATCGTGTCGTCCGCAGTTGAGCCTGTGACCCCCTGGACCCTGGGAAGTCACTTAAGAAAAAGTTATAAAGTTTAGGGCCGTTTATAGAGCCCTGGATTACACCTGACTTAACATCGATTTCGTCCGAATTCTCTCCGTCCAGAAGGTTAGTAAGCTATCTGTTTTCAAAAAAACTATAGAACAATCTCAAAAGATAAGTTGGAATATTCTGGGAAATGAGCTTAAACATAAGGCCTTCAATCCAAACCAGGTCAAATGCTTTTTTTATGTCAAGTGCGCAGATTACAGTAGATTTCTTAAGATTTAGGTTCTTGGTTATTTCCTTATGCAGTTTGAGTAGGGCGTGTTCGGTGGAGTGCTCCTGTTTGAATCCAAATTGGGCGTCGGGTATGATGGAATGTTCTTCACAGTGCAGGTCAAATTAAATTGCAATGAGACGTTCATAAATTTTTTCCACGTTAGAGAGCATCGATATTGGTCGAAAGTTTCCAATATCAAATGACTTTTTATTTATCAGGATTGGAACTAACTTAGCAACTTTCCAGACTTGTGGAAAGTACCCATTATTAATACAGTTATTGAAGATTATCAAAAGGAAGTTTATTCCTTTTTCAGACAATCTTTTAATTATAAAATTGGATATTCCATCAGGACCAGATAACTTTTTGTTTTTAATAGTTCTCAATACCTGGGTGATTTCCTCAAGCTTAAGAAAAGGCTCGATGTCGTTGTTGGAGTTGTTTATCGCTGACCTCTCAGAGTCAAATTGGATTAAGGGTAGGAATTGCTTGTTTGAGATGTGACGTGATTCAAAACTTCTTACAGTTTCGAGTACTAATTGGTTATTACAGATGTTATGGTCAGGGATTCTTTTCGAGTAAAGCTCCGAGTAATATTGCTTCAAGGCTTGAATTTTACCGTCAGTAGTTTGAAAGTCTTCATCATTTACTGATACTTTTTCGATATTGTTTGTACAACTTCTACCTATTATTCTATTGATTTTCTTGTAAAGTTTTGGTCCAGGTTTAAGGTTTTCGAGCATTTTTTTAAACTCTTTGTTGAAGTGAGAATTAATTTGTTCATCAATTATAATAGACAGCAATTTTGTTTTGTTAAAGAGATCGAAATATTCTCGGTTTGGTCTGAAGCAGTTTCGCTTCAATATTTTTTTAAGGTCTTTTCTCCAAATTTTCCGGATGTCAAACAATGTTTTCGTATTGCTTGGTAATTTTTCGTAGAATTGGTTAGAGGTAATACACAGTTTTATACAGTGTTTCTTGGTAGCTTCATTTATTGTACGGTTAAATGCTTCTATATAGTAATCGATGTCTTCATTTGTCAGATTTTTAAAAGAATTCAGACTTAGGTTCTAAGGCACAATCCATGTCATTTTGAAAATTATTCCAATTCGTTTAATGATAAATAATAACATGACTGACCGGACAGGACGCACTGAAAATAAAAATAAATTAAAAAATTAAATTTAAAAAAAAAAATATTAAAGAAAAGAGGATCAAGAAAAAATTTAAATTACGGGGTGAGTCTTTTCATTATTTTTATTATTTACTATATTTTTTTTGGTTTTGTTTTTCCCTTTCAGTATTTTTTTTGCTTTTAATTTCGGTCACAATTTGTTTATATTGGGATGATTAGCGGCTAAAAGAGCCATTTAAAATGAACTCAAGCGTTTAAGCCCCAATCCCCCAACCTCAATAAGGGGACATGACGGATGTTACTTTTTTGGACAGTCATGGCTGAGGTAGGGTGGGCAGACAGGGCGCTATACCATCTGAGCGCCCTGACAAATCGCGAAGTCGCGCAACTCCACCGCTTCTTGGTCTTTCACGACCTATTGGGAAAATAGTCCCATTTTAATTCCCTGGAGTAAGCCGACACGAAATCTTTTGTTGTACAGGCCATGGGTTTATGGTCTGAGGATTGAGCAAGAACCCCCACAATTGCCGTAGCTAGTCCCGGCCGCCAACAAGCGTGCCGCTTTCGCTCGATCTTCAGCTACCAATTCGGACGTAGGCGGAACTGGCCCTTCTTTCCTGAACCTTCCTTTCCCTCGAATATTTTGACTTTTTCAAGTCGAAATATTCACTCCAAGGCCTCCGTTCACAACAAAATTTATAGTTAGAACCTACTAACAGACGGGAATATTCAAAAGAAGCGATTCCTTTTCCGTTTACCGGATGAATCCCTCTAGTAATTACTAAGTTGTTGAGTAATTATTATCAACAGAATTTAATATTTCAATATAATAATAGTTTAAACATGAAGTATTTATGGGCTATTCTTAGAAAAAAACCCAAAATACACTACGTATAATAAAAACCATTTCAAATCGTAACAATTTTTATTTATTTTATTGTATAATAAAGTCGTTACAATTTCTGGTTTAACACCAACTGTTTTGAAAATGAAGGAATCGAAAAAATTATAAAATTTTCCTAACATTTTGTTGTATTTAACATTCAAAACGTAATGTATTTTGAAAAGCAATTCAAATGACCTCATAAGATCGAGGCCTGCATACGACGTAGTAGGCACCTGGAGCGAATATTTCGGGACATTTGCATATAACATAAGGCTGGATGGATTTTCTCCGCTTCATCGCCTCTTCCAAATTTGATTCTTCTTAAATGATAAAAATATTTTTATCATCATATTGTATTCAACATCGAAAAATGTTTAACTTACATCTATCCATTTAATCAATGGCTCCAACGTTGATTTAACAATTAGATTTTCCCGTTCAATTTCAGATGATGAAATTTGTCCATGTTGTCTCTTCTACTGCCTGTTTGGGAGTTGTTGTATTAGCCAATACAAAGCTTTCATAGTATCTATATATTAATTAGAATTTTTCAATGAATATGTTTAAAAATTGTTTTTTAACAGAATGCTTACCGTCAGCATTTTGCAATGAATTGCATGTTGGTTTTAATTTAAGAATATTCCCTATTATGCTTATAAAATTTTCGATACTGCCTTCATGTTTTTGCAGTTTATTGAAGTCTTGGTCAATCTGGAAAGTTCAGAAATGTTAAAGAAAATTGTAACATTAATATATACATGGAGCTACCAATGCTTCTTTGAAATCCAGTATTCTTGGATATATCCCTATGATGCCGGATATGGTACTTTCTTTTAATACCATCATTTGCCGATTCTTGAATGTTAATTCCATTAGTTCAATTATTTTTGAATAATTTTCTGCATTAGGAATCCGTAGATCAGCGGTCTTATAAAATTATACGAGTATATACAAAATTATTATTTGCACAAATCTTAAATAAAAAAAAATAATATACCATGTTCATTTTCTCTGGAGAATTCACAACAGTTGAAGTTTTCCTTAGTTTAATCCTTAGATGTTCTAATCTATATTCAATTTTTCCAGCTGCTTTATTTCCGATTTTGAGCCCATTGGGTCAAACCAAAGATTCTAAAAATTATCTTCATTATCACATATGTATGTACATTGTACAATACTATTATATTATATAAAAACATAAGCTGGAACATCAGGATTAGTATACTGTTGTTTAAATGTTGAAACAATCGCTCTTGCTAACGCAACTTTGTCCTTTGTAGTAGGGTAACTATAGTTGAGAAAATAAATTTTCATTAATTAGATTAGATTAGATTGATTTTTATTATTCCATATTATATTTTTTATACTTTTAGATATATTAAATAATGCGATGATCAGACCCTGCGGCCTTTTCAATTCGTGATTTTTGTTTAGTTTTCTCAAGAAGTTAATGAGTTACAATTTGGTGATATGAATAATGCGAGGAAAATGGGAATTGAAAAAACCTCATGGATGTTACTTAAACTAGAACTTAACGCTAGACTTAAAACCTAAGATTTAAAACTAGCATTAAAATGAACTTAAATGAAGTAATTCAATAGCTTATCTAACTAAGGTATTGTTGATACTAGAGAGAATCAGCGGGTTCTCCGAGTTTCTGAATTTTGAGGCAAACTTAGATGAAATATTAGAAATAATGTTGTCAACCGTAGGTAAAATTGCGATTTTATGTAATTTCCTAGTGGAAAAGTGCCACGGTTTGTCCAGGATTTTTTTTAAACATTTATTTTGGACAATTTGAAGATTTTTCTTAAATGTTTTCGCACAACTGATCCAAATGGGTGCTCCGTATAAGAGGATAGGTCGCATGACCGATTTGTATAACAGCAGTTTGTTTTCCGTCTACAACAATATTCTGATAGATTTCTGCATTTTTGTACAGGTTTGATTGATTTGTTCGTGGAATGTGAGTTTTTGATCCAAGAATGTACCTAGGTACTTTATGTTATGGCTCCATTCTATACTTTCTCCCAGAATGTTTATGGTCGGATTAGGTAGGTACCTGGGTGCACGTCTTTTGGTGAAATACGTTGCCAGAGTTTTACTACTATTTATTTTTATTTTCCATTTATTGAGGAATAAAACTAGGGCTCCGAGGAGGAGGTAAATATAGCAGTGTCGTCGGCGAACGTAGCTAGTTCACAATTTTGTGTAATAGGGATATCGGAAGTGTAAATATTGTACAGTATTGGGCTCAATGGGGAACCCTGAGGAACACCAGCAGGAATGTCTCGAATATTTGAAAGGTCAGATTTAACTTTAAGTTTAATCCATCCCGAAAAGTTTGTAACGCATAGAACCAAGCCTCGGACGAAAAAAAGTTATATTATATTGTTACGTGTAAGCCTGGCAACCGCGCAAGCGTACAACTCGATCGTTACACATAATGAAAACAACAACAACCGAATACCTAGTTGCAAAATAACCCAATTAGAAATAAGGCGAAACGGCACGGTTGTATCTCTCTTCTTATTGCATGCTCTCCAATATACTAGAATCCTCTGCACACACCACTGAACGATGATCGAAATCGAAGGCTCTCAAGCTTTCGAGAAGATTCCACAACTGAACGAACGTTCAAGTACACCGGTGAACATTCAAGACTGCAACCGCCTAGTATATAAGCAGGTGAAGCGTTGAGCGAAGAGACAGTAATTTCGATTACGTCGAGCGTGTATACGCGACCGTGTTGGTAGAGAGCGAAAGTGATCGAGTCAAGCGATATATGGAATAAGCGGGCAGTGCTGCCATACAGTGCGAATTATTGGGCGAATATAATTCTGTGAATTAAAAGTGCGGATAAATAAATTATCACTTATTTTTATTTTAACCGAATTGTGTTTTACTTGAAATCCCGGCGAACCCCTAGCTCGCAACAATTGGTGTCAGAAGTGTGATTTCAAGGATTAATTCGGGTTGAAATCGCGAGTGGAAAAAGTGAATTTTGTGCGCTGTGAAGTGAAGTTAAAATTCTCGAACGGACAGGGAGAATTTTATGAAATCGAACAATCTAGAGTGCTCTAGTGAACGGTAACTTGAATTAGTGAAGTGGAAAATTCTCGTACGGACAAAAAGAGAATTTCAGTGAATTTGTATCGTGAAAATAAAAATCTTTAACGGACAAATAATAGATAGTGAAAATGCCGCGTTATTTAAAAGACTTAAAACTAATGGAGCTGAAGGAAGAGCTCGGTAGACGCGAATTATCAACAACCGGGAACAAGTCCGAACTTGTCAGCCGAATGATCGACGTGCTTGAGGCTGAAGGTAAGGACGCAAATAGTTTCGAGTTCCCAATCGAAGAAGCTCGTGCAGGAAGTAGTGAGGAGTGTTCTGGTACACCAGATTCGCTGACGCAGTTAATTCAGCAAATGATGAACCAACAAAGACAGCTCTCACAAGACCTCTCAGCAGATCTCAGCCAGAAATTAGAACAACAAAGGCAGCTTTCAGCAGAGCTCTCAGCAGACCTCTCAGCAGATCTCAGCCAGAAAATGGACCAACAAAGTCAGAAATTAGATCAGACATCAACAGACCTCAATCAGAAACTGGACCACCAAACACAACAACACAATCAACTATCAATAGATCTCAACCAAAAATTGGAACAGCAAAACGAACAGACGAAAGAGCTAAAAGAAGATTTAAATAATAAAATTAAAGATCTGAGCCAGTCGATGGACACCATAGGTAAGACAATCGAAGAAAATGTAGAGAAGAAACTTCGAACTTTCGAAGAAAAGACATCTGAGATTGTAGAAGAAGTCGAACGTCTAAAAAGGGACTTTGATATCGTGAAAGCGACTGGAGTCATCAAGACAGAACACGTTACGCACAAAGATCTCAAAGCTCCGATCTTCGATGGACAAACACCGTGGGCTATCTATAAGACCCAATTTGAGGCTGCCGCAAGAAATAACCATTGGAATGATTTGGAACGAGGAACGGCTTTGATATTGGCGTTAAGAGGTCCACCAGCAGAAGTTCTTCAAACAATTCCTCAAGAGCAACAGCAGGATTTTTCGACGTTGGTACAGACATTGGATCTTTATTACGGCAGTGACCACATGCGAGCAGTGGCGGTCATATTGCCTTTCCAAGGGGGGGGCCATTGAAGTTCAATACCTACTGTAGAGAAAATAGGTGCGGTAGCTACTCGTTAATGCAAATGTGAAAATGCTATGGTCGCTGCGATTGGTACTGCTTGAAAATATTAACTTTTCATTTCCGCCTCTAAATCGCCAGATTTTGGCATCCGAATTTTAGAATATTAACAAGCATTAACATCGCTCTAAAGGGATTTCTTTAACATCGTTCAATTTATCAGCTGATTGTATGATATCAAAAATTGGAACCTGTATTGTATGATTGTAAGTCTTTAAGCAATGGAAAATTGAATAGCATGGGTAGGAACTAGGAAATAAAATTAATTGATTCCAAAGCTTGGTGAACATAATTTTCGATGTCAGTAGAAGTCGATGTCGATCTCGATTTCGACAAAATTTAGAAGCCCAAAGAGACTTCAAGATCTCTTACATGTATGAGAAAGATTTTGAGAGTTTTGTTAAAATTCAAATTCAGTTTGATATCTTTGTATGTAAATTAGCTGTTTTTTGAGACAACTAGAAAAGTAATGTATTTAATTTTTATTAGTTCTACTATCATACATATTTGATGAAACTCAATACTGGCCATTAAAATCTGAACCCTATATCTCATAATCTAAAGACTTCAGGCCCGACGAAGAAGTGATCACCCCAGTTATTAAGTTATCCTACAATACTTAAAATCTACGAAAGAAATATTTTATGTCAATGTAATTTATTAGGTACATATGTACATATTCAATTAGTCTCCTTATTGAGTTGATCTATAGTTTAGATGACTGCCACCATAACCTAACCTAACCTACTCTCCCAATTCAAAAATTTAAAAAGTAAAACACGGAAATTCTCTAAAACTATTTTTAATTATAATAGCTTCATAAGCAGCATCTTATACCTGATTTACATCGCAAGATTTTGACAAGTGGAATTTTAAATCTCGAAAAGCGTTTACAACGCTCTGAAGATATTTGTTTGACAACGACTATAATGATAAAATGTTTAATTTTGAAAGAGTTAACTTTTGGAAACGAGGAAATTTAAATTGAATGAACAAAAGTCGAAAATGAAATTTGAAATTTTGTAATATTTTATACAGGTAGTTGTGGTGAATCCCTAACCCCCCTTCGCCCTCTAGCCCTTCCCCTCACCCACCAACCTCCCCCCCCAACCCACCCAGATACCCAAACAAAGCCCACACCCCGGCTGCTAAATACCAGACGCTCCACAAGAGACACCTGGAGGACTTGCCCGGACGGACGGTCTACTATACAGATGGATCTAAGACAAGCCAGCAAACTTCAGCCGCCTACATCACCTTGCAGCCTCCTGACGTCACTCCTCTAAATCAATGCGCCTTCAAATTGCACCCCGACGCGAGTGTGTTCGAGGCCGAAAGTTTCGCCATTCTACAAGCGGCAAACGCGGCGCTATCAGCGGCGACACCAGCGGTGATCTTTTCTGACTCAAGATCTGCCATAGACGCCATCCATAACCACCGGACCAAAGAACCAGCACTACGATACATACAGAGCCTTATAACAGCCAATCTAGCCGGAACTCTCCTATATTGGGTGCCAGGCCACGTTGGGATTGCGGGAAATGAAATGGCGGATCGACTAGCTATACAGCATATCTCCAGCCACGAAGAAGAAACTATCCCTTCCTTCATCAACTTCACCAGACGCACCGCCAGGAAAACTCTAGTAGAACAACAAGCTGCCGCATGGGCTGTGAATCCCACATTCCTGGCCCAACATTGGCGTGGACTGCATCCACCGGTATATAACCCGCACCAAAATCGCAAGGAATCCATCATTCTCACCAGGATTCGAATAGGTCACTCCAGGATGACCCATCAACACTACATGACCAGATCGCCACAACCAGGATGCTTAACATGCCAGCAACCCATGACTATAGGACACATCCTGACCGAATGCCGCCTCACCAGGATATTTTTCAGCCAATCCATCCCCCCCCTAAACTCCCTCCTAGACCCCTCAACCCCTGATACCCTCTTCCAACTCCTTAACCACCTCCATCTTTGTCACAAAATTTAAGTTTTTATTAATTAACACACACCCTAACAATGAACAATCTTAGAATTAACATTAAAATGAATTATTATTAGAATTTTTACTAGTCCATATCTGTATTATTTTTATTATCTTTATCAACTCATTTTCACTATTTTTATACTTATTACTGTTATTATCTTCCTTATTTTATTCTATTCTGTATCAACTCTCACCTTTCACAACGGTGAAAACTAGAACTAAGAATGAATTAACATTAGAATTAAGAATGAATTATTATTAGAATTAAGAATGAATTATTACTAGCATTATTAACATGTCATTATCATTATTTCTTAGCAATATTATTATGTTTGTTAGTCCATTTTAATTTACTTCATCTTTATTACCTTCATTGTATCTTTACTATTATTAGCTTATTATCATAACTCGATCATATTATTCTAGCCTACTACTTACTATCTTATTATAAAACTTTTACTACCACTTTGAATTATATTAACATCATAAATGTAATACAACGTGCCATATGCCCTTGCGGGCCTGGCCGAAAATTAAATGGGCTGCTTATTGTATAAGAGCTCCATTTCAATAAAATAAATAAATAAATAGTTGTGGTGACAGATATTTTCAGGGCTGTTCAGTAACTATTATTTGTATTGAGCATTTTTTTCCCAAAATTTTTTTCACGGTACCTCTCTCTTATAATGGTTTTAATTAGTGTAAAAAATATGTTTTAAGTTTCACCCCGATCAGAAAAAAAATGGAGATTCCGAAAAATGGGTCCCGATGTATTGATAAAACTGCCAAATAATATTATGCTGGGGTTGATTGTAATTCTAAGTTTATAGGTTATATAACATACCATCAAAAATACCATCTAGTGGTCGTAATGAGGAAGTGAAGTTTTTTATATTCAATCGGTTTCCACCGTATTTTGATAATGGTTAATAATACGAAGTTAGTATTGTCGCCAAAAATATCTGATTTCTAATGCTCAATATTAAAAAAGAGAAAGAGAAAACGGTTCAGAAAGTCCTTCACCAAGTACGAAATAAAAACTATGACTGATTACTGATTAAATGTCAAAAATCGTCTTTTTCGTTTTTGCTGAAGGACCCTTTTTTTCTTTTTTTCATAATATTGAGGACTCGAAAATAAATGTTGCCGATGACACTAAGTTCATATCGTTTAGCGTTATAAAGTTACGCTCAAAAATTTATTTTTTAAGAAAAACATCAATTGCTGAATTTAGGCACAAGATGGCATTTTCATTGGTACACCACCTATGTATATATTTAGAGTAACAATCACCCACAGAATAATAATATATAGGCTCTATGTCGATATCTTGATAGTTTTCGGAATCTTATAGATACAATTTTGGTTTCTTTAAGGTCCTTGAGGCACGTATTCCCCATATATTATCGAGAAAACTTAAAATATTTTTTTTATACTAATTCAAGCCATTATGATGGGTGCTGCGAAAAAATTCAAAATTTTTAAATTGAGTTATTAGCTTTGAACTACCCTTTTTACCCGAGTAGATTTCAAATTCATCCAAATGTGGGAAATATATTAGAATTTGATAAAATCTTATCGAAATCTCGAAATTTCGGCAAATCGGGTTTTAAAATCTTTGGATATAAATCAGTTATTAATATGCGTAGTAGTAGTAGTTACTATAAATACTCATAATTAAGTTCTTATAGCTGGACTACAACTCAATATTTCAAACTGGATTTTGCAGGAAATTCGTGATTTCGACAAAACAAAGATCTACTGGATTATGTATGTAAAAATTTGAATAAGTTTGATACCTGCTCTGTTGACTAGATTTTGTGAAAACTTAGTTCAAAATCCTCTCAAAACGACCTGAACATCAATGATATTGTGTTTCACTGCATTTACCACAATTTACGTCTTAATTTAGGATTAGGATGCACATAATGAAAAATGCACATAATGAAAATTGCACATAATGAAAATTGTCCAAGCATAATCCAAATCTAAATTTTTCAAAATTAGTTTCAAACAGTAAAACCTACTTCCATAACATAACACACCACAACCCAAAGATTGATTACATATTCGAAATTTTATTACTTTTTGATTGAAATATTTTTAATTAGTACAGTCTTCTTTTCAATTAGGAGGCAAAAATCAAAAGAAGGATTAAAGAAAGACATAAGGGGAAATCAGATTTAATGGCATTATACTTTATTAAGTGTATCTATTAATCTAGTAGTCTCAAATAATTTGTCTTTAAAGCAGACGTGATAAAGTCATCATGGGTGACGAATTTGTCAAGGGGGGGGGGCCATGGCCCCTATGGCCCCCCCCCTATGACCGCCACTGCATGCGGAGATTTACAAGATGCAACTCCACAACCGAAGTCAAAAGGATGGCGAAACATTGCAAGAGCTAGCGCTCGATATAGAACGACTTACGTTGCTTGCATTCCCTAATATGCAAGGCGAACAACGCAGTGATTTGGCTGTCTTCACATTTAATAATGCCGTACAGGATGAAGAACTACAGTTTTCATTAAAATTGGCGAAGCCTTAGTATATGGGCTTACGTTCGAAGCTGCCAAGCAAAGCTCGTGGAGTAACTACCGAGTCCGAAAAATAACAGAAAAGTGTGTATGCGAGGGAGCAGAGTACACCAAGCGGAGAGTAGGATCTGGTGGCCCCCGATGCTGGAATTGCGGAAAGGCGGGACACTTAAGTCGGGATTGCAGATCAGCGGATTACACTGGAAGAGCGATACCCCACCATTGCCGCAATGAAAACACAAGTCAATCTTACGTGAGTCGGAGATTGGAACACGCTAGGCTCAGCGTTCTCCGATGTTGGCATTGCGGACAGGATGGCCATTTACGGCGTGATTGTTGGCATCTAAGAAGAAACAGGAATAATTACGATGAGCACACTTCGAAACAACCACTATGCAATAGCTGTAATGATGGGGAAATAACTGTTGACGCCGATTGCCGGTGGAAAGGAACCGAAAAACAAGGCAAACGTCGCGGAGCGATGCGATGTTGAAACTGTGGACTAGAAGGACACTTAAGGTTTGATTGTCGGAAGCCGAAGAGAACGCCGAATTATTGTTCGGATTGTACTGCCGAACAAAGGAGTACCAGAGGCGCAAAGCTACAGAGCCAATTAGAGGAGACGCAAATTGGCTGGCGAAATCAACATCAGCGTATTGTGATGCAGAATAGTCAACAAGGCAAAGAGGTCGTGGGGAACTTGCGACGATTAAAAGTTTGTGATCGACAACAGGCAAAACATTACCAAACTCGGGACAAAATCTGTTCAACAACTAATCCCCAGAATGCAGAGCATTGTCAACGAGCGAAATCGTCCAGCTACAGAAAAGGCGATCTAGTATTGTTGCACAGCACTGGAAGACAGAGGGAAACATCGTCAAAACATCAGTGCAACGGTAAAGGAAGGCATCGAGTCAGCACGCAACTAAAGGAGGGAGTACCACGGACCAAAATGAAAAATGACGTCACTGACGAGGGAGCTACTCTGTTCGGGACGAACAGAAACTAAGGAGGGAGTAATGTTACGTGTAAGCCTGGCAACCGCGCAACCGTACAACTCGATCGTTACACATAATGAAAACAACAACAACCGAATACCTAGTTGCAAAATAACCCAATTGGAAATAAGGCGAAACGGCACGGTTGTATCTCTCTTCTTATTGCATGCTCTCCAATATACTAGAATCCTCTGCACACACCACTGAACGATGATCGAAATCGAAGGCTCTCAAGCTTTCGAGAAGATTCCACAACTGAACGAACGTTCAAGTACACCGGTGAACATTCAAGACTGCAACCGCCTAGTATATAAGCAGGTGAAGCGTTGAGCGAAGAGACAGTAATTTCGATTACGTCGAGCGTGTATACGCGACCGTGTTGGTAGAGAGCGAAAGTGATCGAGTCAAGCGATATATGGAATAAGCGGGCAGTGCTGCCATACAGTGCGAATTATTGGGCGAATATAATTCTGTGAATTAAAAGTGCGGATAAATAAATTATCACTTATTTTTATTTTAACCGAATTGTGTTTTACTTGAAATCCCGGCGAACCCCTAGCTCGCAACAATATTTTGTGTTTAGTTTTGGCCAAAAACCCCAAATCCGTTTGCTGTCCGTCCGTCCGTCCGTCCGTCTGTCCGTCTGTCCGTCTGTCCGTCTGTCCGTCCGTCCGTCCGTCCGTCTGTCCGTCCGTTTGCACGATAACTCAAGAACCCGTTGGCCTAAGAAGTTGAAATTTTGTCAGCACCTGTAAAATGGAAAAAGTAAGGCTAAGTTCGTTAATGGGAGATATCCTTCCACTCCTTCGGGTACCTCCCATACAAGAGTCCTTAAAACATGTACTCACAATTATTGCTCGAATGCTTTAAGTTAGGAACTTGAAATTTTGAATACTTAAAGTTTGCAATGTTTGAAACGAAAGTTCTGAATATGATGCAAATCGAATGAGTCCTTCGTGTAGCAGCCTACAAAAGTCCTTCAAAAATGTATACAAGTTACAGAATCCACTATAACTCTAGTACAAGTTAAAGCAGGGATTCAAAATTTTCCAGGAACTAGTTTTATATCAAAAGCAAGACTGATTTCATTAATTAGCGAAATCCATCAACTCCTTCGGGTAGCTGTCATACAAAAGTTCTTAAAACACGTGTTCATCAATATTGAACGATAACTTTAGAACGCTTTAAGTTATGACTTTGAAATTTTGTATACGTTGATTTTATAGTAGTCGCAGTTGTAGTTGCCGTACAAAAATTCTGTAAAAATGTCCCAACTTAATTTATGGAACTCACTATAACTCAAGGAATCGTTTAACCATCCATCGAGTAGCCACTATACAATAGTTTCTACCTGTAAATAAGAGGTCATGCAATAATTGTATGTGCACTCCTCATTCTTTTGATATAATCCCAACTAAAATATAAATCGGAGTTCAGTATTTTATCTAGAGTATCATACGATTGGCTTGCAGCCGATCGTGACTGCGTTATGTTTTTGATTTAAGCTTTTCTTGATGAAGCTCGTGACTCTTAATAATTGGTGGTTAGTTGAGTAATCTTGGCGAAACCCGAATTGATGAACTTGCCTCCATATGGTCTTTAATTCTGCCGAATATAATTTTTTCAAATAGCTTACTGACTGATGGTAGTAGGCTTATTGGTCTATAATTATTGGGTAGAGTGTTATCTTTACCTAGTTTGGGTATGGGGAGTATTACTGCTTCTTTCCATCTATTTGGGAAGTAGCCAAGTTTAAGGCAGCTGTTGAATATAGCATTCAGATATACTATGCCTTTTTTAGGGAGGTTTTAAGGAAGCAGGTTAGGGATATTATCTATTCCTGGACTTTTCTTGGTGTTAAGCTTTCTTAAGTGGAGTTTGATTTCCTTTGGTCTACATAGATCTTTCGGTTCAAACGCAGTAAAACCACTGGAGAAGACACGACGGTTTGGTCTAAACTTGTACTCACAGAGCTAGATGGGGTTTGGTGGGAAACAAGAAATTGTTCGGCTATAAGCTCCGACTGCTTGAAGCTGTCGTAAATTTTGCTGTTGCCATCATTAATGTATGTTATGTTGCGTCCTTTCCTTCTGAATACTCTATTTAGTTTCCAGAGTTTAATGGATCCTTTGTCTAGACTTTTAAGCAATTCACTCCAGTTGCGATTTCGGATATGAGCCAATTCCAAGGTTGTTCTTTTTTGTATTTGGCTTACTTGAAATTTTATTTCAGGGTTTTTTGCTCTTTGCCATAGTCTTCTTTTCGAGTTACGCTCGGCAATAAGAGATTTGGCATATTCGCTGAGCTTGAGAACGCTTTCTTTCCTGGTGATCTTGGGAGTGCAGTTATTTGCTATGGTGAGTATCATGCTGGAAAGGGTTTCCACCATATCTTCAATTTTATTTGAAGACATAAGTGAGAGATTAATATTAGAGTTTGTTTTCGAATATAAAGGGACTGTTATCGTTGAGTTTCTAGTATTGTATCTAGTTTTGATTAGGAATTCTACTAGCAGATGTGGGGAGGAGAGTTCTTGCAGCGTCTTAGGCTGACTTAGATTACTTACAATGGTAATGATAATGTCTAGGGTTGAACCGTGTCCCTGATGGGAATAAAAAGTTGGTTCCGTGGGTGGGTGAACTACACTGTTGCTTTTTAATATTTCCTCCTATAGTAGTTTTCCTGTTTTGTTAGACCTGGTACAGTTCCAATAAGAGTGCTTTGCGTTGAGGTCTACTATAATGTGATTGGATTTTAACCCGTTTATCAGTCGAAAGTCTTCTTGAAAGAGCTGAAGCATGCAATTATTCATTTTAGTTCCAGTGAAATATACTACCGTTAATTTAATATTTGTATCAGTTAATAGTATTGAAATATTTTCTATTACCTTGGTATTCTCCTTCGGAAGTACGTCATGTCTAGTAGTTTTGTTTATTGAAATAGGTACCCCGCCTCCAGTCTGATTCTCCCTATCGTTCCTATAAATTTTGTATCCAGGACAATACAATTTGTCAGTTGGTTTAAGCCATGTCTCACTAACGAGTAAAATGTCTATCTTGTTAAGTTTAAAAAAGTATCTAATGATTTATTTCGAATGCTTTGCGCATTCCACGATATGCATTTTAAATCTGCAGTCTTATCTCTATCAATATTTTGTTGTTAGCCTGAATACTACAAGCAGTTGTTCCTCTTTGCTTTTGCATTTTTCCATATTGGATGAAACGCCGAAGGTGATAGCAGCAATCTCCTAATTAAGCAATTTAATTTAATTTTTAATTTTTTTTTAAGTTAATTTTAACATTTTACTTACTTTCCGCATATCTTAAGGCCAGGTATCAGTCGAGAGGCCCGAAAAATGCCTCAATTTCAGGATTTTTTTTTGATATAAAATAAAAATATATGGAAAAAACTATTGGCGGCTAAAGTAAATTTGCGGGGCCCTAACGTTTTCTGATTTTGCAAAAACGCTCTGAGACTAAAATGACAACTATTTGAAAAAAACACCACTTTTTCACTCTTTTTTTGGCTTAAGAACTCAAATAAAAATATGTGTAATAAAAAAAACTGGACGTTAGGGCCACCCAAATTGAATTTACTTTCTTTAAAGCTTTTATTCATTGAAATCGGTTAATTCGTTGAAGCTGTAGAACGTACCGCGCTCCGAAAGAAGTGGTTTCGAGAAAAACGCCCTTAAAGTTTGACGTTTTAAAAAAATCGTATTTAATGTTTGTTCCACCGTTCCACAAATCGTTCTGTAACTCGTGAAATACATTCGATATAGAAATATCCTTTTATCCACGTATTCTCAATAACTTAAGGATGAAAATTAATAAATAAAATTTTTCATCGTCATGAACTGATACCTGTCTTAATCAAATCATCCACTAATATCCTGTTAAGGGAGTTTAACTCCCTACCTTCCAAAAATACGGCTTTGACTAATTTGTCCGCAATTTTGGTACTACTACTTGTACTAAATGCAGTATAATAATCATATAAGTGTATACTTCATTGTAGCACAATCGAGCCCATCGAGCTAGCCTACCACAGTGATCCTTCAGGTAGGAAAGCCACACCAGTGAATATTGGTCCGTGATCACCCGGAAGCGACTACCCTCAAGGTATGGGCGCAACTTCTCCGCCGCCCATACTACTGCCAGGCACTCCTTTTCTGTTGTTGAGTAATTTCGTTCAGGTCTGGTCAAGGAACGACTAAGATACACAACTACTTTCTCGCCAGTGTCGTACTCCTGCGCTAAGACCGCTCCGATCCCAAAATCGGATGCATCCGTCTGAACCAGAAAAGGCCGCTGAAAGTCTGGACACGTCAGAATTGGAGCAGTAATCAGACACTCCTTTGCCTCCCTGAATGACTCCTCGCACTCTTCGGTTGTTTTTCTTCAACAAATCCGTCAGAGGCTTGGTGAGGGACGCGAAATTCGGTATGAATCGACGATACCACGAAATGGTGCCCACGAAACTCCACACCTTCTTTACACTGTTGGGAGCTGGAATCTTCACCACACAGTCTACCTTTTCTGGGTCGACGTGCAACCCCTCGGCATCCACTACGTACCCCAAATATTTTAATTCTGACCAAAGAACTGAAATTTTTTCCTGCTTAATTTCAGCTCTGCATTGGTCAACCTTCGTAAAACTTCCCCAAGCACTAGCACATGCTTCTCAAATAAAGAAGTCACTATAATAATATTGTCCAAGTAGACAAATACGTTCGGTTCCAGATCGTCTCCCACGACCTGGTCGATAAGACGCTGCCACGTGGCCGGCACGTTGTGCAAACCAAACGGCATGCGCGTAAACTTAAACAAACCCCTGTTTGGTATGGTAAAAGCCGTGAATGCTTTTGATTCCCATTGCCATTGGAATTTGCCAATACGTGGACTTAATGTCCAGCGTGGATAGAAATGGTGCGTTTCTGAGCTTATCCAAGGTAGCCGAAACGAATGGTATCGGATAGGCATCGCGCTCAGTGACTTTATTCAGCTTACGGTAATCTACGCAGAATCTGTACCTCCCATCTTTCTTTTTGACCAGAAGGATGGGTGATGCCCAGGGACTATTAGAGGGTTCGATCACGCCTTCCGCTAACATCGCATCCAGTTCTTCGTTTATTTGTTTCTGTATGACTGAATTTACCGGATAATACCTTTGCTTAATCGGCTCCGCAGCCGTACGTATTTTGTGCTCCGATAAATGTGTACGACCCAACCCTGTCGGTTCTGACCTCAGTATGCTCGAGGTCAGATCCTCCAATTCCTGCGTCTGATTTGGTGTTAATTGAGACGTGAGAGAGTGGTCTTTAATTGACGCCAAAGTCTGCGAGTGGCTAGAAAAGGTCTAAATATTGTTGCTCAAATCCTGTATGATCCCAAACTTTGCCCAAAAATCCGCCCCTAAAATTAGCGCCAGCGGCAAATCCGGAACCACCAGGACATCCAATAACCCCACCCTCTACCCTAAATGGAACTGATACCGTTCGTGTCACCCGCACACCTGAACCATCTGCCAAACTTACCGAAACCACACCGCTCGTATTCAAAGAGAGTCCTACAATTTGCAAGGTATCCCACCCTTTCCCTCCGACAATCGTGTGAGATGCACCCGAGTCCAACAACTCAAGCATCCCCATTCCGTAAACCGACTTCAGATGTGGACGATTGTCATTAAAACGGCTATCCAATACGTACTCGAGATTAGCAATGCTCTCGACCGAACACACTGTAACCCTATCCTCTTCTCCTTGTATGGCAGATGTTTGTCGACCCGAACTCTCTGGTCTGCCGTGCCAGAAGTTCCTTGCTCGTTTTTCGAGCATGCAGGGCAATTTTTCCTTTCAACACCTTCCCGACCGCAACCATAATAGCGACTAGCCTGCTGACATTGGTTGGATAAGTGACCCTTACTGTTGCAATTAAAACAACGCCACTCAGATCTAGGTTTCCCTTTACCATTCCTATTCGCAGACATCGGGTTGCCTTGAATAGCTGACGTGTTGGTGGCCTAAGACGTATGCGCTGCATTTTACGATGGATCATGGCACCTTGACCTAAAAGGGTTTGATGTCGATGAAGTGCTCACATACGCGAGATCTGGCTCCAATAACTTCGTCTGCTTCTTCGAGGGTGGAGGAACATATGTCTCCACGTTGTATCTCGTTGCTTCCAACCTTCTCCCCACCGTTACCAATTACTGTAAAGATGTAATCGTCACCAAGGCAAGTTGGTTAGCATAAAACGGCTAGGTTCTTTACCATAAATGAAAGCTACATCGACTCCGGGCATGGCCCTCTTAGACGAGAAAAAAGGTTAAGCATCACACTCACAAACATTCCAATGCTCTCTTTTTCGCCCTGCGTACGATGTCGAATCTCCTCTAACCATCTATTGTTCTATCCCGGCGGTAAAAATTCGTCCCTTAGCATCTCTACAAGTTCCGACCAATTCCTAATATATGGCTTATTGGCTAGCAACCAAATAAGAGCCCTCCCATCAAAAAGGTCTACCGCCGATATATGAATTTGAGTTCAACCCCCCATTTTTGCACTGGGACCCAGTTTGCTCGAGCTACATCACTCGACGTTTACCATGTGTTGTGGATTTGCCACCTTATGCCTGACCCCCTGGTTAGTAATCCCTCCATCCTCTATTTCTGTAGTTCTCCGCCCGAGTTTTGGCGATGATGCGTGACTCGGTCCAGCGCTCCGGCCAAAATACAACGCCGCCCCCATTTTCCTCGGTTTTGTCGTAGTTAATTGGTTTACTTCTAATAAATTCGACACACTACTCTTTTCCATAACGTCCTCTTCTTGGTCAGCCTGGTCGTCTAGTATGACAAACATATCTGCCACTCTTTTCCGCACACCTGAAATCTTGCCAGACACAATTCCCCAAAAGTCCCCTTTTACCCATATACATACATATACACCAAGAAATTCGGAAGATTTACTTGTATACATTCAACATTCATATCATTCACAACGATAGCAGATTTTATTCCACCGCCAGAGGGAAATACACGCATATTTGCGGGCAGGCCGCTGACTCTGCCCAATCAGGTCCGGGGTTCCTGCATCAAGGCAAATTTCGCGTTACATTCATTCATCCATTCACCTAAATCATGCATAACTCCA
Source organism: Beris morrisii (assembly GCA_951812415.1). Lineage (NCBI taxonomy): Eukaryota > Metazoa > Arthropoda > Insecta > Diptera > Stratiomyidae > Beris > Beris morrisii. The sequence goes on along the minus strand of OX638314.1, from coordinate 11,138,971 downwards.
GCTGCACCTTGACAATTCAATAAGTAGTAGTAATTTGACAGCCATGTATTCAATGCCTAGCACTCAGCCTTGCCATTCTTCCAACATATACAGGGTGTTTGGTACTCCGTGCACGACCTTGTAAGGGGTTATTCCTTGATATATTTGGAGAAAAAAATTGTTCCACAGGGTGGGTCAATTTTCAATAACAGTGGAGATTCAGGGTGGTTAAGAAAAGTGTTTTTGACCGGTACCCTTACTCACTTAAAACGTTATATCTTGAAAACGAATAATCACAAGGCAACGTGTTATAACTCGTTTTTTAGGCAATCAAATTATCTTTCATTTGATGTAACAGTCTAAATTGTAACTGCACCCAATCTTGAGATATTTACTCGAAAACATCAATTTTTGCTACGTGAGCCCTTAAAATTCAGTGATCAATGTAGTTTTTCTCAGAAAACCCCATTATAAACATGTCATTTTAATTTTATTTTTTTATGAGCCGTATTATTACCTACAAAAGCTGCATACATATGTATGAGTTACAATTAACATTTTGGAAGTAATAGGTAAAAATACATATCGCATAAAAATTAAATATTCCAAAAGTCAGTGCATGTGCATGTTGATCTACACTACTTGCTTGAACTGAAAGAATTTAATAATGGTTTTTATGTTTTATTTAAAATTTGTTTATTATAATAAATGTTCAAAATGTCCACCTTCATTTTGAATGCACGCTAAAGCTCGTTTGGCAAGTGTTCTCTTGGTATTCATATTCATCAACTGCTGCCTTACTTCTATTGCTGCCGCATCGATCCTGATATTTAGATCTTCCAATGTTTCTACTGGCGTTGCGTAGACTAGGTCCTTCATCCGTCCCCATACAAAGAAATCCATAATAGTAAGATCAGGAGATCTTGCAGGCCAGTGTATCGGTCCATTTCTACCGATCCAGCGATTGCTATAATTGGAATTTAACCAATCTGTGATCTGTCGGCCGTAATGAGCTGGAGCACCATCGTGTTGGTAAAACATGGAAGCCAATCGTACCAGTGGAATATCATCCAATAAGTCCTGTAGATCATTTGATAAAAACTGTAAGTAATTGGAGCTATTTAGAGTACGCGGAAGCCTAATAGGTCCAAGTAAATCGTCACCAATCACGCCTGCTCATAAATTGACGCTGAATCTGTGCTGAAATGATGCCGCTCTTCTTGTGTGTGGATTGCTCTCAGCCTACGTATGTAGGTTGTGGAAGTTTGTGATACCGTCTCTGGTAAATTGGGACTCATCCGTCCACAGAATATTGTTGAAAAAATTGTCGTCATCTATTTGTCGTTCAAGGAGCCAATTGCAAAACTCCATCCGTTTGCGGAAATCAATGGGTAGCAGCTCCTGTACTGGTGTGTGATGGTAGGCATGGAAGCGTTCTACTTTTAAAATACTCCAAACCTTCCAAGTAGATATGTTAAACTGCAATGCCAAGCGTCGGATACTGATCGATGGATCATTTTGCACTGCTTGCAGTATTCTTTCATCAATCTGAACAGCGATTATAGGCGCAGGATTTGCATTTACTCTCCTTGTTCTAACGCTGCCAGTTTCCCTAATTCTCCTGTAAACGTCCTGAAATACTCTCCTGTCAGGTGTCCGTCGATGGGGATGTCTCTGATGGTAAAGCCTTCGCGCGGCTTGTCCATTTTCGCGACACTCTCCATAAATTAACACAATGTCAGCATATTCTTCATTGGAGTACTCAGACATTTCGAAATTATTTTTTTTATTCTACTGACACCTTCTTCTTTTAGCAACGTAACTAAAACTGATAAAAATATGAAGGTAGTTTTGCTTTTATAGGCTTTTTATTTTGTAAGGCACCCTATTAAAAAAGGCATAGTACCGCACCCAGTATTACCTACCACTTTCAGGTAAAGGCATCAATTATGTTGAAACTCAGTTACATTTCATTGTTTTCCTACATACTTTAAATAGTAATAAATGGGCAATAAAAATACTTCAGTACTACCGACAAATTAAACGAGGTCCACTTTATGGCACTGACTTTTGAAATATTTAATTTTTATGCGATATGTATTTTTACCTATTACTTAATGTTAATCGTAACTCATACATATGTATGCAGCTTTTGTAGGTAATAATACGGCTCATAATAAAATAAAATTAAAATGACATGTTTATAATGGGGTTTTCTGAGAAAAACTACATTGATCACTGAATTTTAAGGGTTCACGTAGAAAAAATTGGTGTTTTCGAGTAAATATCTCAAGATTGGGTGTAGTTACAATTTAGACTGTTACATCAAATGAAAGATAATTCGATTGCCTAAAAAACGAGTTATAACACGTTGCCTTGTGATTATTCGTTTTCAAGATATAACGTTTTAAGTGAGTAAGGGTACCGGTCAAAAACACTTTTCTTAACCACCCTGTATCTCCACTGTTATTGAAAATTGACCCACCCTGTGGAACAATTTTTTTCTCCAAATATATCAAGGAATAACCCCTTACAAGGTCGTGCACGGAGTACCAAACACCCTGTATAGGACAAACATGAGAAAAAATCCTATGGCTTGCAGAAAGTCCATTCCGCTCGCAGTTACGGCAATGGAGGGGGGGGGGGTTATCAAATTTTACTGCTTTGTGACCACTTATTTATAGAGCAGCGAGAGCATACATCGTCCTTAACTCTACATTCTCCAATGCCATATTCATACCCAAGACAACGGTAGCAGTAGAAAACTCCATCATCTGAACTTACTCTGTAGCTAAACCACTGAACATAGATTCGTTCATCAGCCAGAAGGGCCTCAATAATCCTTGGACTACCTTCAAAGAAAACGCTAGCAACTCCGTCAATTCCCTCCTTTATGGGACGTCGTATAATTCTCAATTCTTTTTTTACTTTGCTCAATGAGAAGCGTTCCTTTAGGTTCTCATAGATATTCGCCATTAATTCTTCTTCGGGAATATTACAATGGACTTCCTATGCAATGAGTCTGGGTCCGCGTTTAGCGGGAATAAAAACATCAAGGCCACGTTGACCGAAGTTCTTATTTGCTGCTATTTTGTTCATCTCGGCTTCCGAGGGAACTCTTATGGAAATTCCACCGTTTCTCATTGGATTAACTCCATGAACTCTAACTCCACGGGTTGGTCCTACCTCCTTAAGAATGACGTCAGTCATCTCTTTTGGGGTTGCACCCTCCTTTCAGCTCTTAACTACAACCGACCACATTTCTTTGGGCTTCAGCAGAGGAGGAAAGGCTGTCGAGACAGCAGGGGAAGTATTTTTCGTTGGAAGAGTCGGTTTAGGAGAGATCATAAATGCAGCCTTGTTTCCAGAAATACCATCGAGCTTACCATTAGACACTCATTTTCTGCTAAAAGTTTCTATTCGCTTCATTGGACAGATCGATAAGATCGGTCTCGGCAGTTACAGCATGAGACTCTTTAACACGTTTCCATTTCTTTTTACCGACTGTTTTTTTATCTATCTCACCGTATGAGTCATCATCAACCTTCATACGACTGGCATCAGCACGTTGGGTATACTTCTTACTTCTTTTCACTGTATCACTGTATGATTCGTCTTCCTCATCCATACTTATATGGGCTCTAGCCAAACCCACTTTCTTCCTTTCTCTCGGATTACTCTCAATTGAGTCGGAATATTCGTCAATCATACCGAGAACCGACTGCGTTGCAAATTTCTTAGCACTCCGCTTAGCCGAGGCCGGCCTCGGAGGATTTATTTTAGCGGGAGGCATAACATTAAATTTCACTCACCTGAGACAATACAATAAACTACTATTTGTTAGAAAATATGACAACTTCAAGTATAACTGCTAGAGACTTCAAGTGTTGCTCCTTATTGATATCACAGACAATAATACCTGGTATTACCAGTCGACGTCGAAGTCGGGCTTCGAAGTCGGACTTCAAAAATTTAAAAAAAAATTTAAGTCCAAAGTCGAAACCGAAGTCGAAGTCCGAAGTCGAAGTTGAAATCGAAATCTGATGTCCAATCAGGCCAGGCCACCTAAAACACTGGCGGATGCACTTATTTCTACACGACGGCTCCAAATCAGACAGACCACTTGTATTTTTCTACAACGAGTAACCTTGATATACATGTGCACAATGAACACACTTGAACTTATCAGCAAAAGATTCCAATGGAATTTTCCGAAGAAAATTACACTAACAACACTGTGTTATTTCTAAAGTTCACGATAAATATCGATCCAAACTATGAGAAAAACACGTATGTGTAGCTTAAATAAGCGCGCACACGATAAGTTAACTCACGGCCCTTGATTTTAAACACGGAGCGATTTCAAACACATATGAACACACAGACTGTGACGTCAGAAGTTAAGGGACAGGGACACAAATGTCGTGTGGTTTAACGTGCGCACTTGCCACGAGGGCTTAATCACACGGTCCTCTTCGGACACGGATTGATAATAGTGGTATCAGTCTATATAAGAGTGCAAGCCCTTAGATTCATACTGATGGATGCGAGACCTATCTAAATCTCTGCCGTTCTGTGGGTCCCGGCACCCGGTTGATACGCAACTCCACGACGAGCTCCACAAGGAAAATCTATCCGCTTGGGCATAACCACAGCCACCATGTTGCTCCCCTAGGGGCCTCTCCAGTGTCGGGGATGAAAGCGACCTTCAATGGGTTCCCCGACTCCCCTGGTACCAGAAATAGAACCTCCGGTCAGGATTCGTAGCTTAATAGCACTACTACCAAATGTTTGAGTTACTTGCAACTCGGGACTGGTGACCCTCCTCATCGGGTGCGTGGGGTAGGTACTCCCCAAAGGCTTCACTGGGATCGACCTTAACGTCTTTCAACCAGCGACGGTATCAAGTACCGCCTCCGTGCGCAACAAGGAAGAGAACAATAAGAATCATAGCCGTACAACCCACACCAGACACTCAAGTATGCCCTCCTAATGGCACTCACTCACATTATACGATCCATTAAATAGTCGAATTCCCATCGCATTCAAATCTCTCCAATCAGAGTAGATTACACATTCAAACAACACATGCTTCCAATCATCAAATGAGGCACCACACAATTGGAACCTCAGTAATCGACTGGTTCAACCCAAACAAATATCCATTCATACTGCCATGACCGGTAATGAGGTACCCCAGGCTCAGACTAAAGTCCAACCTCAGGGCCCCTCTGGCAAAACATACGTCCCTAATATACTCATAAGTCTCTCTTCCTTTGGAGCATTCATCCCATTTAGTCTGCCACCTAGACATCAAACATTCATCCAGGAGGTCGCCACACGACCGACGACTCCTTATTCTCACATTATCATTCGATACCCAGTCACTCGGCAATGGTATGCCCCTCCGAATTCTGAAGGATAGACTCCTACGGAGCACCTCCAGGTCCAGAGGTGTAACACCCATGAGCACCTGCATGGCGTCAGTAGAAACCGTACGACACACAGGTATACACGCATACATAACCACTCGCTGACATGCATACATCAATCGCTTCCCACGTTCAGTCAACATGCATTCCGCAAACACAGGCGATCCGTATGCTGCAGATGCAACAAACAGACCGCCATAAATGGTCCTGACCGCCTTCCAGCTAATACCCTATTCACGCCTCAACACACGCCTAATCGTACACACCAGTGTGAGCAATCGCTCTGCAGATAGAAATTCATTCTTTCACCAATTCTAATCCCCAGGTACTTGACCTCGGTCGCATACCGAAGGGATCTACCATTCGCTCTTATCAATGGATGTCGGTTTGGCGACAATTTGCCCTTGGGCAACATTGTCACCGACTTATCCATCGATACACTTACACCAACTTTCACACCCCAAGCATGGACAATGTCCATGAAGGAAGCACCTCTACGCTCAAGGAGCAGACGACTTCTTTCCTCAACGAAGATAACCAGATAACCTAGCCAGGAGTTCATCCATCATCGGGTTCCAAATAAATGGACCTGCGACCGAACCCTGTGGACATCCTCTACTCACATTCTTCCATACATAGTCACGTGCACCATTCACAAAGGCTCGCCTGCCAGAGAAGTAATCTGACCATAGATCTTCCTGGCAGCCAGATTCACGCAATTTACCAATCATAGCATCCCAATCCAGGTAGTCGAATGCGCCCTTGAAATCAACAAAGAGCCCAAGGACGTATGCGGCTCTACTATCATTAACACAGTCTTTAACATACATCAAGGCATCTTCAGTCGATTTGCCCGCTCGAAAGCCATACTGTCGATCTGACCAAATATCACAGACAATGTCCTCAAGTCTACGAACAAGGATCCTCTCCAGGACCTTGCCCAAAGACGGGAGCACAGAAATACCCCTTTAGGACCCAGGATCACTTCTGATCCCGTCCGGTGACTTTAGAAGAACTACCACACGAGCAATCTTCAGGGCAGCAGCACTAAAGCACCTTCCAAGTACGCTCAGAATGTGGTCAGGAATGACCCGCCAGATGATTTTCAACATCTCGCCAGTCATTCCATCCCACACAGGCGCCTTGCCTGATCTGATCCCAGCAGCAGCGGCCTCCAAAATTCTCTCTCCATACATAAACCAGTCACACCCTTTCGTATGCCAGGCTACATTAGCTGGCATCTCATTCGAGCCCACAACCTCATCGAAGACCATCTTCCTGAAACCTGCAGTCCCTCACTATGTGGTCGAAGCCCAGGCTTCGGTAACAGTGCCTGACCACATCAAAGCGCTAAACCCTGTAGCCAAACCATCTTACATACAGCCTTTCGGCCGCAACGAGATGGTCTATAATAGGTTGTGTCCCATCGAAAATTACTGTTGACGTTGCATCCAGGCCTTCTCTCATGGAGCGGCTCACAATTCGAAACCCTCGCTTAACCTCCTCAATGCTGAACTTCCCCATTAGGTTGTTCTCATAAATCTCCTGTATTAACTCTTCCGTCGTGATGCTGCAATGGACATCCATTGCCTTTAGCCTAGACCCCAAATTGAGTGGCACCGTCACACTCAGCCCGCATTCCGCGAATTTGGGTTGAGGGCCAGCCCCCTTACTCCCATAGTTGGACCCACCTTCTTAAGCACCGCGTCAGTGACGTTCTTTGTCGTCGCCTCCGCGTCCCCACTCCCAACTACTACCGACCATGTCTCCACCGGTTTAGTGGCTGGAATGACTGGCACAGGAGCCGCCAATGTAGCAGCCTAAAGACCAGGCTTCGCTCTGACCACCATTTGGACCCTCAGCTCATCCAGCTTGCCCTGGGCCTCATCTTTCCCCCTACTCAACTCCTTCAACTGCCCATGAAGGCCCTCGTTCTTCGCCAAGAGCAAAACCACAATCTGCTCATATTTTTTCAACTGCGCCTCCACCTTTTGGTGGAATTCCATTGAGCCTCCCTCTTCAACAAACATGGACGTGCTGGCTGACGTAATGCCCGCCATCTTACTGTAGGCCGTAAGCACTCTCGACTCAATCGTTAGCGCAACTTTCCTCGAAACCTTAGACTTCACTCCTAAGTCCACCCTTGGCACCGGTGCTCCAGCAAGCACCTTCCTTCCCTTTTCCCTGCGTCCTGCTGCCGCAAGGGCCAACGCATCTCTATTGCTCATCGTGAGGTCATTGTCACTCCCGCTAGTCTCATGCCTTCCTAGAGTCCCAGTACTCCTTACGAGCGGCGCTTCATCACTCGACTCACTAGTTGTTACTACTTCATCAGCCTCAATCGCCGCCTTCCTGGCCTCTCTCTTCCGCGAAGCCGGGCCTGGCTTGCCTCTCAGCTTCGCCGGCACCCATACCGTTAATTCTATTATATTGTTATTAATTCACTGTGCACTAAACACGTGCACCAAACAAATTCAAAATTGTTAAACTTAGCAGAAAAGTCCCTGTGCACAGAAACTACACAATGGGGAGTCCCGCAATGGGACTGGCCATAAAATATAGCTCACAATAATTTAATTTGATTCACAGTAAGTTCCCGTTAAGAGACTTAGACAAAAGGGGGCACTGAATCCTATAGCACCGATACGTGCAGCTTAGCTCACAGTAAGTTCCCGCTAAGGGACTTACACATAAAAGGGGGCACTAATTCACTGTTTATGTGCACCCACATAAGATGTGGTGTGCACAGCACACACTAACTGACACGAAGTTCCACTGCTTTCACAGAAGCCACAAATAGCAGAAGCACCACACCGATTTTCTATTTTTATTATTTATTTAGCGAACACAGAAAGCACGTCTAACCACTTTGAGAGCTCTTTTGCTACAATAGTTAGGGACAGTATGAATCTCGTTAATCCATTCCTGCGCGTCACTAATTAGATGACGAGGCATTTAGCTATTTTCTACGACGCGTGGTCACACTTTCCACTCTGATAGAAGGGCGTGATAACCCATGGCATAAATCCAACTCAACTGGAGGTTAGGCTAAAGGGGGATCAGTGGCGTGGCGTTATATTTGAAATAGGGGAAGCAATTGGTTAATATCAAAAATTTACTATTATTATGTTTTCTACAAATTTACTGCGTATTAATTGAACCCCTCTCGTTAGGAATCACGAACGGGTACGTGAGATTAAGTATATTGTGTTTCATCAGCATTTTAATTCCCATGCTACCAATATACAGGGTGTTTGGTACTCCGTGCACGACCTTGTAAGGGGTTATTCCTTGATATATTTGAAGAAAAAAATTGTTCCACAGGGTGGGTCTATTTTCAATAACAGTGGAGATACAGGGTGGTTAAGAAAAGTGTTTTTGACCGATACCCTTACTTACTTAAAACGTTATATCTTGAAAACGAATAATCACAAGGCAAAGTGTTTTTTTTAGGCAATCGAATTACCTTTCATTTGATGTAACAGTCTAAATTGTAACTGTACCCAATCTTGAGATATTTACTCGAAAACACCAATTTTTGCTACGTGAACCCTTAAAATTCAGTGATCAATGTAGTTTTTCTCAGAAAACCCCATTATAAACATGTCATTTTAATTTTATTTTTTTATGAGCCGTATTATTACCTACAAAAGCTGCATACATATGTATGAGTTACGATTAACATTAAGTAATAGGTAAAAATACATATCGCATAAAAATTAAATATTCCAAAAGTCAGTGCATGTGCATGTTGATCTACACTACTTGTTTGAACTAAAAGAATTTAATAATGGTTTTTATGTTTTATTTAAAAAAAATTTGTTATAATAAATGTTCAAAATGGCCACCTTCATTTTGAATGCACGCTAAAGTTCGTTTGGCGAGTGTTCTCTTGGTATTCATATTCCTCAACTGCTGCCTTACTTCTATTGCTGCCGCATCGATCCTGATATTTAGATCTTCCAATGTTTCTACTGGCGTTGCGTAGACTAGGTCCTTCATCCGTCCCCATACAAAGAAATCCATAATAGTAAGATCAGGAGATCTTGCAGGCCAGTGTATCGGTCCATTTCTACCGATCCAGCGATTGCTATAATTGGAATTTAACCAATCTGTGATCTGTCGGCCGTAATGAGCTGGAGCAACATCGTGTTGGTAAAACATGGAAGCCAATCGAACCAGTGGAATATCATCCAATAAGTCCTGTAGATCATTTGATAGGAACTGTAAGTAATTGGAGCTATTTAGAGTACGCGGAAGCCTAATAGGTCCAAGTAAATCGTCACCAATCACGCCTGCCCATAAATTGACGCTGAATCTGTGCTGAAATGATGCCGCTCTTCTTGTGTGTGGATTGCTCTCAGCCTACGTATGTAGGTTGTGGAAGTTTGTGATACCGTCTCTGGTAAATTGGGACTCATCCGTCCACAGAATATTGTTGAAAAAATTGTCGTCATCTATTTGTCGTTCAAGGAGCCAATTGCAAAACTCCATCCGTTTGCGGAAATCAATGGGTAGCAGCTCCTGTACTGGTGTGTGATGGTAGGCATGGAAGCGTTCTACTTTTAAAATACTCCAAACCTTCCAAGTAGATATGTTAAACTGCAATGCCAAGCGTCGGATACTGATCGATGGATCATTTTGCACTGCTTGCAGTATTCTTTCATCAATCTGAACAGCGATTATAGGCGCAGGATTTGCATTTACTCTCCTTGTTCTAACGCTGCCAGTTTCCCTAATTCTCCTGTAAACGTCCTGAAATACTCTCCTGTCAGGTGTCCGTCGATGGGGATGTCTCTGATGGTAAAGCCTTCGCGCGGCTTGTCCATTTTCGCGACACTCTCCATAAATTAACACAATGTCAGCATATTCTTCATTGGAGTACTCAGACATTTCGAAATTATTTTTTTTATTCTACTGACACCTTCTTCTTTTAGCAACGTAACTAAAACTGATAAAAATATGAAGGTAGTTTTGCTTTTATAGGCTTTTTATTTTGTAAGGCACCCTATTAAAAAAGGCATAGTACCGCACCCAGTATTACCTACCACATCCAGGTAAAGGCATCAATTATGTTGAAACTCAGTTACATTTCATTGTTTTCCTACATACTTTAAATAGTAATAAATGGGCAATAAAAATACTTCAGTACTACCGACAAATTAAACGAGGTCCACTTTATGGCACTGACTTTTGAAATATTTAATTTTTATGCGATATGTATTTTTACCTATTACTTAATGTTAATCGTAACTCATACATATGTATGCAGCTTTTGTAGGTAATAATACGGCTCATAATAAAATAAAATTAAAATGACATGTTTATAATGGGGTTTTCTGAGAAAAACTACATTGATCACTGAATTTTAAGGGTTCACGTAGCAAAAATTTGTGTTTTCGAGTAAATATCTCAAGATTGGGTACAGTTACAATTTAGACTGTTACATCAAATGAAAGGTAATTCGATTGCCTAAAAAAAACACTTTGCCTTGTGATTATTCGTTTTCAAGATATAACGTTTTAAGTGAGTAAGGGTACCGGTCAAAAACACTTTTCTTAACCACCCTGTATCTCCACTGTTATTGAAAATTGATCCACCCTGTGGAAAAATTTTTTTCTCCAAATATATCAAGGAATAACCCCTTACAAGGTCGTGCACGGAGTACCAAACACCCTGTATAATAATTTACTTTTTAAATAAATAATTGTAAAAATTATATGTTGGTAGAAACAAAGCTGTAACTATACGTATATAAATAAGGCGTATTCGAATATAACTACTATAGTATTAATAACAATAACAACAACAACAAATTGCAAAATAAATACACATTCACAGATAAAGAAAGTAATCATATTCTGCAAATCAAAATTTGAATAATAAAAACAATAACAATACAATAAACAATTAAAAATAATTCAACTATTTACCACACATTCAAATAACATATCAGTTCAATTCCAAACTATGTTCAGAATTCAATTCCTATCCTACTCCGGTAACTCTTATGTTTTATCACACCTCGCATCCGAAGTTTGCTCAAAACTCAAATATCGCATACGCATTGCAAGGCAGCATCATTCTCAGTCCACAAGAAAACACAAACAAAGAAGAAAGTGGAAGCAAGTTCCCCAGCAGCCATGCGTAAGCGTCTCCGCTGCAGACAAAAATTTCCTCTACTACTCGTGAAGGGAACATGGAAGCAAATTCCTCATTGCTTCCAACCTACCGTGTTCGTGTATTTTTTTTACTGACGTCACAGTAGGTTTACTACCGAATGAAATAAACGCTCATAGAAGCAACTTTTGAATTGCTTCCATGTCTCTTCTTCTTGGTTTCTCACCCCTTTCTTTTCGTGGTGTTTCCATTTCGGCTGTGTGAGATATTCGTGAGTAGTTTCTTGAGAACTTTTTTTTTAGATTATGCCGAAGAAAACGGATAAAAATTGAATTTTTTCCGATTTAGTAAAGGCACATTATAGATGTTTTCAGCCAAATGTAAGGGAAGCAATGCTTCCCTTCCTTCCCTGGACACCACGCCACTGAGGGGGAGCCTGTTAAGGATCTACCAAACTTCGCCCATCCCTCCCCTTTCACCATCTTTCGATTAACCCATCGTTGCGAAGCCACACCCTTAGGTACCGGCTTGAAATAATTAGCAAACGAGGCCTCGGACTATCGAGGACACAGCTATTGGCCTGATCAACGTGCACCACGCGTTGATCAGTTTCCGGGGAAAACCGCGTGGAGGTTGCTGCTCGGTTCCTCTTGGGCATACCGACTCGCCGCCATGCACAGTCATGACTTGCGGGGTTGTTCATATTTCGTCATTCCGCTATTCAACCAGTTGGGGATGCTAGGGCCTAAGCCCAAGACAACACTGACACATAGGATACACAAAATCGAACTAAGTTCTTGTCAAGTTTGGGTGGGCGGGCAAGTAATAAATAATGTATTAAAAGATAAATTGTTAGTTGCCTAAAATATTAACATCCTAACAATGCTGCCTTTCCGATCAATAAAATACCTTAATATTACTTTATATTAAAGTCACAGCATTGTTGTTCGTTAAGCTCATTGGTATGTATTATTTGGTTTATTGCATCTGGTTGAATGTTTTTATATCGTATTATTTGCATCTGGTTGAATGATATCGAATCAAAATTTTGTATAATGGGTCTATCCGTAGTCCTGGGAATATCGTGGAGTGTGGTTCGAGTGGTTGTAGTCCATAAATTGATGATATATCTCAATAGAACATCGAAGAGATATAAAGCTTATTGTTTTTAATGTCTTCTTGCCTTTAACGCCTATCTGTTTTAATCCATTTATGGTCTCCTTATGCATAGCTCCTCTTGTTTCCACGACGATTGGGATAACATCTCCCGAGGTTGCCGCAAACCATGACAGGAGATGTGGTATGAGGCGGCCATACTTCCGGAGTTTTTCCTGAGCTCCCGTCATCAGGTAATCCTTGAACTCATGGCAGACTGTAACGTCGACCACAAGGACCCTTCCCTGGCTCTGTATCACCAGGTCCGGTTTAAGATAACCTTCAGGAAGCTGAAAGATTGGCTCCTTGGTATTGACCGCCCCTTTATCATTATCCGCAACGTCTTTTATTACCAAATCACGGATCTCGTTGTGGCTGTTGATTCTTGATTCTTTGGTAGCCATACACTGTCCTAGAATATGTCCAAGAGTTTCCAATTGGACATGACATCTACGACAGTTTAGGCTACCGCGCCCTCCAGCTCTATTCAGGGCACATTTGTCCGCGCAGATATTAGCGCGCATTTTGAGTCCAGTGATTTGACGGCATGGTTTTAATAGTTTGGGCTGCAGCAACCATGCATTTCTTATTGGATCATTTTCAAAATTGGTTACCGCCTTACCCTGCGAAGTCAGCGTAGACCAGCGCTGAAGCTCCGCCTTCTTTTGCTCCTTCTTAAATCTAATAATGTCATGGCCGCTAATGGGCCATGATAGTCGGACAGACGATGCCACTCGTCTGAACCCTTCTTGGAAAGCGTGATTCCGGCTAAGTGCCACCATAACCAGGTCCATACTATCCATAAATTTTTCTCCGGCTGAGAGTATCATGGCAGTGACGGCGACCTCCAGCTTCGGGATACCAAGTCCTCCGTCAATCTTACTGCAATACAACAAGCCATTAGCCGCCGATTGAGGTAAGTGGTAGAAGTTCTTAAATATAACCCTAATCCTTTGGTGTAAGTCCCGTAGAAACGAGACCGTTGGCACCGCTATTACCAATTGATACGTGTAGTGTGGAAGGGTATAAGTTGCAACTAAGTCCGCCTTTTGGGATCGTTTAAGCTTAAGCTCCCGGACGTACTCGAGAGTCCCGAGTAGATGAGTTCGGATGTCTTTCTCACACATTCCTGCCCAAGGAGAATACCTTATCCCTAAGTACTTTGCGTGTCCTCAACGTAAACGCACCTCAACGTAAACATGGCGTCCTTTAGGAAGCAGGCATCTTTGGTTTTGGCTATCTGAAAGGTTGATCACTTAGGTGGTAACACCTTCATACCCAAACCCTCCAAATGGTTTTCCGTCAATCTGAGCTGCATTTCGGTCGATTCACGTTTTGTCGCGACGACTATTAAGTCATCTGCGAAGACCATGTAACCCAGCTGACAACCTGGAGAGATGCTGTACCCATGCTCAGTTTCGAGCTTAAGCAGCAGAGGCTCAAGCACGGCATTAAACAGTAGAGGAGATAGGAGATCCCGCTGCCTTACGCCGCGCATGATTGGAACCTCAAAGGAGGAACCACCAAATGAGATCCACGTCTTGATGTCTTTATAGGCGTCTGCGATTAGCCCTATTACGTGCGAATGAACACCTTTTCTTATTAATGCTATCTTGATACACTCATGGGGTACCGTGTTGAAAGCTTTGGAGACATCTAAGAACGAGGCGATCAGATCCTTGTTGGCCTTGGAATGACGAATGACCTCATCAAGAATCCGAACCTTGTTGAAGCACCCAGACTCACTCACAAAACTTTTCTGCCTGGGTGTGAACCGGACGACACATCAATGTTTCTGATCAATTATGCCGAAGTATAATCTACTCAGAATCGAAGATATACATAGCTATAGGCCGGAAATCTTCGGGAAGACTACCGTCCTTTCCAGCTTTCAAAATTACTGTCGTCTTGTTCATTCTCCACTCTGAAGGTTGCCTTCCACAAATCATGAGAAAATTAAATTAAGAGCCGTTTACCCGCGCTTACTTGAATTTCTTCAGTTTGACATTCAGAGCACTGGGCAGAAATCACATTGTGTCAACACCCGTTAGGGCCATCACAATGCTTTGTTTCAATTAGATAGTCTGATTCCTCAAGTCCGTGCCAGTTCTAAATAGATTGTTAATTGATAGCCGTTATAAATTGCATTAAAATAAATTTTAATAATTTATTAGTAAGAAAGTTCCGTAATTGGTTACGTATGGACTATCCGGGAAACAGATAGAATTTCTATTAAATATATTATATCTTAATTTAAAAAAAACGAGTACATTAACCACATTATTACTTCCCCATCAAGCCCGAATATCTCAATCTTCGGAACCAATCCTTATCCCGAAGTTACGGATCTAATTTTCCGACTTCCCTTACCTACATTATTCTTCCTTCCTTCCTTCCGTTTGAACTATTTTCCCATCTATCCACTAAACATTCACCAAGTTTATCCAGCCACCCCTTTTTACTCAGTCCATTCACTTCCTTTGTAGTAACAAAGTCCATTGGTGTCATGGGTATACGTTTCCTAATTTTATATGCAATCTCCCTACGAACAACTTCTAAATCTAGCGATGGAACTCCCATAAGTACTTGCATGGCATCCATGGACACAGTGCGACAGACAGGAATGCAAGCGTATAACAAAACCCTTTGACAAGCATTCATCAGTTTTCTACCTTTTACAGTTATCATAAAGTCACTGAGAACACTGAGGCTCCATATACTGCACACGCTACTAGAAGGCCCTTGTAAATAGCTCTAACAGACCGTCTACCTAAACCCCATTCACACCTCATAATTCTTTGCAGATTTCCCGCAACTATGTTCAAGTAATCATCTCTAAGCTCCATTATGTGTTGGTAGAACTGCATGCCTTCCGTTACTCTGATCCCAAGATATCTGAGATTAGTCACATAATTTATCGATCTATTATAAATTTTTATGCTTGGATGTCAATTTTGCGATAGTCTCCCTTTGCAACATTATTACCGTTTTATTCTCTGACACACCAACCCCTACTTTTGTTCCCCATTCTCCCAATTTTTGCATTAAGGTAGTTCCCTTTCTCTCTAGCGATACTTGGTTTATACCCTCTACAAGAATTGGAAGATCGTCGGCATAAGCGCATACTTTGCAATCCTTTTCAAGATTAATCAATAGCTCATCCATCATCAAATTCCAGATAAAAATTCCTGCAATTGAGCCTTGTGGACAACCTCTCTTAACATCTCTCCAAACATATTCCCTCACCCCATTAACAAAAGATTTCCTATCAGAGAAATAACTTTCCCACATGGCAATCTCCTCACATCCCTTTTCAATAAGTTTCTCAATCACTGAGCCCCAATCTAGATGGTCAAATGCGCCTTTAAAATCAACAAAAATCCCAAGTACGTACTTGGAATTTGAGTTTGCTACGCTGTGTTTAACATAGGTCCAGGCATCTTCTGTAGATTTTCTTTTTCTAAAACCATATTGCCTATCACTCATTGAATCTTCTATCTTTTCCCCCAACCTACGGACCAAAACTTTCTCCAGAACTTTTCCAAATACTGGTAGAAGAAAAATCCTTCTATATGAATTTGGATCTGATTTTATTTTCTCCGGACCTTTAAGCAGTATCATTATTCTGGCAATTTTCCAAGCCGAAGGGAAAACTCGGTCTCGAAAACACCTTTCATAAATGCAGAAAATGTAATCTGGAACAAATTTCCATATAGTTTTACACATCTCACTTGGAACCCCATCCCATCCTGGCTCTTTTTTTTCCCATAATCCCGCAATGCCAATTACAGTTTCCCACCGTTCAAGAGTATTTATTTCATCCTGCACCAATGCCGTGTCAAAATTACGCTCTTGTACATTGCTATCGGAAAAGAACTGGTGGAGTAAAACCCTCATGCTGTCATTCCATGTTGGCATCGGAGTGCCATTGACAGAAATGCTAGCTCCATCCATTCTAGTTTTCCTTCCACTACATATCTTATATGCTTGTCCCCATGGATCATTTGAGTTTTGGGACAAAAATCGTCTCCAATCCTCATTCTTAGATGTCACTTTCACCATTCGGACCAGAAAAAGTATAAAATTCCGACGGCTCATTAATCACTTGAATTCCATTTATCTGAAACTGTTCAGTCAGCTCAACTCCCCTACGTGCTCCATGGGTGCTTGCCCACCGTCTTTTAACTTTGCTAAACCAAACCGGGGAAATCACATTCCAGTCCATCCCAACAATAGTAGGAGTACTACCAGCCAGTAACATTACCTCATTAAGATACTTTAAATGAGGTTCAAGATCAGCCCTAGGTGGACAGTACATACTCACCAAATACATTTCACCAAAAGGGCACATAAAATTTTCTATGGACATACATTCCACACTCGAGTCATTCACCACAATAGCCACTCTGGGTTTAATTCCCGATGAGAAACCCCTCATATTCCCCGGCAATTTCCTAACTACCCCATATGCTGAATATGGTTCCTGAAGAATGGCAAAGCTGATATTATTCTCTGCCATATATTCCCCAAATCATGCATCACCCCTTTTGCACCTTGACAATTTAATTGTAAAATTTGTACTGCCATGATGATTTTTTAATTCCTCGCTTTTGCTCTAGCTAACATCGTTGCATAGCTCGGACAAGCTAAAAATTGTATTGAATGATCAGCTGGAGCACCCTGATACGCACAGTTTCTACAGTGGAGCGCATTTGTACAATTTATAGCTGTATGCCCTCCAGTACAGCATCGGGAACATATTACTTGCTTAACCGGGCATTGAGCAAATCCATGATTGAAACCCAAACATTTAAAGCACCTATATACCAATTCCATCGGCGTAATCCTATAGCGAAAATACCTGATATGACATTTCTCTGAAGCAACCAATTTTTCAATTATCGCCTCTGTTCCTTCTAATGTAACGTGCGAAGTTGCCCTTAATCCCTCCCTGTTTGACATCCCAGTATCTCTTTTAACAACTACCAGACTCTTTTTAAAATCCTCCAATGTAAGTCCCTTCTCCATGCTGTTGGCAAATATGTCTTCCATTATTTCATCCGTTGGAATATCCACTGGGACATTGTGGATGATGGCCCTTGGACCCAGTTTCTTGGATGATCTGACCTTCAGACCGCATTCCTGAAACTTCTTGTGTCCCATAATTTTTTTCCTCTCTTTCTCAGAAGGTATCCTGATTACTACTACCCCATTTCTCAGAGTACTTATAGCGTGAACCCTTACACCTAGCGCTGGAATGACATCTTTTTTTATGATTTCAGCTACCTTGCAGGAATCTACGCTTTCGTCCTTGTGTCCACCACCGCATTCCCTGTGTGCTTTGAAGCCCTCCTAGACCCACTTGCTTCGCTATAACTTCTTCCTTATTACTGGCCATGTGATTTTGACCGACATTTTTTTCAAGTATCTCCAAACGCCCCATGGGACGTTCCTTTACCGTAATCTGTCTCATTAAAATTATCTCCATTTTCCTTGTAACCGCCGTAACTCTTGTGAGCACTCCCAGCCTCCGCAATGATTAGTCCCAATTCAGCATATACTTCACTTATTTTTTTAAATATCTGCTCATTTGTTTCCTCACATTTCACCTTTTTAGTATCCTCCCTTGGATATCTATCCTTCTTGAATTCCCCTGTGGGCTTAACAACATTAATGGTTTCCACTCTGTCATGCTTACCCTTCTTTATTTCCCTTACGGACTGAACAGAATTAACAGTTACTACTCTACCACGGTTCATCTTCCTTCTGTTCCTTACCATCGTAAACCCATCCTGATCAGCTTCTTCATTCCCAGACTCAAATCCCATGTTAATTCCATTATCATCAGTATTTTCCTCCACGCGTTTTCCCGCTTTCTTACTTTTTTCCATCAGAATCAGATTCATCAGTACTTTCCTCCACGCGTTTTCCCGTTTTCTTACTTGTTTTTCCAGCAGAATCAAATTCACTATTTCCGCCATTTCTCCTTAATACTTTCTTGGCGGCTTTCTTCAGATCCACCCTCTCATCAATATCATCCCCAATCTCGCTACTACTACTATTCCTCATATCGTAATCAATAATATTCTTACTCTTACTTGCGATTTTTCTCTTCCGAAGTCCATCCGCCGCGGCCTCGTTCTCCGAACGGCTAGTTTTGCTGCTCGCCTTACTGCTCGTCCTTACTCCGCGTTGTTTGGCTGCACCTTTACTCTCAAGGCTCAAACGAGAGTTACCCTCAATGAGGACTAACAAATCGTCAGCATAAGCACACACACTACATTCGATCGAGTAACGATGCAGGAGCTCATTCATCATCAGGTTCCATATAAATGGACCTGCGACGGAGCCCTGAGGGCAGCCCCTACAAACGTCCCTCCAGACACAATCCCTGGCACCTCTTACAAAAGCTCTTCTGTCAGTAAAGTAGCTAGACCAAAGGTCTACTTTCTGACAGTCACAATCATGCAACTTCTGAATCACCGCTTTCCAATCCAGGTGGTCGAACGTAAACGGACCCACTGTTATTCACACATTCTTTAACATGTTGCCAACCGTCTTCGGTACATTTCCCCGCACGAAAGCCAAACTGCATGCTTGACAATGAATCAACAACATTCTCCTCCAACCTATTGACCATAATCGTTTCCAGGACTTTGCCCATAGCCGGGAGGAGAGAAATACCTCTATACGACGCGGGATCTCTTTTGAGCTTCTTCGGCGACTTGAGGAGGATCACTACGCGAGCGGTTTTTTCAAGACGCAGGAAACAAACATTCACTTACACATCTTTCATACACACATTGCAAGTAGTCAGGTATGACCCGCCAAATGCTTTTCAGCATTCCGCCGGTCATTCCATCCCACCCAGGCGACTTCCTGGATCTAGTCCTCGCCACAGCCACATCGATCTCCCATCGCTGAAGTGCGGGTATTTCTACCCGCTCCACTGCGTAAGTGGAGTCAACGGAAGACGAAGTCCTAGCATCCGGAAAGACACTTTTAAGCAACACATTCACCGATTCACTCCATGTTGTCATTACGTTGTTGCCAACAGTAATTCCAGACATTTCGTGTCTCCCTTTCGTACCTCTGCAGATCTTGTACGCTCTTCCCCAGGGGTCGTTGGAATTTGTACCGACGAAGCTTTTTCATTCTTTCATCTTACAATTCGCGAGCAAGTCTCGGAATTCATACATTCCTCGCAAATATGCGAGCCTGAATTGGGCAGCTTGCGGATCGCCATTCGCTCTAGCACTTTGGAATTTCTTCCGTAGGCGACGGACATTCTTCCTTTTCACACCGAGCTCACGGGTCCACCATTTAACACGCGTAGGATTCGGGATTCGAAACCTTTCAAACATACCATCATACCGTCACAATAGGCCCAACTGAGGCTGCAGTGACAGAGGTTAACCATACCCACCCCTATTTCCAAATCTACCATCATTTACCCTTTCCATCCATTCCTGGATGACCAAAATTTGGTCATTCAGAGAAAGCACAACGAAATCACTCAGAGGTAGCTACTCAGCTACCTCTCTGAAACGCTCATCATACAGAGTTCAGTTACACCCATTCGTACGCCATGCTTTATGCTGAACCACATCGGGGACAGCGCATTAGCATCCATACCAAGGACGAGAGGAAAACCACCCACAAGCGGAATCATCCCGTCCAAGAATGAAAGATAGGGCTCCAGGTCGTCACCAAATGCACAGTAGACACTCGCAAGATACAGAAGACCAAAGTCACCTTTCACACATACGCAAACACCTAAGTCATTCGGGAGATTAACTTGCATACATTCAACATTCGGATCATTCACGACGATAGCAGATTTGACTGCACCGCCTGAGGGAAAAACACGCATGCTTGAGGGCAGTCCGCTGACTCTCCCATGGGAGATCCAGGGTTCCTGCAGTAAAGCAAACATCGCTTCACATCTAATCCATTCACCGAGGTTATGCATGACCCCAGCTGCACCTTGACTGTTCAACTGCAGAAATTTGGCAGCCATTGACATCGTCATCCTAGCATCGTACGTTGGGCAAAGGTGCGAGAGAATGCGATGGTTCGCGGGGCGTCCACGGACTTCGCAATTCCGGCAGTGCGGCGGTTTGGTGCAACCAGTGGCCCTGTGACCACTGCCTGAACACCTGTTGCATATCCTCAGCAACTCTGCACTCCCTGATTCCATGGTCGAATCCAAGGCATCGGAAGCACGTGAAGACGCCGTCATTGGGTCTGACCCTATAACCACAGCAGAACACATAAATACGGTCAGCGGCAAGAATGTGACCGACTATATCCTCGGTGCCTTCAAGGATAAAATTGGCAACAGAGTCTGGGACCTCCACAATGGGACGGCGGACAATACGAAGGCCATTTTTGGCCTGATCCTCGGTGAAGCGATCCTTCAGGTTGTTAACATAAATCTGAGATAGAAGACTTTCATTAGATATATAGCAATCTACATTAGGCGCCAGTATTCTGGGGCCAAGTTTGTTCGGAATGACAACATCAAGTCCGCACTCATTCCATCTAGTCTGCCACCTAGACATCAGAAATTCATCCAGGAGGTCGCCAGGCGACCGACGACTCCTTCCTCTCACATCATTATCCGATACCCAGTCACTCGGCAGCAATGGTATGCCCCTCCGAACCCTGAAGGATAGACTCCTACGGAGC
This sequence comes from Beris morrisii, assembly GCA_951812415.1. Classification (NCBI taxonomy): domain Eukaryota; kingdom Metazoa; phylum Arthropoda; class Insecta; order Diptera; family Stratiomyidae; genus Beris; species Beris morrisii. The sequence goes on along the minus strand of OX638314.1, from coordinate 11,117,594 downwards.
ACCTCCAGGTCCAGAGGTGTAACACCCATGAGCACCTGCATGGCGTCAGTAGAAACCGTACGACACACAGGTATACACGCATACATAACCACTCGCTGACATGCATACATCAATCGCTTCCCACGTTCAGTCAACATGCATTCCGAAAACACTGACGATCCGTATGCTGCACATGCAACAAACAGACCGCCATAAATGGTCCTGACGGCCTTCCGTCGAGCACACCAGTGTGAGAAATCGATCTCTTAGCTCTTCGAGGTGCAGATAGAAATTCATTCGCTCACCCATTCTAATCCCCAGGTACTTGACCTCGCATACCGAAGGGATCTTCCATTCGCTCTTATCGATGGATGTCGGTTTGGCGACAATCTGCCCTTGAGCAGCATTGTCACCGACTTATCCATCGATACACTTACACCAACTTTCTCACCCCAAGCATGGACAATGTCCATGATGGAAGCACCTCTACGCTCAAGGAGCAGACGACTTCTTTCCTCAACGAGGATGAGAAGATCATCGGCGAAAGCACACACCCTACATTCACCAGATAACCTAACCAGGAGTTCATCCATAATCAGGTTCCAAATAAATGGACCTGCAACCGAACCCTGTGGACATCCTCTACTCACATTCTTCCATACATAATCGCGTATCCATTCACAAAGGCTCTCCTGCCAGAGAAATAATCTGACCACAGATCAACTTCCCGGCAGCCAGATTCATGCAGCTTACCAATCCCAGCATCCCAATTCAGGTAGTCGAATGCGCCCTTGAAATCTACAAAGATTCCAAGGACGTAAGCGGCTCTGCTATCATTAACACTGTCTTTTACATACATCCAGGCATCATCAGTCGATTTCCCCGCTCGAAAGCCATACTATCGATCTGACCAAGTGTCAGAGACAATGTCCTCAAGCCTACGAACAAGGATACTCTCCAGGACCTTGCCCACAGCCGGAAGCACAGAAATACCCCTGTAGGACCCAGGATCACTTCTGATCCTGTCCGGCGACTTTAAAAGAACTACCACACGAGCAATCTTCAAGGCAGCAGGAAAGACACACTCACCAAAGCACCTTCCAAGTACGCTCAGAGCGTTGTCAGGAATGACCAGCCAGATGCTTTTCAACATCTCGCCAGTCATCCCATCCCACACAGGCGCCTTACCTGATCTGATCCCAGCCATTGCCACATCAATCTCCCAGCGTTGGAGTGCAGGTATTTCTACGCGCATTCCCCCACCGCCAAGATCAACTGGATCCGGCCGAGACCTAGCCTCAGGGAAAAAGCCATTCAACAATGACTCTCACTGACTTACTCCATGTCAGCAGAGGGCTCCCACCAATACTCAGTCCAGACACGCTATGTCTTGCATTCCTCCCCCTACAAACCCGATATGCTGTTCCCCACGGGTCATCAGCATTCTCGCTGACAAATGCCCTCCATTCATCCACCTTACACTTCGCAAGTAAGTCACGTAACCATACATGCCTCGCACAAATGCGAGTCTGAATGGGGCAACATCCTCACTCCCATTCAAACTTGCCCTCTGGAATTTCTTCCGGCGGCGTCTCACACACCTTCTTTTCCTTGCAAGAGCCGTACACCACCATTTCACTCTTCTAGGATTTTTACTCCGAATCCTATTAAACATCGAGTCATTCACTCTTTCAACCATCCCTTGGAGCGCCAGGATTTGCTCGTCCACACTCAGCTGATCAAAAACAGCGAGTGGTTGCTCAGCAGCGGCCTCCAGAATTCGCTCTCCATAAACAAACCAATCACACCCTTCCGTATGCCAGGCTACATTAGCCGGCATCTCATTCGAACCCACAACTTCACCGAAGACCAACCTGATCTCGATTAGGTTGCGGTCACTTAATCCCCAACCATTCCTAATTCTCCATTCAGACTCAAAGGCCATTGCTGCCTCATTCACGCATGTGACATCAATGTCACTAATGCCTCTTGGCCCATCAAAGATATGCCATTCACTCGGCTCATTCAAGACATACATTCTAATCGCAAGCAACCATTAACTCAGAACCACACCGTGGCTTCGGCTTCGGCTGCTAAACCTTCGTCTGAGCCTTGCTGTGCCACATTGGTGACGTTGCATTCGCATCCATACCAAGAATGATAGGTAAGCCTTAGCTTGTCCAAGTACCCAAAATAGGGCAACAGGTCATCACCAAACACACAATACACACTCACCAAACACATCTCTCCAAAGTCACCTTTCAGCCACAAGCATACACCATGTTCACTCGTGAGAAGTTCGACTTGCAGACAATTTACATTCACATCATTAACAACAATGGCTGCCTTACCACCAATCGAGGAAAACACTCGCATGTTCGCGGGCAGGTCCCTGACCCGTCCATGGACGGTCCAGGTCTCCTGCAACAAGGCAAACTTCACGTCACACTCACACATCCATACACCTAAATCATGCATAACCGCCTCCGCCCTCTGGCAGTTTAATTGTATAAGTTGTACATCCATGATAATTAGTGTCGGGCCCTCATCCTAGCCGCCCTAGAAGCGTACAACGGGCACCTCTCCGAGGAGAGCGCATGGTCCGCAGGAATGCCTCGCGAGGCACACAATCTGCAGTGAACAGACTTGTCACACGCACCGACAGTATGGCCGACAGTGGAGCACCGATAGCATGTCTGCAGACGGACATTCCCTAGCAAAGTGATCAAACCCGCAGCACCGATAGCATCTGGGCACAATACCCATTGACATCAGCCTATACCCGTCAAAACCAACATAGATGCGCCCACGCGACAAAAGATGTTGGCTTATTTCCTCGGGGCAGGCAAAAACAACATTTGAAACCGCATCGAAGCCTTCCCTTATTGGACGGCTCGCAATCCTTATACCCTTTTCCACCTCGGCTGGTGAAAACTTATCTTTCAGATTCTTTTTATAAACCTCGTTGAGGATATCCTCGTTCCTATGGAAGCAGTGGACATCCATTGCCCTGGCTCGAGCGTCAAGCATAATCGGCACAGTGGCTTCAAGACCACACCTGGCCAGTGCCGTGCTGTTCTCGATTTTCCTTTTTTCGGCCTCCGAGGCCACCCTGATCTTTACCCCTTCCCCATTCCTGATCGGATCCAACGCATGTACCCGGACACCGACCTTTTGAATTTTTACTATCACGGGCGAAGTAAAATTTGTAACTTTGTAAGGTCCGTCAAATTTTGGGGCCAATTTTGCCGCAAAACCGTCAATCGCTCTTGAGAGGTGATGCTGTTTTACCAAAACTAGTTGACCGATCTCGGGAGTCCACTGTCGTCGCCTTAGATTATAATACCTCCCTTGATCCTGAGCCGCTCGCTTTAAATTTCGCCGTACTATGCTAAAAGCTTCCTGCAACCTTGTGGCTTTCTCTACTGGTGTTTGAGTTATACATCCAGTCCCGAAAGTCTGCTCATCATAAAGCGTTCGTGGTAGGTGGAGTTCTCGTCCTTGCGTCAGGAACGCAGGGCTATACCCCGTAGTTTCGGAAATGGCGGAGTTGATGGCCAACGAAACCTCTGGCAGGAGGTTGTCCCAATCTTGTTGGTTATTATTGGATAGCTGCGCGAGTATTGTCTTCGTGGTTCGGTTGACTCGCTCGGTGGGGTTCTCCTGCGGAGTGTACGGGGCGGTGAATTAATGTTTTATTCCCAGGTCTATAAGAAATCTCTGGAATGCTTTACTCGTAAACTGAGTTCCGTTGTCGGTGATTAGAACCTTGGGAGCGCCAAACCTGGCTAAAATCCTTTCTCGGAATGCCTTCCGTAATCCGTCACTTGTTGCTTTCCGGAGTGGAACTAGTTCGGTCCATTTCGAGAATTTGTCGAGAAATACAAATAGTGTCGTATTTCCGTGCTTAGACCGTGGAAGTGGCCCTACGAAGTCTGCGCACAGGATACTCCATGGCTCCTCCGCGATCTGAGTGAACATTTTTTCTGCTGTCTTCTTCTGGTTTGGTTTATATCTCTGGCAGGACTCACAACGACGCACGTATCGGCTGATTTCCCTAAACATTCCGGGCCAGTAGTAACGGTTGGCAATTCGCCCGATGGTCTTTCGGATACCGAGATGCCCTGCGCTAGGTTCGTCGTGATTTTCCCTGATTCGGTCGCGGAGTGGTGTTGGTACACAGAGCTTCCATAGAGCACAGTCTTCATCGTTGGATTGGTGTGGAATGTGTCGGTAGAGTTGATGGTTCTCGACGATGTAATCTGGGTACTTTTCCGGACTTTCCTTCACTTCTGCCTTCCTCTTCTCTAGCCACTTGCACCCCGACTCGTTGACCTTTTCGGTATTGGCCATACACAATTTTTCCGATGGTTGACGAGAGAGGGCATCAGCGACCACGTTCAGCTTGCCCCGTCTGTACTGGATGTCGAAAGTGTATTGCTGTAGCTCTAGAGCCCATCTTGCAATCCGCCCTGTAGGGCTATTGATTGAATTAAGCCACTTGAGTGCGAGGTGATCGGTAATGACAGAGAAACGATACCATTTCAGGTAGGGTCGCATCTTGCGGATGCCCCACATGATGGCAAGGCATTCCTTTTCTGTCGGCGAATAATTCTGTTCCGCAGCATTCAGATGGCGGCTTGCATAGGCTATCACGTGTTCTTTACCGTCGATCTTCTGCGTTAACACTGCCCCTAGCCCGTAGTTACTTGCATCTGTTTGTAGTGTGAACTTTTGATTAAAATCTGGACAAGCTAACACCGGTGCTTCGCAGAGTTTCCGCTTGCGAATGTCAAATGCTTCTTGATGTTCCGCTTGCCATTTCCAGTGTTTTCCTTTCTTCAGCAGAGTGGTGAGAGGGTGTACCATGGTAGAAAATTCTGGAACGAATCGTCGGTACCAGGAAGCGATCCCTAGACTACTTCGTAATTCTCGAACGTTTGACGGTGGTTGTAAGGCTTTAATCGCGACTATCTTGTCGGGGTCTGTGTGTATTCCGTGCTCACTAACGACATGCCCTAGATATTTCGTTTCCTTCTTAAAGAAACTGCACTTGTCTACGTTGATTTTTAAATTCGCAGCTCGCAAACGTCGGAATACTTCTCCTAGATTTTTCATGTGTTCTGCAAATGTGGTTCCGGTAACGATGATGTCGTCTAGATAAGCGAATGCATGTGGTTCCATTTCCGGGCCAATCACTTGATCTAAAGCCCTTTGGAAGGTTGCCGGTGCCGAATGAAGTCCGAAAGGCATGACTCGCCATTGGAATAATCCCCGGCCCGGTACAGTGAAAGCTGTGTACTGCTTACTGCCCTCGTCCATAGGTATTTGCCAGTATCCGTTCTTCAGGTCCAAACTGCTGATGAATTTAGCGTTACGCAGTCGGTCTAATATATATTGGATTCTGGGAAGCGGGTATGCATCGGGCACGGATCGTGCGTTGAGTTGACGAAAATCGAGACAAAGTCTCCAGCTACCGGTTTTCTTTTGTACCAGGACTACTGACGAGCTATAAGGGCTGTGTGAGGGCTCTATGCACCCCTTGCTGATCAAGTCATCTACCTCTGTGTTGATGATGGCTTGCGTTACTGGATTACTGGAAGCGTACTGGTGTTTAAAGGGTCGGTCGTCCCGCATTATGATTTTGTGTGTGGTGATATCCGTGACTCCGCTCAGCTGATCGAAGGCGTGTAACTCTTCACTCAAGAATGCATTGATCATCTCCATCTGTTCCGTCATTTCGTCCTGTGGTATGGTGCATGTCCTAATATTACTTTGTTTGCGGGCGATGTCGTTACCTCGTAGTACAACGGTTTGGCTACCGCAACTGAATGTTGTACCGATATGGTGTAGGAAATCCATTCCTAATATCAGGTCCTCGATGATCCCAGGAAGGATTAAAAGTGGTATTCTGCATTGACTGCCGCCTAGTCGGATGTTGATGAAGAGGGCCTTGGTAACTTCTTGTGTTGAACTTTCTGCCATTTTGACGGTTACCTCCTGGTTAATTATACGTTCGGTGGTCCGAAGTTTATCGGCGATGGATTCGCTGATAAAGCTCTTGGTCGCCCCTGTGTCTATTGTAGCCCTTAGTATTTCTTCGCCTAGGGCAACGGTGGCGAAGATGTGGCTGTTCTCTTGGTATAGCAGGTTTACTGGTCTCGAGGATCGCTTATCTGAGGCACCGACACTCCTCGCGGCTGGCGGGCTCCTTGCTCGTTTCCCGACTGACGTCTGCAGCAATCGATGGTTCGAGTATTTCGGCGTCCGCAGTCCCAGCAAAAATACACTCGAGGGTTTTGACAGAATTGTGCCTTGTGACCATCATGGCTGCAGTGTCGGCAAGCTGTTCTAAAGTTGATCGGGTGTTCTACGGTTTGGGCTACGGAGCAACGTCGTATTTCTTTATCGTGTGTCGGCCGGACAGGTTCCCTCTTCTCTCGAATTCTTTCGTAGTCGTCAGCTAGCGCGATCAGTTCGTCTAAAGTAGAGAAATCCTTCCGCCGAATGTAGAGCTGATATTTGGCATGACAATTCCGGAAGATCCGCTCCAGCTTTTGTTTATCGGTGTAGCCCATTGGCAGTTGTAGTTTTTGTCGGATTTTGTCGTCTAGATCCTCCAGGTAACGTGCTGGGAGGAAGAATTTGAGGAAATCCGGCCCAATGTTGCCACGCACGTTGATTATTTCGAAACCATGTCAGAGCTTTATCGCGGAGTAGCTCCGGCATTGTCCTCGGTAGGAAGTCTCTCCGGATGTCATATACATCGGCCAGTTCTTCGACTCGTTCGATAAAGTTTAATGGTTCTTTTCCTCCGTCATATTTAACGGCCCATTTCCGGTTCTGATCGGCTATCGCGGTGTAGGTCATGGCTGTATTCCTATCCGCATTCTGGCTGGGATTCACCGAAGGCTTTGTGTTACGGCTCTCCGTATGGGATTCTTCGCTAGCGACTCCTCCGTTCAACTGCTCCTGTGGTGTTCCTTCGGGAATCGACTGTACTTTCGGCGGTGGGGTACCTTTCACGTGTTTGGCCCCAACTCCGGCAGCCTTGATTCCTGTTCACCCTGCTTATTTTCTTTGATCCAGATGACGAATTTCTTCCGCAGTTCATCGTGCCAGTTTTGTCGAACCCGAACTCCTCCGCATAGGTAAGAAGTTCCTGCCTGCGTAATCCGTAGACCCAATTTGTCTTCACCATGATGGTTCCCTGTTTAATCTCTTTGATACTTCACTCAGTTGATTCACTGTCAGGTCTTCCGCTGACTGATAATTCACTGTTTGTTCCTCGTTTGTCTCTTTGATACTTCACTGAGTTAATTTGAAGACTTTTGTTTAATTCACTGTCTGTCTGTGTTTCTTCACTGTTTATTCACTATGTGTTATTTTCACTATCTGTTCTCTGGTTTGTAATTCATTGGTTGACAATCTGTTAGCTGACTGTGCTTTCATTGTTTGTCTGATAATTCACTGTTTGATAATTCGTTAGTTCACTGTTTGTCACTTCTCTGCTGCTGATAATTCGCAGTTTGATAGTTCCTTAGTTCACTGTATTTTCACTTCTCCGCTGCTGCACTGCCAGTTTTCCTCGTTCGTTATTAATTTTGTGAAGTCCCTGCTCGGGCGCCATTGTAACGACTCGAATTTCCGGGGTAGGCTCAACGGGTGCCGGGATCCGTTACAAAATATTTATTTAGCTATTATGACTTCACTTTATTATTAATCTATTCATTAAATTATTACACTACTTTAATTATGTTATTGTTCGCCGTCTTCGTTTGTTGTTTTCTCTCCTTCGCTCCTTGCCTTGTCTTCCTTCGCTCGTTGTCTTCGTTCTCTTTCTTCAATTGTCTTTGTTACTTCTCTCCTGGCCTTCGCTCCTTGTCCTTGCCTTGTCTCCCTTCGCTCGTTGTCTTCGTTCTCATTAACAAGCATTTACTCACATCATACAATCCATTCACTAGTCGAACTCCCATCGCATTCAAATCTCTCCAGTCAGAGTATATTACACATTCACACAGCACATGCTTCCAATCCTCAATTGAGGCACCACACAATTGGCACTCCTCAGTAACCGACTGATTCAGCCCATACAAATAACCATTCATACTACCGTGACCGGTAATGAGGTACCCCAGGCTCAGACCGAAGTCTAGGCCCAAGACACCTCTGGCAAATCATACATCCTTAATATACCCATAAGTCACTCTTCCTTTGGAGCATTCATCCCATCTAGTTTGCCACCTAGACATAAACATTCATCCAGGAGATCGTCACACGCTCGACGACTCCTTCCATTCACATCAGCATTCGATACCCAGTCACTCGGCAGCAATGGTATGCCCCTCCGGATTCTGAATGCTAGACTCCTACGGAGCACCACCACATCCAGAGGCGCAACACCCATGAGCACCTGCATGGCGTCAGTCGAAACTGTACGACATATAGGTATACATGCATACATAACCACTCGCTGACATGCATACATGATTCGCTTACCACGTTCAGTCATCATGCATTCCGCAAACACTGACGATCCGTATGCTGTGCAAGCAACAAACAGACCGCCATAAATGGTCCTGACCGCCTTCCGGCCAAGACCCCATTCACGCCTCAACACACGCCTAATCGAACACACTAGTGTGAGCAATCGATCTCTTAGCTCGGTTAGATGCAGGTAGAAATTTAATCTTTCGCCTACTCTGATCCCCAGGTATTTAACCTGAGTCGCATACCGAAGTGACCGGCCATTAAAACGGACTGATGGATGTCGGTTCGGCGACAATCTGCCCTTGAGCAGCATTGTCACCGACTTCCCCATTGAAACCTCCACTCCAACTTTTTCTCCCCACCCTTGAACAATATCCATAGTGGCCGCACCTCGACGCTCAAGGAGCAGACGAGTTCTCTCCTCAATGAGGATGAGAAGATCATCGGCGAAAGCACACACCCTACATTCACCCGATAACCTAGCCAGGAGTTCATCCATCATCAGGTTCCAAATAAATGGACCTGCGACCGAACCCTGTGGACATCCTCTACTCACATTCTTCCACACATGATCACGCACACCATTCACAAAAGCATGCCTGCCAGAGAAGTAATCTGACCAAAGGTCTACTTCCTGGCAGCCACATTCACGCAATTTAGCAATCACAGCATCCCAATCCAGGTAGTCGAATGCGCCCTTGAAATCAACAAAGATTCCAAGAACGTAGTCGGCCGTACTGTCGCCAACACAATTCTTGACATACATCCAGGCATCTTCAGTCGATTTGCCCGCTTGAAAACCATACTGTCGATCTGACTAAGTGTCAGAGACAATGTCCTCCAGTCTACGAACAAGGATCCTTTCCAGGACCTTGCCCATCGCTGGGAGAACCGAAATACCCCTGTAGGACCCAGGATCACTTCTGATCCTGTCCGGCAATTTAAGAAGGACTACCACACGAGCAATCTTCAGGGCTGCAGGAAAGCCACATTCACTAAAGCACCTTCCAAGTACGCACGACCCGCCAGATGCTTTTCAACATCTCACCAGTCATCCCATCCCACCCCGGCGCCTTACCTGATCTGATCTCAGCCATTGCCACTTCAATCTCCCAGCGCTGGAGTGCAGGTATTGCTACGCGCACTCCCACACTGTCAAGATTAACTGGATCCTGCCGAGACCTAGCCTCAGGGAAGAAACTATATAACAGAGCACTCACTGACTCACTCCATGTCAGCAGAGGGCTGCCACCAATACCCAACCCAGATACACTATTCCTTTCATTCTTCCCCTTGCAGACCCAATATGCCGTTCCCCAAGGATCATCAGCATTCTCGCTGACAAATGCCCTCCATTCATCCACCTTACATTTAGCAAGCAAAACACGATACTCATGCATACCCCGCACAAATGCGAGCCTGAATTGGGCAACATCCTCACTCCCATTTATCTTGGCCCTTTGGAATTTCTTCCGCAGGCGCTTTACTTCTCTTCTTTTCCTGCCAAGAGCCAAGTTTCACCACTTAACTCTTCCAGGATTCTTAGCCCTAGTTCTGCTAAACAATCCATCATTCACACTTTCAACCATCTTTTGGAGCGCCCGGATTTGGTCGTCCACACTCAGCTGCTCAAAAACAGCGAGTGGCTGCTCAGCAGAGGCCTCCCGAATTCGTTTACCATACACAAACCAGTCACACCCCTTCGTATGCCAGGCTACATTAGCTGGCATCTTATTCGAACCCACAACCCCATCGAAGACCATCTTGATCTCGATGGGGCTGTGGTCACTCAAACCCAGCCATTCCTTATCTTCCATTCAAACTCAAAGGCCATTGCCGCATCATTCACGCATGTGACATCAATGTCACTGACGCCCCTTGGCCCATCAAAGGTATACCATTCACTCGGCTCATTCAGGACATACATTCTATTCACAAGCAACCATTCACTCAGAACCTCGCCGCGGCGACAGCTTCGGCTGCTAAACCTCCGTCTAGGAGCCTTGCTGTGCCACATTGGTGACGTTGCAAGGATGATAGGTAAGCTGCTAACTTGTAGCAGCACCCCATCCAAGTACCCAAGATAGGGCAACAGGTCGCCACCAAACACACAATATACGCTCACCAAACACACTTCTCCGAAGTCCCCTTTCACCCACACGCATACACCATGCTCACTCGTGAGATGTTCGACTTGCAGGCAGTCCACATTTACATGACGAAAACACACGCATGTTTGCGGGCATGGACGGTCCAGGGCTCCTGCAACAAGGCAAACATCACGTCACACTCACACACCCATACCACTCAATCATGCATAACGGACTGTACCCTCTGGCAGTTTAACTGAATAAGGTGTACCTCCATGATGTTTAGTGTCGAGCCCTCATCCTAGCCACCCTAGTCGCGTACAGTGGGCACCTGTCCGAGGACAACGCATGGTCAGCAGGACCGCCACGCGAAGCGCATAATCGGCAATGCACCGGCTTGTCGCACGATCCAATGCCATGGCCGACAGCAGAACAACGATAGCAAACACTGTCCGCAGATGGACACTCTCTAACGAGGTGATCCAACCCACAGCATCGGTAGCGTCTGGGCACAGCACCCGTCGACCGAAGCCTATACCCATCAAAACCAACATAGATGCGCTCGCGCGACATAAGGTGCTGGCTTATCTCTTCAGTGCACGCAAACACGACGTCGGAACACGCATCGAAGCCCTCCCTGATTGGACGGCTCGCAATCTTTAACCCCTTTTTCACCTCGGCTGGTGTAAACCTATCCTTGAGGTTCTTCTCATAAATATCATTGAGGATGTCCTCATTCTTATGGAAACAGTGCAGATTTACTGCCCGGACTCTAGCACCAAGAATAGTTGGCACAGTGGCTTCAAGTCCACACTTGGCCAGTGCCGTACTTTCCTCGATCTGCCTCCTTTCAGCCTCTGAGGCCACTCTAATTGTTACTCCTTCACTATTCCTGTTCGGATTCAGAGCATGCACCCTGACACCGAGAGTCGGACCAACCTCCTTACGGAGAACGTCAGCAACTTCTCTTGACGTCGCACTCTTCCTTCTCGACTTCACCACTAAAGCCCAGGTCTCGTCCGGCCTGCGGGGAGGAGCCAACTGCCTAACCGCAGGTGTACCGCAGGCAACACCCATAGCTACCCCTGGCGGCGCAAACTGCGCAACTTCCGGGTCACCCGGGGCCGCAGCAGGGACAGCCGGCGGACAATCCGCTCCTGAGTAGCAGCTTTCACGGTCATTCCCTCAATTACCCCCTACAATCGTTCGATCTTTGCGACTAATCGAATGACGATTTCTTCAAAATCTTGCAAGCCCGCGCAAGCCCCCTTAAGAAGCGTCATGTGGTTTTCTTCCTTACCGAATGGCTCAGCAATATGCCGAGCAATCTCCTTCATCTTAGCATGAGCTACATCCTTCTCACTTGCTTTCTGTTGCACCTCAGCCAACCCCTTCCCACTCATTCCAGCCCCATCACCGTGCACTGCAGTGGTTTCCAAGTCACGTACAACCGGACTTTCCACCTCATCCATCGGTTGATCACACGACTTCACAGGTGCAACCTCTGCATCTGTGTCGCTGCCACTCGTGCTCGACTTTTTCCCTCCCTTCCTATCTATTTTAGCCTTCTTGTCTCTGATTAATCTAGTCATGGCCTCCATAACATGAACGACCTCACCAAGGTCTTCTTCCTCGGTCGAGCTGTCCGACAGGACCGACGCAGCAGGAACCTTCCTACCTCCATCTGGAAGCTCCAGACTAGACTCCGGCGACCCATTCTCCCTGTCCACCGCTCTCTTCTTGGCCTTCGACGAGGCCGGACCCGGTTTAGGGCCTTTCACCGAACTCATAATAATTGTTTACTTACTTATAATCTAAGCAAATATTGACAAAATTACTGACCTTTTCAAAAATTAATGTTTCTTAGAGAATTTCGACAAAAATCGTCGAGCAGGGTCTCGAAAAATAACACTTTCTAGAGAAAAATTCCACAAAAACTCACAAATTTCACTCAAACAATAAAAATTTTCGAAAATTTCGCTCAAAAATAAATTCCACTCAAAAATAACACTCAAAATTTTTCACTCAATATTCGACACTCACACAATAAACACACTATAGTTCGAAATCTTCAGCAAGTAAACGCACTATAGTGCACTTCAGTGCTAACTGCATTAGCAACCGCTATGCGAGCAATCACACAATGTAAAGCACTAACAACACTCTATGGAAAGAAAAAATGTAATCACTTTGTTGCAGAAAGCAACAACAAATACACACGCGAACACTCAATCCGCTATATCTTCTATATTTTTTGGAGCACAGAAAATTCAAAATTATCTACGTGCAGGGCACTTCAGCGCGCACACACTGGCAATTCAAATTTAAAACACCAGGGAATACCTCGAAGAAGCTCGTAAGAAACACGTCCTAACACCTCGGCTGTTATCACAACAATAATAGAGAGGGACAGTAAAGTCTTGTAGTGGTTTAACGTGAACTCTTGCCTCGAGGGCTTAATTCCACGGTCCTCTTCGAACACGGATTGATTTTGTGACCACAATCAGAGCCCCTCCAATAAAGGTGGTATCGGTTTATATAGGGGTGCAAGCCCTTACATTCATACCGATGGATGCGAGACCTATCTAAATCTCTGCCGTTCTATGGGTCCCGGCACCCGGTTGATAGGCAACTCCACGTCGAGCTCCACAAGGAAACTCTGCCCGCTTGGGCAAAGTGTACACTGAGTACACTACACTGGACAAAAAGAACAGACCTACAGTCACACAAAACATGCTTCCAGTCCTCTGGAGCAGCGCCACACAAAGTGCAACTATCTACCCCAGACTGGCGAATCTTGTACAAATATGCATTCAGACTACCGTGACCGGTAAGGAGGAACCCTAGGCTTAAACAGAAATCCAAGCCCAAGGCTCCCCTGGCAAAACACACATCCTTGATATACTCAAAAGTCACCCGACCTTTGGTACTTTCATCCCATCTAGTTTGCCACAAGACATAAGACACTCATCCAAGCGGTCGTTCAGAGAACGACGACTCAGGCCCAAACATTCTTCATTCGTCAGCCAATCGTTACTCCGCAATGGTATACCCCTCCGAATTCTGAAAGCCAAACTCCGACGGAGGACCTCCAGATCGAGCGGGGCAGCACCCATGAGAACCTCCATGGCGTCGGTTGAAACCGTGCGACATACAGGTAAACACGCGTACAACACAACCCTCTGACACGCATACATCATACGCTTCCCACGGTCATACAACATACATTCACCAAACACGGACGATCCATAGGTCGCAAGTGCCACAAATAGACCGCCGTAGATGGTCCTCACCGCCTTACGGCTAAGGCCCCATTCTTGCACACCACAGTCAGCAATTTCTCCTTGAGCTTCGATAGGTGAATAAAGAAATTCATTCTCTCACTCATAGTAATCCCCAGGTATGTGACATTTGTCACATACCGAAGGCTTACGCCATTCATTCTAATCGATGGATGTCGATTAGGCGACAGTATGCCCTTAAGCAACATAACCACCGACTTGTCTATCGACACATCCACTCCTACTTTCATACTCCATGCATGGATCATTTCCATGATGGTTGCACCTTTGCGCTCAAGGCCCAGACGAGAGTTTTCCTCAAGAAGAATCAACAGATCGTCAGCATATGCACATACATTACACTCAGTCGAGAGACGTTTCAAAAGGTCATCCATCATTAGGTTCCAAATAAATGGACCTGCGATGGACCCCTGGGGGCAACCCCTGAAAACATCCCTCCATACACAATCACTGACACCACGAACATAAGCTCTTCTGCCCATGAAGTAACTCGACCAAAGGTCAACTTCACGACAGCCACATTCATTCAGCTTATTATTCACAGCATTCCAATCCAGATGGTCGAATGCACCCTTGAAGTGGAGTCTGTCTGATCGGTCTGTCGCGTTGGACGGTTTTTTGAACTGGTCCCGGGAATTGTTTCGTCAATTAATTTGTCATTGTTATTAATAGTCAATTTAATGTTCATTCAATAGTTTAAGTCCATATTTATAAGTGCAATTGGTGTTTTTAATATAATTTATTTATACGTGGCGATTTTATCATTCGCGAGTTCTCTATTTTATTGTGTTCATACAAGGGGTCAACCATAGTGCAGCTATACATGACATCCATCAGGTCCCAGTCCTAAAGCTAAGTTTTTAGTGCCGACTAACGGACTGTGATCTTGCCGAGTGCTGATACCTGTGTTAAAGGCCTAGTACTGGCACGGGTGTTTTGCTCGGACGGATCACGGTTCGTTTGTTGTGCCTGAATTGTTGTTGTGTTGTACTTTGATGTACATGATTGCTGTTGTCGATGCGTTTCTGCCCGTAATACCTTTTATATATTTTTTTTCTTTTTTTGAATTACATGGTTAATTTTATAATTGACCAAATAAATATTCGGGGCCTAAGCACTGCCTATCTATCGGTGTATATTCACACCCAAACTTTAAAACCGGATATTCTTGCAATTAGCGAATGCAAGGTGTTACCAGGTAATGAACATTTCTATGTCTTACCTGGATATCATATTGTACCTACTTTTTTCCGTCAGCGGGGTCTCGCACTATATATCCGCGATGATGTTGCCTTTCATTTAGTTCCACATTTAGGAACTTGCTCCAATCCAGAATTTAATTTTAGCTGGATAAAAATCCATACCCAAAAGCACATCATATTCTTTTGTTATATTTACAGAAGCCCGGCATTGAGTGCAGCAAATACCACCCTTGAATTGGATAAGTTGTCTGACTCTATTCAATCCATGTATACTGCTAATCCAGACGCTGAAATCGTTGTCGCGGGCGATTTCAATGTTCATAACACTGCCTGGCTTAAACATTCTACTCATACGGACCAGCAGGGTCGGGATACTGAGATACTTGCCTCCATTAACGGATTAGTACAGCTGGTAGACAATCCCACCCGTCTACCTGACATTGCAGGTCAATCATCCAATCTTCTCGATCTTTTCTTAACTAATCAGCCAGTCAAATACGACATCTCAATTTTGCCACCAATTGGAACGACCGACCATTTATTGGTTCGTGCGCAATTCCCAATTTCGATATTAAAATCGCGAGCATCCAAGGCACCTCGAAGACAGGTTTGGCACTTCAAGAGAGCTGATTGGGGAGCGCTTGAAGAGTTTTTTCGTGCTTTCGACTGGGAGTTATGCTTTGAATCCGGAAGTTGTGACTTGGCATGTCAACTAATAACCGAGACAATCCTTAAAGGAATGAATCTTTTTGTTCCTTCCAACAACAAAAGAATCAGGCCGTCGAAGGACTCTTGGTTCAATAAGGACTTCAAAAAGAATACGTTCCAAATATTTAAAAACAACCCAACTGCTGAAAATCAGATCGCACTAAAATTATCAAGAAATTCCTGCAATAGTATCTTGAAACGTGCTAAATTTGCATATGACCGAAATCTTCGACGAAAGATCGTCGACAACCCCAAGAGCTCCAGATCTTTTTGGTCATTTGTTAAATCGGTCAACAACAATTTTGTAAAGACTTCTACACCACCTCTTCTCGATGGTGACCGAACCGTTGTAGATCCCGTGGAAAAAGCCAACCTTTTGGCAGCAAGTTTCGCTAGAAATTCTAGACTTCCACCTTCGAATCAGAGTCCCCCCAATCTCCCAGTATGTAATTCCTTGCTGCCTCCAATTCGTTTTCGAACTAGGGTTGTTTCCAAGATCCTGCAAGGGCTCAGTGTCTGCAAGTCTGCTGGACCAGATGGTATCCCCCCCATAGTCCTCAAGAAATGCTTTTCCTCTCTGGCTAAACCGCTTCGCAATCTCTTCTATCTTTCATACTCTTCAGGGTGCTTTCCTCAGATGTGGAAAGTTGCGAATGTTCAGCCGATTCCCAAGAAAGGAAACAAAGCGGATCCCGCTAATTACCGCCCAATAGCCATTACATCCGTGCTCGCTAAAGTAATGGAAACTGCTGTCAATCGCAATATAATCAAATACCTGATGGACAAAGATCTGATCCACGATCGCCAATATGCGTTCCGTTCCGGTCATTCAACAGGTGACCTTTTAGTTTACCTAATGGAATGCTGGAACTCGTGCATCCACAAATTTGGTGAAGGTCAAGTGCTTGCCCTTGACATCGCTAAAGCGTTTGACAGAGTTTGGCACCAATGTCTCTTAGTAAAACTTAAAGCCTTTGGCTTTAGTTCAACCTTTCTTAAATGGATTGAGAGTTTTCTCTACAAACGTTCTATACGAGTTGTATTAGACGGAATAACTTCATCCTCTTTTCCAATCGATTCCGGTGTACCCCAGGGCTCAGTTTTATCTCCAACCCTATTTCTCATCTTTATTAACGACCTTCTGTCGTCAACTCTCAATCCAATCCATAGTTTTGCAGATGATAGTACACTGGACAATATCTTTAATTTCAACTCGGCTGCAGAGGCACGTCCAACTTCGGTGGCCTCACACCGCACTGAGTTATTCGATTCATTGAACTCAGACCTCAATCTTATCTTGGACTGGGGCGAGAAAAATAGAGTAGAGTTCAATGCCTCCAAAACACAGTCCTGTCATCTATCCCTTAAACGAGATGTTCCGACGTCGGTCTCAAATATATCCTTTGGTGGCGTACATATTCCCCCTTCTGCTGACTTCAAATTACTAGGCGTAAAATTTAACAACCACCTAAACTGGAGCCAACACATCTTTGATGTCGCAATTGATGCTTCCAAACGCCTTGGAATTCTACGGAAGTGTAAGAAATTCTTTTCAGCGCCTGACTTAGCTACAATCTACAAGGCATATATCAGACCACGTCTTGAGTACAATTCGCATATCTGGGCTGGGGCCCCCAAATCCCATTTAGCCTTGCTCAACCGTGTTCAAAAACATGCGTTCCGACTAATTGGAGACGAAGCCGTTGCAGCTTCTATAGACTCCCTTGAGCATCGCCGAAATGTCGGAGTACTCAGTATTTACTATCGATATTTTTATGGTAAATGTAGTAAGGAACTAAAAGAACTTATTCCCCCACTCTTAGTGGTCCCCCGTAACACTTGCCAAGCTTCACGCGCACACGAGTATACCGTTCAGCCCCATTCGTGGAGAACAGTGAAATTTAGGCAGTCCTTTATCCCCCGAACATCAGTAATGTGGAACGCATTGCCGGCCGATCTGTTTCCTGATGAGTATAACCTTCAACAGTTCAAAAACAACGTCCACCGACACTTCAGAAGCTTCCCTCCCGTTCCACCGACCTAAATCCCCTGCCACACCATTTTATCCCCAACCTATGTCGTTTTAGCTGTGCGTTCGCATTAAAGGGTGACCCCCTAAGTTATAACGACGGCCGTAAAAAAAAAAAAAAAGACTCCAAGGACATAAACGGCCCTACTGTTACTCACGCATTCTTTCACACTCATCCAAGCATCTTCAGTGCATTTGCCGGGACAGAAGCCAAACTGCCTATCCAACATCGTACCTGCAAGTTCTTCCCCCAACCTAGAGACAAGTATCCTCTCAAGGACTTTTCCCATGGTTGGAAGGAGAGAAATACCCCTGTAGGAAGCAGGATTGCTTCTATCCTTCTTAGGAGACTTAAGGAGCACCACTACACGAGCGGTTTTCCACGAATCGGGAAAAATTCGTTCTTCCATACACCGTTCATATACACGCTGAAGATAGTCGGGGATCACTCGCCAAATGCTCTTCAGCATTCCCCCAGTAATCCCATCCCATCCAGGCGACTTCCCAGATCTAATCCTCGCAATAGCCACGTCAATCTCCCATCGCTGAAGATCAGGTATCTCTACCCTTTCCCCAATACGAGAAGGACCAACGGGATCAGGCCTAGTTCTAGCGGCCGGAAAGAAGCTTTCCAGAAGCACATTCATTGAGTCGCTCCATGTTGTCATAGCGTTGTCGCCAACCCTAATGCCCGACACTTCACGACTCCCATTCGCCGCCATGCAGATCTTGTATGCTCGGCCCCAAGGGTCGTTGGCATTTGCACCTACAAATCTCTTCCAGTCATTCATCTTGCAGTTCGCGAGCAAGTCTCGGAATTCGTACATACCTCGCATATAAGCGAGCCTGAATTGGGCACAATCAGGGTCTGCATTCGCTCTCGCCCTTTGGAATTTCTTCCTCAGACGCCTGACATTCCTTCTTTTCACACTGAGCTCATGTGTCCATCATTTTACACCTCTAGGGTTCGATACACGAACTCTTTCAAACATTCTATCATTCACTCTCTCAATCAGTCCTTGGATAGCCAAAATTTCGTCATCCAAGGATAACTCGCAGAATTCATTCAGGGGCAGCTCATCAGCCGCCTCTCTGATACGCTCATCGTACATAACCCAATTACTCCCATTCGTACGCCATGCCTTATCAGCAGGCGCTTCATCCGCTGTTTCCACCCTATCGAAAGTCATGACGACTTCGATAGGTTGGTGGTCACTCACACACCATCCAGACTTGATACACCAAGAGAAGTCATGCACCATTGCAGCATCATTTACGCAAGTGATATCTATATCACTAACACCTCTGGGCCCATCAAACGTATAACTTTCACTCGGCACGTTCAGTGCATGCATTCTGTTCAGAAGGAACCATCCACTCAGCACTTCGCCTCGACGCAGTCCACGATCACTAGACGTTCGACTAGCGATCTTGCTGAACCACATCGGCGACAGAGCATTCGCATCCATACCAAGGATGAGAGGAGAACCACCTACGAGTGGCATCATCCCATCCAAGAACGCAAGATAGGGATCCAGGTCGTCACCATACGCACAGTATACACTCGCAAGATACATTTCACCAAAGTTACCTTTCACCCATAAACAGACACCTAAGTCATTCGGGAGGCTAACCTGCATACATTCAACATTCGCGTCATTCACGACAATGGCAGATTTCCCTGCCACGCCAGAGGAAAATACACGCATGCTTGAGGGCAGTCCGCTGATTCTACCATGGCAGATCCAGGGTTCCTGAAGTAATGCAAACATCGCGTCAGATCTAATCATCCATTCACCCAGATCATGCATAACACCAGCTGCGCCCTGACAGTTTAACTGTAGGAATTTGACAGCCATGATTTAGTGCTTGGAATTCGACAACACCATCTTGGCAACGTAGTACGGACAAACCGAGGAAAGGATCCGGTGATCAGAAGGGCGACCCCGGAGCGCACAATTTCGGCAGTGTGGCTTATTGGGACAAGCACTGACCTTATGACCAGTAGCTGAGCAACGCCTACATACCTCACTCGTAGCCTTGCACTCTTTGATACCATGGTCAAAGCTCAAACATCTAAAACAATGGAAGACATCATCATGGGGTCTGACTCTATAGCCAAACCACTTGACGTAAATCCTGTCAGCCGAGAGGATGCATTCCACTATTTCGTCCGTACCCTCAAAGACGACATTCGAGACAGCGTCGGGGCCCTCAACAATGGGACGACGAACAATCCGCAGACCATTCTTGGCCTGCTCTTTTGAGAAGCGGTGTTTCAGGTTATTCTCATAAATATCCGCAAGAATATCCTCCTGCGAGATACAACAGTCCAATAATGGCAATAATCCTGGGCCCCAGTTTCGTCGGGACAGAGACTTGCAGGCCACACTGCTCAAATTTGCCATTTTTGGCCACCTTATTTCGCTCAGCCTCAGAAGGCACACGAATTGCGAAACCGCCATTTTTAAGCTTGGAGACGGCGTGGACACGTACTCCAAGTGCAGGCGCAACTTCCTTCAGGATCGTCTGATTTAATTCCGACTGTGTCGCATTTGCATTCCTGCTTTTCACTACGACAGACCATGTGTCGACGGGTTTGGGCATCGAGGGAAAGGTTCGGACAACCGGAGAAGTAGGGGCAGCAGAGCGAGCAGCAGACGCATATGTAGCAGGCTGAATAGGCTTGGAAGCCAACGGAGTTGCTGCGGTACGCATGCTGTGTTTGTCGAGCCTTTTACGAAGGTATCGAATTTCCTCATTTGCCTGCTGCAACATCCCAGAGAGGCGTTCATTTTCGGCGATTTCAGAAGCCACAATTTCCTCGTGTATTTTCAGGATAATCGCGGCACGGCAGACTAACTCGGGCGATCCACCCTCGTCAACAATGAGTGTACCCAACGACGAAGAGGCATCAGACATTCGACGGAATGCAGTCTGCATCCGGGTCTCCTTCAATTTTGGCACCTTGATAATTAGGTTGCCAACTTTGGGTGCGGCATTACGAGAATGCTCTCTAGACCTAGTTCCAGGCTCAACCTCGGAATCTTGTGTCAGCATCGGCATTCTGAATATATGCCACTTCCTGGTCCATTAAAGCATCAGACGCATCCGAGAAGCGCCCAGGGCTAGGAGAACGCGAAATCTTGGTCCTAGGCTTGAGGTAGCTTTCATTAGAGTTACTGTCAAGGTCTGAGGCATCCTTTTTCGAGCGTTTCACCCTATGGGGCGGAACGCCTTTCGGTTTTTCCATATATAGAAGAAAAATACAACAAAGTACTCACCAGACAATTATTCACTTATAAGAGAAAATTCGCGAGCAAAAATTCACGAAAAATGTTCAATCACTCGTAACTCCGTAAATACGGGTCCAAACGAAAAAATAGCCGAATTTTTCAAAAACTTAACTGAAACGTTAAATAAAAATAAAAATAAAAATAAAAAAAAAAATTTTTAAAATTTTAAAAATTTTGACCACGAAAATTTGGCACTTTTTTTTTTTAAAATAATTCTGAAATTCACTTCAGGGAATAAACTGGCTATACCAGATACACTGAATTCTCGAAGAAACGCACTATAGCGGTACTAACAGCACTAGTGCACCGCTAGGGTATGAAGCACTCTATGCACTTTCGAATAACAAGCACTCTATTTGAATAAATTTAATTGCTTTTTGCAAAAAGCAACAACAACCACACACAAATCGGAAAAATCACTATATCTTCCGCAATTCTTTGTCAATTTCAAAGCCAATATAACCGATGTGCAGGGCACATCAACGCGCACACGGCGGTATAACACACGATAATTCACCAGGGAACACTATCAAAACTGCGAGAAACCAGGAGCTCAAAACACTACGTCAACACTCTACGGCTGTTCACTCAGCAGTCCCGAGAGAGGGACAGAATAGTCTTTGTGTTTAACGTAGACACCTGCCAACTGGTGGCTTAATTCTACGGCCTTCTGCAGGCACGGATTGATTTTGGGACCACAATCAGAGCCCCTCCAATAATGGTGGTACCAGTTCATATAAGAGTGCAAGTTCTTACATTCATACTGGTGGATGCGAGACCTATCTAAATCTCTGCCGTTCTGTGGGTCCCGGCACCCGGTTGATACGCAACTCCACGTCGAGCTCCACAAGGAAACTCTGCCCGCTTGGGCATAACCACAGCCACCACGTTGCTCCCCTAGGGGCCTCTCCAGTGTCGAGGGTGGAAGCAACCTTCCATGGGCTCCCCGACTCCCGTGGTACCGGAAATAGAACCTCCGGTCAGGTTTTCGTAGCTTAATAACACTACTACCAAATGTTTGAGTTACTTGCAACTCGGGACTGGTGACCCTCCTCGTCGGGTGCGTGGGGTAGGCACTCCCCAAAGGCTTCACTGGAATCGACCTTAACGTCTTTCAACCAGCGACGGTACAAGTACCACCTCCCTGCGCAACAACACTGAACAGCAATAAACAGCACGAAACTGTAACAGACCACACAATAGAAAACACACAAGAAAACAAAAAGGACACTAAAGATCACAGCTGCACAACCCACACTAGACACTCAGGTATGCCTTCGTAGTGGCAAAAGCTACACGCGCAAACTCATTTATCCTTTCAAACGTTTCCTTCGTTATCAAGCATTTACTCACATCATACGATCCATTCACCAGCCGAACACCCATCGCATTCAAGTCTCTCCAGTCAGAGTATATTACACATTCAAACAACACATGTCTCCAGTCCTCAAATGGAATACCACACAGTTGGCACTCTTCAGTATTAGACTGATTCAGCCTATACAAATATCCATTCATACTACCGTGACCGGTAATGAGGTACCCCAGGCTCAGACAGAAGTCTAAACCCAAGGCACCTCTGGCAAAACATACATCCTTAATATACTCATAGGTCACTCTTCCTTTGGAGCATTCATCCCACCTAGTTTGCCACCTAGATATCAAGCATTCATCCAAGAGGTCGCCACACGCTCGACGACTCTTCCCAACCACGTCTGCATTCGATACCCAGTCACTCGGCAGCAATGGTACGCCCCTCCGGATCCTATAGGATAGACTCCTGCGGAGCACCTCCAGGTCCAAAGGTGCAACCCCCATGAGCACCTGAATGGCGTCAGTCGAAACCGTACGGCACACAGGCACACACGCATACATAACAACACGCTGACATGCATACATCATTCGCTTACCACGATCAGTCAACATGCATTCCTCAAACACTGACGATCCGTATGCTGCGCAAGCAACAAACAGACCGCCATAAATGGTCCTGACCGCTTTCCGGCCAAGACCCCATTGACGCCTTAACACACGCCTAATCGAACACACTAGTGTGAGCAATCGATCTCTTAGCTCGGTTAGGTGCAGGTAGAAATTCAATCTTTCGCCTACTCTGATCCCCAGGTATTTGACCTGAGTCGCATACCGAAGGGACCGGCCATTAAAACGGACTGATGGATGTCGGTTCGGCGACAATCTGCCCTTGAGCAGCATTGTCACCGACTTCTCCATCGAAACCTCCACTCCAACTTTCTCTCCCCAACGTTGAACAATATCCATAATGGCCGCACCTCGACGCTCAAGGAGCAGACGACTTCTCTCCTCAATGAGGATAAGAAGATCATCAGCGAAAGCACACACCCTACATTCACCAGATAACCTAGCCAGGAGTTCGTCCATCATCAGGTTCCAAATAAATGGACCTGCCACCGAACCCTGTGGGCATCCTCTACTCACATTCTTCGAAATCAACAAAGATTCCAAGAACGTAGTCGGCCGTACTGTCACCAACACAATTCTTGACATACATCCAGGCATCTTCAGTCGATTTGCCCACTCGAAAACCATACTGTCGATCTGACCAAGTGTCAGAGACAATGTCCTCCAGTCTACGAACAAGGATCCTTTCCAGGACCTTGCCCATCGCCGGGAGAACCGAAATACCCCTGTAGGACCCAGGATCACTTCTGATCCTGTCAGGCGATTTCAGAAGGATTACCACACGAGCAATCTTCAGGGCTGCAGGAAAGACACATTTACTAAAGCACCTTCCAAGTACGCACAGAATGTGGTCAGGAACGACCCGCCAGATGCTTTTCAACATCTCACCAGTCATCCCATCCCACCCCGGCGCCCTACCCGATCTGATTCCAGCCATTGCCACATCAATCTCCCAGCGCTGGAGTGCAGGTATTGCTACACGCACTCCCACACTGTCAAGATTAACTGGATCCGGCCTAGACCTAGCATCAGGGAAGAAACTGTCCAACAAAGCACTCACTGACTCACTCCATGTCAGCAGAGGGCTGCCACCAATACTCAACCCAGACCCGATATGCCGTTCCCCAAGGATCATCAGCATTATCGCTGACAAATGCCCTCCATTCATCCACCTTGCATTTAGCAAGCAAAACACGATATTCATTCATACCCCGCACAAATGCGAGCCTGAATTGGGCAACATCCTCACTCCCATTTATCCTAGCCTTTTGGAATTTCTTCCGGAGACGCCTAACCCATCTTCTTTTCCTAGCAAGAGCCGCACACCACCACTTGACTCTTCTAGGATTCCCAGCCCTAGTCCTACTAAACATTCCATCATTCACTCTTTCAACCATCCCTTGGAGCGCCCGGATTTGTTCATCCACACTCAGCTGCTCGAAAACAGAGAGTGGCTGCTCAGCAGAAGCCTCCAGAATTCGCTCACCATACACAAACCAATCACACCCTTTCGTATGCCAGGCTTTATTAGCTGGCATCTCATTCAAACCCACAACCCCATCGAAGATCATTCTGATCTCAATGGGGTTGTGGTCACTCAAACCCCAACCATTCCTTATTTTCCATTCAAACTCGAAGGCCATCGCTGCTTCATTCACGCAAGTGACATCAATGTCACTAACGCCTCTTGGCCCATCAAAGGTTTACCATTCACTCGGCTCATTCAAAACATACATACTATTTCCAAGCAACCATTCACTCAGCACCTCACCGTGAAGACGGCTACGGGTGCTATACCTTCGTCTTGGCGCCTTGCTGTGCCACATCGGTGACGTCGCATTGGCATCCATACCCAAAATGATGGGTAAGCTGCCAACCTGCCGCAGCACCCCATCCAGGTACCCAAGATAGGGCAAGAGGTCGTCCCCAAACACACAATACACACTAACCAAACACATTTCTCCAAAGTCTCCTTTCACCCACACACATACACCGTGCTCACTCGTAAGATGTTCGACCTGCATACAACTCACATTCACATCATTAACAACAATGGCGGCCTTGCCGCCAGTCGAAGAGAATACACGCATGTTCGCGGGCAGGCCCCTGGCCCGTCCATGGACGGTCCAGGGTTCCTGCAGCAAGGCAAACATCACGTCACACTCACACATCCATGCACCTAAATCATACATCACAGCCTCTGCCCTTTGGCAATTAAGCTGTATAAGTTGTACAGCCATGATGATTAGTGTCGAGCCCTCTCTCTAGCAGCCCTAGCCGCGTACACCGGGCATTGAGTGGACAGCAAACCGTGTCCCGCCACCGTACCGCGCATCGCGCAGTTCCTGCAGTGTGCCTCATTGGTGCACAAGTTAGCCCTATGGCCACTCTGAGAGCAATTTCCGCAAACATCTTCTTTGAATCTACACTCCCTGGAAATGTGGTAAAAGCCCAAGCACCGGTAACAGTGCCTGACCAAATCGAAGCGCCAAACCTTATAGCCGAACCATCTGACGTACAGCCTTTCAGCCGCAATCAGATGGTCAATAATGGCTTGTGTGCCATCAAAGATGACAGTGGACTCTCTCATGGGGCGGCTGGCAATGCGAAGCCCTCGTTTGACCTCCTCGATACTAAATTTCCCCGCCAAGTTATTATCATAAATCTCCTTCATGAGATCCTCTGTCGGGATGCTGCAGTGGACATCCATCGCCTTCAATTTGGATCCCAAATTGATTGGCACCGTCACACTAAGTCCGCATTCAGCGAACTTGGTGTTAGACACCAACTTTGAACGCTCCGCCTCCGATGGCAGCTGAATCGCTACACCCGCACCTTTCCTCAGGGGGTTGAGGGCATGTACCCTTACTCCCATGGTTGGTCCCACCTTCTTAACAACGGCGTCTGTGACTTCCTTTGTCGTTGCCTCCGCATTACCGCTCCTGACCACCACCGACCATGTCTCTACCGGTTTAGCGACGGCTTATTCGGCACATGAAACCCCGGTGTAGCAGCCTGAAGACCAGGCTTAGATCTGACCGCCATTTGCACCCTCAGCTCGTCTAGCTTTACTTCAGACTCACCCTTCCACTTGTTCAACTCCTTCAGCTGTCCACGCAGCCCTTCGTTGTCGATCAAGAGTTTACCGATCATGTTCTCATACCTCCTCAGATGTACTTCCATTTCCCTGTAAAACTCCATCGACCCATCCTCTGTCATCAGCATTTCACTGATGCACGACCTAATGCTGCTGATTTCAGCTTGAGCCGGACTCGGTGACCAATCATCCACGGGCGCAGCTTTCATAGTACTCCCAGATCTTACCCCTAAATCCACCCTAGGCACCGGTGCTCCGGCAAGTACCCTATCCACCCTCTCCCTCTTTCCTGCTCTCCTAACGGCCGCCGCATCTCTTTCACTCATTGTGAGCTCCCCACCGGTAACACCAGCAGCAAAATGCACTCCTCGAGTCCCATTTGCCGTCACATCATCATTTGCCGTCGCATCATCGCTCAGGTCACTGCTGCTAGAAACATCCTGGCCAGCCAACCTCGCTCTCAATCTGGCCTCTCTCTTCCGCGTAGCCGGGCCTGGTTTGCCTTTCTTGCTCGCCAGCTCCCATCCACCTCCTTCATCAACTTCCATTCCGGTATTCATAAATTGTTCAGAAACTTACCAAAATCGTTCCCAACTCGCTCAGTACTGCTCAAATCGCAAAAAGAGCGAAATTTTTCAAAAACTTAATTCTAACCACCGATTTTAAGAAAATAAAAATAAAAATAAAAAATAATTTTGAAAATTAAAAATTTTCAAAAATTTTGACCCGAAAAATTTGGCACCGAAAAATTTTTCACTTCTCACTCGACACTTCTCTTAATAACCCTAGTATACTTCGCTGAATCTTCACGATAAACGCACTATAGCGCACCTGGCACTAACAGCACTAGTGCACCGCTAGGCCAAAACGCACCCAATGCACTTGCACTTATCACAATAACTTTCTTTGTTTATTGCAAAAGCAACAACAAACACACGTAATTTATATGAAAACACTATAACTTTTATACTCCTTATCCGATCACAAAACCAAAATTATCTACGTGCAGGGCACGTCAGCGCGCACACACTGGCACCAAAATAAAATTTTATTACAGGCGGGAACACCTCGAAAATTCGCAAAAACCGGGAGCTAAAATAACACGTCCGTACTCGACGGCTGTTCACTTGCTACTCCCGAGAGAGGGACAGTATGTCGTCTGGGGTTTAACGTGAACACCTGCCACGAGGGCTTAATTTCACGGTCCTCTTCGGACACGGATTGATTTTGTGACTACAATCAGAGCCCCTCCAATAATGGTGGTATCGGTTTATGTGCGGGTGCAAGCCCTTACATTCATACCGATGGATGCGAGACCTATCTAAATCTCTGCCGTTCTGTGGGTCCCGGCACCCGGTTGATACGCAACTCCACGTCGAGCTCCACAAGGAAACTCTGCCCGCTTGGGCATAACCACAGCCACCACGTTGCTCCCCTAGGGGCCTCTCCAGTGTCGGGGGTGGAAGCAACCTTCCATGGGCTCCCCGACTCCCGTGGTACCGGAAATAGAACCTCCGGTCAGGTTTTCGTAGCTTAATAACACTACTACCAAATGTTTGAGTTACTTGCAACTCGGGACTGGTGACCCTCCTCATCGGGTACGTGGGGTACGCAAGGCTACACTGGACTTGACATTATCGTCTTTCAGCCAGTGTCGGTATCTAGTACCACCTCCCTGCGTAGATATAATTCGACACAACAGAAGCCGGTTGCTAAGACAACCATCCAAACATCAGAACCAATCAACTTCAGCCATTCCTGAATCTGGCAGTCAAGAGCTCCCTCCTTCTCGTAAAGGAGAGACGGGCAAATTCATTAATCCTTTCAAACGTTTCCCTACATTTGACACAATTACCTACATCATACACTCCATTCATAAGTGTAACTCCCATAGCATTCAAGTCACGCAAGTCTGAGTATATCTCACATTCAAGCAAGACATGCTTCCAGTCCTCAACATCGGCTCCACACAATGTGCAGCTACCGACATCAGAGAGACCGAACCGATGCAAAGACGCATTCAAACTACCATGGTTGGTAAGGAGGAAGCCGAGGTGCAGACAGAAGTCCAACTCCAGGGCTCCTCTGGCAAAACATACATCCTTGATATACTCAAAAGTCACCCGACCTTTGGTACTTTCATCCCATCTAGTTTGCCACCTAGACATAAGACACTCATCTAAGCGGTCGTTCAAAGAACGACGACTCAGTCCCACGCATTCAGCATCCGTCAACCAGTCACTCCGCAATGGAATGCCCCTCCGCACCCTAAAGGCAATACTCCGACGGAGCACCTCCAGGTCGAGCGGGGGAACACCCATGAGAACCTGCATGGCGTCGGTGGAAACCGTCCGACACACAGGAATACACACGTACATGACAACTCTCTGACATGCGTTCATCATTCGTCTACCCTTTTCGTACACCATACATTCACTAAACACGGAAGATCCATAGGTTGCAAGTGCAACGAATAGACCGCCGTAGATGGTCCTGACAGCCTTGCGGCTAAGGCCCCATTCGACTCGCAAAATTCTGCGCAAAGCACACGCAACAACAAGTATTCTCTCCTTGAGCAGTGTCAGGTGGATATAAAAATTCATTCTTTCACTCATTGTAATACCGAGGTATTTGACTTGAGTCACATACCGAAGCCTTACTCCATTCATACTTATCGATGGAGGTCGTGAGTGAGACAGGCTGCCTTTCAGCAGCATGATCACCGACTTGTCCATCGATACACTCACACCAACTTTCAAACTCCATGCATGGATAAGCTCCATGATAGCTGCACCTTTACTCTCAAGGCTCAGACGAGAGTTACCCTCAATGAGGACTAACAAATCGTCAGCATAGGCACACACGCTACATTCGATCGAGAGACGATGCAGTAGGTCGTCCATCATCAGGTTCCATATAAATGGACCTGCGACGGAGCCCTGAGAGCAGCCCCTACAAACGTCCCTCCAGACACAATCCCTGGAACCTCTTACAAAAGCTCTTCTGTCAGCAAAGTAGCTAGACCAAAGGTCCACCTCCTGACAGCCACAGTCACGCAACTTCTGAATCACCGCTTTCCAATCCAGGTGGTCGAATGCGCCCCTGAAGTCTATGAAGACTCCAAGAACGTATACAGACCCACTGTTACTCACACATTCTTTAACATGCTGCCAGGCGTCCTCGGTACATTTTCCTGCACGAAAACCAAACTGGATGCTCGACAATGAATCAACAACCTTCTCCTCCAACCTATTGACCAAAATCCTTTCAAGGACCTTGCCCATAGCCGGGAGGAGAGAAATACCCCTATACGACGCGGGATCGCTCTTGAGCTTCTTCGGCGACTTGAGGAGGACCACTGCGCGAGCGGTTTTCCAAGACGCAGGAAACAAACATTCACTTAAACATCTTTCATAGACACATTGCAAATACTCAGGTATGACCCGCCAAATGCTCTTCAGCATTCCGCCAGTCATCCCATCCCATCCAGGCGACTTCCCGGATCTAGTCCTCGCCACAGCCACATCGATCTCCCATCGCTGAAGAGCGGGTATTTCTACCCGCTCCACTGCGTGAGTGGAGTCAACGGAAGGCGAAGTCCTAGCATCCGGAAAGAAACTCTCAAGCAAAACATTCACCGATTCACTCCATGTTGTCATTACGTTGTTGCCAACAGTAATTCCAGACATTTCGTGTCTCCCTTTCGTACCTCTGCAGATCTTGTACGCTCTTCCCCAGGGGTCGCTGGAATTTGTACCGACGAAGCTTTTCCATTCTTTCATCTTACACTTCGCGAGCAAGTCTCGGAATTCATACATTCCTCGCAGATATGCGAGCCTGAATTGGGCAGCTTGCGGATCGCCATTCGCTCTAGCCCGTTGGAATTTCTTCCGTAGGCGACGTACATACTTCCTTTTCACACCGAGCTCACGGGTCCACCATTTAACACGTGTGGGATTCGGGATTCGAAACCTTTCAAACATACCAGCATTTATCCTTTCCATCCATTCCTGGATGACCAAAATTTGATCATTCAGAGAAAGCACAACAAAATCACTCGGAGGTAGCTCCTCAGCAACCTCTCTGAAACGCTCATCATACAGAGTCCAGTTACACCCATTCGTGCGCCATGCATTATTAGCAGGCGCTTCATTCACATCATCCACCCTTTCATAAGTCATGATGACCTCGATCGGGTGGTGATCACTCACACACCATCCAGCCTTGATACACCAAGAGAAGCCATGCACCATTGCGGCCTCATTCACGCAAGTGACATCAATGTCACTAACGCCCCTGGGCCCATCAAACGTATAACTCTCGCTCGGTTCATTCAACACATACATTCTGTTTGCAAGGAACCACTCGCTCAGCGCCTCACCACGATGAAGTCCGCGAGAGCTAGACGTACGGCTAGCAACCTTGCTGAACCACATCGGGGACAACGCATTAGCATCCATTCCAAGGGCGAGAGGAAAACCGCCGACAAGCGGAATCATCCCGTCCAAGAACGAAAGATATGGCTCCAGGTCGTCACCAAATGCACAGTAGACACTCGCAAGATACAGAAGACCAAAGTCACCTTTCACAGATACGCAAACACCTAAGTCATTCGGGAGATTAACTTGCATACATTCAACATTCGGATCATTCACGACGATAGCAGATTTGACTGCACCGCCTGAGGGAAAAACACGCATGCTTGAGGGCAGTCCGCTGACTCTCCCATGGGAGATCCAGGGTTCCTGCAGTAAAGCGAACATCGCGTCACAACTGGTCATCCATTCACCGAGGTCATGCATGACCCCAGCTGCACCTTGACAGTTCAATTGCAGAAATTTGGCAGCCATTGATTAGTGTCTGGCATTCGACATAGTCATCCTAGCAACGTAAGTGGGACAAAGGTGCGACAGAATGCGATGGTTCGCGGGGCGTCCACGGACTTCGCAATTCCGGCAGTGCGGCGGTTTGGTGCAACCAGTGGCCCTGTGACCACTGCCTGAGCACCTGTTACATGTGTCATCAGTAGCTCTGCACTCCCTGATGCCATGGTCGAATCCAAGGCATCGGAAGCACGCGAAGACGCGTCATTGGGTCTGACCCTGTAGCCACAGGAGAAGACGTAAATGCGGTCAGCGGCGAGAATATGACCGATTATATCCTCGGTGCCTTCAAGGATGACGTTGGCAACCGAGTCTGGGCCCTCCACAATGGGACGGCGGACAATACGAAGGCCATTTTTGGCCTGATCCTGAGTAAAACGATCCTTCAGGTTGTTAATGAAGATCTGCGATAGAAGGTTCTCATTCGAGATATAGCAGTCAACATTAACCGCCAGAATTCTGGGGCCAAGTTTGTTTGGTCAACAGGTTTGGCCTTAGCAGGCAGGGATGGGGCCGTAGGGATGGCCGCAGCAGCGGCCTTCGCAGTCGAAGCGTACGTCGGAGGTTGGGCGGGTGAGAAAGTGGGAACAACACGGGTAGCCGGCTGTGCAGGAGTCCTGTCACATTTCCGCCTAAGGAAATCGATTTCGGCATTGGCCTGCTTCAGCATGCCAGTGAGACGTTCAATTTCTGCAATTCCGGTTGCGACTATTTCCTCGTGTACTTTCACTCGTTTGAGGGCGCGACGGACGAATTCGGGTGACTCACCTTCGTCGATTACCAGCGAGGCAAGGGAGGAAGCAGCGTCTGACATTCTGCGAAATGCCGACTGCATTCTGCTCTCCTTCAGCTTCGGGATTTGAAGTTTGAGGGAACCAGTAGTAGGGGGCGGCATATTTTTCGTAGTAACCGCGTCACTCTCCGAATCGGACTCGACGGTAACAGTAGGTGCGGCCAAAGCAGCAGCAACCTCGCCGTCAGCCGTCCTGTCAGAAACGTCGGAGAAGCGTCCAGGGCTTGAGGTTCGACTAACAATTTTTCGCGGATTGAGCAGCGCCTCGTTGGAGCTACTGTCCATTTCGTCGCAGGACTTTTTCATCCTCGTCCTCTTAGCCCGCTGGGCCTTAGAACCATTCTCCATAATATAAATAAATGTACTCACCAAATAAGCAAAAATTCACTCACAGAAAAAATTCGCGAGAAAAAATTCTAAATAATTTTCAAACACGTATAACTTCTAAAATATCACTCTGATCGGAAAAATTACGTTTTTTTTTTAAAACTGAACTAAAAACTAAAATAAAATAAAAATAAAAATAAAAAAAAAATTTTTAAGTTTTTGAAATTTTTTGACCACGAAAATTTGGCACTTTTTTTTTTTTTTTCTTAAAAATTTCGCTTCACGCAATAAATTCCGTACACTAGGCTCAATGAGTCTCTAGTGGAAAGCACTATACTATACGGCAACAAGCACTAGTGAACCGCTAGGGTACGAAGCACTATGCTGGAATGCACTTCACAAGCAATTATTTGCAAGTGAATTAATCACTTGTTGCAAAAAGCAACAACAACCACACACAAATCAGAAAAATCACAATAACTTCCGCAATTCTTTGTCAATCTCAAAGCCAAAATATACGATGTGCAGGGCACATCAACGCGCACACAGCGGTATCACACACGATATTTGATTCACCAGACAACACTTTCAAAAAGGGAAAAAACTGGGAGCTCAAATACACACGACCTATCACTTCGGCTGTTCAGACAACAGTGCCGAGAGAGGGACAATACTGTCTGTGTGTTTTACGTGTGCACCTGCCGCGAGGGCTTAATCACACGGTCCTCTTCGGACACGGAATGATTTTGTGACCACAATCAGAGCCCCTCCAATAATGGTGGTATCGGTTTATGTGCGGGTGCAAGCCCTTACATTCATACCGATGGATGCGAGACCTTTCTAAATCTCTGCCGTTCTGTGGGTCCCGGCACCCGGTTGATACGCAACTCCACGTCGAGCTCCACAAGGAAACTCTGCCCGCTTGGGCTAACCACAGCCACCACGTTGCTCCCCTAGGGGCCTCTTCAGTGTCGGGGGTGGAAGCGACCTTCCATGGGCTCCCCGACTCCCGTGGTACCAGAAATAGAACCTCCGGTCAGGATTTCGTAGCTTAATAACACTACTACCAAATGTTTGAGTTACTTGCAACTCGGGAGTGACTTGCAACTGGTGACCCTCCTCATCGGGCACGTGGGGTAGGCACTCCCCAAAGGCTTCACTGGAATCGACCTTAACGTCTTTCAACCAGCGATGGTATCAAGTACCACCTCCCTGCGTACACAAAACACACACACACAACATACAGGACAACACAAAACAACACAGCTATTCAGGTAAAAACCCGACACCAACCACGAGGCCGACACCAAACTCTCAAACAGCGAGGAGGGTCTTCCTTCTTGCGAAGGACAGACGCGCAAACTCATTCAACCTTTCAAAACTTTCACGGGTTCCTAAACATTTGCTCACAACATACATTCCATTCACACATTGTACACCCATTTCATTCAAATCACGCAAGTCTGAGTACACCACACATTCAAACAACACATGCTTCCAGTCCTCAACGGGGGCGTTACACAAGGCGCAACTCTCCACCGCCGACTGACCTATTCCAAACAAGTACGCATTCATACTACCATGACCGGTAAGGAGGTAGCCCAGGCTCAGACAAAAGTCTAAGCCCAGGGCCCCTCTGGCAAAACAGATATCCTTGATGTACTCATACGTTATCCGACCTTTGGCACTCTCATCCCATCTAGTTTGCCACCTAGATATCAAACATTCATCTAGGAGGTCGTTCACTGAACGACGACTCCTATCAGACACATCCTCATTCGCTATCCAGTCACTCGCTAGCAACGGTATGCCTCTCCGAACCTTGTAGGAGATGCTTCTACGAACCACCTCCAGATCCAGCGGGGCAGCTTCCATGAGCACCTGCATGGCGGTCGAAACCGTACGGCATACAGGTATACACGCATACATCACAGCATTCATTAATTCCACTCCACGTTTTGTCAACATACATTCAGCAAAGACAGACGACCCGCACGTTGCACATGCAACAAACAGGCCGCCATAGATGGTTCTGACAGCCTTTCGGCCCAGACCCCATTCACGCCGCATTACTCTGCGCAACTGACCCACCAATACAAGTAATCTTTCCTTGAGATCAACCAGGTGCCGATAAAAGTTCATTCTCTCACCCACTCTGACCCCCAGGTACTTGACACTAGTCGCATACCGGAGAGTCGTTCCATTCACACTTACCGATGGATGTCGGCTTGGAGACAAGAAGCCTTTCAGCAATATTGTCACCGACTTATCCACCGATACATCCACACCCACTTTCATACTCCACGATTGAACTAATTCCAACATGGCGGCACCTCTTTGCTCAAGAAGTAGCCGAGATCTCCCCTCCACAAGGATGAGAAGATCATCGGCGAACGCACACACCTTACATTCAAGGGATAGTCGCTCCAGTAACTCGTTCATTGCAAGGTTCCAAATAAATGGACCTGCAATCGAACCCTGGGGACATCCCCTCGACACATTCCTCCAAACACACTCATTCACTCCCTGGACGAAAGCTCTTCTGCCAGAGAAATAACTCGACCATAGGCCGATTTCTTGGCAGCCAGATTCACGCAATTTTTCAACCACAACTGCCCAATCCAGGTAATCGAAAGCGCCCTTGAAGTCAATGAAGACCCCAAGGACGTAATTCGCACAACTATTCTTGACGCAATCCTTCACATACATCCAAGCATCCTCGGTAGACCTACTCCTGCGGAAGCCGTACTGTCTATCCGATAGACTGTCGGCTGTCACCTCTTCAAGTCTACGAACAAGTATTCTTTCCAGAACCTTTGACATGGCCGGAAGGAGGGATATGCCCCTGTAGGATCCAGGATCATTTCTGACCCTGTCTGGAGACTTCAAAAATATCACGACACGAGCTACTTTCCAGGCTGAGGGAAACTCATTCTCGCTGAAGCACTTTTCATACATACATTGGAGGTATTCGGGAATAACTCGCCAGATGTTTTTCAACATCAAGCCAGTCACACCGTCACACCCAGGCGCCTTACCAGATCTGACCCCAGACAGAGCCATATCGATCTCCCAGCGCTCCAGTGCAGGCACAGAGCCAAGCACTTCTTCGCCTTCAAGACCAATACGACGTGGCCGATAGACAGCGTCTGGAAAGAAACCCTCCAATAACGCACCCACGGATTCACACCATGTATCCATTATGTTGTCACCAACCTTAATGGATGACACTTCAGTCCTTTTATTCTTCTCCCTACAGATCCTGTATACCTGACCCCAGGGGTCATTGGCATGGTCACCGACGAAGATTCTCCATTCATTCTCCTTGCACTTAATGAGCAGAGCTCGATACTCATACATCCCCCGCATATATGCGAGCCTGAGTTGAGCAACATTTTCACTCTCATTTACTCTTGCCCTTTGGAATTTCTTCCTAAGGCGCCGTACACTCTTCCTTTTCACACCGAGTTCTCTCGTCCACCATTTCAAACGCCTAGGATTCGTAGAACGAATCCTAGCAAACGTGGAGTCATTCACACTATCAATCATACTTTGGAGTGCAGAGATCTGATCACTGAGCGGCAATGCCGCAAAGGCGGTCATTGGCAGCAATTCAGCTGCCTCCTTGATCTTCTCTCCATACTCCACCCAGTTACACCCTTTCGTACACCAACTTTTGACAGCTGGCGTTTCATGCACTTCCACCACCCCATCGAGAATCATCGTGATCTCTATGGTGTTATGGTCACTCACGCTCCATCCATTCATTACCTTCCATTCGAACTCACGAGCCATTGCCGCTTCATTCACACATGTGACATCAATGTCACTGACTCCCCTGGGCCCATCAAACGTATACCATTCACTAGGCTCATTCAACACATACATTCTATGCTGAAGCAACCATTCACTCAGCACTTCACCTCGGCGTAGGCCGCGGCTACTAGGCGTCCGTCTAGTAGTCTTGCTAAACCACATCGGTGACAGTGCATTCGCATCCATTCCAAGGATGATAGGTAACCCGCTCACCAGTAGCAGCACCCCATCCAAGTACGAGAGATAAGGTTCCAGTTCGTCGCCATGCGCGCAATATACACTCAACAGATACATTTCACCAAAGGTTCCTTTCACCCAAACACACACTCCCCATTCATTCGTCAGGTGTTCAACCTGCATGCACGCAACATTCACATCATTCACAACAACGGCCGCATTAGCGGCCCCCGCGAAAACACGCATGTTTGCCGGCAGGCCCTTTACCCTACCGCGGTAGGTCTAGGGTTCCTGCAGCAAGGCAAACATAACGTTCCTTTCAATCATCCATGCACCCACATCCAACATAACCGCCTTCGAGCCCTGGCAATTTAACTGTATGAGTTGTACAGCCATCGTGATTAGTGTCGAGCCTTCAACCTAGCCAGCCTCACAACATACAATGGACAGGCACGTGACGACAGTGCATGGTCTGCCGCTATACCACGAGCGGCGCATAATCAACAGTGGTAAGCATTCTTACACTGTTCAGGTTCATACGACCTATGTCCAATCTCCGAGCAGCGGCCACACACGTTCTTCACGGAGGGGCACTCCCTTATAAAGTGGTCATACCCGAGACATCTTAAACATCTGGGCAGCTCCCCTATCGCACGCAGCCTATATCCGTCAAATCCAACATATATGCGGATACACGAGAGCAGAACTTGACCAATTTCATCAGTGCTGGCGAGAACTACGTCCGTCACCTCGTCAAGGCCTTCCTTAATTGGACGATTGGCGATTTTGAGGCCGCTTTCGACCTCCTCCTTAGAAAATCTACCCTTCAAATTTTTCTCATAAATGTCCTCCAGGATCTGCTCCTTTGTGTGAAAACAGTGCACATTGAGTGCCTTAATCCTTGCCGTTAGCTGACTAGGAACAGTCGCCTCAAGACCGCACTTGGCCAAGGTAGCACTGTTTTGAATGCGTCTTCTTTCAGCTTCATACGGAACCCTGATGGTAACGCTCTCCCCATTCCGATTTGGGTTCAACGCGTGCGCTCAAAGAATAAGAAGGCTACCTCGATGGAGGTTGCGAATGTCCTCCGGAAGGAAGTGGGACCAACGCTCGGGGTCAGGGCGTTGGTCCCACTTCCTTCCGGAGGACATTCGCAACCTCCATCGAGGTAGCCTTCTTATTCTTTGAGCGCACGACAACTGCCCATGTCTGTTCAGGTACGCGCGGTGGTAAAGCCTGCTTAACCGCAGGCAAACCGCTCGCAGCAATCGATCCGATTGCCGGTACAGCCACCCGCGCAACATTCAGCCCTCTGGCCGCCACAGCAGGAACAACCGGCGCGGCAGCACGCACCTGCACAGATGCCTGCTCCTTAATCCCCTCGATCTTCCCTTCCAGCCTCTCAATCCTACCTACCAACTTCATAACAATTCCCTCGAACTCTTGTAGACCACCATATACTCCTTGTAACAGCTCCATATGGCTAACTTCTCTACCAAACGGTTCTGTGATTCTTTGCGCGATGACTTTCATACTCGCAAAAGCCTCTTCCTTCACACACCTACTCTTTTCCTTGGGGCTCGTCTTAGTTTCGGCGACAGTTAGCACACTTTCCCCAACCTGGTCTTCAACAGCACCGGAATCGTCGGAAACCAACACTGAGAAGATCTCCTCATCGGCTACCGAGCTCCTGCGCTCCACTGTGGCTACATTCCCACCTTTATCCTCCAACCCCTCCCTTCCAGCTACTTCACTGCGCCTACCCGACTCAGTGAGTGCAGAGAAAGCAGCGACATCCACCTTACCACCTGCTACCAGGCTCATCTTCTCCCTCTCGATCAACAAGGACAGACCATCTCCCAGGTCTTCCTCATCCATTGAGTCATCCAGGACGCAAGTCGCAACCTTCCGAGTGCCCTGCGGCAGCTCCAAGCTGGACTCGCTCTCCTCATCCTCACGCCGCTTGGGGGCGGCCTTCTTGGCTCTTTTAGCCGGTTTAGGTTTTTCTGGGGGCATAATAAAAATCGTACTCACCAGGAACTCAAATTTTTACAAAAATCGCCCGTAACTCGGTCAATTTTGCCCGGATCACAAAAATAACGAAATTTTTCAAAATCTCAACTATACACCGAAAATAAAAAATCAAAATTAGAAAATAAAAAAATAAAAATAATTTTAAAATTTTGACTTTTGAAAAATTTCCGAAAACTTCACTGTCACGAAATTCGCTATATCACAAATAAACTCTTCAGCGAAAGGAACTATAGTGCAC
Organism: Beris morrisii; assembly: GCA_951812415.1. Lineage (NCBI taxonomy): Eukaryota > Metazoa > Arthropoda > Insecta > Diptera > Stratiomyidae > Beris > Beris morrisii. Next base: position 11,079,192 of record OX638314.1, on the reverse strand, counting down.
TTGCACCTGCACCTGCACTAGACACTTGACCTACTTAATATTCAGAAAATTTCTGTTTGTAGGAAAAACAACAACAATACACTTTACCTAATTAGTATTCATGAAAAATTTTTCTTGTGGGAAAAACAACAACAAAATACACGGATTTCACTAAAAATTCCATAACTGTCACAATTTTTGTCCGATCTCAAAAATAAAAATACCTATGTGCAGGGCACGTCAGCGCTCACAATTTGAGCGTAATCACTCAATTATTGGACCACTATAACACCACGAAATCAATTAAATTGTCGGAGCACAGAAAAACACGTCCGTTCACAACGAAGGATTTTCGCTAGATGACCCGAGAGAGGGACAGAATTTTGTTGGTTGGATTAACGTGAACTCCTGCCTCGAGGGCTTAATTTCACGGTCCTCTTCGGACACGGATTGATTTTGTGACTACAATCAGAGCCCCTCCAATAATGGTGGTATCGGTTTATATAGGGGTGCAAGCCCTTATATTCATACCGATGGATGCGAGACCTATCTAAATCTCTGCCGTTCTGTGGGTCCCGGCACCCGGTTGATACGCAACTCCACGTCGAGCTCCACAAGGAAACTCTGCCCGCTTGGGCATAACCACAGCCACCACGTTGCTCCCCTAGGGGCCTCTCCAGTGTCGGGGGTGGAAGCAACCTTCCATGGGCTCCCCGACTCCCGTGGTACCGGAACTAGAACCTCCGGTCAGGTTTTCGTAGCTTAATAACACTACTACCAAATGTTTGAGTTACTTGCAACTCGGGACTGGTGACCCTCCTCATCGGGTACGTGGGGTAGGCACTCCCCAAAGGCTACACTGGACTTGACCTTATCGTCTTTCATCCAGTGTCGGTATCTGGTACCACCTCCCTGCGTAAATAGAAAACACAAATGCAGACACAACGAAGACAGCTACCAGATATTGCAGTCGAACACCAGCACCAAGATCACTTAGCCATTCCCGAGTCTCCCCGCAAGGAGCTCCCTCCTCCGTGAGAAGGAGAGACGGGCAAATTCATTCAGTCTTTCAAATGTTTCCTTACTTTTCAAACAGCCACCGAACTCATACGATCCATCCAATAGTCTAACCCCCATTTCATTCAGGTTACGCAAATCTGAGTATATCACACAGTCACACAAAACATGCTTCCAGTCTTCTGGAGCAGCGCCACACAAGGTGCAACTATCTACCCCAGACTGGCGAATCTTGTATAAATATGCATTCAGACTACCGTGACCGGTAAGGAGAAAACCTAGGCTTAGACAGAAATCCAAGCCCAAGGCTCCCCTGGCAAAACACACATCCTTGATATACTCAAAAGTCACCCGACCTTTGGTACTTTCATCCCATCTAGTTTGCCACCTAGACATCAGGCACTCATCCAAGCGGTCGTTCAGAGAACGACGACTCAGGCCCACACATTCTTCATTCGTCAACCAATCATTACTCCGCAATGGTATACCCCTCCGAATTCTGAAAGCCAAGCTCCGTCGGAGGACCTCCAGATCGAGCGGGGCAGCACCCATGAGAACCTGCATGGCGTCGGTCGAAACCGTGCGACATACAGGTAAACACGCGTACAACACAACTCTCTGACACACATACATCATACGCTTCCCACGGTCATACAACATACATTCACCAAACACGGACGATCCATAGGTCGCAAGTGCCACAAATAGACCGCCGTAGATGGTCCTCACCGCCTTACGGCTAAGGCCCCATTTAACGCGAAGAATTCTGCGAATCTTACACACCACAGTAAGCAATTTCTCCTTGAGCTTCGATAGGTGAATAAAGAAATTCATTCTCTCACTCATACTAATCCCCAGGTATGTGACATTTGTCACATGCCGAAGGCTTACGCCATTCATTCTAATCGATGGATGTCGATTAGGCGACAGTATGCCCTTAAGCAACATCACCACCGACTTGTCCATCGACACATCCACACCTACTTTCATACTCCATGCATGGATCATCTCCATGATGGTTGCACCTTTGCGCTCAAGGCCCAGACGAGAGTTTTCCTCAAGAAGAATCAACAGATCGTCAGCATATGCACAGACATTACCCCTGCAAACCCTGTATGCCGTACCCCACGGGTCATCGGCATTTTCCCCAACAAAATTCCTCCATTCATCCAACTTACTCCTCGCAAGTAAGTCGCGATACTCATGCATACCCCGCTTAAGGGCGAGCCTAAATTGGGCAACATTTTCACTACCATTTAATCGAGCCCTCTGAAACTTCTTGCGGAGGCGTCTGACGTCTCTCCTCTTCGTACTGAGAGCATCAGACCACCATCTAACCCTTCTAGGACTTACACTGTGAGCCCTAGTAAATAATCCATCATTAACTCTCTCAATTATTCCTTGGAGGGCCAGGATTTGGTCGTCCACACTCAGCTGCTCGAAAGCATTGAGTGGCTGCACAGCAGCGGCCTCCCTGATCCGCTCACCATAAACCATCCAATCACACCCTTTCGTACGCCATGCTTTATTAGCAGGCGACACATTTGCTTCCACAGCCTCACCGTAGACCAACTTGATCTCGATGGGATTGTGGTCACTCACACCCCATCCATTCTTAATTCGCCATTCATACCCATAGGCCATTGCTGCCTCATTTACACATGTGACGTCAATGTCACTGACGCCTCTTGGCCCATCAAAAGTGTACCATTCACTCGGCTCATTCAGGACATACATACTGTTACTAAGTAACCATTCACTCAACACCACACCATGACGCCGACTTCGACTGCTGTACCTGCGACGGGGGTGCTAGCTAAACCACATCGGTGATGTGGCATTAGCATCCATACAAAGAATGATGGGGAAGTTGCTAACTCGCAGCAACACCTCATCCAAATACGATAAATAGGGCAAGAGGTCATCGCCAAACACGCAATAGACACTCACCAGACACATTTCTCCAAAGGCGCCTTTCACCCAAACACATACACCGTGTTCACTCGTTAAGTGTTCTACCTGCAAGCATTCAACATTTACGTCATTCACAACAATGCCGGATTTCCCTCCCGCCTAGGAAAATATACGCATATTTGACGGCAGGCCCCTGACCCGCCCATGGACGGTCCAGGGCTCCTGCAGCAGTGCAAATGTGACGTCACATTCGCACATCCACGCACCTAAGTCATGAATAACTGCTTCCGCTCTTTGGCAATTTAGCTGTATGAGTTGTATAGCCATATTAGTGCTTGGCTCTCGACCTCAGCAACCTCGCAGCATACGTGGGACGCGTAGGCGACATCAGGCGATGGTCCGCCGGACGCCCACGGAACTCGCAGTTTCGGCAGTGTGGCGGTTTGGTGCATCCAGTGGCCCTATGTCCACTCCAGGAGCACCTGGCACACACATCTTCCGAGGCCTTACACTCCCTGATGCCGTGGTCAAAACCGAGGCATCTGAAGCAGGGGAAAACATCTTCATGGGGCCTAATTTTGTACCCCGAAAAACCGATGTATAGCCGATCGGCAGCGAGTATGTGCCCGATAATCACATCAGTGCCTTCAAAAATCACATTGGACACAGCATCAGGGCCATCGACAGTGGGACGGCGAACAATCTTGAGACCGGCTTTGGCCTGCTCTTCAGTGAACCTATCCTTCAGGTTGTTCTTAAAAATTTCGGACAGAATTACCTCATTCGGCATAAAGCATTCAACCTCAAGAGCCATGATCCTTTCTCCAAGCTTGATCGGCACCGTAACGTCCAGTCCACACTGCTCAAACTTGTCGGACTTCGACACCTTAAGCCTTTCGGCCTCGGAAGGCAGACGTATGGCGAAGCCGCCGCCCTTAAGGTCGCTCACCGAGTGAACCCGCACTCCAAGGGACGGGGCGACTTCTTTATGAATTAGCTGCGAAATTTCCTGCTGCGAGGTGCTGGCCCCCTTGCTGCGCACCACGACAGACCAGGTTTGTGCTGGCTTCGCTCTTGCTCTCAGAGGTACTACAACAGGGGACGCGGTGGGAGCTACGGCAGCGGCCCTGGCAACCGACGAGTACGACGAAGGATGGGCGGGTGTAACTGCGGTTGGGATGCACTGCATTTGCTGCTTGAGGGATCTGTGCGCCTTGGCCCTAAGGTACGCTATCTCCTCGTTAGCCTGCTTGAGTTGCCCATTCAATCGCTCAATTTCCGCTATTTCGGTAGCAACAATCTCCTCATGTACCTTAACACGTTTTAGGGCACGACGGACAAATTCGGGTGACCCACCTTCATCAATAACCAGCGAAGCAAGGGAGGAAGCAGCGTCTGACATTCTGCGGAACGCCGACTGCATCCTGGTTTCCTTCGGCTTCGGGATCCGAACCCTGAGACAACCAGTAGCAAGGGGCGGCATAGTCTTTGTAGCAGTCGCGTCGCTCTCCGAATCGGACTCGACGGTGGGTGCGGCTAAAGCAGCAGCAACCCTGTTATCAACCGTCCTGTCGGAAGCGTCGGAGAAGCGTCCAGGGCTTGAAGTCCGACTCAAAATTTTACGCGGATTTAGGAGCGCTTCATTGGAGCTGCTGTCATCCATTTCGTCCTGCGACTTCTTCTTCCTCGCCCTCTTAGCCCGCTGGGCCGCAGAATTATTATCCATAAATAAATAAAAATAAGCAAAAAGAGTTCGTACTCACCAGAGAAAGTTCACTGCGACCAAACACTTGCAAAATTTCGCGAACTAGAACACTCGGGGTAATGCCCAACAACTGCAAACAAACAATAATGTTTGTTAGAGAAAAAACACAATTTTTAACACACTCTCTATAGGGGAAACAGAAACAAATAATGTTTCTTAGAGGAATTTGGAAATAGTCCAAAAATTCACAAAAACCTTCTAACACCCGTAGCTCCGTCAATTTGCCTCCAATCGAAAAATGGACGAAAATTTTTAAGAACTTAACTACTATGTAAAATTAAAAAATAAAAATAAAAATAAAAAATTTTTTTTAAAAATATGACGTTCGAAGTTTTTAGGCTCGAAAAATTTTTAATTTTTTTTTTTTTTTAGCCTCAGCTAATAAACACACTATACAACTTCGCACTCAGAGAACACCATATGAAACTCGCTATACTAAGAACCGTACCAAAGGGAAACATCGTTGCGGCCGTGAAGCACTATGCCGCTATAGCACCTCACAAAGCACTTTATTTTGCACCAACTAAAATATTATAATCACTTATAGTGGAAATTCGTGAAAAAACAACAACAATTGCACTAAATCTCACAAAATGTAGTATAACTTTCACAGTTTATACTCAATCACCAAACCAAAACCACTCTCGCGTAGCACACACTGGGGCGCACACAGGGGTATCACTCACTGAATTTTAATCACTCGTAAACACTTCTAAATCACTGAAAAACCGGGAGCTAAAATCACTGCGACCACACTCTACGGCTGTTCACTTAGCAATCCTACGAGAGAGGGACAGAATTTTGTCGGTTGGTTTAACGTGAACTCCTGCCTCGAGGGCTTAATTCCACGGTCCTCTTCGGACACGGATTGATTTTGTGACCACAATCAGAGCCCCTCCAATAATGGTGGTATCGGTTTATATACGGGTGCAAGCCCTTACATTCATACCGATGGATGCGAGACCTATCTAAATCTCTGCCGTTCTGTGGGTCCCGGCACCCGGTTGATACGCAACTCCACGTCGAGCTCCACAAGGAAACTCTGCCCGCTTGGGCATAACCACAGCCACCACGTTGCTCCCCTAGGGGCCTCTCCAGTGTCGGGGGTGGAAGCAACCTTCCATGGGCTCCCCGACTCCCACGAGAGAGGGACAATAATGTCGTGTGGTTTAACGTGTGCACCTGCCTCGACGGCTTAATCACACGGTCCTCTTCGGACACGGATTGAATTTGTGACCACAATCAAAGCCCTCCCATGAGATTCATGAGAGTACCAGTCTATGCAGGGTGCAAGCCCTTACATTCACACTGATGGATGCGAGAACTATCTAAATCTCTGCCGTTCTGTGGGTCCCGGCACCCGGTTGATACGCAACTCCACGTCGAGCTCCACAAGGAAACTCTGCCCGCTTGGACATAACCACAGCCACCACGTTGCTCCCCTGGGGGCCTCTCCAGTGTCGGGGGTGGAAGTAACCTTCCATGGGCTCCCCGACTCCCGTGGTACCAGAAATAGAACCTCTGGTCAGGATTCGTAGCTTAATAAACTACTACCAAATGTTTGAGTTACTTGCAACTCGGGACTGGTGACCCTCCTCATCGGGTGCGTGGGGTAGGCACTCCCCAAAGGCTTCACAAGTTCCACCTCCCTGCGCATCAACACTGAACAGCAATAAACAACACGAGACTACAAAAGACCACACAATAGACAACACACAAGAAAACAAGAAGGACAAAAGGAATCACAACTGTACAACCCACACTACGCACTCAACAAAAATGCCTTCCTAATGGCAAAGGATTCACGCGCAAAAACATTCATCCTTTCAAACGTTTCCTTCGTCTCCAAGCATTTACTCACATCATACGATCCATTCACTAGTCGAATCCCCATCGCACTCAAATCTCTCCAGTCAGAGTACATTACGCATTCAAACAACACATGCTTCCAATCCTCAAATGAGGCACCACACAGTAGGCACTCCTCAGTAGCCGACTGATTTAATCCATACAAATATCCATTCATACTACCATGCCCGGTAATGAGGTACCCCAGGCTCAGACTGAAGTCCAACCCCAGGGCCCCTCTGGCAAAACACACATCCTTAATGTACTCATAGGTCACTCTTCCTTTGGAGCATTCATCCCACCTAGTTTGCCACCTAGTCATTAAACATTCATCCAGGAGGTCACTCCATGAGTGACGAGTCCTGCCAATCAGATCATCATTCGAAACCCAATCATTCGGCAGCAATGGTACGCCCCTCCGAATCCTAAAGGCTAGGCTCCTACGGAGCACAACCAGATCCAGAGGTGCGACCCCCATGAGCACCTGCATGGCGTCGGTCGAAACCGTACGACACACAGGTATACATGCATACATAACCACTCGCTGACATGCATACATCAATCGCTTCCCACGTGCAGTCATCATGCATTCCGCAAACACTGACGATCCGTATGCTGCGCATGCAACAAACAGACCGCCATAAATGGTCCTGACGGCCTTCCGTCCCAGACCCCATTCACGCCTCAACACACGCCTAATCGAGCACACCAGTGTGAGCAATCGATCTCTTAGCTCTTCGAGGTGCAGATAAAAATTCATACGTTCACCCATTCTAATCCCCAGGTACTTGACCTCGGTCGCATACCGAAGGGATCTACCATTCGCTCTTATCGATGGATGTCGGTTTGGCGACAATCTGCCCTTGAGCAGCATTGTCACCGACTTGTCCATCGATACACTTACACCAACTTTCTCACCCCAAGCATGGACAATGTCCATGATGGAAGCACCTCTACGCTCAAGGAACAGACGACTTCCCCCCTCAACGAGGATGAGAAGGTCATCGGCGAAAGCACACACCCTACATTCGCCGGATAACCTAACCAGGAATTCGTCCATCATTAGGTTCCAAATAAATGGACCTGCGACAGAACCCTGTGGACATCCTCTACTCACATTCTTCCAGACATAATCGCGTACACCATTCACAAAGGCTCTCCTGCCAGAAAAGTAATCTCTCCACAGATCAACTTCTCGGCAGCCACATTCACGCAGCTTACCAATTACAGCATCCCAATCCAAGTAGTCGAATGCGCCCTTGAAATCAACAAAGATCCCAAGGACGTAAGCGGCTCTACTGTCATTAACACATTCTTTAACATACATCCAGGCATCTTCAGTCGATTTGCCCGCACGAAAGCCATACTGTCGATCTGACCAAGTGTCAGAGACAATGTCCTCTAGTCTCCGAACAAGGATCCTTTCCAGGACCTTGCCCAAAGCCGGAAGCACAGAAATACCCCTGTAGGACCCAGGATCACTTCTGATCCTGTCCGGTGATTTTAGAAGGACTACCACACGAGCAATCTTCAGGGCAGCAGGAAAGACACACTCACTAATACACCTTCCAAGGACGCTCAGAATGTGGTCAGGAATGACCCGCCAGATGCTTTTCAGCATCTCGCCAGTCATTCCATCCCACCCAGGCGCCTTACCTGATCTGATCCCAGCCATTGCCACGTCAATCTCCCAGCGTTGGAGTACAGGTATTTCTACGCGCACTTCCCCGCCGTCAAGATCAACTGGATCCGGCCGAGACCTAGCCTCAGGGAAGAATCCATTCAGCAAAGCATTCACTGACTCACTCCAGGATAACAGCGGGCTACCTCCAACACTCAGTCCAGACACACTATACCTTTCATTCCTCCCCCTGCAGACCCGATACGCCGTTCCCCACGGATCATCAGCATTCTCGCTGACAAATGCCCTCCATTCATCCACCTTACACTTCGCAAGTAAGTCGCGGTATTCATACATACCTCGCACAAATGCGAGCCTGAATTGGGCAACATCCTCACTTCCATTCAACCTTGCCCTCTGGAATTTCTTCCGGAGGCGCCTTACACATCTTCTCTTCCTTGCAAGAGCCGCACACCACCATTTCACCCTTCTAGGATTCCTAGACCGAATCCTAGAAAACGTTGAATCATTCACTCCTTCAGCCACCCCGTGGAGGGCCAGGATTTGATCGTCCACACTCAGCTGCTCAAAAACAGTGAGTGCCTGCTCAGCAGCGGCCTCCAGGATTCGCTCTCCATACACAAACCAGTCACACCCTTTCGTATGCCAGGCTACGTTAGCCGGCATCTCATTCGAACCCACAACCCCTTCAAAGACCATTTTGATCTCGATGGGGTTGTGGTCACTCAATCCCCAACCATTCCTTATCTTCCACTCAAACTCAAAGGCCATTGCCGCCTCATTCACGCATGTGACATCAATGTCACTGACACCCATCGGCCCATCAAAGGTATACCATTCACTCGGCTCATTCAAAACATACATACTATTTTCAAGCAACCATTCACTCAGCACCACACCGTGGCGGCGGCTTCGGCTGCTAAACCTTCGTCTAGGAGCCTTGCTATGCCACATCGGTGAGGTAGCATTTGCATCCATGCCAAGGATGATAGGTAAGCTGCTAACTTGTAGCAGCACCCCATCCAAGTACCCAAGATAAGGCGCGATGTCGTCTGCAAACACACAATAGACATTCACCAGACACATTTCTCCAAAGTCACCTTTCACCCACACGCACACACCATACTCACTCGTGAGGTGTTCGACTTGCAGACAATTTACATTCACATCATTCACAACAATGGCGGCCTTACCGCCAATTGAAGAAAACACACGCATGTTTGCGGGCAGGCCCCTGACCCGTCCATAGACAGCCCAGGGCTCCTGCAACAAGGCAAACATCACGCCACACTCAGACATCCACGCACCTAAATCATGCATCACAGCCTCTGCCCTCTGGCAATTGAGCTGTATAAGTTGTACAGCCATGATTCCTAATGTCTAGCCCTTTCCCTAGCCGCTCTCGCTGCGTACACCGGGCATTGGGTGGACAGCAAGCTGTGCCCCGCCGCGGTACCGCGCATCGCAGAATTCCGGCAGTGGGCCTCGTTTGTGCACCTCGTGCTCCTGTGGCCATTCTGTGAGCAACGCCCACACACGTCCTCCTTAAATCGGCAATCTCTGGCGATGTGGTCGAACCCCAGGCATCTGAAGCAGTGCCTGACCGGATCAAAACGCCAGATCTTATACCCAAACCATCTTACATAGAGCCTCTCGGCAGCTATAAGATGGTCAATGATCGTCTGGGTGCCGTCAAAAATCACAGTGGACGTCGCATCCAACCCATCCTTCATGGGGCGGCTGACAATTCGGAGCCCTCGCTTCACCTCCTCGATACTGAACTTCCCCATGAGGTTGCTTTCATAAATCTCCTGCATGAGTTCGTCCGTGGGGATGCTGCAGTGCACATCCACAGCACGAATCCTAGTCCCCAAGTTTACCGGGACCGATACGCTGAGTCCGCATTCCGCAAACTTAGCGTTCGACGCTAACCTCGTCCTTTCAGCCTCGGACGGCACATGGATGGCCACACCCACTCCATTCCTAAGGGGGTTAAGTGCATGCACCCTTACCCCCATGGTCGGTCCCACCTTCTTAATCACCGCATCCGTCACTTCCTTCGTTGTCGCCTCAGCGTTACCGCTTCGTACAACCAGGGACCAGGTGTCTACCGGCTTAACAGCTGGCTTATCTGGCCCAGGAGCCGCCAATGCTACAGTCTGGAGACCAGGCTTCCCCTTTACCGCGAATTGGACCCTAAGGTCGTCCAACTTTACCTGGGCCTCATCCCTCCCCTTAGACACCTCCTTCAAACGCCCATGAAGCCCCTCATTCTCCGCCAAAAGTAGCACCACCATCTGCTCGTATTTCTTCAGCTGAAGATCCACCTTTTGGTGGAACTCCACTGAGCCCCCCTCTTCGACAAATACCGCTGATATGGCTGATGAGATGCCCGCCATTTTACTATAGGCCGTCAGCACTCTCGACTCCGTCGTTTGTGCGACTTTCTTCGGCGCCTTACTTTTACCCCCCAAGTCCACCCTTGCCTCCGGTGCTCCAGCAAGCACCTCCCTGACCTTCTCCTTCCGTCCAGCTCCCAAAAGGGCCAACGCATCCCTGGTGCTCATTAGCAACTCCCTTTCCACAACCGCCTCATGCTCCTCACGAGGCCTCTTATCTTTTAGCGGCGCATCGTCACTCGATTCGCTACTGGAGAATAGCTCCCCAGACTCAATCGCCGCCTTCCTGGCCGCCGCCTTTCGCGAAGCCGGCCCTGGCCTACTCTTCGCCTTTCCCGTAGGAATGTCCTCATCTACTTCCATAATAAAATGAAGGTCGCTTACCAGTCTTTTTTTTTTTTTGCACTCAGAAGTCTAAAACGCTCCTAACTCACCCAAACTTGCTCTAATCGCAAAAAGAGCGAAATTTTGCAAGAACTTAACTATCAACCGAAATTGAAAATATAAAAACAAAAACAAAAAATAATTTTGAAAATTTCAATTTTCAAAATTTTTGGCATCGAAAAATTTGGCACCGAAAAATTTCACTTAGTACTTCTGGCAATAACTCGAGTATAGTTCACTTCACCTCACAATATAAAAGCACTATAGCGCACCTGGCACTAACCGCACTAGTGCACCGCTAGGCCAAAATGCACCCAATGCACTTGCACTAACAACACCAACTTCCGAAAATTTAATTGTTTGTTGCGAAAAGCAACAACAACCACACTAGAAAAAACTTAAATCCCTATAACTTCTAGAGTTTTAATCACACAAAAAAACCGAAATTGTCTACGTGCAGGGCACGGCACCACACACGGAATTTAATACCAAGTAGAACACCTCGAAAAGTAGCGAAAACCGGGAGCCAAAACAACACATCCGTACTCGACGGCTGTTCACTTGCTACTGAGAGAGGGACAGTATGTCGTCTGGGGTTTAACGTGAACACCTGCCGCGAGGGCTTAATTTCACGGTCCTCTTCGGATACGGATTGATTTTGTGACTACAATCAGAGCCCCTCCAATAATGGTGGTATCGGTTTATGTGCGGGTGCAAGCCCTTACATTCATACCGATGGATGCGAGACCTATCTAAATCTCTGCCGTTCTGTGGGTCCCGGCACCCGGTTGATACGCAACTCCACGTCGAGCTCCACAGGGAAACTCTGCCCGCTTGGGCATAACCACAGCCACCACGTTGCTCCCCTAGGGGCCTCTCCAGTGTCGGGGGTGGAAGCAACCTTCCATGGGCTCCCCGACTCCCGTGGTACCGGAAATAGAACCTCCGGTCAGGTTTTCGTAGCTTAATAACACTACTACCAAATGTTTGAGTTACTTGCAACTCGGGACTGGTGACCCTCCTCATCGGGTACGTGGGGTACGCAAGGCTACACTGGACTTGACATTATCGTCTTTCAGCCAGTGTCGGTATCTAGTACCACCTCCCTGCGTAGATATAATTCGACACAACAGAAGCCGGTTGCTAAGACAACCATCCAAACATCAGAACCAATCAACTTCAGCCATTCCTGAATCTGGCAGTCAAGAGCTCCCTCCTTCTCGTAAAGGAGAGACGGGCAAATTCATTAATCCTTTCAAACGTTTCCCTACTTTTGACACAATTACCTACATCATACACTCCATTCATAAGTGTAACTCCCATAGCATTCAAGTCACGCAAGTCTGAGTATATCTCACATTCAAACAAGACATGCTTCCAGTCCTCAACATCGGCTCCACACAATGTGCAGCTACCGACATCAGAGAGACCGAACCGATGCAAAGACGCATTCAAACTACCATGGTTGGTAAGGAGGAAGCCGAGGTGCAGACAGAAGTCCAACTCCAGGGCTCCTCTGGCAAAACATACATCCTTGATATACTCAAAAGTCACCCGACCTTTGGTACTTTCATCCCATCTAGTTTGCCACCTAGACATAAGACACTCATCTAAGCGGTCGTTCAAAGAACGACGACTCAGTCCCACGCATTCAGCATCCGTCAACCAGTCACTCCGCAATGGAATGCCCCTCCGCACCCTAAAGGCAATACTCCGACGGAGCACCTCCAGGTCGAGCGGGGGAACACCCATGAGAACCTGCATGGCGTCGGTGGAAACCGTCCGACACACAGGAATACACACGTACATGACAACTCTCTGACATGCATTCATCATTCGTCTACCCTTTTCGTACACCATACATTCACCAAACACGGACGATCCATAGGTTGCAAGTGCAACGAATAGACCGCCGTAGATGGTCCTGACAGCCTTGCGGCTAAGGCCCCATTCGACTCGCAAAATTCTGCGCAAAGCACACGCAACAACAAGTATTCTCTCCTTGAGCAGTGTCAGGTGGATATAAAAATTCATTCTTTCACTCATAGTAATACCGAGGTACTTGACTTGAGTCACATACCGAAGCCTTACTCCGTTCATACTTATCGATGGAGGTCGTGAGCGAGACAGGCTGCCTTTCAGCAGCATGATCACCGACTTGTCCATCGATACACTCACACCAACTTTCAAACTCCATGCATGGATAAGCTCCATGATAGCTGCACCTTTACTCTCAAGGCTCAGACGAGAGTTACCCTCAATGAGGACTAACAAGTTGTCAGCATAGGCACACACACTACATTCGATCGAGAGACGATGCAGTAGCTCATCCATCATCAGGTTCCATATAAATGGACCTGCGACGGAGCCCTGAGGGCAGCCCCTACAAACGTCCCTCCAGACACAATCCCTGGCACCTCTTACAAAAGCTCTTCTGTCAGCAAAGTAGCTAGACCAAAGGTCCACCTCCTGACAGCCACAGTCACGCAACTCCTGAATCACCGCTTTCCAATCCAGGTGGTCGAATGCGCCCCTGAAGTCTATGAAGACTCCAAGAACGTAAACAGACCCACTGTTACTCACACATTCTTTAACATTCTGCCAGGCGTCCTCGGTACATTTTCCTGCACGAAAACCAAACTGCATGCTCGACAATGAATCAACAACCTGAGAGAGGGACAGAATTTTGTCGGTTGGTTTAACGTGAACTCCTGCCTCGAGGGCTTAATTCCACGGTCCTCTTCGGACACGGATTGATTTTGTGACCACAATCAGAGCCCCTCCAATAATGGTGGTATCGGTTTATATACGGGTGCAAGCCCTTACATTCATACCGATGGATGCGAGACCTATCTAAATCTCTGCCGTTCTGTGGGTCCCGGCACCCGGTTGATACGCAACTCCACGTCGAGCTCCACAAGGAAACTCTGCCCGCTTGGGCATAACCACAGCCACCACGTTGCTCCCCTAGGGGCCTCTCCAGTGTCGGGGGTGGAAGCAACCTTCCATGGGCTCCCCGACTCCCGTGGTACCGGAAATAGAACCTCCGGTCAGGTTTTCGTAGCTTAATAACACTACTACCAAATGTTTGAGTTACTTGCAACTCGGGACTGGTGACCCTCCTCATCGGGTACGTGGGGTAGGCACTCCCCAAAGGCTACACTGGACTTGACATTATCGTCTTTCAACCAGTGTCGGTATCTGGTACCACCTCCCTGCGTAAATAGATAATACAAATGCAGACACAACGAAGACAGCTACCAGATAATGCAGTCGAATACCAGCACCAGGATCAGTTAGCCATTCCTGAGTGTCCCCGCAAGGAGCTCCCTCCTCCGTGAGAAGGAGAGACGGGCAAATTCATTCAGTCTTTCAAATGTTTCCTTACTTTTCAGACAGTCACCGAGCTCATACGATCCATCCAATAGTCTAACCCCCATTTCATTCAGGTTACGCAAATCTGAGTATATCACACAGTCACACAAAACGTGCTTCCAGTCTTCTGGAGCAGCGCCACACAAGGTGCAACTATTTACCCCAGACTGGCGAATCTTGTATAAATATGCATTCAGACTACCGTTACCGGTAAGGAGGAAACCTAGGCTTAGACAGAAATCCAAGCCCAAGGCTCCCCTGGCAAAACACACATCCTTGATATACTCAAAAGTCACCCGACCTTTGGTACTTTCATCCCATCTAGTTTGCCACCTAGACATCAGACACTCATCCAAGCGGTCGTTCAGAGAACGACGACTCAGGCCCACACATTCTTCATTCGTCAACCAATCATTACTCTGCAACGGTATACCCCTCCGAATTCTGAAAGCCAAGCTCCGTCGGAGGACCTCCAGATCGAGCGGGGCAGCACCCATGAGAACCTGCATGGCGTCGGTCGAAACCGTGCGACATACAGGTAAACACGCGTACAACACAACTCTCTGACACGCATACATCATACGCTTCCCACGGTCATACAACATACATTCACCAAACACGGACGATCCATAGGTCGCAAGTGCCACAAATAGACCGCCGTAGATGGTCCTCACCGCCTTACGGCTAAGGCCCCATTTAACACGAAGAATTCTGCGAATCTTGCACACCACAGTAAGCAATTTCTCCTTGAGCTTCGATAGGTGAATAAAGAAATTCATTCTCTCACTCATACTAATCCCCAGGTATGTGACATTTGTCACATACCGAAGGCTTACGCCATTCATTCTAATCGATGGATGTCGATTAGGCGACAGTATGCCCTTAAGCAACATCACCACCGACTTGTCCATCGACACATCCACTCCTACTTTCATACTTCATGCATGGATCATCTCCATGATGGTTGCACCTTTGCGCTCAAGGCCCAGACGAGAGTTTTCCTCAAGAAGAATCAACAGATCGTCAGCATATGCACAGACATTACACTCAGTCGAGAGACGTTTCAAAAGGTCATCCATCATAAGGTTCCAAATAAATGGACCTGCAATGGACTCCTGGGGGCAACCCCTAAAAACATCCCTCCATACACAATCCCTGACACCACGAACATAAGCTCTTCTGCCCATAAAGTAACTTGACCAAAGGTCAACTTCACGACAGCCGCATTCATTCAGCTTATCATTCACAGCATTCCAATCCAGGTGGTCGAATGCACCCTTGAAGTCAATAAAGACTACAAGCTCTTCCCCCAACCTAGAGACAAGGATCCTCTCAAGGACTTTTCCCATGGTTGGAAGGAGAGAAATACCCCTGTAGGAAGCAGGATTGCTTCTGTCCTTCCTAGGTGACTTGAGGAGCACCACTACACGAGCGGTTTTCCACGAATCGGGAAAAATACGTTCTTCCATACACCGTTCATATACACGTTGAAGATAGTCGGGGATCACTCGCCAAATGCTCTTCAGCATTCCACCAGTTATCCCATCCCATCCAGGCGACTTTCCAGATCTAATCCTCGCAATAGCCACGTCAATCTCCCATCGCTGAAGATCAGGTATCTCTACCCTTTCCCCAATACGAGAAGGACCAACGGGATCAGGCCTAGTTCTAGCGGCCGGAAAGAAGCTTTCCAGAAGCACATTCATTGAGTCGCTCCATGTTGTCATAGCGTTGTCGCCAACCCTAATGCCCGACACTTCACGACTCCCATTCGCCGCCATGCAGATCTTGTATGCTCGGCCCCAAGGGTCGTTGGCATTTGCACCTACAAATCTCTTCCAGTCATTCATCTTGCAGTTCGCGAGCAAGTCTCGGAATTCGTACATACCTCGCATATAAGCGAGCCTGAATTGGGCACAATCAGGGTCTGCATTCGCTCTCGCCCTTTGGAATTTCTTCCTCAGACGCCTGACATTCCTTCTTTTCACACTGAGCTCATGTGTCCACCATTTTACACCTCTTGAGTTCGATACACGAACTCTTTCAAACATTCTATCATTCACTCTCTCAATCAGTCCGTGGATAGCCAAAATTTGGTCATCCAAGGATAACTCGCAGAATTCATTCAGAGGCAGCTCATCAGCCGCCTCTCTGATACGCTCATCGTACATAGCCCAATTACACCCATTCGTACGCCATGCCTTATCAGCAGGCGCTTCATTCGCGGTTTCCACCCTATCGAAAGTCATGACGACTTCGATAGGTTGGTGGTCACTCACACACCATCCAGACTTGATACACCAAGAGAAGTCATGCACCATTGCAGCATCATTTACGCAAGTGATATCTATATCACTAACACCTCTGGGCCCATCAAACGTATAACTTTCACTCGGCACATTCAGCGCATGCATTCTGTTCAGAAGGAACCATCCACTCAGCACTTCGCCTCGACGCAGTCCACGATCACTAGACGTTCGACTAGTGATCTTGCTGAACCACATCGGCGACAGAGCATTCGCATCCATGCCAAGGATGAGAGGAGAACCACCTACGTGTGGCATCATCCCATCCAAGAACGCAAGATAGGGATCCAGGTCGTCACCATACGCACAGTATACACTCGCAAGATACATTTCACCAAAGTTACCTTTCACCCATAAACAGACACCTAAGTCATTCGGGAGGTTAACCTGCATACATTCAACATTCGCGTCATTCACGACAATGGCAGCTTTCCCTGCCACGCCAGAGGAAAATACACGCATGCTTGAGGGCAGTCCGCTGATTCTGCCATGGCAGATCCAGGGTTCCTGAAGTAATGCAAACATCGCGTCACATCTAATCATCCATTCACCCAGATCATGCATCACACCAGCTGCGCCCTGACAGTTTAACTGTAGGAATTTGACAGCCATGATTTAGTGCTTGGAATTCGACAACATCATCTTGGCAGCATAATACGGGCAAACCGAGGAAAGGATCCGGTGATCAGAAGGGCGACCCCGGAGCGCACAATTTCGGCAGTGTGGTTTATTAGGACAAGCACTGACCTTGTGACCAGTACCTGAGCAACGCCTGCATACGTCACTCGTAGCCTTGCACTCTTTGATGCCATGGTCAAAGCTTAAACATCTGAAGCAGTGGAAGAAATCGTCATGGGGTCGGACTCTGAAGCCAAACCACTTGACGTAAATCCTATCAGCCGAGAGGATACATTCAATTATTTCGTCAGTACCCTCAAAGATGACATTCGAAACAGCATCGGGGGCATCAATGATGGGACGGCGAACAATCCGCAGACCATTCTTGGCCTGCTCTTTGGAGAAGCGGTGTTTTAAATTGTTCTCGTAGATATCCGCAAGAATATCCTCCTGCGAGATACAGCAGTCCACATCCGTGGCAATGATCCTGGGCCCCAGTTTCGTCGGGACAGAGACCTGCAGGCCACACTGCTCAAACTTGGCATTTTTGGCCACCTTATTTCGCTCAGCCTCAGAAGGAACACGAATAGCGAAACCGCCGTTTTTAAGCTTGGCGACGGCGTGGACGCGTACACCAAGTGCAGGCGCAACTTCCTTAAGGATCGTCCGATTTAACTCCGACTGTGTTGCACTTGCGTTCTTACTTTTAACCACGACCGACCATGTGTCGACGGGTCTGGGCATCGAGGGAAAGGTTTGGGCAGCCGGTGTAGGTGGGGCAGTAGAGCGAGCAGCAGACGCATACGTAGTGGTCGGAGCCGGTTTGGGGCAAGGCGAAGTGATAACGGTCTGCTGGCCAGATTTGTCTAATCTATTACGAAGGTACCGTATTTCATCGTTTGCCTGCTTCAACATCCCAGAAAGACGTTCGTTTTCGGCTATTTCCGAGGCCACAATTTCCTCGTGTATTTTGAGAATGATCGCGGCACGGCAGACTAACTCAGGCGATCCACCCTCATCAACAATGAGCGTACCCAACGACGAAGAGGCATCGGACATTCTACCGAAGTCAATCTGCATCCGGGTCTCTTTCAATTTTGGCACCCTGATAATTAGGCTGCCAACTTTGGGTGACGCGTTACGAGCATGCTCTCTAGACCTAGACTTCGAAGGCTCAACTTCGGAGTCTGTATCAACATCAGCATTCTGTATGCTAGCTACTTCCTGGTCCATCAACGCGTCAGACACATCCGAAAAGCGACCGGGACTCGGAGATCGAGAAATCTTGGTCCTAGGCTTGAGGTGGCTTTCATTAGAGCTACTGTCAAGGTCTGAGGTATCCTTTTTAGCGCGTTTCACGCTAAGGGGCGGAACGCCTTTCGGCTTTTCCATATTTACAAGAAAATACAAATAGGTACTCACCAGACAATTATTCACTTAAGAGAAGATTCGCGAGCAAAAGTTCACGAAAAATGTTCAATCACTCCTAACTCCGAAAATACGGGTCCAATCGAAAAAATAACGTTTTTTTTTTAAGATCGGGATATAACGTTAAATTAAAAAATCTGCCAACAGTCTGGGCGCAACTTTATTATTTTATGGGTAGAAGTCCGAAACGTGTTTAATGATGAGATACGGTGTTGGGTACTATGCGACTTACAACCTAAAAAATAACGTTCCAAATAGCCTCCTGGTTATTTTTTAGGTTGTCAGTCGCATAGTACCCAACACCGTATCTCATCATTAAACACGTTTCGGACTTCTACCCATAAAATAATAAAGTTGCGCCCAGACTGTTGGCAGATTTTTTTTATTTATTTACGTATTTTTTTTATCAATAGAATAATTCATAGTAGTGAAAGAGAATTCGATCACATTAAACCTAAGAGATTTTCGGAATCAGTGAAATCTTGAACAATACCCCCAGGGGGTTTAATTGAGAAAAATACTTAAATCTGTTTACCCCGACTACGTTAAAAGCTTATAGAAGTAAAAGTGAACTCCAAATCTGAATATACCTTAGGAATATATCAGAATTCGTGAATATGTACACAACCACTTTACACCCCCTTAGGGGTTGGATATCAAAAAATTTTGAAGACCGTTAGTAAGCGCTTATATAAATAGCCCGCAGAAGTAAAATTGCTTTGATAGCTCGACATGTCTAAAAGTTTTAACGAAATTTGTGAAAATGTGGATTCAGGGAAATTTTTTTTACTCAACCTCTGAACGCCAATAAAAATCTGAACTTTTTTTTTGCTTTAATTACTCTAATAGTACATCTACATATACATACTAAGTTTCAATTTTCTAGCATAAGGCGTTTCTGAGATATAAAAAACCACCCCTCTCCCCCGTACCTTGATACCCCTATCAAAAATTTTATTTTTCTAGGATGTCTCCATAGTGGCTCTATATAATAATAAATTTTTAGTTTTCTATTCATTATGGTTTTTGAGAAATAAAAATCAAAATGTTTTCCTTTCTACCCCCTTTCACCATCACCCCCAACACCCACACCACCAACATTTTTTTTCCTACTAGAAGTTTACCGACCCCAACTCCTGTAAAATTTTCAAGATCATATCTGATACGGTTTCTGAGATATAAAAATTACATTTTTTGAGTAAATTGCTATCCCCCCACTTTCGTGCTCCACCTCCCCCCTCAAAAAATTTAGTTTTGGTAGACTCCTCTTGTGATCCCATATACAGAAACTAAATTTTATCTTCCTGGTGTAATTGGTTCGGAAGATATTGTAATCCAAAGTTTTCACCCCCCACCCCCACACCCCACCACCCTTTTTAAAAATTTTAGCCCTTGTCTAATATGGAAGTATCCCTAAGGACAACAACAAAGTTTCAATCTTCTGACATCAATTGTTCAGGAGATATCGATTTTAGAATGTTTCAATCCCGGCTTTCATGCGTTAAAGACTCATTGTTTTCCCCCCCACTTCCACACCCCTTAACCAATATCGACCATTTTTTTTGCAATTGAGTCCATTATCATAGTACTACATAAGTTCCAAGTTTCAGCCTCCTAGGATAAGTGGTTCCTGAGATCTAGAAACCAAAATTTTTCGCCTAAAACGCTCCCCTCTCCTCTCCCCTTGTACCCCTACCCATCAAAAATATACCAGGCGTAGGGGTTCACCCAATCTACCCACCATAAAAATTTCAATTTAATATCTCAACGGGTTTGAGAGCTACGCGCCTTCAAACGATTTTGCGTACGGCGTACGGCGGACGGCGTACGGCGTACGGCGTCTACGGCGGACAGACGGACATTTTTTTTTTTTTGCTTTTTTGGGGTTTACTAGTCCTAAAACGTGTAAATACAAAATTTCAGGGTAGCAAACTTTTTTGAAATTTCAGGTCGATCACAATACTTTATTATTAAAAAATAATAAAGTAAAATTAAAATTAAAAAAATTAAAAAATTTTTAAAATTTTTAAAATTTTGAAAATTTTGACCTCGAAAAATTAGGCACTTTTTTTTTTTTTTGAAAAATTTCGATTTTGACTTCACCCAATAAACTGGCTATACTTCATATACTGCACTCGCAAATGAACACACTATAGTAGTGCACTAACAGCACTCGTGAACCGCTAGGGTACGAAGCACTGTGCTAGCAATGCACTTCACAAGCAATTGCTTTGCAAGTGATTTAATCACTTTTTGCAAAAGCAACAACAATTGCACGTAAAACCACCAAACTCACTATAAATTCTACAATTTCACACCTATCAAAAATCCGAAATCATCCACGCGTAGGGCACACTAGGGCGCACACACTGGTAGCACACACGAAAATTAATTCACTAGGGAACACCTTCAGAATGGCAAAAAACCGGGAGCTCAAAATTCACTGAGGAAAACACGACCTTTCGCTTCGGCTGTTCAGACAACAGTCCTGAGAGAGGGACAATAATGTCGTGTGGTTTAACGTGTGCACCTGCCTCGAGGGCTTAATCACACGGTCCTCTTCGGACACGGATTGAATTTGTGACCACAATCAAAGCCCTCCCATGAGATTCATGAGAGTACCAGTCTATGCAGGGTGCAAGCCCTTACATTCATACTGATGGATGCGAGACCTATCTAAATCTCTGCCGTTCTGTGGGTCCCGGCACCCGGTTGATACGCAACTCCACGTCGAGCTCCACAAGGAAACTCTGCCCGCTTGGACATAACCACAGCCACCACGTTGCTCCCCTGGGGGCCTCTCCAGTGTCGGGGGTGGAAGTAACCTTCCATGGGCTCCCCGACTCCCGTGGTACCAGAAATAGAACCTCCGGTCAGGATTCGTAGCTTAATAAACTACTACCAAATGTTTGAGTTACTTGCAACTCGGGACTGGTGACCCTCCTAATCGGGTGCGTGGGATAGGCACTCCCCAAAGGCTTCACAAGTTCCACCTCCCTGCGCATCAACACTGAACAGCAATAAACAACACGAGACTACAAAAGACCACACAATAGACAACACACAAGAAAAACAAGAAGGACAAAAGGAATCACAACTGTACAACCCACACTACGCACTCAACAAAAATGCCTTCCTAATGGCAAAGGATTCACGCGCAAAAACATTCATCCTTTCAAACGTTTCCTTCGTCTCCAAGCATTTACTCACATCATACGATCCATTCACTAGTCGAATCCCCATCGCACTCAAATCTCTCCAGTCAGAGTACATTACGCATTCAAACAACACATGCTTCCAATCCTCAAATGAGGCACCACACAGTAGGCACTCCTCGGTAGCCGACTGATTTAATCCATACAAATATCCATTCATACTACCATGCCCGGTAATGAGGTACCCCAGGCTCAGACTGAAGTCCAACCCCAGGGCCCCTCTGGCAAAACACACATCCTTAATGTACTCATAGGTCACTCTTCCTTTGGAGCATTCATCCCACCTAGTTTGCCACCTAGTCATTAAACATTCATCCAGGAGGTCACTCCATGAGTGACGAGTCCTGCCAATCAGATCATCATTCGAAACCCAATCATTCGGCAGCAATGGTACGCCCCTCCGAATCCTAAAGGCTAGGCTCCTACGGAGCACAACCAGATCCAGAGGTGCGACCCCCATGAGCACCTGCATGGCGTCGGTCGAAACCGTACGACACACAGGTATACATGCGTACATAACCACTCGCTGACATGCATACATCAATCGCTTCCCACGTGCAGTCATCATGCATTCCGCAAACACTGACGATCCGTATGCTGCGCATGCAACAAACAGACCGCCATAAATGGTCCTGACGGCCTTCCGTCCCAGACCCCATTCACGCCTCAACACACGCCTAATCGAGCACACCAGTGTGAGCAATCGATCTCTTAGCTCTTCGAGGTGCAGATAAAAATTTATACGTTCACCCATTCTAATCCCCAGGTACTTGACCTCGGTCGCATACCGAAGGGATCTACCATTCGCTCTTATCGATGGATGTCGGTTTGGCGACAATCTGCCCTTGAGCAGCATTGTCACCGACTTGTCCATCGATACACTTACACCAACTTTCTCACCCCAAGCATGGACAATGTCCATGATGGAAGCACCTCTACGCTCAAGGAACAGACGACTTTCCCCCTCAACGAGGATGAGAAGGTCATCGGCGAAAGCACACACCCTACATTCGCCGGATAACCTAACCAGGAGTTCGTCCATCATTAGGTTCCAAATAAATGGACCTGCGACAGAACCCTGTGGACATCCTCTACTCACATTCTTCCAGACATAATCGCGTACACCATTCACAAAGGCTCTCCTGCCAGAAAAGTAATCTCTCCACAGATCAACTTCTCGGCAGCCACATTCACGCAGCTTACCAATTACAGCATCCCAATCCAAGTAGTCGAATGCGCCCTTGAAATCAACAAAGATCCCAAGGACGTAAGCGGCTCTACTGTCATTAACACATTCTTTAACATACATCCAGGCATCTTCAGTCGATTTGCCCGCACGAAAGCCATACTGTCGATCTGACCAAGTGTCAGAGACAATGTCCTCTAGTCTCCGAACAAGGATCCTTTCCAGGACCTTGCCCAAAGCCGGAAGCACAGAAATACCCCTGTAGGACCCAGGATCACTTCTGATCCTGTCCGGTGATTTTAGAAGGACTACCACACGAGCAATCTTCAGGGCAGCAGGAAAGACACACTCACTAATACACCTTCCAAGGACGCTCAGAATGTGGTCAGGAATGACCCGCCAGATGCTTTTCAGCATCTCGCCAGTCATTCCATCCCACCCAGGCGCCTTACCTGATCTGATCCCAGCCATTGCCACGTCAATCTCCCAGCGTTGGAGTACAGGTATTTCTACGCGCACTTCCCCGCCGTCAAGATCAACTGGATCCGGCCGAGACCTAGCCTCAGGGAAGAATCCATTCAGCAAAGCATTCACTGACTCACTCCAGGATAACAGCGGGCTACCTCCAACACTCAGTCCAGACACACTATACCTTTCATTCCTCCCCCTGCAGACCCGATACGCCGTTCCCCACGGATCATCAGCATTCTCGCTGACAAATGCCCTCCATTCATCCACCTTACACTTCGCAAGTAAGTCGCGGTATTCATACATACCTCGCACAAATGCGAGCCTGAATTGGGCAACATCCTCACTTCCATTCAACCTTGCCCTCTGGAATTTCTTCCGGAGGCGCCTTACGCATCTTCTCTTCCTTGCAAGAGCCGCACACCACCATTTCACCCTTCTAGGATTCCTAGACCGAATCCTAGAAAACGTTGAATCATTCACTCCTTCAGCCACCCCGTGGAGGGCCAGGATTTGATCGTCCACACTCAGCTGCTCAAAAACAGTGAGTGGCTGCTCAGCAGCGGCCTCCAGGATTCGCTCTCCATACACAAACCAGTCACACCCTTTCGTATGCCAGGCTACGTTAGCCGGCATCTCATTCGAACCCACAACCCCTTCAAAGACCATTTTGATCTCGATGGGGTTGTGGTCACCCAATCCCCAACCATTCCTTATCTTCCACTCAAACTCAAAGGCCATTGCCGCCTCATTCACGCATGTGACATCAATGTCACTGACACCCATCGGCCCATCAAAGGTATACCATTCACTCGGCTCATTCAAAACATACATACTATTTTCAAGCAACCATTCACTCAGCACCACACCGTGGAGGCGGCTTCGGCTGCTAAACCTTCGTCTAGGAGCCTTGCTATGCCACATCGGTGAGGTAGCATTTGCATCCATGCCAAGGATGATAGGTAAGCTGCTAACTTGTAGCAGCACCCCATCCAAGTACCCAAGATAAGGCGCGATGTCGTCTGCAAACACACAATAGACACTCACCAGACACATTTTTCCAAAGTCACCTTTCACCCACACGCACACACCATACTCACTCGTGAGGTGTTCGACTTGCAGACAATTTACATTCACATCATTCACAACAATAGCGGCCTTACCGCCAATTGAAGAAAACACACGCATGTTTGCGGGCAGGCCCCTGACCCGTCCATAGACAGCCCAGGGCTCCTGCAACAAGGCAAACATCACGCCACACTCAGACATCCACGCATCTAAATCATGCATCACAGCCTCTGCCCTCTGGCAATTGAGCTGTATAAGTTGTACAGCCATGATTCCTAATGTCTAGCCCTTTCCCTAGCCGCTCTCGCTGCGTACACCGGGCATTGGGTGGACAGCAAGCTGTGCCCCGCCGCGGTACCGCGCATCGCAGAATTCCGGCAGTGGGCCTCGTTTGTGCACCTCGTGCTCCTGTGGCCACTCTGTGAGCAACGCCCACACACGTCCTCCTTAAATCGGCAATCTCTGGCGATGTGGTCGAACCCCAGGCATCTGAAGCAGTGCCTGACCGGATCAAAACGCCAGATCTTATACCCAAACCATCTTACATAGAGCCTCTCGGCAGCTATAAGATGGTCAATGATCGTCTGGGTGCCGTCAAAAATCACAGTGGACGTCGCATCCAACCCATCCTTCATGGGGCGGCTGACAATTCGGAGCCCTCGCTTCACCTCCTCGATACTAAACTTCCCCATGAGGTTGTTTTCATAAATCTCCTGCATGAGTTCGTCCGTGGGGATGCTGCAGTGCACATCCACAGCACGAATCCTAGTCCCCAAGTTTACCGGGACCGATACGCTGAGTCCGCATTCCGCAAACTTAGCGTTCGACGCTAACCTCGTCCTTTCAGCCTCGGACGGCACATGGATGGCCACACCCACTCCATTCCTAAGGGGGTTAAGTGCATGCACCCTTACCCCCATGGTCGGTCCCACCTTCTTAATCACCGCATCCGTCACTTCCTTCGTTGTCGCCTCAGCGTTACCGCTTCGTACAACCAGGGACCAGGTGTCTACCGGCTTAACAGCTGGCTTATCTGGCCCAGGAGCCGCCAATGCTACAGTCTGGAGACCAGGCTTTCCCTTTACCGCCAATTGGACCCTAAGGTCGTCCAACTTTACCTGGGCCTCATCCCTCCCCTTAGACACCTCCTTCAAACGCCCATGAAGCCCCTCATTCTCCGCCAAAAGTAGCACCACCATCTGCTCGTATTTCTTCAGCTGAAGATCCACCTTTTGGTGGAACTCCACTGAGCCCCCCTCTTCGACAAATACCGCTGATATGGCTGATGAGATGCCCGCCATTTTACTATAGGCCGTCAGCACTCTCGACTCCGTCGTTTGTGCGACTTTCTTCGGCGCCTTACTTTTACCCCCCAAGTCCACCCTTGCCTCCGGTGCTCCAGCAAGCACCTCCCTGACCTTCTCCTTCCGTCCAGCTCCCAAAAGGGCCAACGCATCCCTGGTGCTCATTAGCAACTCCCTTTCCACAACCGCCTCATGCTCCTCACGAGGCCTCTTATCTTTTAGCGGCGCATCGTCACTCGATTCGCTACTGGAGAATAGCTCCCCAGACTCAATCGCCGCCTTCCTGGCCGCCGCCTTTCGCGAAGCCGGCCCTGGCCTACTCTTCGCCTTTCCCGTAGGAATGTCCTCATCTACTTCCATAATAAAATGAAGGTCGCTTACCAGTCTTTTTTTTTTTTTTTGCACTCAGAAGTCTAAAACGCTCCTAACTCACCCAAACTTGCTCTAATCGCAAAAAGAGCGAAATTTTGCAAGAACTTAACTATCAACCGAAATTGAAAATATAAAAACAAAAACAAAAAATAATTTTGAAAATTTCAATTTTCAAAATTTTTGGCATCGAAAAATTTGGCACCGAAAAATTTCACTTAGTACTTCTGGCAATAACTCGAGTATAGTTCACTTCACCTCACAATATAAAAGCACTATAGCGCACCTGGCACTAACCGCACTAGTGCACCGCTAGGCCAAAATGCACCCAATGCACTTGCACTAACAACACCAACTTCCGAAAATTTAATTGTTTGTTGCGAAAAGCAACAACAACCACACTAGAAAAAACTTAAATCCCTATAACTTCTAGAGTTTTAATCACACAAAAAAACCGAAATTGTCTACGTGCAGGGCACGGCACCACACACGGAATTTAATACCAAGTAGAACACCTCGAAAAGTAGCGAAAACCGGGAGCCAAAACAACACATCCGTACTCGACGGCTGTTCACTTGCTACTGAGAGAGGGACAGTATGTCGTCTGGGGTTTAACGTGAACACCTGCCGCGAGGGCTTAATTTCACGGTCCTCTTCGGACACGGATTGATTTTGTGACTACAATCAGAGCCCCTCCAATAATGGTGGTATCGGTTTATGTGCGGGTGCAAGCCCTTACATTCATACCGATGGATGCGAGACCTATCTAAATCTCTGCCGTTCTGTGGGTCCCGGCACCCGGTTGATACGCAACTCCACGTCGAGCTCCACAAGGAAACTCTGCCCGCTTGGGCATAACCATAGCCACCACGTTGCTCCCCTAGGGGCCTCTCCAGTGTCGGGGGTGGAAGCAACCTTCCATGGGCTCCCCGACTCCCGTGGTACCGGAAATAGAACCTCCGGTCAGGTTTTCGTAGCTTAATAACACTACTACCAAATGTTTGAGTTACTTGCAACTCGGGACTGGTGACCCTCCTCATCGGGTACGTGGGGTAGGCACTCCCCAAAGGCTACACTGGACTTGACATTATCGTCTTTCAGCCAGTGTCGGTATCTAGTACCACCTCCCTGCGTAGATATAATTCGACACAACAGAAGCCGGTTGCTAGGACAACCATCCAAACATCAGAACCAATCAACTTCAGCCATTCCTGAATCTGGCAGTCAAGAGCTCCCTCCTTCTCGTAAAGGAGAGACGGGCAAATTCATTAATCCTTTCAAACGTTTCCCTACTTTTGACACAATTACCTACATCATACACTCCATTCATAAGTGTAACTCCCATAGCATTCAAGTCACGCAAGTCTGAGTATATCTCACATTCAAACAAGACATGCTTCCAGTCCTCAACATCGGCTCCACACAATGTGCAGCTACCGACATCAGAGAGACCGAACCGATGCAAAGACGCATTCAAACTACCATGGTTGGTAAGGAGGAAGCCGAGGTGCAGACAGAAGTCCAACTCCAGGGCTCCTCTGGCAAAACATTGTAACGACTCTTTTCCGGGGTATACTCATCGGGAGCCAGTGTCCGTTACAAAATATTTATTTGGTTTGACTTCACTTTATTTACCATATACGTATATATTCATTTATAATTCATAATTCAATTTCGTTTAATTTATCTGCTTGCTCGCCTTCGTCTCGGCTTCGCTTTGGGCGTTGCTGCTCTTCTCGTCTCGCTTTAACGGCTACTTCCGTTGCTTGCGTCTTCGCTGCTCCTTGTCTTCGCTGCTCCTTGCCTTCGCTGCTCCTTGTCTTCGCTGCTCCTTGCCTTCGCTGCTCCTTGCCTTCGCTTTGCTGCTCTCGTCTTCGCCGTCTACGTCTTGGTTTTCCCCTTGATGCCCTCGTTTGATACGTCGCTGCTCGTTGCTTTGCTCCGCCGTACTCGTCTTCACGGCTCACATGCTCATCTCTGCTGCTTAGATCTTGGTTTTCCCTGCACTACTCTCGTCTTGTACACCGCTGTCCGCTGCTTTGCTTCGTCGCTCTCGTCTTCACTCCCTCGTGCCTGCCACCGCTGCTTACGGCTTGGCCCTGTCCTCGCCTTGCCTCGTTCCTCTTGTCTCGGGTGTTTACTGCTCGTCGTCACTGCTCATGTGCTCGTCCTTGCTGTTTACGTCTTCGCTACCAATGTCTCGACTCGACTCGACTTGACTTCGGCTCGGACTAGGCCTATTGGATCTCTGACCTTTTAAGAGGAAGTGCAACTTCGCTAGCCTTATCCGGTCTGATCGTTTAGGACGCTCGTCTTTGCTGTTTATGTCTTGTCTCGCCTCGACTTGGCTTCGGTTTTGACTAGACCTAATAGATCTCGGACTTTCTAAGAGGAAGTGCAACTTCGCTAGCCTTGTCCGGTCCGAGAATCACTTAGGACGACTGTCCAGACAGTTCACTGGTTGCCAGAAGAGGAAGTGCAACTTCGCTAGCCTTCTTAGCAGACTTGTTCACTGCTGACCGAGTTGTTCTTCTGGTTGACTCGTTCACTATATATTTAGTGATCAACATTCGCTGCCCATGAATTATGTTGTGGAACAAATTTTGTGTAGGAGAAATTTTGCCTTTTTATAATTCGCGGCTGGGGTATGCTTGCCTCGGTATATAGTCTCGCTGGGATTTCGTATATTTGTCGGCGGGTTCTCTGTCGCATTGCGTCGCCTGGGACGTTTTTGTGATCCCGCTGACCTTTTCCAGGTACATTCTCAAATTTTCTCCCTTTTCAGCCTTTGTGTGTCTTTTCAGCTTCTGTGTTTCATGTTTTGAGCTCTTGTGTTGTATTTTATTAAAAATGCTTGGTCCCAAATTTTAATTTGTGTTGTATTTGTGATTCAATGTTTTTTTAGTTCTAAGTTTTAATTTGTGTTGTGTTTGTACTTCAATGTATTAGTGTTACGTGTTCATTTTAGCAATTTGGTATGAGTGGAAATTCGTAGAATTTCCATTCTTACACTCCCTCCTTACTTTGATTAAGTGGCTTGATGGTGCACGTATAGCCTCCCAGTCGTCTGAATTGCACCATATACAGGTTTTGGCCGACTTGTCTCTTCCACTTGGTTTGTCTCCTCTTTGTTTTATATTTGGCGAGTGTTTCGGCGATTTCTCTCATGATTGCTGGTGGTAGTGTTGTGGGTGTCGTGTCTACATCTGTTCCCGACGCACATTCCTTCGGATCCACCGTGGGTTGACGCTCTCTTCTGGGGTCTGCTTCTTCTTCCTCTTCTCCGCTACCGCTGGTGTCGTTGCTGCTGCTCTCGTTGTCAGCGTTATCTTGGAGGTCCGTTATTTCTCCTTGTATAATTTCTGCTGTCATCTTCTTCCGAAGTTCCGGCATCTCAGCTTGCGTGAACGTCGCATCTGTGTTTCGACCTTGGAATTCGGCAAGCGTGCAGCAAAAAACTCCGCAGTCGTAAGAGTTTGTTTGGCGTGGGACCCCTTGGGCGTTCTGCGTCTGGAAATCCGGGCTCTCTGTTCCCGTGATGTCCCGTATAAAGCTGCTCAGGATGTTCAGCTCCGCTGGAAATGGCGCGCCTGTCGGGTCGTAGTATCTGATCCACCGCTCGCCCAGGTGTATTATTGCCAGACACCAGTGGTTACCATACATGTGTAATGGTACGAAGATCTTGCCGCCTTTGTTGTACTCGGGTTGCCTCCAACGCTGCAGTCCTGTTGGTCCTCGCTTGGCCAGGCATGGTAGGAAAAACGAGCTAACTATGGACACCCGTGGTAAACTTGGGTGCTTCCGGCTGCGTCTCTCCAAGAGTTCCATGTAGCCATTGATGACGTTGTCGTTCAGCCAGCGTCCGTTTGCCAACGTTGAGAGGTCGCTGCGCGTGACTTGTAGCCGATTAATGGTGAGGAGTACTTCGTCTGGTGTCTTCTGGCACTCCTGCTGGGTAATAGTAGGTGCTACTTGGGGTGGTAGCTGCTGTTCCTCTACGTGTGTGGTCGCGATACTGCGGCGTAGTAGTACGATGGTGTTCCTTATTTGATCCATTATTTCTCTTGGGCTGGTTCTACTTTCACTTCTGTTGCTGGTTTTAGGTAAACTAATTTTTGCGCTGTTGAATTCGTGCCCTTTATACCTTGGTCTGGTACTGTTAGATTTCGTTGGTCTTTAGTCCGAGGGTTTATGTGTTTTTGGCGCGAATATTTTGAAAAAATTATTAAATTTTTTTTTGATTAGTTTGACGATGGGATGCTATTCTGATGGCCGGGGTCTCCGTCTGCTGCGTGATAGGTTTTTAGCTCACTGATGTGGGCAGTCCGAATGCGGGACTCGCTGTCCTTTTTTAGCTGCACGATTACTGGTGAAGTGAAGTTTACGACCTTATAGGGTCCGTCGAACCTTGGGGCCAGTTTTGCCGCAAAACCGTCGATGGCCTTCGAGAGAGGGTGCTGTTTCACCATTACTGGCTGTCCGATCGCCGGAGTCCAGTGCCGTCTTCTCAGATTGTAGTGGCGTCCTTGGTCTTGGACGGCGCGCTCTAGGTTACGCCTTGTGATGCGGAACGCTTCTTGCAATCTGGTGGCCTTCTCAGCGGGTGATTGTGTGGTGCTGCCGGTCCCGAAGGTTACTTCATCGTAGAGGGTATGAGGTAGACGTAACTCCCGTCCCTGGGTTAAGAATGCAGGGCTGTACCCCGTTGTCTCCGATATAGCGGAGTTAAGAGCCAGTGAGATCTCCGGCAGGAGGTTGTCCCAATCTCGTTGGTTGGCACCGGTCAACTGCGCGATTATTGTTTTGGTAGTCCTGTTTACTCGTTCGGTGGGGTTTTCTTGTGGTGTATATGGGGCGGTGAACTGCTGTTTTATTCCTAGCTCAGATAGGAATTTTTGGAACGCTCTACTAGTGAATTGGGTCCCATTGTCGGTGACTAGTACTTTGGGAATTCCGAATCTGGCCATGATTCGTTCCCGGAATGCTTTCCGTAGTCCATCACTGGTTCCCTTCCTGAGTGGAATTAGCTCGGTCCATTTGGAGAATTTATCGAAAAATACCAATAGGGTAGTGTTCCCATGCTTAGAACGTGGTAGCGGTCCTACGAAGTCGGCGCATAGGATACTCCATGGTTCTTCTGCGATTTGCGAGAACATTTTCCCTGCGGTCTTTTGTTGACTTGGTTTGTACTTCTGGCATGACCCGCAGCGCTGCACGTACTTGCTAATTTCCCTGAACATTCCGGGCCAGTAGTACCGATTGGCGATCCGACCGATGGTCTTTCGGATACCCAGGTGTCCTGCGCTTGGTTCGTCGTGGTTCTCCTTTAGGATCCGGCTGCGAAGTGGTGTTGGGACGCAGAGTTTCCACGGTGCGCAATCCTCGTCGTTAGACCGGTGTGGGATGTGTCGGTATAGTTGGTGATTTTCGAGGACGTAGTCCGGGAATTTTTCTGGGTTTCCTACTACCTCTGCCTTCCTCCTCTCTAGCCATCTGCAGCCCGAATCGTTAGTGTCCTCGGTATTGGCCATACACAATACTTCCGCTGGTTGTCGGGAGAGGGCGTCAGCGACTACGTTCAGTTTGCCCCGTCTGTATTGGATGTCGAACGTATATTGCTGTAGTTCGAGTGCCCACCTTGCAATTCGTCCCGTGGGATTATCGATAGAGTTTAGCCACTTGAGAGCCAAATGGTCCGTAATGACGATAAAGGAATATCCTTCCAGGTAGGGTCGCATCTTACGGATACCCCAGACGATGGCTAGACATTCCTTTTCTGTCGAGGAATAGTTCCGCTCGGCTGCGTTCAAGTGTCGGCTTGCGTAGGCTATCACCTGCTCTGCACCGTCGGACTCTTGTGTAAGTACGGCCCCCAGTCCGTAGTCGCTGGCGTCGGTTTGCAGGGTAAATTTCTGGCTAAAGTCCGGACATGCCAGCACTGGTGCTTCTGATAGCCTCTTCTTGATGGTGTCGAACGCTGTTTGTTGTTCCTCCTGCCATTTCCAATGCTTTCCCTTTTTTAACAGTGTAGTCAGTGGGTGCACGACGTTGGCGAACTCGGGCACGAAGCGTCGATACCAAGATGCGATTCCGAGGCATCTTCGTAGTTCTCGGACGTTTGTTGGCGGCTGTAGTGCTTCTATCGCGGCGATTTTGTCAGGATCGGTGTGAATTCCCTTTTCACTGACCACATGTCCTAGGTATTTCGTCTCTTTCTTGAAGAACTTGCACTTTTCCACATTGATTTTTAGGTTTGCGGCCCGTAGTCGACGAAAGACCTCTCCGAGATTTCTCATGTGTTCTTCGAAGGTCGTTCCCGTGACGATTATATCGTCCAAGTAGGCGAATGCGTATGGTTCCATCTCGTGACCGATCACCTGGTCTAGGGCCCGTTGAAAGGTTGCCGGCGCGGAGTGAAGTCCGAAGGGCATAACCCGCCATTGGAATAGCCCGCGGCCGGGAACTGTAAATGCAGTATATTGTTTACTTGCTTCGTCCATAGGTATCTGCCAATACCCATTCTTTAGATCGAGGCTGCTTATGAATTTCGCGTTCCGTAGTCGATCTAAGATATACTGGATCCTTGGCAGCGGGTAGGCGTCGGGTATTGACCGTGCGTTGAGTTGGCGGAAATCCAGGCAGAGTCTCCAGCTATCATTCTTTTTTTTGACTAGAACCACTGATGAACTATACGGACTGTGTGATGGTTCGATGCACCCCTTCCTGATCAACTCGTCTACCTCCTTATTGAGGGTTGCCTGAGTTATAGGGTTGCTGGTGGCGTATCGATGTTTGAACGGTCGGTCGTCTCGCATTATGATCTTATGCTTCGTGATGTTTGAAACTTCGCTGAGTTGATCAAAAGCCTGAAGTTCCTTGCTTAGGAAATCGTTGGTCCTCTCCAGTTGTTCGGTCACTTCGTCTTGCATCACGGTACAGGTATTGATGTGGGCCGGCTGTGGGGTAGCTTCGTTGTTCTGCAGGACGATGGTCTGGCTACCACACGTGAGAGTCGTGCCGATGTTTTGGAGAAAGTCCATCCCTAGTATCAGGTCTTCTATGAGACTGGGGAGGATCAGCAGTGGCATTCTGCACCGTCGGTTACCCAGCCCGATGTAAATGAATAGCGCCTGTACAACGTCATGGTTTGAGCCGTCCGCGATTTTTACTGTCACTTCTTGGTTAATTATACGCCCTATGTTCTTGAGTTTTCTGGCGAGAGAGCCGCTAATGAAGCTCCGTGTTGCCCCCGTATCTACTGTAGCTCGTACCAATTCTTCGCCGAGGGCAACGGTAGCGAAGATATGGCTGTTTTCCTGGTACAGGAGTTTTATTGCGGGGGAGGAACGTTCACCTGGGGCGTCGCCACTCCTCGCGCCTGGCGGGCTCCTGGTTCGTTTCCCGGTCGACGTCTGCAACAATCGATGGTCCTGGTGTTGCGGCGGCCACAGTCCCAACAGAAGTAAACCCGGGGGTTCTGGCAAGACTGGGCGCGATGTCCGTCCTGGCTACAGTTGTAACACGCTGTCCTCGTGTTGACCTGGGGTTCCGTGGTTTGTGCGATGGCGCAGCGTCTTTCTTCGTAAACGGGTCGGGCTGTGGAATTTCCTCCCCTAATACTCTCGAAATCGTCGGCTAGCGAGATCAGCTCCTGTAGAGTCGCGAAATCCTTCCGCCGGATGTACAGCTGATACTTCGCCTGACAGTTACGAAAAATTCGCTCGAGTTTCGCTTTGTCGGTGTAGTCCATAGGACGCATGAGGTTCTGTAAGTTTAACACGTAATCCTTAAAGCTTTCTCCTGGTAACTGGGTCCTTTGACGAATTTTGTCGTCTAGCTCCTCCAAATATCGTGCGGGGAGGAAAAACTTCAGGAAGTCTCCTTTGAATTCACTCCACTGGGGCCATACTCGGCTGTTGTTCCGGTACCATGTTAGCGCCTTGGCTCGGAGTAACTCTGGCATAGTTCTGGGTAATAGATTTCGGTTGATTCCATAGACGTCGGCCAGCTCCTCCACGCGTTCAATGAAATCGAGGGGTTCCTTTCCGCCTTCATACTTGACGGACCACTTCCGGATTTGGTCAGCTACGGCCGTAAGGGTGAGCCCAGCACTGGGGGCTGGCTCGCTGACGTGGGTTCTCACCACAGTGGGTTCGGCAATAGGGGGTGGTGCCTCCGAGTCTGTTGCTCCGACAGTTACTTCTGATTTCCTTAGCACTTGGTCGTCTTCCTCGGGTATCACTGGTTTCGACAGGGGGCCAGATGTAGTGCCCTTGTTGTGTTGGATCTCCAGTTCAGAAAGTCTCTGCTCATGTTCATTGGCTTCATCGTCCCTGATCCACGTGATAAGGCGTTTCCGTAGATCGTCGACAGTTCCGGTACTATCCAAGCCGAATTCCTCTGCATAGGTGAGAAGCTCCTCCCTACGTAGTCCGTAGATCCAATTAGTCTTCACCATGTTGTTTGTCCTTTACTAACTTTTCACTGTTCGTTAATTCACTATTGTTAATTCTCTGTTGGTTAGTTCACTGTCTTGTGGTGCGCTAACTGTTAATTCACTGTACTGTTGATAAGCTCACTGCCTGTTTTCACTGTCACTATATGTCATTGATTGTTAATTCACTGTACTGCCGATTCGTTCACTGCTTGATTCACTGTCTGGTTGATAAACCTTTATCTCACTGTGTTTGCATTGCTTGTTAACTCACTGTCTGATAACCTCGCTACTTAATAATTGTTCCACTATCGGTATTTCGTTCGTTAATTCACTTCACTGTTGGTGCACTGCCAGTTTTCTTTGTTCATTTTATTTTGTGAGGTCCCTGCTCGGGCGCCATTGTAACGACTCTTTTCCGGGGTATACTCATCGGGAGCCAGTGTCCGTTACAAAATATTTATTTGGTTTGACTTCACTTTATTTACCATATACGTATATATTCATTTATAATTCATAATTCAATTTCGTTTAATTTATCTGCTTGCTCGCCTTCGTCTCGGCTTCGCTTTGGGCGTTGCTGCTCTTCTCGTCTCGCTTTAACGGCTACTTCCGTTGCTTGCGTCTTCGCTGCTCCTTGTCTTCGCTGCTCCTTGCCTTCGCTGCTCCTTGTCTTCGCTGCTCCTTGCCTTCGCTGCTCCTTGCCTTCGCTTTGCTGCTCTCGTCTTCGCCGTCTACGTCTTGGTTTTCCCCTTGATGCCCTCGTTTGATACGTCGCTGCTCGTTGCTTTGCTCCGCCGTACTCGTCTTCACGGCTCACATGCTCATCTCTGCTGCTTAGATCTTGGTTTTCCCTGCACTACTCTCGTCTTGTACACCGCTGTCCGCTGCTTTGCTTCGTCGCTCTCGTCTTCACTCCCTCGTGCCTGCCACCGCTGCTTACGGCTTGGCCCTGTCCTCGCCTTGCCTCGTTCCTCTTGTCTCGGGTGTTTACTGCTCGTCGTCACTGCTCATGTGCTCGTCCTTGCTGTTTACGTCTTCGCTACCAATGTCTCGACTCGACTCGACTTGACTTCGGCTCGGACTAGGCCTATTGGATCTCTGACCTTTTAAGAGGAAGTGCAACTTCGCTAGCCTTATCCGGTCTGATCGTTTAGGACGCTCGTCTTTGCTGTTTATGTCTTGTCTCGCCTCGACTTGGCTTCGGTTTTGACTAGACCTAATAGATCTCGGACTTTCTAAGAGGAAGTGCAACTTCGCTAGCCTTGTCCGGTCCGAGAATCACTTAGGACGACTGTCCAGACAGTTCACTGGTTGCCAGAAGAGGAAGTGCAACTTCGCTAGCCTTCTTAGCAGACTTGTTCACTGCTGACCGAGTTGTTCTTCTGGTTGACTCGTTCACTATATATTTAGTGATCAACATTCGCTGCCCATGAATTATGTTGTGGAACAAATTTTGTGTAGGAGAAATTTTGCCTTTTTATAATTCGCGGCTGGGGTATGCTTGCCTCGGTATATAGTCTCGCTGGGATTTCGTATATTTGTCGGCGGGTTCTCTGTCGCATTGCGTCGCCTGGGACGTTTTTGTGATCCCGCTGACCTTTTCCAGGTACATTCTCAAATTTTCTCCCTTTTCAGCCTTTGTGTGTCTTTTCAGCTTCTGTGTTTCATGTTTTGAGCTCTTGTGTTGTATTTTATTAAAAATGCTTGGTCCCAAATTTTAATTTGTGTTGTATTTGTGATTCAATGTTTTTTTAGTTCTAAGTTTTAATTTGTGTTGTGTTTGTACTTCAATGTATTAGTGTTACGTGTTCATTTTAGCAATTTGGTATGAGTGGAAATTCGTAGAATTTCCATTCTTACAACATACATCCTTGATATACTCAAAAGTCACCCGACCTTTGGTACTTTCATCCCATCTAGTTTGCCACCTAGACATAAGACACTCATCTAAGCGGTCGTTCAAAGAACGACGACTCAGTCCCACGTATTCAGCATCCGTCAACCAGTCACTCCGCAATGGAATGCCCCTCCGCACCCTAAAGGCAATACTCCGACGGAGCACCTCCAGGTCGAGCGGGGGAACACCCATGAGAACCTGCATGGCGTCGGTGGAAACCGTCCGACACACAGGAATACACACGTACATGACAACTCTCTGACATGCATTCATCATTCGTCTACCCTTTTCGTACATTCACCAAACACGGACGATCCATAGGTTGCAAGTGCAACGAATAGACCGCCGTAGATGGTCCTAACAGCCTTGCGGCTAAGGCCCCATTCGACTCGCAAAATTCTGCGCAAAGCACACGCAACAACAAGTATTCTCTCCTTGAGCAGTGTCAGGTGGATATAAAAATTCATTCTTTCACTCATAGTAATACCGAGGTACTTGACTTGAGTCACATACCGAAGCTTTACTCCGTTCATACTTATCGATGGAGGTCGTGAGCGAGACAGGCTGCCTTTCAGCAGCATGATCACCGACTTGTCCATCGATACACTCACACCAACTTTCAAACTCCATGCATGGATAAGCTCCATGATAGCTGCACCTTTACTCTCAAGGCTCAGACGAGAGTTACCCTCAATGAGGACTAACAAGTCGTCAGCATAGGCACACACACTACATTCGATCGAGAGACGATGCAGTAGCTCATCCATCATCAGGTTCCATATAAATGGACCTGCGACGGAGCCCTTAGGGCAGCCCCTACAAACGTCCCTCCAGACACAATCCCTGGCACCTCTTACAAAAGCTCTTCTGTCAGCAAAGTAGCTAGACCAAAGGTCCACCTCCTGACAGCCACAGTCACGCAACTTCTGAATCACCGCTTTCCAATCCAGGTGGTCGAATGCGCCCCTGAAGTCTATGAAGACTCCAAGAACGTAAACAGACCCACTGTTATTCACACATTCTTTAACATGCTGCCAGGCGTCCTCGGTACATTTTCCTGCACGAAAACCAAACTGCATGCTCGACAATGAATCAACAACCTTCTCCTCCAACCTATTGACCAAAATCCTTTCAAGGACCTTGCCCATAGCCGGGAGGAGAGAAATACCCCTATACGACGCGGGATCGCTCTTGAGCTTCTTCGGCGACTTGAGGAGGACCACTACGCGAGCGGTTTTCCAAGACGTAGGAAACAAACATTCGCTTAAACATCTTTCATAAACACTTTGCAAATACTCAGGTATGACCCGCCAAATGCTCTTCAGCATTCCGCCAGTCATCCCATCCCATCCAGGCGACTTCCCGGATCTAGTCCTCGCCACAGCCACATCGATCTGCCATCACTGAAGAGCGGGTATTTCTACCCGCTCCACTGCGTGAGTGGAGTCAACGGAAGGCGAAGTCCTAGCATCCGGAAAGAAACTCTCAAGCAAAACATTCACAGATTCACTAAATGTTGTCATTACGTTGTTGCCAACAGTAATTCCAGACATTTCGTGTCTCCCTTTCGTACCTCTGCAGATCTTGTACGCTCTTCCCCAGGGGTCGTTGGAATTTGTACCGACGAAGCTTTTCCATTCTTTCATCTTACACTTCGCTAGCAAGTCTCGGAATTCATACATTCCTCGCAAATATGCGAGCCTGAATTGGGCAGCTTGCGGATCGCCATTCGCTCTAGCCCTTTGGAATTTCTTCCGTAGGCGACGTACATACTTCCTTTTCACACCGAGCTCACGGGTCCACCATTTAACACGTGTGGGATTCGGGATTCGAAACCTTTCAAACATACCAGCATTGTAGATCAACATGCACATGCACTGACTTTTGAAATATTTAATTTTTATGCGATATGTATTTTTACCTATTACTTCCAAAATGTTAATCGTAACTCATACATATGTATGCAGCTTTTGTAGGTAATAATACGGCTCATAAAAAAATAAAATTAAAATGATCTGTTTATAATGGGGTTTTCTGAGAAAAACTACATTGATCACTGAATTTTAAGGGTTCACGTAGCAAAAATTGGTGTTTTCGAGTAAATATCTCAAGATTGGGTACAGTTACAATTTAGACTGTTACATCAAATGAAAGATAATTCGATTGCCTAAAAAACGAGTTATAACACTTTGCCTTGTGATTATTCGTTTTCAAGATATAACGTTTTAAGTGAGTAAGGGTACCGGTCAAAAACACTTTTCTTAACCACCCTGTATCTCCACTGTTATTGAAAATTGACCCACCCTGTGAAACAATTTTTTTCTCCAAATATATCAAGGAATAACCCCTTACAAGGTCGTGCACGGAGTACCAAACACCCTGTATATCCCAATGACCGCTTGTATTGTTTTTAATCCTTTTCAAAATTCTTTAATTAGATAAATAACTAGAAAAACGTACCTGAAAGTTCTTTCAAATGACAATAAGACGTTGTTCCAAGTGATATACTTATAATTTTCACTATTTAAACGCCACTATCACACTTAACCCGTCAGTCACGAATTTCGTAATCGAACTAGAACTCTGCGCACCGCGATTCCCACACCAATGTGTACTATGGACTTAGAAGAATTTCTGACAAAAATTTTTGTCAATTTAATAAATCATTTTGTAAATATAACAAAATCTTCCAGTTGACTTTTGGTCACTCTGACAAAACTTTCATCAAAAGCCGTTTCAAAGACAACATTTAATACTTTTTTCAATACAATAAAAAAATTGTTTATTTGATAAAAATACATTGTAAATTTTGTCATTTCGATAATACATGTTTCGTTAAAAAACCGAACTGGAATTTCGCCGAATTTTTATCAATTTGACAAAAATTTATGAAACTGAATAATTTTTATTTGTTTTGCTGACATGTTATTATCAATATGACATAGCTGCACTGTTGAAATTTAACAAATACTTTGTGTCAATGTTACTAAGGATTTTTCTTTGATTGCACAATTTGCAAGTCGACCCGATGAGAATGCGTTCACGAGAGGAAATCCAAATTAATGTAGGTATTTATCGGATTCTGTTAGGGTACACAACAGCGATATAAATGGGAAAGTTGTTGGCGATTTTCATGCTAAGGACTTGCGTCCTTAAACTTTCTGGCTACTCTCAGAATCCCATCGTCGGGCCTCACCAAGTATACAGCACTAGTAACAACCCCATAACGTGTGCGCAATCAGACCCCAAAATCATTTAGACCCCTCAGACAATGAGCATGTTAATCACTTTTATCAGCCAGATAGAGCTCCCCTGACTTTCTATTCAATTTCTTCCCCCCCATTCCTCCTCCATTTGACCAAACCGCGATAATAATGAATAATGCCGATCATCTTGTCAATTTGATCCACATTCGCGAGATGCACATACGAGCGTGCTATCTACCAATCCGAACCTCGTTTGGAGCTCCAGAGCTGTAACAGTAATAATGCTGGCCAGAATATGCACACAACTCATTATCAAAACAATGAGCAAAGGCCCCAGGATGAGTGACCCTCGTAAAACTAAGTTAAATCCAATCCCACTAATCTAGAGAGATATCTGTATGAACTGGGAACACAAGCATGAGCCTTTTCCCCGCCAGTGTGCCATGTATACAAGCAATCGGAGCAGGTATGGGTATTTATCGCTTATTAATAATCTCTGCGAGTAGCCCATTATCGAGGTACGCTCGAAGTGAGGCACCCAAGAGTTAACTTCGATTCCACCGGCGCAAGACACATCAAGGTGTTTGGAATTGGAAGTTTCAACAATCAATCTACATGACGATCGACCCACCAAAATACCTATGAAATACCGATCAACTACAGGCCGGCGATAGTGGGTTAATATTATATAATATGCTGTACCAGCTCATACATGCTCCTGCTATCAGTTGAACCCGGTTTCAATGACCTATGCTCAAATTGCCTATACCATCCTGCCGTCTCGGTTATAGTGTGAGTTGCATATTCTGTCTAGTAGGGACCTCCTAACGCAACCGGAAAAAAAAAATAATGAAAAGAGGAAAGTGTTTTTTTTCTTCTGACAACGTAATCGCCTACTGCTAACGTACGCGTGAATAAATCTTGTCGATCTCGCGAATGTTGTCCAAATCGGCAACTTGGGCCCAAACCATACAGTTAACATATCGGTCATATCAAGATGGATGGGGAGGAAGAAAATGGTAGGGACTCTTTTCAATAAATGACTAATCCGACATGCTAAACTGCCACACATCAGCAAAACGCTCATTGTCTGGGAGGCTTCAGTGATAGGGCGATTCCAGAGCCTAACCATTGTTAATCGTACAAAATACAGTAAGACTGGGAAGTTGCATATGCTGCATCTTGGGGAGCGACCCAATATTGAACAAGTTGGAATCACTTCCGATTTTCAGCTTCCTCGTTAACATATATGTACTACCGTGTAACCTGCGCTGTAACGGATGTGTTTCGTCGTCCGATACGGCTATAAGATTAAAGTATCAACATGTTAACCCTTTCTGTCCCGAAAGAAATAAAAAGAACTAAATACTCGGCTCCCACCTTGTAGATATGTTCGTCGTATGAATGAACTAAACGCAGTCACTTAATTAACATAACCATATATTCATCATATTTAACATAAAAGTAATATACGTAAAAATACATAAACTCAGTTCTGGCTTCGTTTTACTGTAACTGTTTAAGTCTGCAAGAACTTCTTCTTCTTCGTTCGTTCTCTCCTGGTCTCCACTATTTCAGTGTTGTCGGATGATCGTTGCTATGCCTGTTGCCACATCACTCCCCCTCCAGTAACGCAACCGCGTTGAGATTACGTCGCATCGACTTGTTCGGCCCCGAATACGTTCTGAGTGGGACTCGTATCTGCGTCTGTATTTGCTGCGAAAGCAGGCTTTAGTCTCTCCGTAGACACTGTCTGTTCCTTGCCGTCCACTTCGATCTTAAACACACGATCGTTAATTCTTTCCACAATCTTGCCCAAATCCTTGAACACGAACGTGTGGCTTTGTCTGTGATGAAGTACCGGAACTGCTCTAATTTGCTGCATGTCTCTTCTAAATTTTTCTACGAAGATCTGAGGATCACTTGCTTGACCATTGGCGGATACAGGGGGGGGGGCGGAGTTGGCGGCCGCTCCCCCCAAGAGCAATTTCGAATTTTCTAAACATACATACTTCAACCGTTTTTCGTAACATACATACTTCAACCGTTTTTTTTACTCCACTGCAATGTGGACTGTAATTAGCATTTACTGCAGTTCTGCGGTGCAATGCAAAGAACAGAAAAGAACCGTGATAAAAAGACTACAAGACAACATATTGCGTAGGTAATAGGGTCATTCCATCAAGAATCGCCAAAAATGACGAAATTTGAGACCTCACCATCTCCGATTCTTTTGAAAATGTTCGTACTTTAAGAACTAGTGAAAAAAATAATTGAAATTCAATTTTTTGTTTCTATCTCATTTTCTTTATGTTAGTTATAGTATGTTAAATTTTTCGCAAAAATGGTGTCCGAGTCCTCTTTGAAAATGCATATCTCTGGTAATTTTTATCCTATAGAATAATAAAATATGGCTTATTTTAAAGGAGATGGTTGTCGCATTAAAAATTATCCTTGAAATTTTTTTTTTAAAATGCTGAATGGGATCGGGGTCAAGAAAATCGAAGAATATTACAGTGGTTCTCAATTATTTTGTGTGTGACGTGTGTGTGACGCTTTTGAAAATTTGTGTACTCGAAGAATTAGTAAAAAAAAATATGATTTAAATTTTTTGTTTCTATCTCATTTTTTTGTTAGTTCCATGTATGTTAAAGATTTCGCAAAAAAGGTGTCCGAGTCTTCTTTGAAAATTCATATCTGTGGTAATTTTTATCCTTGAATAATAAAGTAGGGCTGATTTTTTGTTGTTGTTTTTGTTAGTTAAAAAATGAGATAGAAACAAAAGCTTGAATTTCAATTATTTTTTTCACTAGTTCTTCAAGTACAAAAATTTTCAAAAGAATCGGAGATGGTAAGGTCACAACTTTAGCGATTCTTGAAGGAATGACCAATAACAAGATGAAAACAATATGATCCCGTCATCAGATGACACTTTTTTCTTAGTGCAGTCTATGTAGCTAAATTCACACAGAACTTGATCAAACAAAATAGCCAACTCAAAAAAATTTCCGCCCCCCCCTCCCCCCCCCCCCCCCCCCCCCCCAACAGCAACGTCTGGATCCGCCACTGTGCTTGACCATCGACTTCGAAAAATTCTCCAGGAATCCTTAGTGTAGTTCCGTAGACCATTTCTGCCGCTGAACAATTTAGATCCTCCTTGAACGCAGTACGCAGTCCTAAAAGTACGGTCGCCAATTTCTCCGTCCAGCGATGTTTTTCTTGGCACATTAGCGCAGCCTTCAACGATCTGTGCCAACGCTCCACCATTCCATTGGAAGCTGGGTGATACGCCGTGGTTCGAATTCTTTGACTGCCTACCAACTGCATCAAAGCTCGAAAGAGTGTAGACTCGAACTGCGCTCCCCTGTCGGAGGTAATAATTTTTGGGGCGTCAAATCGTGATATCCATTGCGTATATAGCGCAGTGACTACGGTGTCGGCTGTAGTGTCGATAATTGGTATGGCCTCCGGCCATCTTGAAAATCGATCAATGATCGTAAGCAGGTATTTAAACCCACCCGATGGCTGCGGCGGTCCAACGATATCGATATGAATGTTTTCGAATCTTTTATCCGGAATATCGAATTTCAATGGAATATTGATAACGTGCCTGTTTACTTTCGCTCTTTGACAATTTAGACATGCTCTCGACCAGGTATTAATGTCTTTACACATGTTGGGCCACACATAACCTTTCCGCAATTGTTTACTCGTGCTCCTTCCGCTGGGATGTGACATTCCGTGAATTAAGTCGAAAACTTTCTTTCGTAGCGTTCTTGCGACGTATGGGCGTAAATCCCCGGTAGAAATGGCACAATATAATGTATTTCCATCCAATTGGAATTTCTTCAACTGGAGGGATGTTTTCGCTTGTAGTAGTTGCTCGATTTCTGTGTCCTGAAGTTGCTCTTCTGCTAGCTCCTTACTAGTGATGATCTCAGGAAAGCCGATGGCGATAGCCGATAGAGTATCTGCTACGATGTTTTTATTTCCTTCTACATGACTAATTTGCGTAGTAAATTGTGAGATATATTCGAGCTGCCGACTTCGTCGCGGGGACATGCTATCCGATTTCTGACTAAACGCATATATCAGTGGTTTGTGATCGGTTCTGATACAAAATTCTCTGGCTTCCAACATATACCTGAAGTATTTCATACCTTCATAGATGGTTAGCAGCTCCCTATCATATGCGCTGTATTTCTGTTGCGCATTGCTGAGCCGTTTAGAGAAGAATCCCAGCGGCCTCCACTGTCCATCTTGCAACTGTTCCAAAGTAGCACCAATTGCGAGTTCCGATGCGTCTGTGGAAAGCGCCATTGGCGCGGATGTTTTCGGATGCGCCAAACGTGCAGTCTCTGCAAGCATGCTCTTGCTGCTGACGAATGCATTTTCTGC
Source organism: Beris morrisii (assembly GCA_951812415.1). Taxonomy (NCBI): domain Eukaryota; kingdom Metazoa; phylum Arthropoda; class Insecta; order Diptera; family Stratiomyidae; genus Beris; species Beris morrisii. The sequence goes on along the minus strand of OX638314.1, from coordinate 11,034,969 downwards.
TTCACTGGTCGATTCTATCTGTCTTTTATCGTTCTTCTTTGAGTCCTTGAGATATGCGTTCAGAGGTGCTAACACCGCTGCTGCTCCCTTCATAAATCGTCGGTAGAAATTCCACATTCCTAAGTAACGTCTTAGTTCCATAATGTTAGTTGGTTTATCTAGCTTTTGGATAGCTTTTACTCTATCCTCCAGTGGAGTAGTGCCGTCGCTTGATATGCGATAACCGAGATATTCGACACTTTTTGCGTTCCAGACGCATTTTGATTTATTAATGTGGAGACCGTGATCGTCTAATCTGCGTAGGACTTGTTGTATGTGTGCCTTGTGTTCAGTCTGATTCCCTGAAGCTATCAATATATTGTCTAGATAGACATACACGAAATCGAGGTCTCTTAATACGGTATCCAAAAAACGTTGGAACGATTGGGCGGCATTCCTTAGTCCAAAAGTCATCACGCAAAACTCAAATAAGCCAAATGGCGTAATGATGGCAGTCTTTTGAATGTCTTCCTCGTTGAGTGGAATCTGGTTGTATGCTCTCTCTAGATCTAACGTAGTGAAGCACTGTTTGCCATAGAGTTGCTGCGCGAAGTCCTGAATGTGAGCCACTGGATACATATGCGGGATCGTAACGGTGTTCAGTCGGCGATAATCGCCGCAAGGCCTCCAACCGCCATTCTTCTTTCGTGCCAGGGGCTATTGGATGGTCTACAAAATCCTCGATCCAGCATCGTCTGAAATTCTTTTTTGGCCGCCTTCAACTTTTCGGGGTTCAGACGTCGTGCGTGTTGTGCTACCGGTGGTCCGCGTGTCTCGATAAAGTGTTTGACTCCGTGTGAAGTATTATTTTTTTTCTTTGTGTTGGACTGTCCCAGTAGCGAAGAAAATTCTTTAAAATTCTCACATCCGCGTTCTCCAGTATTTGAAACGTCTGGCGTTGTTAAAAAGCTGACAACAGCGTTGGGTGTTGGTTGTATTTTTTTTTCGAAGGTAACATTTTTACCGTCCACAATCCTCTTTCCTCTAATGTCAACCATCAGATTGAATTGGCGTAAAAAGTCAGCGCCAATTATTGCTGTCTTGATATCTGCGACAACAAAGGTCCATTTAAATTTATATTGAAGTCCCAAATCCACCTGCTTCGTGTAATCGCCTGACACTTTTATATTTGTACCGTTTGCCGCTACTAATTTCACTCTAGATGTACGTGAAAAATTGGGGGTGACGTTATGAGGAAGCACCGACACGTCTGCTCCCGTGTCCACCAGGTAATTCGTCCCATCGTTTTTGTCTGTGATGAAAAGGCGGTTTTTTGAGTCTCCCCCGTCGTACGCCGCACACGACGTGGGCGAAGCTAGTTTTTTTGTTTGGTAAATTGGCACGGTTCACGGCACTTACGTGCTCTCGTTCCAAATTTACGGTGAAAATAACAAAATTCTGGTGAGCCTTTATTTTCTTTAATGTTGTGATTGCTCATATTTTCCACTGTCCTCGTTAATTTTGCTATTTCTTGGGTCAGTGCTGTAAATGTGTCATTCACCGGAATCTGACTGACTGGTAAAATTTGTACAGTACACCTGCCTTCCGCTACTACTCTATCAGCAATTTCTATGAAGCGTTCTATGTCGGGTTGTTCTACCGACGCTAAGATTGCACGTGCACGTTCCGGTAATCGCTGTAGCCAAAGTGATTTGAGTACTTCTTTCGCAAGACGATTTGTCGTAAGCGACAGCATCTCTCGCCATAGCTGTGACGGTTTCCTGTCACCCAATTCTATTTCATATAGTACTTTACGGAGTTGGCTATCCACCGATTCCGTGAACCGTGCTATGATTTGGTTTTTAAGTGCTTCATACCTGTTTGACTCGGGTGGCGATTCTACGATGTCTGCTACATGTTCGAGGATTTCTGCATCTATATTCGCTACTACTGTATTCAATTTGGTCTTGTCCGCATTGATTCTGTTCGCTGCGAATTGTGCCTCGACCTGCGCGAACCATAAACGTGGTCGTCGTAACCAAAATGGTGGCAGCTTGATTCGACTCATTGCGTTCATTGCATTTGTTGCTTCTGCCAACAGGCGTTTTTCACCCGAATCTTCAAAACCTTCTGGGCCGATTGATTCTTGAAATTCCTCGCTGTCCGACATGTTGAAATTTGTTTCCGTAAGCACTGTAAAAGGCCTCAGCTCGAAATTTATTTTAAGTTCTGTTGTTAACGCGGGGTCACCAATGTAGATATGTTCGTCGTATGAATGAACCAAACGCAGTCACTTAATTAACATAACTATATATTCATCATATCTAACATAAAAGTAATATACGTAAAAATACATAAACTCAGTTCTGGCTTCGTTTTACTGTAACTGTTTAAGTCTACAAGAACTTCTTCTTCTTCGTTCGTTCTCTCCTGGTCTCCACTATTTCAGTGTTGTCGGATGATCGTTGCTATGCCTGTTGCCACAACCTAACAAACACCGCGCCATCTGTTGGTCAAGACCCGACTCTACCACGATCACAAACACCTCACCTGACAACCCTTATCAGTGATGTCACTTTACTCCAGTTGGAGTAGATCTAATCACTCCACTTTTCTCGAATCTACTCCGATTTGTTACCGTCTGCTCCGCTATTCTATGTACTTTTCTCGAATTTAAGCTCGAATTATAGTAAACGCGATGTCGTTTGATGCGTGAGATTTCTCAATGCTCGTTGTGTGACGAAATCGCGCGCATCATTCCAAATCGCAGTCACTGTGTAACGATTTGGTCCGCAGAACGTCCATTTGGCAATCTTGTCTTTACCTAAATTTTGGACGTAAGCCTGGCGGACTGAAAGTCATCCTCCATCTATCGGAAGAAATCGTCATTTCTTTCCCAAAATGAAGGATAACTTTCATATGTTATCGTTGACTATGTCGTCATTGGACGACATATGTCTCACGGACGGCCACGGAAACGACTGAGCATCTAGCATAAAAGCACGTGCTAGCTCGTCGGATGGGGTGGGTATGTCGTTTCGATCCGTGAACACGATATATTATGCTCGGTTTGGGCCGACGAATGGGTTTTGAGAATTTCCATTCTATCTGTCAGCTGGCTGAGGAAATGATTGAAGGTACGGGGCCAGATATAAAAATCTGCCAATGGTCTGGGCGAAACTTTATTATTTTTCGGGTCAAAGTTCGGGAGCGATCAAAGTTGGAGTATATCATCTGTTGTTTCGAAATTATGAGGTTTCTTGGAAAGTTGGTTTAGTTCTTAAAATAAAAATATTTAAAATAGAGATTTTATGCCGATTAAGCATTGAAAAAAACCCTTGTAGACTATTCGAATTTCGGTATATTATGTACACTAAAAGCCCATAGAAGTAAAAACGAATTTGTTGCCTTATCAGAATTAAGAGATATGACGAATTGTTAAAACATATACAAAGCCATTACATCCACTTGGGGTTTGAATTTCGAAAAAATTGTGAAACAGGTTTTTAGACGACTTCATAAGAAGCAACTTGATATCTCCTGAGACACGAGGGATTTTGAAAAATTTGTGAAAACATAAGCAAACCCTTCACACCCCCTGGTTTTTTGAAATTCGAAAAATCGTGAAACTGGTTTTTGGGTCATTTCATCAAATGCCGTAATAACCAATTTTATACCTCATCAGAACTAAGGGATGGCAAAAATTGTGAAAACATATGCAAACCCTTGGGGTTGAATTTAAAAAAAATTGAGAAATGTGTTTGAAGGCGATTATATAAAAAATCTATGGATGTGAAAAGCGATCTAATATCTCATCAAACCTAAGAAATATGTCGAAGCTGTGAAAAGCATACAACCCCCTTACACCCCCTCAGGGTTGAATATCTAAAAATCCTGAAATTTACTTTTTGGCGCTTATATAGGAAACCTTAGGAAGTAAAAATGAATTCGATATATTATCAGATATGCAACCTCCTTACACCGACTTAAGGGTTGAACATCCAAAAATCCTGAAAGGAGTTAATATATGAATGCAATACGAGAAAGTAAAAACCAATTCAATTTCTAATCACTTCTAAAAGAGAAGACGGAATTCGTGAGACGTGTTAAACCCTTGTATACCCTCTCAGGGGCTGAAAAAGGAAAAAACTTAAGAATGAGTTTAAGGCGATTATTACGCAAGCCCGTGAAAGTGAAAAGATATTCGATATCTGATCAGACCTGGGGGATATGAAAGAATTCGTGAAAAAGTATACAACCCCCTTACCACCGTCTTATGTAGGTGTTTAAAAAAATCCGGAAAACGCTTTCTAGGCTCTTTATATAAATGAAGAAGCCATAGAATAAAAGTCTGCCAACAGTCTGGGCGCAACTTTATTATTTTATGGGTAGAAATCCGAAATGTGTTTAATGATGAGATGCGGTGTAGGTTACTATGCGACTGTCAACCTAAGAAATAACCAGAAGGCTATTTGGGACGTTATTTTTTAGGTTGTCAGTCGCATAGTAACCTACACCGCATCTCATCATTAAACACGTTTCGGATTTCTACCCATAAAATAATAAAGTTGCGCCCAGACTGTTGGCAGATTTTTTTTATCAATAGAATAATTCGTAGTAGTAAAAGCGAATTCGATCACATTAAACCTAAGAGATTTTCGGAATCAGTGAAAACTTGAACAATACCACCAGGGGGTTTAATTGAGAAAAATACTTAAATCGGTTTTTTCCCGACTACGTTTAAAGCTTATAGAAGTAAAAGTGTATTCCAAATCTCAATATACCTTAGGAATATATCAGAAATCGTGAATATGTACACAACCACTATACACCCCCTTAGGGGTTTTATATCGAAAAAATTTAAAGATCGTTACTAGGCGCTTATATAAATAGCACGCAGAAATAAATTGCTTTGATAGCTCGACATGTCTAAAAGTTTTAACGAAGTTTGTGAAAATGTGGATTCAGGGACATTTTTTTTACTCAACCTCTGAACGCCAATAAAAATCTGAACTTTTTTTTTGTTTCAATTCGTCTAATAGTACATCTACATATAAATACGTACAAAGTTTTAACTTTCTAGCATAAGCCGTTTCTGAGATATAAAAAACAACCCCTCTCCCCCGTACCTTGATACCACTATCAAAAATTTTATTTTTCTAGGATGTCTCCATAGTGGCTCTATATAAAACTAAATTGTTAGCTTTCTATTCATTATGGTTTTCGAGAAATAAAAATCAGAATGTTTTCCTTTCTACCCCCTTTCACCATCACCCCCTACACCCACACCACCAAAATTTTTTTCCCTGCTAGAAGTTTACCAACCGGTAATACTGATACGGTTTCTGAGATATAAAAATTACATTTTTTGAAAATTGCTGTCCCCCCACTTTCGTGCTCCACCTCCCCCATCAAAAAATTTAGTTTCGGTATACTCCTCTTGTGATCCCATATACAGAAACTAAATTTTATCTTCCTGGTGTAATTGGTTCGGAAGATATTGTAATCCAAAGTTTTTTACCCCCCACCCCCACACCCCACCATCCCTCTTAAAAATGTTAGCCCTTGTCTAATCTTGAAGTATCCCTAAGGACAGCAACAAAGTGTCAATCTTCTGACATCAATTGTTCAGGAGATATCGATTTTATAATGTTGCAATCCCGTCTTTCAGTTTCAGCCTCCTAGCATAAGTGGTTCCTGAGATCTAGAAACCAAAATTTTTCGTCTAAAACGCTCCCCTCTCCTCTCCCCTTGTACCACCAAAATATACCAATCGTAGGGGTTCACCCAATCTACCCACCATACAAATTGAATATCTCGACGGGTTTGGGAGCTACGCGCCTTCAAACGATTTTGCGTCTACGGCGGACAGACGGACATTTTTTTTTTTTGCTTTTTTGGTGTTTACTAGTCCTAAAACGTGTAAATACAAAATTTCAGGGTAGCAAACTTTTTTGAAATTTCAGGTCGATCACAATACTTTATTATTAAAAAATAATAAAGTAAAATGAATTCAATATTTGGAAAGACCGCAAACACCCATGGAGCACGTAGGGGAGTTGAGCTGACTGAACAGTTTCAGATAAATGGAAATCAAGTGATTAATGAGCCGTCGGAATTTTATACTTTTTCTAGTCCGAATGGTGAAAGTGACATCGATGTTACGTGTACGAATGAGGCAGCTATGATGTTTGCTTTTGAATGGAAGATTGTGAACGGTTGGGGTATTAGTGACCATTCTCTTATCAAGGTATTGCTCACCTATAAAAGCTCGATCAGTAATCTCACTGAATCGATAAATAGGAAAGCTTGGGTAACGAAGGGCTGTCATTGGAATGAGTATGGGGAAAGGATTAGGCAAATGGCAGAACATACTAGGCTGGAGGAATTCACACAACTTAGTTTAAATGAACAAATTGACATCATTCAGGAATGGGTGGAAGGGATTAATGACAGTATGTTCAGAAGGATTAAAGCTGTGAATCCAAAACGTTCAAGGTGGTGGTGCAGAGAGCTTTCTGCTAAAAGAAGATCAGTTAGAGCATCGAGGAAGAAATTTCATTCAGCTAGGCAAATCTGAATCCAGAAGTATTAACGATCAAGCGTGCCTACCTGGAAGCTAGGTACGAGTACCGTGAAATGCTTGAAAAAACTAAGAATGAGGATTGGAGACGATTTGTGTCCCAAAACTCAAATGATCCACGGGGACAAGCATATAGTAGTGGAAGGAAAACTAGAATGTATGGAGCTAGCATTTCTGTCAATGGCACTCCGATGCCAACATGGAATAACAGCATGAGGGTTTTAATCAACCAGTTTTTTCCCGATAGCAATGTACAAGAGCGTAATTTTGACACGGCATTGGTGCAGGATGAAATACCTACTCTTGAACGGTGGAAAATTGTAATTGGCATTGCAGGATTATGGGAAAAAAAAGAGCCAGGATGGGATGGGGCTACAAGTGAGATGTGTAAAACTATATGGAAATTTGTTCCAGATTACATTTTCTGCATTTATGAAAGGTGTTTTCGAGACCGAGTTTTCCCTTCGGCTTGGAAAATTGCCAGAATATTGGTACTGTTTAAAGGTCCGGAGAAAATAAAATCAGATCCAAATTCATATAGAGGGATTTATCTTCTACCAGTATTTGGAAAAGTTCTGGAGAAAGTTTTGGTCCGTAGGTTGGGGGAAAAGATAGAAGACTCAATGAGTGATAGGCAATATGGTTTTAGGAAAAGAAAATCTGCAGAAGATGCCTGGACCTATGTTAAAGATAGTGTAGCAAACTCAAATTCCAAGTACGTACTTGGGATTTTTGTTGATTTTAAAGGTGCATTTGACCATCTAGATTGGGGCTCAGTGATTGAGCAACTTATTGAAAAGGGATGTGAGGAGATTGCCATGTGGGAAAGTTATTTCTCTGATAGGAAATCTTTTGTTAATGGGGTGAGGGAATATGTTTGGAGAGATGTTAAGAGAGGTTGTCCACAAGGCTCAATTGCAGGCCCTTTTATCTGGAATTTGATGATGGATGACCTATTGATTTATCTTGAAAAGGATTGCAAAGTATGCGCTTATGCCGACGATCTTCTAACTCTTGTAGAGGGTATAAACCGAGTATAGCTAGAGAGAAAGGGAACTACCTTAATGCAAAAATTGGGAGAATGGGGAACAAAAGTAGGGGTTGGTGTGTCAGAGAATAAAACGGTAATAATGTTGCAAAGGGAGACTATCGCAAAATCGACATCCAAGCATAAAAATTTATAATAGATCAATAAATTATGTGACTAGTCTCAGATATATTGGGATCAGAGTAACGGAAGGCATGCAATACTTCCAACACATAATGGAGCTCAGAGATAGATTACTTGTAGTTGTAGGTGTGAATGGGGTTTAGGTAGATGGTCTGTTAGAACTATTTACAAGGGCCTTCTAGTAGCGTGTGCAGTATATGGAGCCTCAGTGTTCTCAGTGACTGTATGATAACTTAAAAAGGTAGGAAACTGATGAATGCTTGTCAAGGGGTTTTGTTATACGCTTGCATTCCTGTCTGTCGCACTGTATCCACGGATGCCATGCAAGTACTTATGGGAGTTCCACCGCTAGATTTAGAAGTTTTTCGTAGAGGAATTGCATATAAAATTAGGAAACGTATACCCATGACACCAATGGACTGGGTTACTACAGAGGAAGTGAATGGACTGAGTAAAGGGGGTGGCTGGATAAACTTGATGAATGTTTATTGGATAGATGGGAAAATAGTTCAAACGGAAGGAAGGAAGGAAGAATAATGTAGGTAAGGAAAGTCGGAAAATTAGATCCGTAACTTCGGGATAAGGATTGGCTCTGAAGATTGAGACAGTCGGGCTTGATGTGGAAGTAATAATGTGGTTTATGTACTCGTTTTTTTTTAAATTAAGATAGAATATATTTAATAGAAATTTTATCTGTTCCCCGGATAGTCGATACGTAACCAATTACGGAACTTTCTTGCTAATAAATTATTAAAATTTATTTTAATACAATTTATAACGGCTATCAATTAACAATCTATTCAGAACTGGCACGGACTTGGTGAATCCGACTGTCTAATTAAAACAAAGCATTGTGATGGCCTTAACGGGTGTTGACACAATGTGATTTCTGCCCAGTGCTCTGAATGTCAAACTGAAGAAATTCAAGTAAGCGCGGGTAAACGGCGGGAGTAACTATGTCTCTCTTAATTTAATTTCCTCATGATTTGTGGAAGGCAACCTTCAGGGTGGAGAATGAACAGGACGACGTTAATTTTGAAAGCCGGAAAGGACGGTAGTCTTCCCGACGATTACCGGCCTATAACTATGTATATCTTCAATTCTGAGTAGATTATACTTCGGCATAATTGATCAGAAACTTAGATGTGTCGTCCGGTTCACACCCAGGCAGAAAAGTTTTGTGAGTGAGTCTGGGGGCTTCAACAAGGTTCGGATTCTTGATGAGGTCATTCGTCATTCCAAGGCCAACAAGGATCTGATCGCCTCGTTCTTCGATGTCTCCGAAGCTTTCAACACGGTACCCCATGAGGGTATCAAGATAGCATTAAAAAGAAAGGGTGTTCATGCGCACGTAATAGGGCTAATCGCAGACGCCTATAAAGACATCAAGACGAGGATCTCATTTGGTGGTTCCTCCTTTGAGGTTCCAATCATGCGCGGCGTAAGGCAGCGGGATCTCCTATCTCCTCTACTGTTTAATGCCGTGCTTGAGCCTCTGCTGCTTAAGCTTGAAGCTGAGCATGGGTACAGCATCTCTCCAGGTTGTCAACTGGGTTGCATGGCCTTCGCAGATGACTTAATAGTCATCGCGACAAAACGTAAATCGGCCGAAATGCAGCTCAGATTGACGGAAAACTATTTGGAGGGTTTGGGCATGAAGGTGTCACCACCTAAGTGCTCAACCTTTCAGATAGCCAAAACCAAAGATTCCTGGTTCCTGAAGGACCTCGTGCTTACGTTGAGGTGCGGAAGTCGGTTGCCATTCGCCGAGAGTACACACGCAAAGTACTTAGGGATAAGGTATTATCCTTGAGCAGGAATGTGTGAGAAAGACATCCGAACTCATCTACTCGGGACTCTTGAGTACGTCCGGGAGCTTAACCTTAAACCATCCCAAAAGGCGAACTTAGTTGCAACCACTTTCTACCACTTACCTCAATCGGCGGCCAATGGCTTGTTGTATTGCAGTAAGATTGACGGAGGACTTGGTATCCCGAAGCTGGAGGTCACCGTTACTGCCATGATACTCTCAGCCGAAGAAAAATTTATGGAAAGTATATACCCGGTTATGGTGGCACTTAGCCGAAATCACGCTTTCCACGAAAGGCTCAGACGAGTGCCATCGTCTGTCTGACTATCATGGCCCATTAGCGGCCATGACATTATTAGATTTAAGAAGGAGCAAAAGAAGGCGGAACTTCAGTGCTGGTCTACGCTGACTTCGCAGGGTAAGGCGGTACCCAATTTTGAAAATGATCCAATAGGAAATGCATGGTTGCTGCAGCCCAAACTATTAAAACCATGCCGTCAAATCACTGGACTCAAAATGCGCGCTAATATCTGCGCGGACAAATGTGCCCTGAATAGAGCTAAAGGGCGCGGTAGCCTAAACTGTCGTAGATGTCATGTCCAATTGGAAACTCTTGGACATATTCTAAGACAGTGTATGGCTACCAAAGGATCGAGAATCAACCGCCACAACGAGATCCGTGATTTGATAATAAAAGAAGTTGCGAATAATGATAAAGGGGCGGTCATTACCAATGAGCCACTCTTTGAGGATCCCGAAGGTAATCTTAAACCGGACCTGGTGAGTGCAATATAAACAGGTCGGCGAGTCGCTATGCTCAAGAGGAACCGAGCAGCAACCTCCACGCGGTTTTCCCCGGAAACTGGTCAACGCGTGGTGCACGTTGACCAGGCCAATAGCTGTGTCCTCGCTAGTCCGAGGCCTCGTTTGCTAATTATTCCAGGCCGGTACCTAAGGGTGTGGCTTCGCAACGATGGGTTAATCGAAAGATGGTGAAAGGGGAGGGATGAGCGAAGTTTGGTGGAGCCTTAACAGGATCCCCCTTTAGCCTAACCTCCAGTTGAGTTGGATGTATGCCATGGGTTACCACGCCCTTCTATCGGAGTGGGAAGTGCGACCACGCGTCGTAGAAAGTAGCCAAATGCCTCGTCATCTAATTAGTGACGCGCAGGAATGGATTAACGAGATTCCTACTGTCTCTATCTATTAGTAGCAAAAGAGCTCTGTTGTGTTTCTGCGTCATGACTCAGAACAGTTTAATCTATTGACTCATCAGTATAATAAGATAGCATTTTGTAGAGCATACATTCTGTAAGATAAGATAATCAGAGTAAACTTCTTACAGATTGGCATGACTCATGTCACTAGCATGTAAAGTCATTAGCATGTAAGTGTACATTGTAAATACTTAGTCATAAGCCAACTAGTGATAAGAAAAGTGTATAAATTAAGTAAAACATTAGAAATTTATTTAACTTTAGTTAGTTCATTACGAACAGTTGAAAAGTAAAAGACGTTATTTTCCTCACTCACTCTGGATCTAGTAGTTTCAACCCCGAATACAATTCTAGCGGTTTATGTGCCCTTAGAGTAGCGTCAAATAATATATATATTTTAACGGTTTATGTGCTCCTAAAAATATAATTATTTTCAACGCAATTTTAAAGCAAAAGAGTTTTGAACATTTTTGGAGGCCCCGGCGAGATACTTACATCAAGTTGTCATCACTTCCTGATCCAGAGTAGCAGAACATCAAGCGTTTCATCATGCAATCATTAGACGAGTTATCTGGAGAACAGGGAAAGATCGGAGAGGAAATTAATCGCCTCTTCACGAACTACACGAAGGATTCGTCAGAGAGGAAAACTCTATCATACTTAAAGTTGAAGCGGTCAACATTGGAGCAACAATGGGATCGCTTCGAAGTCAATGACAACAACATCCGCATTCATCATGGCACGCAATTACACCATGCTTACTTCGTCAAATCCTACTATGATGCAGTAAAGGTAGGCTACGAACACATGATGCAGGATATTGAAGCAAGAATATCCAGCATCCACATCAAAGGCGATACCAGCAAAGAATTACCAGCTACTACTTCTTCCGAACACGAAGATACAGACGAAGCAAAGGCAAGCGCTGTCGATATTCCTGAGGAATTGGGTTTTAATCCACCTGCCATACACACAGTGACAGCAGTTGAAACGAGGTCTACAACAGCACCAACCTTAAGGAAACAACGTGCTATCCTGCTTCAGTTGCTTAAGATGCTCTCGACATTGCCACCATTAAATCAGCCTCATCTGCCACAATTTTGGAGGCTAAAAATTGAAACGTTTGAGCGACATCTACAGACAGCTCAACAACTCCATGAAAAGCTTTGGCATGAATCAGACGAACCGAATTACGATTCTGAAGAGTTTTTCGCTGTTGAAGAACAAGTTCAGAGCAAAATCATTGAACTTCATCAAGGATTAAACAATAACAGTCAACATTCAAATCCGCAAGTGAGACACGAGGAGCAATCCGCATTGAGTGACATTTCTCCATTAATGAAATTGCCGAAGATAGTGCTGCCTACTTTCGACGGTAACTACCTACAATGGAGACAATTCCATGACTTATTTCACGAATTGGTGGATAAACAACGGATTGCGAATTGCCAAAAGATGTGGTACCTGAAGACAAGCCTTACAGGGGAGACGGAAAGGTTAATCCGTCATCTCACCACATCTGATGCCAATTACTCCGCGGCTTGGAAATTAGTCAAGGATCGTTTTGAGAATACGAGGCTCTTGACAACTGCATTTTTGCATAAGCTTTTATCACAACCGCTTACAACAGCTGAGAGTGCGGTATCAATAAAAAATCTGCATGACACGACACAAGAATGTCTTCTTGGATTGCAGAATCTTGGAGTAAACGTTGAGAATTGGGACCCGATCACCATCCATGAAGAAACTTGATACACACACACTCTATGAACAATCCATAGAACAACCCAGAAAGCTGCAACCGATGAAGCAGTTCTTGGACTTTGTGGAAATGCGCTTCCAGTCATTGGAAACAAAAATCGATTTGCAGATCATCAGCGAAAATCTTCATGTACCAGAACTTCAACTTCAACAATTGCAACAGAAACTAATTGTAGTCTCTGTAAAGGCAATCATAGACTTTTTTCGTGCGCTAAGTTTCTGGCTCTTGCAATCTCAAAACGCTTCGAGCATCCAAAAAGGGCAAGATTATGCATCAATTGCCTTGGGCTTGGACACAATTCTTCACAGTGTCTTTCCAGAGCATGTACAAAATGTGCTAAGAAACACAATACGTTACTTCACATGGGTGAAAAACAAACAACTGCCGAGGTCAATTCGTCTCATGACAAGCAACACAGTCTATCTTCATCATCTCATGGTACATCAGCAGTAACACTGCAGGATCCAGCAGCATCGTTATCAGCAGGCACCTGGATGAGACAAAAATCCTACACATTGTTAAGCACAGTTCTCATCAACATCAGTGATCGTGAAGGGAACAAAGTTCAATGCAGAGCTATACTAGATTCGGGATCTCAGCTGAATCTAATCACAGATAGACTTGTTAGAAAATTACAATTAGTAGAATACTCCGATCACATGTCCATTGAAGGAATCGGAGAAAAACGACAAGTATCTCGGAAACGAGTCAATATATCATTGCAGTCTCGCATCAATGGTTTCACAACACGCCTAGAGGCTTATATGCTCCAGGATATCATATCTCCACAACCAACGCAAATCATTGACATCAGCTCTTGGCCGTGACCCAACAACATCGTATTGGCCGATCCAAACTTAAATAAACCTGCGAAAATAGATCTGTTGATTGGAGCAGAATTATATTTTTCGTTGCTTGCTGTTGGTCAAATAAAATTGGGCAATGATTTGCCAATACTACAAAATACCACCTTCGATTGGATAGTTGCTGGGCGTACTAATCAAACCACCGAAAGCATTGCATCTTGTGGCGTTGGAGTACATAACAAAGCCCTCGAAGAGCAGATTGAAAAATTCTGGCACATTGAAGAAAAAACTGGGTCCAGTAACAATATGACAACAATGGAACGACAATGTGAACATTTCTTCACTCAAACCACCACTAAAGCCAAGGATCGACATTACATTGTGCGATTACCATTTGGCATCGAACCTTCGAAATTAGGGGAATCAAAGGATATAGCATATCAAAGATTTTTATCGTTGGAAAGAAAGTTCAGCAAAAATCCTGAACTAAGAGTGCAATATAAACAGTTCATGGACGAATTCATCAGACTTGGTCATATGAAGGAGATTCCCGCACATGAAGTTGAGAAGCCATATTACTTTCTACCACACCACTGTGTACTGTCAGGATGCCGAGATTCGTGTTCACAGCCGATATCGAAAAAATGTATCGGCAAGTTTGGTTAAACGAATCAGATAGAAGATATCAATTGATTTGGTGGAGAGATGACCCGAAAGAACAAATGAAGTGCTTCCAATTGTGCACAGTTACATATGGTACCACTTCTGCACCATATTTGGCGACAAAATGCCTTCAGTACCTCGCGGATAATCAACCAGATGAAAATTCACCAGTTTCGAAGGTCTTGAAGCATTACTTTTACGTTGATCACATTCTGACCGGAACTAATAGTCTCCCCGCAGCTCTTGAATTACAACAACAACTTCAAGACACTCTTAAGACAGCGGGCTTCAAACTAAGAAAGTAGTGTATCATCCACGGCTACTGCAAACCATTCCACTAGAGGGTAGAGAAATCGAACTTAATTTCGAGAACAAAAACGAAGAGCACGTGAAAGCAATTGGACTCACGTGGCTACCTAAATCTGATGAGTTCTCTGTCAGAACATTTTAGAATAGCTAATCCATTGGGTACAATGGCACCTGTGATTGTTGTCGCCAAAATATTCCTTCAAGAATTATGGAAATTAAAATTAGAGTGGGATGCAGCACTTCCTCAAGAAAAGTATACAACATGGGTCAACTTCCGAGAAGGATTAAGATCGCGGAATGACATCAAGGTTTAACGACATATACAGGGTGTAACTAGTACTGAGGTTCAAACGAAAATGGGAGATAGAGGAACTTGTCCTGTGTAGAAAATCGTTCTACACATACCCCCGTTTTTGCACCGTTAAGGAGATAGCGCGTTTTTAAGGACGAAGGATTTTCATCGTACCTGTGATCACTGTTTGATCTCTAACTTCTGCTGTACTTAGCGTAACGTAATAATTCTGGGCTCGTTGGAAAGGACACAAATTCTTCTTTCTAATTGCTATCAACTGTGTCAATCAGTGTTATACTTTTTGAGAAAAATTCATTTAAATGACACAAAAATTATAAAAAATTAAAAAAAAATACAAAAAAGTCCTGTTTTCTCCAAGAAGGACCTGATTAACTACCAAATTTTATTACATTTTCGGAAAGCCCATAAAATTTCACTATACGTTTGATAACAGAATTTCTTCATATTTGCAACAACAAGTCAGTTCCTGCACATGTTGGAAATACTGCTGAACATAGAATTTACCGCAAAACAGATGCAGTTTCACAATTTTTTCGAAATTCAAACCCCAAGTGGAATTAATGGCTTTATATACGTTTTAACAATTCGTCATATCTCTTAATTCTGATATGGCAGCAAATTCGTTTTTACTTCTATGGGCTTTTAGTGTACATAATATACCGAAATTCGAATAGTCTATACGGGCGTTTCCAATGTTTAATCGGCTAAAAATCTATATTTTAAATAGTTTTTTTTTAAGAACAAAACTAAGTGTCCAAGAAACGTCATAAATTCGAACAACAGATGATATACTCCGACTTTGACCGCTCCCGAACTTTGACCCGAATATAATAAAGTTTCGCCATGACCATTGGCAGATTTTTTTTAAATGGTTGATATTACGTGGTGCAGTAATCTCATTAGAATTGGAGTAAATGTTTACTGATTTTCGTTCAATAGACTTTTATGTCATTTTGTAATTGTTTTTTATTTCTATATATATTGTCACCGCCGACTTAAACTCAGGCCGCGCACATATGACAGTTCGTCGTGAGAAATGCATCGTTTTTTATGTGATGTATGACGTCATGGATCAAAACGAGAAAATATACCAGTTCATTGGAGAATCTTTTTTGGAATGAATTCGTAATCATATTTTATTATGCCAAAGCGCGGTGTTTTAATACAAAACTTTGGAATTGACGAACCCTCTAGAGTCGATACTAAATAACAAATGTTCAGAATCATAGCAATATGCAATGTGTTTCATATAACAAAAATTATCTTTCAAAAAATAAGCAATTTAACTGCACATTTTTTAAATGGCGGAATGCCGACATTGCTGAAAATTGCGATATTTTTTTCAACCTAATTTTTTCTATGAAAACTCCATTCCAGATGAGAAAACTTGTCTAATTCTCATTTTTAAATATGTTTATAAACTATTTAACTTTGCTTTGCCTAACAAAAGCTTGCACTTTAATAGAAAACTTGATTTTTATCATCTAAGTCAGGCACCCACCATACAAAATTGTTGCGATTTGTATGGAGCTGTCATGTTTGTTATGACTCTGGTTTTTTATGTTCAATTAAGCTGCGCGGCTATAGTTCAGAGGGCTCTGATATTGTTGATATTATTTTCATGATGGTTCTGATTATATCTTTTACATAAAATAGGTTTTAGCAATTCATTCATTTTTAAAATTCGTTGCTGAAATCTAAATCGATCTATTGCGTAGATTTGCCAATTTCTTTTCCTGCAAGTTCTATATGCGTATTCCCAGACAATCATGTGCTTGATCGATACCTGATCACAAAAACTGACATGTTTAAAATCTACAGATGACATTGAATAGGTTGAGTAACTCGACAATCAAGAAAAAAATCACAGCTATCAGCAAAAAATATTTCAACACGACACGTAATGATGGCGACCAATGTGATTTTTTAACGGGCTTTTCATATGGACCACAAACGTCTTTTCCGTTAGCGAACACACATTCAGGAGACAAGCGTAGATGTTCAGCTTCCACATCAGAAGGGATGGAGAATGCACTCATTATCAAGGCGCAGAAGAAGCACTTGGTGTAATCCCTCAAGTTGGTGTAAAAAAAACCGCTTTTTACCAATTTAAGAATTTTTCTCTCATCCAGATCCAAATTTTTGAATGTCTTCAGACGGTCGTATTCATGTCTTAAGTTCAACATATTGACTAAAATTTTTATATTACAGTACGTCTTTTATATCAATCCAGGAATTATGAGATGATGGGAATCCAAGCCATTTTACAAACACGCGATCTTTTTTCCGTTTCAAAATCTTCTCTACAAGGTATACATCAGGGTGTCTGACCTTTGCCAATTCTGTTTCATAAAATCCTCCTTGGATAATATTACCTTGATAATCTTCAAGTAAATAGGTCCGCGGTTGGGTTTTCCTTACTGTGCTTATCTTGAATATTTCTGTCGACCAATTCGGAGTGTAACCTTTTTCGAACACATGTTTGTACTTGCTTATTCGCACATGATTACCGATTCTATATTTAGGTCTTGACGTAACCTTCAGTTTGCGGTAGGCGTCGCCAAGAATCTGTACCTCATTTGAAGGACCAACATCTACAGGGCGCATTTTTATGGTTCGATGTTTGGTCCTATTGTATTTATTTATTAGACCTTTTAGTAGCCCAGTCCACTTATAGTTCCCGTTCATACTAAACTCCCGCCACATCATATTTTTCAAAGTTCTGTTAAATCGTTCTACAATTGAGGCTTTTAATGGACTAAAAGTGGAGTAGTGATTGATTTCAAATTTCTTCATCAAATTACGAAATGTTTTATTGAAAAACTCTTTACCAGCATCTGTTTGAAGATTTTTTGGGAAACGTCGCCCATTAAAAATCGTCTGCATAGCTTCGCCAATCACGGCAGCACTTTTATTTTTAACGGGTAAGGCCCAAGCATATTTGGAGAATGTGTCTATTACTGTTAGAAGGAAATTAAAGCCTTTATTCTTAGTTGAATAAGAGCTCATATCCACTAAATCCGCCTGCCATAAGTCATCTATACCACGTATGGTCACACGACGGCGCCTAAAATTTCTTCGAGCTGTCTTATGCAGTTCGTTAATAACCTGTCTTCTACTCATTTCATCATGTGTATAAATAGTGGACTTGTTTGCACGTGTTTTATATAGAAGCCAGTATAAAAAATGATACAGTTTGATCATCCGTTTACCATGATGGTTGCGGGACCGTCAGGAAGCGGAAAGACGACATTTATTGAGTCGTTCCTGGGGAATACATCGTTAATTAACACTCAGATAAAAAAGATTATCTGGTGTAATGCTGAACAACGAGCGATACCATCACAATTACCATTTAAAAATATTGAATATTTAGATTCTATACCGGAAGAATTTATAAACGAAACCAATGAACCTACTTTAATCGTACTAGATGATATGATGCTGAATGCATTTTCAAAGCAGGTTTGTGAACTTTTTACAAAAGGATCACATCATAGGAATTTTTCAGTAATACTAGTAACGCAGAACGTGTTCCATCAGGGTAAGTTTTGTCGGGATATTTCGCTTAACTGTAAGTATATGGTGGTTTTCAAAAACCTCCGCGATAAAAGTCAGTTCCTTCATTTAGCCAAACAGATTTACCCTGAAAATAGTGCAGAGCTAGTGAGAATATATAAAGATATTACTCAAGCTCCACACGGGTATTTGTTAATAGATCTGACTCAGTCTACTAACGATTTATTTAGATTCAGAACAGATATCTTTAATAAAAGATTTGTAACGTGTTATTGTTCAGCGACTGATTTAAACAGTAAAAATGGTGTCACGAGTGAAACGATTGAAGGACAACAAACATATGCTATATGTTCTCAAGAATGCTAGTCCATGTTTAAGAAAGGCTATCATGAAAAATGCAAATCCTGAAGTGATTAAGACTATTTGTGAAATTACATTAAACACGTTGAAGGGGAATCATATGCCAGGCCGTAAAATATTTAACAGTCTATGTAAGTATAAAAAGAGCATGCGAGGATTAGTTGAGGCAAGACGATCTGTTCCTAGACAGCGTAAAATCTTAGTACAGCGAGGCGGTTTTCTACCAATCCTGATAGGAAGTGTACTTTCAGGTGTTATTGGGTCGTTGATTGAAAAATATGCATAGAAAGAGCGCTCTTAATAAAATGCTACTTCTTTCACCAGAAGTGTATGAACAGTTAAAGGGTCAGATAGAAGGTGGAAATGGCTTGTCTATATTCGATAAGACGATACATACCATTTTGAGGAATAAAAAGCTGTCTGACGACGACAAATGGTATAATTATAGGAACACGCTGATAAAGTTTCTTAATGCTAAACGTAAAGGAAGACAGTCTCGTGAAGAAAAATCGCTCTCGTTTACGCCACAAGTAAAGTTAGGAAGTCAGAAAAATTTACGAGACAATGCGACACAGACAAGGATTGCATTCAAAGAGGAAATGTCGACGCAAACCTCCCCGATGAAGAATCCCGACCTATTTTACAGTATGGCCGAAAATGTCTTTGAGACAGGCGACGTGAGTTTACCAAAGTATTATAGTTCCAGTACCGAAGAGATAACACCCCCAAGACGATCACTAACCCCTCGGTTCAAAAGACGATTATATGTAAGCGGTATAGCAAAAACTTTGAAACCGGCTGCAAAGTTTCGCAAAACTACACCCGAAGTCAAAAACATGGAAAAAGAATATCGGATTATAACGGCTGATGACGGTATAACTCAGTATACTATACCAAATGAGATGGATGTTGATGAAGCGGCACAGCTTATAGAAGAACTAGAGCAGGGAGAAGGGGGGGATAAATCAGTACAGAGAAGCCCTACCAAACAAACTATATTAAAGCCTTCACGACTAGAATTTCCTTCATTAAGTACAGACGATCGGTACCCTGTACCCGGACGTTTAAAAAGAAGAACGGAACGGGCCGGAAGTGCACCAAATATTTTCTGGGAAAGAGTTTAAAAATGCCTATAAACATAAGAGAAAACGATTTTTACATATGCCTTCTAAGCAACAATTCCATGCGCATATGCAATGAAAATACACTGTCAGCCTTCACGAATATGCTTCCTAGTGCCTGTAAGTTGGACGGCGGCTGGAGTGTCGGAATGAAAAAAGATGAAAAAGTGAAAGGTACTACTAAAAAGGTGAAGAGAGCTGCTACAGATGTACTAAAGATTAAAGCTCTTGTAAAAAAAGTGCATGGTTTTCTATTTATCTTAATTGGAGTTACCAGCAGTTATTAAATTTATGTTACAATAAACATGATATGAACTTTTCTACTTTCTTATCTTCGTTTAACGCCGCAGTTGATCCCTATTGGGCTGCTCATACCTTTGCAGATTTTAAAGAGGGTTTGTATAACAGCTTGGTAACTGATTCAACTACTCGAAATATCCCTGATACCAGCAAAGATGAACGACCTTATAGAGCGGAAGATTTCTCTTTGCACATTTATCAGGATTGTCAAATATGGCACTTCACTCGTTCAAAATAATAATTCAAAACTCTTTGTTTTCGTATCGCTTTATTAATTCAACCTCTTCGCGTTACATCCAACATTCGACTGTCTCTTTTATCTTCCGTCTTGCCAGTCTGTCACTCTAGTCTTCGGTGTTGCCAGTGTGACAGCTCGGCCCTTCCTGATAGTTCGCCGTCCCGGCGCCTAGCTCATCGTCTTCGGTATCTCCCTCGTCGACTCCTGGCTCTTCCAACTCAGGTGAGAGCTGACACCATGGCTTGATTCTATCCGTGGCGAATACGGACTCGAACCTCCTTCGATTACGCTGGCCTCCCTCTACATCTCTCACCAAATATCGGTCGCGATCCAGAACTTTTGCAATGACGTACGGGCCTTTAAACCTCGGTTCCAGTTTTCGCGATTCCCCTGTAGCTGGTACCACGTTGTCTACCATCACTAGTTCTCCTTCTTGGTATACCTTCGGAGCGCGATGTGATGCGTCGAAACGGTTCTTCCACCGTTGTCGTTGTTTTTCTATGTTCTTCGCTGCTTCGACTCTTTTTGATGCGATATCGACAATGTCCAAATTTTCCTCTTGTAAGGCCTCCACCAGTTTGTTTCTCATTACGTCCGTCAATTGGAAATCAAAAACCAATTCATTTGGTGAAAAATCTGTAGTCGCATTTTTCTGTGAATTAATACTCCACTGAAGTTCGCGCAGATGAGTGTCCCACGCTGAGGTGTTCTCTGCCGTAGTACATAAATAATTTAATATGGACTGATTTGCCCGCTCGATCTGTCCGTTCGCTCGTGGAGTGCGTACTGCCGTCTTTATATGCTCAATCAGATTTTTCTCACAATATTCCTGGAAGAGCTTCGAAGTGTAGGCCGTACCTCGATCAGTTACAATCCTAGTCGGCAGCCCAAAGTATGTGGTGAGCTCGTTCAGCATGTTGATCACGGGTTGTGACTTCGTCGTCCTCACGGCCTTGACGATGAGATACTTGGTAAATGCATCTGATACTCCTATTATGTAGCAATTCCCATTGCGACTTCGTTTGAAGGGACCAAGATGATCTATATGCAGCGTATGGAACGGTATGGGAATCAGATTACCTATGTGTAATTGTCCTTCCGGTTTCCCCGCAACACGTTTATTATAGCAGCATTCGATGCACGCAGCCAGGTAACTCTTTACATAGTTTCTCATCCTAGGGAACCAGAAGTGGGTTCGGATCTGCTGCAATGTTTTTTCCAACGCAAAGTGTCCACGTTCGTCGTGGCAACTCCTTACAATCCGCCACCTTACAGCTGATGGTACTACCCACAACAAGTTTCCTTCCACTCGGCGATAAAGACAATTTTTCTTTAAGCAATAATCCTGCTTCAGCATCTTCAACTGATCGGACGCAATATTCCCACGAAGAATCTCCGAAATTTCTAGCAGCTTGCCATCTTGTAGCTGCATGGTCATCAGCCAATCGTCGGGACTGCTTTCGATTCTCAGTATGACATCCTCCATTACAATTTTTACCGGTCTCGCTGGTTCGTATGGGGCCCTGCTTAATGCATCCACATGAGGTATTTGGATGCCTGGTCTATGTACCACCTCAAAATCAAATTCCAACAATTTTAGCCACCAACGAGCGATCCTCGGAACTAAAGGAGTCGTTGCTTTGGTTTTGCTTACAGCTGCACAGTCAGTTACCACTCGAAAAGTCTTCCCAATCAAATAGATCTTAAACCGTTCCAATGATTCCACAATCGCCAGTACTTCAAGCTCGTGGCTATGATATACCTGCTCTGCCTCCGTACAACGTCTACTATAGTAGAAAACCGGTTTCCATTAGTTTTTCTCCGCCTTCTGCATAAGCACTCCAGCCAGACCTGTACTTGAAGCATCCGTATGTACCTCATGCTCTTTCTGCATATCGTATAGTTCTAATATCGGTTCGGCACACAAATTTTCGCGGAGCAGTCTGAACACACTGTCGCACTCTTTGGTCCATTCGAACTTCACGTTACCCTTAGTTTTCAGAAGGTCGGTTATTGGTCTCGCAATCTCCGCGTAATTTCTGACGAACTTCCGGAAGAATCCCGTTAGTCCAAGGAATCTTCGTACTTCGTGTACATCGGATGGTCTTGCAAAACATCTTATAGCATCTGTTTTTTCCTCACCAGGCATGATTCCTTCTGCTGAGATCCGGTGTCCCAAGAATATAACCTCAGTTTCTAGGAATTTGCACTTACTGCGTTTGAACGTTAGCCCCGCTTCCTGGATAATCTTTAGAAATTATTTCAGTTTCTCAATTCCCTGTTCGATGGTGACGCTTGATAAAATAATGTCGTCCAAATACGCTATCGCTTCTCCGGGTTTCATTTTCCGAACCAAACCGTTGATCATGTCTTGGAAGACTGCTGGTGCTGTCGCGATTCCAAACGGCATCTTGTTAAATTCAAACTGACCTTCGTTCGTAACAATGGCGGTATATTTACGGGCTGATTCAACGATGGGAATCTGATAATATCCTGACATCAAATCCAGTACCGTAAAATACTTATTCCCCGCTAGAGACGCTAATTGTTCTTCAACTACGGGCATCGGGAACTGACGCTTTACGATAATTGAATTCATCGCCCTGTAGTCTACACATAATCGGTCACCTCCATCTTGTTTCTTCACGAGGACGATCGGCGAAGCATACTCGGACTCACTGAGCCGAATGATGTTGTTTTCCAATAACTCTGCTATCATTCTACGAACCGTTTCCCTCTTAGGAAAGGGAACGTGATTTGGTCGTGCTCTGATCGGGGTATCCGACTTTAGCTGAATATCCATTTTAGTAGTTTTACATTCCCCAAGTTGCTTCAAATTCTCTGCAAAACAAGTCCGGAAGGAATCGAGTACTGATCTCAACGCTTCGCTGTATTCGGGTGACAGATGCTCTCCAATTCCGACTTTTGGTGCCGCTTCGATTCTGCAGACACCTGCCTCCATCACGAGCCGGTATCCTTCCTGGCACAGCACATCCCTTCCCAGTAATATCTCCGTTGACATCATCTCATCCGCGACGCAGTATAAGTTGACCTCGAAACTATTTCCGTCGATTTCCATAGCTGTTTTTTGCTGCCATTCGCAATTATACACGCCGCCCGCAAATCCTCTCAGCTGCACTGAGGCGCACTTACAGATTTCGCCCAATTCTATCGCAGTCATCTTCTTAATTAAGGACTTATCGCTCCCCGGGTCCACAAAAGCCGTTAACTGTACTTGATTTTCTGTTACGAATACTTTTTTCTTTGCTCCTGACTGGTCAACCTGTTGACAGCTTGTAATCTCACGGACGTCACTGCTGGTTACCACGTTCTTGTTGCACGCTGATGCTATATGATCTGTGCCTTGGCAGTTTTCACAACGTCTCCGTCGCTGTGGTTTTGTGCAATTTCTTGCTATATGCCCAAACTCTCGACAGTTAAAACACCTCGGTCCGATCTTGACCTCTTCTTGTTCCTGTTTCGGGACTATTGGAGCTTTGAACGGGGCAGAACTTCGGACTTCTATCGGCACTTCCGCTCGCTTCGCGTATTTTTCGGTCGATTTTGCCATTGGATATGGTGAATTCTGCACGTATCGATGAATTGCACCCAATAACTCCGATGTGCGTTCGAAAAATACCCCGGCAAGTGCGTTTTGCAGTCCGTTGTGTCTCAATCCGTCCCGAGTATATATAATTATTGATTCTTCCGATAGTCCTCCTTTGGACCCTTTTGCTATCATAGCATACACGTAGGCCTCGAATTCCTCGTTGTTCTCGCGCACCCTCCTTATCATCCCGATGTGGATTTCTGCTTCGCTTTCGCATTGCGGGAAAGCATTCCTCAGCGATTCTTCAAACGGTCGCCACCTTGTGAATATGTCTTGCAGCCCGTCGGACCAAACTTTCGCTGGCCCTTGCAGCTTCGACTGTACCGCCAACACCAACGTCTCGTCGTCCCACTTGTACGCACGCTGAAGCGAACTCACCCGTCGTGTAAACTGATCGGCAGTTAACGATGATCGGCTGTTTGGATTGAATTCTGGTAAGCTTTCTGCGACGTCCCGCACTGTACACCTCCTTCCCGAACACTCGGCTGATCTTCGGTCGTTTTCTAACCTTCCAATCGTTCTCGTTCAAGTAATTCGCGTTCTCTACGTAACAATTCTCGTTCGCATTGAAGCTTATACCGCTCGAATTGCATTTCGGTCATGCCTGACCCAATTTCTGACGGCACATACTCTTGTTGTTGCGTCCGTGTATTTCTCTTTGTGTTTGTGGCTTCTTCCACATTTCTGGGAAACTCATTTCCCGACAGGCCCATATCCACCCATTCGTCGATATGCAGCTTCTGTCTCTTCGCCGCGTAACCCGCTACCCGACAGGGCTGTATCGTTGTATGCGCGATTAACCGGCGACGCACACATTTGTCGATTTGCAGCTTCTGTCTCTTCACCGCGTAACCCGCTATCCGACAGGTCTTTTCCGGTTGATTCCTTTCGGTCCATTATGCGAAACACTGAAAGTATCCCACTTCTGATTTGTCAAATCTGCCACTTCACTCGTTCAAAATAATAATTCAAAACTCTTTGTTTTCGTATCGCTTTATTAATTCAACCTCTTCGCGTTACATCCAACATTCGACTGTCTCTTTTATCTTCCGTCTTGCCAGTCTGTCACTCTAGTCTTCGGTGTTGCCAGTGTGACAGGATAGTGAAGTTGCGGATATTGTTACTTTAGGAGCTCGCGAATATGATTCGTTTCATTATCTTTTCAATAGTATAATTGGACAGATTCCTAGAGAAAAGCGCAATTATAAAGCCCTATTGCGCATGGTAGACTATTACATACCTCCAGCGCTGTGAAAAGTGAAAAGCTCGGGGAAAGTGTCCCGAAGAAGCTTGACTCTTTAGATTTAGAGATAAAAGACTTGAAGATTAAAATAAAGATAAAGTACCCGCTGCCAACGCCAATTAATATTAATGATTTAGTCGGGCTTTTTGTTGCGAATATACAGTTTGATGACGAAACTGAATCTGTTCTAGATCGGAGGAGAAAATCAGGTCAAATTAGGCAAAAAATTATTCAAACTCTAAAAGATTTGGACGCAGAGGCCTCTACCTTTGAGATACCAAACAGGCGTATAATCACGGATAAAAGTATAATATTGAATGTTCCCTATAAAAAAACACCCGAGGGTATCATGTCAACGACAAGAGTGCCTATAGATTTGAAAAAGAAAGACTTATCTGGATTTATTATCGATATATTCTTTCAAACGCCTGTGAAGGAGCGTAATACTAAACTCCTTAGCGAGGAGGTGGGGAATTCGTTTGATAAGGTTTCAGTAGAAGAGAAGAAGAAGGATACTTTAGACAGAATCGCCGATGCTAAACTCCTTACCAATGAGGTGGGGAAGTCGTTTGATAAGATTTCAGTAGAAGAGAAGAAGATGGATACTTTAGAGAGAATCGCCGTATTAGAAGATTCTGTTCTCGAAATAAAGAAAAGATTTCCGCGAGAACTAACAGCTGTAGTTGCCGAGGAATGTAAGGCTTTAGGAATAATCCACATTTACACTGATATCATTCGCCCCCAAATAGTAGGCGACAAATTAGTGAGAAATCTACGTATGATACCTTTGAAAGAGTGCGATAATATCTTTAGATTTGAGCATGTAGAATACTACCCTCTGGAAAAGACTTACATTGACAGTATCTCCATAAAGATAACCGATGATCGGGGTGAACTGATTGACTTCATACCAGGCTTTACCCCAACATTTGTGATGCTTCACTTTAAAAGACAATAAAGTATAAATATTCAGACGTGAATAAAGACTTTCATAGTGTACATTCAAATCGAAATGAATTCATATTACACAAGGTATTATTTAATCCAAAGCGGTGCTGGTTTGTCGGATATAGAGGATCTTTACCGATCTCCACTTATATACCAGCGTGAAAGAGGTATTGTCAGCTTCTTTAGTGGATTACTGCGTTATTTACGGCCTTTAGTCTCCTCAGGAGTAAAAACTATAAAGGAGCAAGCTATAAAGACCGGAAAAACAATATTATCAGAGGCGGGGAGTAAACCTCTCAAAAACATTTTAAAAGAGCAAGGAAACTGATAACAATTACCATTACAGAGCTTACATTGAAAACTTATTGAATTACGGTAGAGATGCATCAACAACACATTTAGAATCCGTAGGATGGTACCTCGACCAAGATGGTATGGAAATGATTGAAGAAGGAAGCAAAAGTGGGCGTCCTAGTGAATTTAATGCAGGATATCTCAAACGATCTGAATTTCTTTCGAAAAGTAATGTGGTAGAGTTTATGGGAAAGATTCATGGTGATTTACTTAATCAGGATAAGTTTCTTCTGAATGGGGTAGATTTTAGACTCTCACTATCCCTGGAAAAACCCGAATTTTATCTATACTCAAAAGAAGACGGACACTCACCGCAAATTAAAATTATAGATGCAACAATGTATATGAATCATGTAACTGTTAACCCCAATATTTTAATGGCACATGAAACTATTCTTCAGCGCTCCAACGTGATATATCCGTACAAGCGTGTCGAAGTAAAAAGTTATACATTACCGGCTAACAGTTCAACACTATCTTTAGATAATGTCATAATCGGACAGCTACCGAACTTGTTAATTTTCGGCATGGTAGATAATGATGCCTACAGCGGTAAACAGACGAAGAATCCGTTTAACTTTAAACACAATAATATCACACGATTCAATTTATCCGTCAATGGAGTACAAGTTCCGAACCTGGCTTTAGAGTTTGATTACTCTCAGGAAAAACCTATAAGTACACGGGGATACCTTTCACTATTTAAGGGAACAGGCATTCATTACTTCGACAAAGGCAATCAAATCTCTAAGGAATTCTTCGATAATGGATGCTTTTTAATGGCGTTCGATTTAACTGCAGACAATTCATACGGGTCATCTTGTGGCAGTTTATTAAATCAAGGAACAGTGAGGATCGAGGGAAGGTTTAAGAAAGCGCTGGAAAAAAGTGTAACTTGTATAGTATATGCCGAGTATGATGGAAGTCTTGAAATAGACAAACTTCGTGGAGTTCATACTGATTTTTAAAAAGTATAAATATAGCCTTTTAATCTCGCACTCTTCATATTACTCAGCAGACGGAGAAGAACAAACATGGCCTATTGTGTTGTAAATGTCGAATATTTTAATGAAGGTAATCTAACCTTCTTTAAAAAGGTTTCATTTGCCGGTTTCTCATCACAAAATAAATTATTCTCGAAGGAAATAACGTATAAATATCCCACATCATCGGCTACCACAACAGATCAGACAGGGGCATTTGGGAATTTGGAACTTAGCAAAATTTGCAACCGTTTTTGTTTATACCGCTACAACAAAGGAATTCTTAGAAAGTTACACCACCAGTCACACCAAGATCATTGGCATTGATGCTATAGCTTCGAAAGAGCAGATATGAACACGATCGAACTTGTTAAAACATTGAGGAAAAACACAACCACAAGGAGATTTTTCAAAGGCGTATTCCCATGCGATCGTTTACCTTATAAAATTAAAAAGCCAGCATGTGTTATTGCAAATACCGACCCCGCCAACAAAAAAGGCGTTCATTGGGTAGCATTTTATTTCCCGAGGACAGGCCCTGCTGAATTTTTTGACTCCTTTGGTAGATACCCCAACAATAAATATTTTAAAAGATTTTTGCATACCAACTCTAAGGTTTTTATAAATAACAAAAAACGATTACAGAGTGTATACTCTTCGACATGCGGAAACTACTGCTGCGTATACATATTGTTACGTGTAAGCCTGGCAACCGCGCAACCGTGCAACTCGATCGTTTCACATAATGAAAACAACAACAACCGAATACCTAGTTGCAAAATAACCCAATCAGAAACCTAGCTGAAGATAAGGCGAAACAATCTCTCTTCTTATCGAATGCTCTCCAATATACTATAATCCTCTGCACACACCACTGAACGAAGATCGAAATCGAAGGCTCTGAACCTTTCGAGAAGATTCCACAACTGAACGAACGTTTAAGTACACCGGTGAACATTCAAGACTGCAACCGCCTAGTATATAAGCAGGTGAACCGTTCAGCGAAGACACAGTAATTTTGATTACGTCGACTGTGACAGCCAGCGGGTACACGCGACCGCGTTGAGAGAGAACGAAAGTGAACGAGTCAAGCGATATATGGTATAAGCGGGTGGTATTGCCATACAGTGCGAATTATTGTGCGAATAGAGTTTAAAGTGCGATTAATAAATAATCACTTATTTTTATTTTAACCGAATTGTGTTTTACTTGAAATCCCGGCGAACCCCTAGCTCGCAACAATTGGTGTCAGAAGTGGGATTTCAAGGATTAATTCGGGTTGAAATCGCGAACGGACAAAGTGAGAATTTTGTGCGCTGTGAAGTGAAGTTAAAAATTCTCGAACGGACAGGGAGAATTTTGTGAAATCGAACAATCTAGAGTGATCTAGTGAGCGGTATCTTGAATTAGTAAAGTGGAAAGTTCTCATACGGACAAAAAGAGAATTTGAGAGAATTTGTATCGCGGAAAAATCTTTAACGGACAAATAAAAGATAGTGAAAATGCCGCGTTATTTAAAAGACTTAAAACTAATGAAGCTGAAGGAAGAGCTCGGTAAACAGGAATTATCAACAACTGGAAACAAGTCTGAACTTGTCAGCCGAATGATCGAAGCACTTGAGGCTGAAGGTAAAAACGCAGACAATTTCGAGTTTCCAATCGAAGAAGCTCGCGCAGCAAGTAGTGATGAGTGTGCTGAAACATTAGACTCTCTTAGACAGTTAATGCAAATGATGAACCAACAAAGTCAGAAATTAGACCAAACCTCAACGGACATCAATCAGAAAATGGACCACCAAAGTCAACAACACATTCAACTATCAACAGACCTCAACCAGAAACTAGACCACCAAAGTCAACTGTCAGCAGACCTTAACAAGAAGTTGGATCAGACATCAACTGACCTTAACGAGAAGCTAGACCAGACTTCGAAGGACCTCAACCAAAAATTGGAGCTGCAAAATAATAAAATAGACACCATGGGTAAAGCAATAGAAGAAAATGTAGAAAAGAAACTTCGAACTTTTGAAAATCAAATAACCGAGAAGACATCAGCGATTGTAGAAGAAGTTGAACGCTTAAAAAGGGACTTTGATAACGTGAAAGCAACTGGGGTCATCAAGACAGAACATGTTACACACAAAGATCTCAAAGCTCCGATCTTCGATGGACAAACACCGTGGGCTATCTACAAGACCCAATTTGAGGCTGCCGCGAGAAATAATCATTGGAATGATTTGGAACGAGGAACGGCTTTGATATTGGCGCTAAGAGGTCCACCAGCAGAAGTTCTCCAAACAATTCCGCAGGGGCCACAGCAAGATTATTCGACGTTGGTACAGACCTTGGATCTTTATTACGGCAGTAACCACATGCGAGAGATCTACAAGATGCAACTCCACAACCGAAGTCAAAAGGATGGCGAGACATTGCAAGAGCTAGCGCTCGATATAAAACGACTTACGTTGCTTTCATTCCCTAATGTGCAAGGCGAACAACGCAGTGATTTGGCTGTCTTCACATTTAATAATGCCGTACAGGATGAAGAACTACAGTTGTCATTAAAATTGGCAGGAAAGAAAACGATTGGCGAAGCCTTAGTATATGGGCTTACGTTCGAAGCTGCCAAGCAAAGCTCGTGGAGTAACTACCGAGTCCGAAAAATAACAGAAGAGTGTGTATGTCAGAGAACAGAGTACACCAAGCGGAGCGAAGGATCTGGTGCCCCCCGATGTTGGAATTGCGGAAAGGCGGGACACTTAAGTCGGGATTGCAGATCAGCGGATTACACTGGAAGAGCGATACCCCACCATTGCCGCAATGAAAACACAAGGCAATCTTACATGAGTCGGAGATTGGAACACGCTAGGCTCAGCGTTCTCCGATGTTGGCATTGCGGACAGGACGGTCATTTACGGCGTGATTGTTGGCATCTAAGAAGAAACAGGAATAATTACGATGAGCACACTTCGAAACAACCACTATCCAATAGCTGTAATGATGGGGAAATAACTGTTGACACCGATTGCCGGTGGAAAGGAACCGAAAAACAAGGCAAACGCCGCGGAGCGATGCGATGTTGGAACTGTGGACTAGAAGAACACTTAAGGATTGATTGTCGGAAGCCGAAGAGAACGCCGAATTATTGTTCGGATTGTACTGCCGAACAAAGGAGTACCAGAGGCGCAAAGCTACAGAGCCAATTAGAAGAGACGCAAATTGGCTGGTGAAATCAACATCAGCATATTGTGATGCAGAATAGTCAACAAGACAAAGAGGTCGTGGGGAACTTGCGACGATTAAAAGTTTGTGATCGATAGCAGGCAAAACATTACCAAACTCGGGACAAAATCTGTTCAACAACAAATCACCAGAATGCAGAGCATTGTCAACGAGCGAAATCCTCCAGCTACAGAGATGGCGATCTAGTATTGTTGTACGGCACTCGAAGACAGAGGTAAACATCGTCAAAACATCAGTGCAACGGTAAAGGAAGGCATCGAGTCAGCACGCAACTAAAGGAGGGAGTACCACGGACCAAAATGAAAAATGACGTCACTGACGAGGGCGCTACTCTGTTCGGGACGAACAGAAACTAAGGAGGGAGTAATGTTACGTGTAAGCCTGGCAACCGCGCAACCGTACAACTCGATCGTTACACATAATGAAAACAACAACAACCGAATACCTAGTTGCAAAATAACCCAATTAGAAATAAGGCGAAACGGCACGGTTGTATCTCTCTTCTTATCGAATGCTCTCCAATATACTAGAGTCCTCTGCACACACCACTGAACGAAGATCGAAATCGAAGGCTCTGAAGCTTTCGAGAAGTTTCCACAACTGAACGAACGTTCAAGTACACCGGTGAACATTCAAGACTGCAACCGCCTAGTATATAAGCAGGTGAAGCGTTCAGCGAAGACACAGTAATTTTGATTAAGTCGACTGCGACAGCCAGCGAGTATACGCGACCGTGTTGAGAGAAAACGAAAGTGAACGAGTCAAGCGATATATGGTATAAGCGGGCGGTACTGCCATACAGTGCGAATTATTGTGCGATTATAATTCTGTGAATTAAAGTGCGGATAAATAAATTATCACTTATTTTTTATTTTAACCGAATTGTGTTTTACTTGAAATCCCGGCGAACCCCTAGCTCGCAACAATATTATAATAGTACAAAGAAATATAATAGATATTTATCGATATCTCATTATTTTTGCTCTTCACTAACCTTTAATTATTATAAATTCAAACATTCATTTAATAAGGCATTCGCCATTAGTACCTATATACCTACGTATTTTGTTTGCTCGTCATTAACATTCGTCATATTTAAATATTCTTTAAAAAAAACAAGCCTGAATTTACTTCATAACTTTGACTTCCTGTATCCTGTTAGCGAATTCTGTAACAGTAATTTTTCGTTCGATTTGCCTGATATTCTGTTTTTTAAGTGCAAATATTGAAACATTAATGTGCATAATGTTAAGCTCCTAACTTGAAGAATCGTTAATACGTGTTTTAAGGACTTTGGTATAAGAGGTACTGGAAGGAGTGAAATGATATCGCCCCTTAACGAACTTAGTCTTACAAAACGCATTTGATCGTGAAAAAATGTGACCGTCATCCGCTCCTGAGCTCTCCTGCCAACAAACGAACGGACAAGCATTTTTGGAGTTTTTGGTCATAGCTTTATATATATTTTTTCAAATGGCTCCACAGTCAAAAATCTAAATAAGTTCCAAGTTTCAACTTTCTTTTGTAAGCGGTTGCTCATGCTCCCTCCCCTTTCCTCCATCTTATCTGCAGTCTCAGTGGCGGTCATAGGGGGGGGGCATGGGGGCCATGCCCCCCCCCCCCCCCTAACAGATTCGTCACCCATGATTACTTTATCACATCTGCTTTAAAGAAAAATTATATCAGACTATTAGATTAATAGATACACTTAATAAAGTATAATGCAATTAAATATGATTTCCTCTTATGTCTTTCTTTAATCTTTAATATTTCATTTGGAAAGTAATAAAATTTCGAATATAAATCCATATATATAATCGATCTTTGGTTTATGTTAAGGATGTAGCTTTTACTGTTTGAAACTAATTTTGAAAAATTTGGATTTTGATTATGCTTGGACAATTTTCATTATGTGTTCTAATAATTTTCCCATATTTGGATGAATTTGAAATCTACTCTGCTAAAAAGGGTAGTTCAAACCGTAATCAAAGCTAATCACTCAATTTAAAAAATATTAATTTTTTTCACAGCTCCCATCGCAATGGCTCGAACTAGTTTAAAAAAAATACATTTTAAGTTTCATCTCGATAATGTATGGGGAATACGTGCCTCAAGAGCCTTAAAGAAACCAAAATTGTGTAAGATTCCGTAAACTCCCAAGATATCGACATAGGGCCTATATAGTATCATTCTTTGGGTGATATAATTCTAAATATATAGGTGGTTGGTGTACCATCGAAAATGCCATCTAGTGCTTAAATTCAGCAATTGAAGTTTTTCTTAAAAAATCAATTTTTAAGCGTAACTTTGTAACGGTAACAATACGAAGTTAGTGTCATAGGCAGATGCTCAATGTTATGAGAAAAAGAAAAAAGTCCTTCAGCAAGGCCGAAAAAGATGATTTTTGACATTTAATCACTAATCCGTAATAGTTTTTATTTCGTACTTGGTGAAGGACTTTCTGAGCCGTTTTGTCTTTCTATAAAATAATATTGAGCGTTAGAAATCAGATATTTTTGCCGACGACACGAACTTCGTATTATTAACCATTATCAAAATACAGTCGAAACCGATTATATATAAAAAAACTTCACTTTCTCATTACGACCACTAGATGGTATTTCCGATGGTACATAACCTATATATTTAGAATTACAATCATCCCCAGAATAATATTATTTGGCCATTTTGTCAATACATCGGGAACCATTTTTCGGAAGCTCAAATTTGTTTTTTTTCTGATCGGGATGAAACTTAAAACATATATTTTTTACACTAATTAGGACCATAATAAGAGGTACCGCGGAAAAAATGTCTGGGAAAAAATTTTTCAATACAAAGAAAGCTCTGAAATTATCTGTCACCACAACTACCTGTATAAAATATTACAAAATTTAAAATTGCATGATAATGCAAGCTTTCGACTCTTGTTCATTCAATTTAAATTTCCTCCTTTCCAAAAGTTAACTCTTACAAAATAAATTAGAAATTTTATCACCATAGTCGTTGTAAAACAAATGTTTTCAGAGCGTTCAAAATCTACTTGCCAAAATTTTACGATTTAAATCAGGTATAAGATACTGCTTATGAAGTTATAATAATTGAAAATAGTTTTTGAGAATTTCCGACTTTTGCTTTTTAAATTTTTAAATTAGGGGAGTAGGTTAGGTTAGGTTATGGTGGCAGTCATCTAAACTATAGATCGATATATACAAATTACATTGACATAAAATATTATTTTGTAGATTTTAAGTATTGTAGGGTAACTTAATAACTGGGGTGATCACTTCTTCACAGCTAATTTACATCCAAAGATTTCAATCTAAATTTGGTAAAATCTCGAAATTCTAACAAAACTCTTAAAATCTACTAGATTTCTCATACATGTGAGATATCTCTGTCTGTTTGGGCTTCTAAATTTTGTCGAAATCAAAACCGACATCGGCTTCTACTGAATTTCTACTTATGTTCACCAAACTTTGGAAACAATTGATTTTATTTTCTAGTTCCTGCTATTCAATTTTCTATTACCAAAAGACTTAAAATCATACAACACAGGTTCAAATTTTCGATATCATACAATCAGCTGAGCTGATAAATTGAACGATTTTAAAGAAATCCCTTCAGAGTAATATTAATGCTTTTTAATTTTCTGAAATTCGGTTGTCAAAATCAGTAAATACCAACCGCAGCGACCATAGATAGTATTTGCACAATTTCCATCCACGCTGAATTAACGGCAACTGCACCAATTTTCTATACAGTATCTACTGAACTTCAATGGCCCCCCCCCTTGGAAAAGCAATATGACCGCCACTGCGCAGTCTCCAAAAAGTCACCACTCTACCCTGTCTACCCACTTAAAAAATTTCAATTCAATAGATCAAAGGGGTTGTGAGATACTCGCATTCGAACACGCATGGCGGGAAATTTTGAGGTCTAGTAGTAGTTAAACGAAAATTTAAAATATCAGGGTAGGGGAATCGTTCGCATTCAAGAAAGCTTTCTAGTACGAAAACAGTAACCTCCTTACACTTCCCCCAAAGTCGCTTTCATTGCCCACAAGTAACGGATCAGACAATGTTAGAGAGTTGTCTCTCTATTAGTACTTACTCTGTGGCTACGGTCGAAAATAGCGTTGGGGTTTGAAACGAGAAGTAATCAAAAACAGTCATCGCGGGACAACGCACCAGCGGCGCCCTAGATTTTAAGGTAGAGTTGTGTAGGTTAGCGGAACCAGTTAGGAGGAACTAGTAAGTTCAACATATCATTGGATTATTTTTTTCATATATTTTATTTTTTTTGGATTAACTTTTGCCTATATTATATTAGCTCTATTAATTTTTCTTAATTTCAATATATTGTTACATGTAAACCTGGCAACCGCGCAACT
The DNA here is from genome assembly GCA_951812415.1 of Beris morrisii. Classification (NCBI taxonomy): domain Eukaryota; kingdom Metazoa; phylum Arthropoda; class Insecta; order Diptera; family Stratiomyidae; genus Beris; species Beris morrisii. The sequence continues at coordinate 11,000,044 of OX638314.1, read as the reverse complement.
CGATTAGTTTCGCATAGCAGCAACAACCGAATACCTAGCTGCAAAGTAACCCAATCAGAAACCTAGTTGAAGTGTATAAGGCGGCGGAGCAACTCGATTGTATCTCCCTTCTAATCGAATGTTAATGCATGTACTAGAGCTGCGTAGAAGATCAAAATCAAAAGGTCTAAAGCTTTCGAGTACCGTCCCCATACATCACCGAGCGAACATTCAAGAACACTCTCGGCTACAGCCAAGTAGTATAAAAGCAGACGAAGCTTTCAGCGAGGGACATAGTAACTTTTATTACGTCTGTGACAGCCAGCGTGTATACGCGACCGTGTTGGTAGAAAGCGAAAGTGATCAAGTCAAGCGATATATATGCGGGCGGTATTGCCATACAGTGCGAATTTTTTATTCCTCTGATCTTTAAAAGAGTTATTCCAAATCGACTTCTGGCGAAGCATTCATGGCCAGCGCGGACAGCTCTTCAACGAACACTCTTGACAAAGCGTCAGATACTACGTTTTGGCTACCCTTTCGGTGTTCGATTTTGAAGTCGAAAGCTTGTAATTTCAACGACCATCTAGCGAGCCTTCCGCTCAAATCCTTTTGGCTCATAAGCCACTTGAGGCTGGCATGATCGGTGATTATGGTGAAGGGCAATCCTTCAACATACGCGCGGAATTTCTTCACACATATTATAGCAGCCAAGCATTCTAGCGCGGTGATGCTATAATTGCGTTGAGCGCATTGGCGGATCCAGGGGGGGGCGGTGGGGGCGGCCGCCCCCCCCCCTTTCTAAACAATATTTTCCATATTTCCTCAAATTTGTATACTCTAGATGAAACCTGAGAGTATTATAAGGTTAATCCAGCTCAAAAGTTTGTATCATCTAGAACTGAACCTCGGACCAGCTTAGATCACGTACTACTTGCAATTCAATGAGAATAGAGTAGAAAAGGAACAAAGGAACCAGACTAAATTAATAGAACATGATAAACGCATCATAGGCAGCACTCAAAAAACAAAAGTGGAGTGAAAAGCATAAAACAATAAATATTATTTGTCTTTAAAAGTTACAAATACCAAGTGTGCTAAATTCGTGGCCACCACTGTATGTATCATTTTGTAGTCAATTGTCTTTCGTCTTTGTCTCTATGTAATTTTGTTCGTGCTTTATCCATTCCAAACAAAATAAAGGCGAGCGATAGAAAATCATAAAAATTCTAATACTTACTTAGATTTCGATCAAGATCGACAGAAAGAAAGAATCAGTGAATAAATTCGAAAGTTGCTATTACAAGTTTTTTGTTTATATAATTTTTTTACTTTTAAATTGTGAGTATAATAATAATTATTAGATTTGTGATATAGTGTGAAAATTTATGAAGTTGCTACCTATTTTTTGTATTGTTTATAGAATTATTATTAAAAAATTACAAGACAGTTTTACAAAAGTCGATGTATTTATCATTTTATTCGAAATTTACGAGGGCGGTTTGATAATGACATCCAAAAATCGAGAAAACATAATTTTTTCGGAAAAAAATTTATTTTATTTTTTAACGTAGTCTTCTTTTAGCTCGATACACTTAGTCCAGCGTTTCTCCAATTTTTTGATCCCTACCAAATAATATGATTTGTCCAACCCTTCAAAATAGGCGTTGGTTTCACTTATGACGTCAGTATTCGTGGTAAATCTCTTTCCATCAAGTCATTTTTTCAAGTAATAAAAAGTCACAGAGTACAAAATCTGGAGAATACGGTGGGTGAGGGAGCAATTCGTACCGTAATACAAACAGTTTTGCCGTTCCAATAGCGGACTTGTGAGCCGGAGCGTTGTCGTGATGAAACAACACTTTTTTCTTCGCCAAATGAGACCGTTTTTCCTTGATTTCAGCATCCAATGGAACCAATAGTTGGAACGCTACATTCGTGTTAAGTGCGAATCCCTTTGACGTGTGTCTAAACACCGCCATCGACTCAAATCTACGCGGTTCTCGAATTGAGTTGCGTACTAACGCGAATGTGCCATTTCCACTTACGCATACGCACTACATCGCGGCATCCAATGTTCATGAAGGCGATAGTGGAAACGCAGCATTACGTTGATCATAATTTCTTGAATATATTAAGTTGTTGCAGATGAAATATCGTTTTTGGTAGTGCAATTTCAAACAACTGTAACTTTTATAAAACTTAATTTTATTAATCAAAATAGGCACCAGCACATGAAATACACTTCTCCCAACGAGATACAAGTGAATTTATGTCAGTTTCGTAGAAGTCCGACTTTCTAGAGCGAAGAAAGTCCTCGAAGGCACTTTTGATGGCTGCTTCATTATCGAATTTTTTGTTCGCCAAAAAATGATCCAATTGTTTAAAAAATTGGTAGTCGGTTGGCGAAAGGTCTGGTGAATATGGTGGATAAGGAAGAATCTCATACTGCAACTCGTTTAATTTTTGGACCGTTATTCTTGAAACATGAGGCCGTGCGTTGTCATGAAGCAGTATAACTCCATCTCTGTTGATCAATCTAGCTCGTTGAACATTCAATTTCTGATGGATTTCATCGAGTTGGGCGCGATACGTCTCTGCATTAATGGTTTCATCAAGCTTCAAAAAGGAATAGTGAATAACTCCAGCGGCAGACCATCAAACAGTCACCATTATCTTCTTCGGATGTTAGAGAAGATAAAGTTTCGGTTTATAATTCAGAGAGATTCCTTAAGTCCTTCGGGTAGCTCCCATACAAAAAGTTTTTTAAACACGTGTTCGAGAAAATTGGCTCATAGCTTCAGAACGGTTTAAGGTGCGACTTTGAAATTTTGTATGTAATGATTTTTCAATAGTTGAAGTTAAAGTTATGATTATGAAAAAAATTCTATTAGTTCGTCATGTATCTGCCATATCTTCATCATCAACATCAATGGCGCGACAGCCCAAATCGGACCCTGGCCTCCTGATACAAATGCAAATACAAATATCTTGTCTTCACTCAATTTTCGAAACTATAACTCAAGAAATCGTTCAGCCACGAATTCGAAATATGTACTGTAAAAATTAGTTCTAAATACAGGAAAAACTACATGCGCACTCCTTATCCCTCTTTATCCCGAACCGCAATGTAAATCGAAGTTCAATATTACATCTAGACCATCATACGATTGGCTTGAAGCAGTATGTTTATTAATAGTCTTTAAATATTTTAAAAATTAATCAACATATGTATCGAAGAAAAGTAATATTATGTAAATATTATTACAATATATATTATATACCTACTTACTTCATAGTTTTTTGTATTACCAAGATAATGATCAAAATCACATAAGGTTAGTTCGTGGCAGTTATACAATAATGCTAAGGTGCAATTAATATCTTCCCAGTCACCCGATCTCAAGGTAATCAAAATTTTAAAGAATATAGCTAAGGCATCAACCTTTTCATTGGTCCTCGTAAGTATCTTTATTCCATGATCGAAATAGTCCCCATAATGTCCATTTCACATACTAAACAAAATTGGGACCGGTGTCCTTATTGCATCACTTCACATACAAACATATGGGGACCGTCCCAGTATCTACCAAATGTCCCCATATGTTCCTTTAGACTTCAGAAATGGGTTGAAATGGTCCCCATATTGCTTCATTTTACATACATATATATATATATATATATATATATATATATATATATATGAATATAAATGAACCGCCCCTCCCTTTGAAAATTCCTGGATCCGCCGCTGGTTGAGCGTCGTTCAATTTTTGCGACACGTATGCTATCGGTTGCTCCTCTCCTTCACTACCGACCTGACACAGCACTCTACCTACTCTGGTGATGCTGGCGTCACATTGTATGAGAAAAGGCTTCGTGAAATTGGGGTTATGCAAAACAGGGGCGGTAGTAAGTGTAGTTTTTAATGCCTCGAAAGCGTCTTGTGCTTCATCGGTCTATTTCAGCCTTGCGGTCCGTTTCTTAGACAATCGGTAATGGGTGCAGCTAATGCCGAGAAGTTTTGTATAAATCTTCGGTATCATCCTGTCATCCCCAAAAATCTTCTGACCTGTTTCAGGGTAGTGGGTACGGGAAAATCGGCTATAGCGGCTACTTTGTCATTATCTGCCTTTAGCACACCGTCTCCTACAATATAGCCTAGATATTTGACGTCAGTCATGCAAAAATGGCTCTTAGCTGTATTTATTGTGAGGCCGGCTGCTTTCAATCTTTCAGCAATTTCTTGCAACAAATCTACACAAATACTCGCTCCCTTGAATCGACTGACAGGGGTTTCGTCACCTTATGCATTAACTGACACATTCTTTATGGAGCATTACATAAGCCAAAAAGCATGGCTGTAAAGTGATAAAGTGGCCTGCCCGGCACGGTAAGAGCTGTTTTCTCTCTAGATTTGGGCTCTCAGGGGATCTGCCAGAACGCGTCTTTCAAATCTATGGAAGAAATGTAGCGCGTCTTACAGTCGGCTTAGGAGTCCATCGATACGTGGCAAAGGATAGCCGTACTTGATCGTTACGGCATTAAACTTACGAGAATCTAAGCAGAGACAAACCTTACCAGGTTTTTTTGCTAACACTACTGCTGTTCAAAAACTAATCACTTGACACTAATTTCGAACTTGTAATTTGACTGAAATTGAACTGAAATTGATTGAAACGAACTGAAACTGACTGAAACGAACTGACGCGATTGGTCTTGATATTATACACACACTGAACTTTATTAGTAATTAACTTAGCCTATATATACAAAATTTCCTAAACTAAAGAATGCTTATTTAGCAGTATGCAACGTTTATAAAAATGGAATCGGTTCAGGTATCAAAGTTGCAATTCCCATCACCTGAAATATGCACAGGTAATTTGCTACCTTTGTGTCTAGACACAACGTCCGCAAATCACACGTCCAACATATTTCACCTGATGTGAATTTTACATTTTTTGTGCTACTGTTGATACTTAAATTATGCGAGTACATAATTTCTAAAGGTGAAATATGAATCATCTTTTTTACCTCCTCTAGTTTATTGTACGCTCCGAGAAAGTTGGTGGCGTTATCGCAATAGATATTCCGTGAATTGCCTCTTCGACCGAAGAATCGTTTTAGCGCACCCAGGAAACCTTCTGTTGTCAGATCTGATACAACCTCCAGATGGACTGCTTTTGTAGCAAAACAGCAAAATACCGCTATATAAGATTTTTGTGGTCTCTTACCGCGGATTTTGAAGTGTATCCAGATTGGTACGCAGAAATCCACTCCAGCATTGTAGAACGGTCGATTTTGTTGTATTCTAGTTGCGGGAAGGTTTCCCATTAGTTGTGAGCATAGCACTGGTTTTGCTCTGACGCAGCGAACGCATTGTTGTACGACTGATCGAGTAAGAAATTTTCCTTTCAATGGCCAGAAACGTTGACGAATTATTCCCAGCATTGTTTGAGGTCCTGCATGCAAGTTGTAATTGTGTGTGTCCAGTGCTAATATACGCGTAAAAGGGTGATGCTGTGGCAATAGCATTGGATGTTTTGCGTCGAATGGTATATTTGCTGCTTCTATTCTTCCTCCTACTCGAAGAATCTGATTATGGTCGATAAACGGTGTGAGACTGGCTAGGCGGCTGTGTTGTTCCACTTGACCATTTCTTCTTAGTTGTTTGATTTCGTCTTTAAATTCTCTATTTTGCATATGTTGTATGATTTTCATTTGTGCGTCGTTTAATTCTTCAGCGGTGAGCTGTCCTAGTTTGCGTTGATGTGAAGTTCGCAGGTTCCTCGTAAATCGTTGGATATATGCTACTATGCGGGTCAAATATTTGAATGAGTTATGGTGATTTATCATGTCTATAACGTGGGGCTGCTGACATGCTGCAATTAAAACACTTTCTCCTTTTTTCTCTAACAAACAGGGCTCTGTTAATTCGTTGGATGCAGGCCACTCCTGTGATGATTTCTTCAAGAAGTCGGGTCCATGATGCTATAAAGAGGAATTTATTAATTGCTTCGGTGTCAGTCCCTTTGATACCAAATCCACTGCGTTTTCCTTGGTGCTCACGTACCCCCAATTTCGGATCTTGCTCAAATTTTGAATCGTGGCTATTCGATTAGCTACGAAGGTCTTGTAAGATGAAGATTCTGCTTTAATCCAGCTCAAGACTACTTGGGAATCGCACCAATAGAATAGTTGATCATCGGCTAGTTGTAAAATTTGTTTAAGGCGATGGGTCATTTGAGCTAGCATTCGTGCAGCACATAACTCAAGTCTTGGTATTGTCTCAGCTTTGGTCGGTGTTACTTTGGATTTTGCACATAATAATCTGACTGCAACCTTTCCTTGGGTATCAGTTGATCGCAGATAAACGGCTATTCCATACGCTTCTTGCGACGCGTCTGAGAAGCCATGAATTTGTAGTAGTGATCTCGAGGTGGTAAGACAGACTTGTCTTGGTATCTGTAATTCGTTCAGCTGTTGTAGTTCCTTTCGGAATATTAACCCCTGTGTTTGTAGTGTGTCTGGGAGTTCCGTGTCCCAGTCTAGTTTCAATATCCATAACTTTCGCAAGAATAATTTTGCTTGTACGATGACTGGATTCACAAAACCAAGTGGATCGAATATATGGGCAATATCTGCCAATATTGTCCGTTTCGTAATTCTTTTCATTTCGGACCAGTTAGTCCTGACGGCAAAGTAGTCGATCTTAGGCATCCATGTTATACCTAGCGTCTTGATTTCCTCATCCGCCTTGTCCTCCAGATCCAAATTTAACTCGATGTCTGCATCTGGTATCCTTGCTAATAACATAGAATTGTTCGAACACCATTTCCGTAGATTGAAACCAGCGTTTCGAAGAAGTCCCTTTAACTCCGCTTGCATTTGAAGAGCTTCTTTTAGGTCGTTACTACCTGTCATGACGTCGTCCATGTAGAAATCGGTTTCAACTATTCTTGATCCTAAGATGTGTGTTGACTGACTCTCTTTAGCTAATGCTTGTAGACATTTCGTAGCTAGAAATGGAGCTGAGGTTGTGCCATATGTTACCGTTTTGAGTTTGTAGAATTCAAGTTCTTCGTTCGAGTCATCTCGCCAGACGATCAATTGGTATTGTTGATCTCTCGGGTCCACCCATATCTGACGGTACATCTTTCCGATGTCTGCCGTAAAGACATATTTATGAAGCCGGAAGCGAATTAAGATACTGAATAAATCATCTTGGACCACAGGTCCCTTGAATAATATTTCATTGAGAGATACGTTCGTTGAAGTCTTACATGACGCGTCATATACCACTCGTAGATTAGTTGTGGTACTAGAGGGTTTCATCACACTATGATGAGGAAAGAAGCAATGCGATAAGCTTATCTCTGCCTTGTTGATCCTCTCCATATGGTTTAACATCAAGTATTCTTTCATGAAGGCTGCATATTGAATTTTCAGGTCTTCATCTTTATTGATGCGTTTCTCGATGTTGAGGAATCTGCGAACTGCGATATCCCTCGACTTTCCTAAAGTTGATGGTTTCTTCCGAAATGGGAGTCTGACGATGAACCGACCTGATGCATCACGAGTAGTAGTCTCCTCAAAGAATGTTTCGCAATAGCGCTCCGCTTCTGTTAATGGTGAACTTTGTGAGGTGTCGATTTCATCCATCTCCCACAGTCTTTGGATGTTAAGTTCGATGTCATCTTGTGTCGTTATTCCGCAGAACGCCTTTGAAATTGATGCGTCTTGGGTTTTTCCCAATACTACCCATCCGAAATTAGTATTTTGTAAAGTCGGCATATGTTTGCCAAGCGCTATCTTCCCGTTTAACATGAGGGAAGAGTAATATTCGGCTCCAATCAGTACATCAATTTTTCCGATCTTGTTGAAGTTCGGATCGGCGAGCTGGATATTTGTTGGAATCTCCCACCCACGAACATCTATACCGCGGCTTGGTTGATCAGCTGTAATCTTCGGTAGTATTATTGCTTCAATTCCAACCGAAAATTTGTTTGTCCTGGATAGCAGTTTGGCGTATAAGCGTCGTTGGGTTTTGTATTGACGGTTTCCAATACCCTCTATCGCAGTATGGCAATTCTTCTGTTGTAAGCGAAGTCGTTTAGCTAGTTCCGCAGATATAAAATTGACTTGCGATCCAGAGTCAAGTATCGCTCGACATTCGACCAGTTCGTTGTTGTTGTCCAGAATATGAATCACTGCAGTTGCAAGAAATACGTATCCGGAATGATTCCCCTTTCCAATCCCTGATGTGAGAACGGTAGACTGTGTTTCTGCATCTGAAGTCGATAATACCTGAACCTTTGGCTTAGTCGGTTTACTTGGCTTTGGATTACTTGATTTAGCTTCTTCATGTAAAAGTGTATTGTGTTTTTTATCACATTTGCGGCAGTTACTCGAAATACATTCGGGTGCAAAGTGACCGCTCTTCAGACAATTAATACACAGTTGTTGTTTTTTTATTACTTGAAAACGTTCTTTAGTATCCATTTTCAAGAACTTTGGACATGAATATATGGCGTGTGTACTTTGACAAGCTGGACAATTTGTCGTGTCTGCTGTTATCAAAGTTGATGGTCTGGTCCGGTGTTCTGCTTGTGATCGTTGAACGCAGTTTCTTCCCAATGCTTGAAGTGAATGAAAACGCGCTTCGAGGAAATTCAACAGTTCCTTGGTACTTTGTATTTCCTTGGGATTCTTCAGTGATTGTTCGTATAAACTGTGGGTCGATTTGTCCATTTTCCTTGTGATCACATGCGTTAAAATCGGATCCCATGATTTAGTTGAAATTCCTAGGTTTTCAAGTCCTAATATACATTCTCTAGTGACATCGTGTAGTGACTTAACGCAACTTGATGATTCTTGCTGCGCTGTAGGTTGAGTTAATAACCGGTTCAGTATTGTGGTCACTAATAGCCGATTATTGTCGTATCGGCTAACTAAAATGTTCCAGGCGGAGATGTAGTTTTCTTCGGCTACTGGTAGGTGTTGGATCAATCGCTTCGGCTCTCCTGCTAGGTTCGACAACAAATAATACATTTTTTCTGTATTGCTTATTTGTTGGTCATGAATCATCCGCCGATATAGATCCGAGAATGACTTCCAATTTAAATAGTTCCCATCAAAAATTGGTAGGTTAATTTTGGGAAGCTTCACGTTTGGAGAACTGATGGTCCGATCGGTTGACTGACCCTGCTGTGCTAAATCCATGAGCTTAATCACGACATCTTGGGTCCAGTTTTCCAACTTGCATATCGTATCGATTTTGTAGTCGAAACGCTCAGGATTCTCGCAGGTTGACCAGATGGTTTGGTTTATGTCGGCAATCTCCCCCCAGTACTTGTTGATAGCGTCAATCTTCACTCGATAGTATGTTTTTGATTGAGGTCCCTTCATCCTTTCTTCAATGTCATTAACAAGTCGCGTTAAAACATTGATCAAGGCCCGTTGTTTTCTGAAGAGGGGTCTGATTACCTCCAGGTCTTGTTGATCTGCTGCAATTGTCGGATTCACAAGTTGCTGGCTACTTTCTCCCATCTCTGATCCTATTCTGATGTCGTGTTGGTCACCAGAAGAGGCATCATCAGGTTTTTGTAGTCGATATTGCATATCGGCCTTCAACTTGTTGTATCCATCGCCGACCTTTCCGAAGTATTCACTGGTGAAATACTCCGAATCCGTAGGTTTGCTTTCCAGAAGGTCCCGATGATTGTGCTCAAATATTCTCCACTTCGCTTCCAAGGCATCTAATCTGCTGGTAAGATATTGTGGAGTCTTCCGTGTTGCCGAGTCCTTCTTGTAGTTGATGATGATGGTTTCTATCTCCTTCCCCAGGTGGAGCTGTGCTTGAATGATGCCCTCCATCTCTTTAACGAAGTTGATAGTTACGTGTTCGGGGTCACCAAAATGTTCAAAAACTAATCACTTGACACTAATTTCGAACTTGTAATTTGACTGAAATTGAACTGAAATTGATTGAAACGAACTGAAACTGACTGAAACGAACTGACGCGATTGGTCTTGATATTATACACACACTGAACTTTATTAGTAATTAACTTAGCCTATATATACAAAATTTCCTAAACTAAAGAATGCTTATTTAGCAGTATGCAACGTTTATAAAAATGGAATCGGTTCAGGTATCAAAGTTGCAATTCCCATCACCTGAAATATGCACAGGTAATTTGCTACCTTTGTGTCTAGACACAACGTCAGCAAATCACACGTCCAACATATTTCACCTGATGTGAATTTTACATTTTTTGTGCTACTGTTGATACTTAAATTATGCGATACTTAAATTATTATGTTGATACTTAAATTATTTCTAAAGGTGAAATATGAACAACTGCCGAGCTCCAAGCACTCATACTCTCCTCAATGACTCATTAAATCAACATGCGATTTAATTCGTCGTATACAAGTTTTTGTACGGCTGGCTAGACAGAGTAATGCCATTGTTTGATCGGCTCGGCATCACTCACGTCAATTACGTGTGTTTCCGCATTTGTTTTGCCCAAACTCAAAGTTGCACACTGCGGAAACTTAGCAATTATGCTGTTTAGTGTTAACTGTTCATCAGAAGTTAGGACATGCTGCTTGGGTTTTGATTTCGGCGTGACCGCTTCACCATCCAATTCTAGAGACTCGATTAGAGCTGAGACCAACCCGAGTGCTGACCAGAAATCCATTCCTAGGTATAATTCCTGTTGTAGGTCTGGTTCGATATACAACTTTAACTCTTCTGCCTCCTGGCGAAACTCGACCACTGTGCCAATGTACCAGTGGCGTGGCGTGAAAATTCAACAAGGGGAAGCAATTAGTTAATATCCAAAATTTATTATTATAATTCTACCTACAAATTTACTGCGTATTAATTGAACCTCCTCCATTAGCTACTTTTAACATTACTAATATAAAAGCACCCAGCAATCACGAACGGGAACCAGGAGGCCATTTGGAACGTTATTTTTTAAGGTTGCCAGTCGCAGTCACCTACACCGCATCTAATCATTAAACGCGTTCCGGACTTCTGTCAAAAAAAATTATAAAGTTTCGCCCAGAGTATTGGCACATTTTTTTTTATTTATTTACGTATTTTGTGAATAGAAGAGTCAATAGAAGTAAAACCGAATTCGATCTCATTAACCATAAAAGTTTTTCGGAATTCGTGATTCAAAACCCCCAGGGGTTTAATATCAAAAAATGCTTGCATAAGATTTTTCTTCGATTAAATTTAAAGCCTTTAGAAATAAAAGTAAATTGAATATCTCATTAAACCCAATATATGGAAATTCGTGAAAATGTATATAACCATTTTACACCCACTAAGGGGTTGGATATCGAAAAATTGGAAAAAAAATTTTTAGGCGATTACATAAGGAACCCGCAGAAATAAAATCTATTTCGGCATGTCGACTATATATAACGATATCGTGAAAATGTGGAAAAATCCCTTTTCACGGACATTTGTTTTACTCAACCCCTATGCTAATAAAAATCTGAATTGTTTTTCCTTTAATTTCTTGAGTAGCATACGTACATATACGTACTAAGTTCCAACTTTCTTCTCCATAAGCCGTTTCTGAGATTTAAAAAATGACTACCCATCCCCTGCCTTGCTACCCATAAAAAAAAATTATTTCTAGGAGACCTCTTTATTGGCTTTATATAGTAAATTTTTAGCTTTCTATGGTTTGTGGTTTTTGAAAAATAAAAGTCGATATTATTTTCTTTCCACCCCCTCCCACCATCAGCCCCTTCACCAGTACCTCTAACATCTTTTCCCTGTTAGAAGTCTACTGGGCCTAACTCCTGTAATATTTCTAAGATCGTATGTGGTACCGTTCTTGAGAGATACAAATGAAATTTCATTAAAAATGGCTATAGCCCCACTTTTGTGCTCCACCTCCCACCTCAAAAATTTTAATGAGCTCCACTTGTAATCCTATATACACAAACCAAATTTTACCTTCCTGGTATAATTGGTTCGGAAGATATTCTAATCCAAAGTTTTTTACCCCAAACCCCTACGCCCCACCACCCGATTCAAAAATGTTAGTTCTTGCTTAATCTCCTATTATCCCTTAAGACAACTACAAAGTTTCAATCTTCTGACATCTACCGTTCAGAAGATACGTATTTTAGAGCGTTTCAACCCCAGCTTTCAGGCACTTCGAACACATAGCTTTCCCCTCCACTCGCACACTCCTCAACCCTTATCGCCAATTTTTTTGTAAATAGGTCCACTATCATAGTTCTATATAAGTTCCAAGTTTCAGTCTCCTAGCGTAAGTGGTTCCTAAGATCTAAAAACCAAATTAAATATAATTCAACTATTTAACCACAATTCAATTCCAAACTTCGATCAAAATTCAATTCCTATCCTACTCTGGTAGCACTTATTTCTTATCAGATCTCTGCTTGCTAATAGCTTTTCCGCCGCAGCAAGGAATGTGTGGAAGCAAATATCTTATTGCATCCACCGTGGCGTGTACGAAAATTTTTTTTCATGACGTCAAAGTGGTCTAACTACGGAATGAAATGAACGCTCATAGATGCAACTTTGAAATTGCTTCCATGTGTCTTCCTCTTGGTTTCTTATTGCTTCTCTTTTTCGTGGTGTTGCCAAGTCGGCTGTGTGCATGTAGTTTCTTGCGAACTTTTATTTAGACTGTGTCAAAGAAAATGTTTGAAACCTGCATTTTTTTCGCGATTTTTCTGCGCGATTTAGAAATCGCATTTTAGATATAATATTTTTCAGCAAAATGTAGGGGAAGCAATGCTTCCCTTGCTTCCATGGACGCCACGCCACTGCAATGTACCCGTGTTTGATTTGCCCCTCCAGCAGTATTTAGTGTATTCAGAGAAACTTGGGAGGACTGACCCATCTGCATAAGGTGTTCTAAGGCGTTTTTACCCAGTAAACTAACGCTAGCGCCACTATCTAACAATCTAATAAAAGGGATGCCACCTATAGTGACGTGTGCGTATGGTCTGGGATCTCCTGTTTTCTAGTAAATAGCCGTGAGACTGGTGGGGTGAGTAATTGTTTGAGGACTGCTCAACGATTCGATGAAACAGGTTTCTTCTAAGTCTGACTGCACTCCTTCTATTGAGGATGATGTCGAGTCGAAGATGCCGTTTCTCACTAATCTTTGGCCATATAAAGGTATATTTTCTAAAATGGGTTCGAGTTTTGTTGGGCAAAAAGTTTTATTACCCCACCAAAATGAGGCCACGGCTGGGGCGAAATCGTTCGGACACAGTGATGATGGATTAGCACGGCCTTCCGACGCCAATACAGCCGTTCGCCCAGGCTTAGCTCACTCGAAGACGGGCGGGTAACGGGGACAACTTCTCAACAAAAATCTCCTTTAGGGCACCACCCAATCGTTTGATACGAGGACGACTGGGACACCTCACACACAGGTAGAAACAACAATGTACGTTATAAACTAAATATATACTTAAAATGTGGCGACGACGCTGGATCGCACCGGAATCAAATCAGTTTGATTAATTACTTTCATACGATAAAAGAGGAAAAAAAAAAGGAAAACCAATAATAAGAGTGACCTTGAGCCGAAGGGGCGCCACCGCGAGACACTCAATGACGAGGGAGATATTCGGAGAGCAAATAAAAGGCCACCTAAAAGGGGGGAGGAACCCACAGGGATACTTAACCTTTCCTAAATCCGCGCGCTCGACTCCGCCGTATTTGCTATTACTCAGGGCCCTGTCGTAGACCTGCTTTTCCGTTGAACTATTCAACTTTTCTCCGTTTCTTTGCGTTCTTCGTCGTCAATTTTTCTTCACTCTCTTCTTTCCCACTCTCTTCAACTTTTTCCTCACTTTTCAACTGCCGCTCCCTCAGCTGATGAACCGTTTCAATCCGACGTAACTCTTCAACAGCCGACCAAAAAAAGCCCCTGCCGAGATGGCGTTCGGTCCTTATATAACCCCAGCCAGTACAGATTCGGCAGACTTCGTGTTCCGTTGCCATTAGTTCCTATTTCCAGCATGGAAAACTGAACTGTCAGACTTTGGACGATGACAATTCGCAAACGCTAGTGTTGTAGGTTGTTCGAGTCTGTCCCGGAAGTTTTAACACGTTTTTCCTAGTACGTCCGTATCAGTGCGCTCCGTAATTTAATTAAAAGAAAGCGCGCGAGAATTAGCCTTCCGATACTTTTGAAGTTGATTGAACCGGATTCCAATCCGGTTGCATCGATCCTCCCCGTTCGGACGCTCTTCTTGTCCCACCCCAGGCTCCGGAATTCACCTACGGAGCCTGATCGGTAGGGACGAACGGTTGCTCCTTCTGTGGGGATGCTATTGTCTTTTGCTGCTACACGTCTTTTGGCCCACGTCGTTAGGAATAAACAGCGGAGTTGGAGAGATGGGGCCCCACATCGCCCGAACGAACGCGTCGCCTATAGCCTCAACAGATTTCCTCCTCCCCCCAGGCTCCGCCCAACGACAGCCCTAGTAGGCTCGTGGAGGTAGAGGGCCTCCTTCCCATAACTATCGAAACTGAGACCCTTCGGCGTCAGGTGTTACATGATTTATAAATATTAAAATACATTTTTTTTTCTAGGTTCTTAAGATCTATACAATGGAATTGTCACGTTTGCGTCGTGTATCATTTTGGCTGCTCCGTGGTCGTCGCCTCCTCGGCTCTTGATGCCCTCCTTCTGACTCATGGCTTGACCCTAAAACAGGAAACGGATCTATAGCATCTCCTGTTAGGACACAAAAGGGGCACATAACAATCCCACCGTCACCTCCAGGAGAATTTCTTACGAAATTTCCTACCTCAAGCAAACCGACATTTATCACTTGGTGATATCTATAATACCCACCACCATGAACATTCATATGCAACAACTCACGCCGCTCGAATACCATAACCGAACACCAAACTTTTACTACCACCGAACACCCCCGAATACCACTGGTATTCACCCAACTCTCGTCTTCTTGAATTCACTCTAGGGGACCGCGACGATCGTAACTCTTCTCTTAGGGATCCTTTTCACCGTGGTAAGGTTTCAGGACTTTTACATGCCATGAACCCTTCTCCGCCCCCTTCTCCGACCCCTTCTCATCCACTAATGTGTACGTAGATGAGGATGTGCACTTTGAAATCTTGAATGGTCCCACAAATTTTGGGCCCAGTTTAGCCGCATAAAAATTAGCCGCGTTTGACAGGGCGAAGTTCCTCCTCCACACCAATTCGTTCGGCAGGAATTTCACGTCGCGGCACTGTTTGTCGTAACCCTCCTTAGCTTTCAGCGAAGCGTACTTTAACTTGCGCTGAATGTCTTCAACCAACCCGGTTAGCACTTTCAGTCTGTCGAGGTGCAAGTGAATGTCTGTTGGCGCGATTTCAACGGGTCCTCCATTGGGGAGTGCGCTACTACCTCCGTCAATTACCATTTCTCTCCCAAAATTCAGCAAGTATGGCGATACTTCCAGGACTTCATGCTGAGAGGTCCGAATCGCGCATGCTACTTTGGCTAGCTGGGCGACCCAGGTTCGATGATTTTCTGACACGTAAGCTCTCAGAGTGGTTTTAATTACCCGATTCATTCGCCGGATTGGCTTGAGGGTGATAGTGCGCCGAGTACGAGATCGACGTGCCGTGGGACTCAAAGAGCTCCTTAAAAGCCTTACTTTGGAATTGGGGTCCATTATCACACACTACGAATTTGGGTACCCCAAACAGCATCAACACGTTTTGTTCTAGTTCTCGGCAGATGCCGGGAGTCGTAGCCGATCGGAGTGGGAACAACATCGCAAATTTGGTGAAGTAGTCTACCACCGTCAATATGTAGTTGAAACCCTTCGTCGAGCGCGGTAGGGGTCCAATTAGGTCCACACATATAAGTTCCCACGGGCGAGTCGTGCCGCTCCTTTGTGTCATCAATCCTGCCGCCCTTTTCTGCTCTGGTTTAACCCTCTGACACACCTGGCAACGGCGAACATAGCTGGCCGTGTCCGCCTTCATTTTTGGCCAGTACACCTTATCAGTTAGCCGAGCGTAAGTTTTATGGACTCCCATATGTCCTGCGAGGGGGTTATCATGATATTGGTGTAGAACATCCTTACGCGAACTCTTCGGAACAACCCACTTCCACATTCTGTCGTTCTCCTCCAATCCGCAATACCGAGGTTTCACATGCTTATAGAGTTTTCCATCTTCAATCCGCCAGTCCGGAAATGACAGCGGATTTTCGGAGACTCGCAACATCATTTTGCTGCACCAGGGGTCTGGAACTGCCGTTGATATTGATGCTAATGCGGGCACCGATCGCGATAGCATGTCGGGTACGACGTGTTCCTTACCTTTCCGATGCACGATCTCCATGTCGTACTGTTGCATTCGGACCGCCCACCTAGCTAGCTTACCACACGGATCCTTCAGATTTGCAAGCCACACCAAAGAGTGGTGATCAGTAATTACCTTGAATCGCATCCCTTTCAGATAAGGCCGCAATTTCTCGACTGCCCATACCACCGCTAAACACTCCTTTTCGGTGGTCGAGTAATTCCGTTCCGGTTTTGTTAGGGAGCGCCTTAAGTACGCTACCACCTTCTCTCCCTATTCGCGCTCCTGAGATAGCACGGCTCCGATACCATAATCCGAGGCATCCGTTTGTACCACAAATGGAATGTCGAAATCAGGGCAGGCCAGAATAGGGGCTGAAATAAGACATTCCTTCGCCTTCTTGAATGCATTTTCACATTCATCTGACCATATGAATTTCCTGTTCCTCTTCAATAACTCCGTCAAAGGTTTTGTTAGCGAAGCGAAGTCTGGGACAAATGGACGGTACCACGACACCGTGCCTATAAAACTACGTACCTGCTTCACACAGGTTGGAGTCGGAATGCGCCCAATACTCTCCACTTTGTCCGGGTCCACGTGTAAGCCATGAGCGTCCACCACGTAGCCCAGATACTTCAATTGAGACCGACCGAACTGGCATTTATCCTTACTCACCTCGAGCCCCGCACTCGTCAAACGCCTGAAGACTTCTTGCAATACCTCTATGTGCTTTAGGAACGAGTCTGTGACGATTATGATGTCATCGAGACAGACAAACACATGAGGATCCAAGTCGGTGCCAAGGACTTGGTCAATTAGGCACTGCGACGTCGCAGGATCATTGTGTAACCCAAACGGCATACGCTTAAATTGAAATAATCCCCTATTGGGTACTATAAACTCGGTTAAGGCTTTTGACTCCTGCTCCATTGGTATCTGCCAATACGCGGATTTGATATCGAGTGACGAGAGGAAATGGGCGTTTCTTAGCTTATCCAGTGTCGCGGAGACAAATGGCAGCGGGTAAGCGTCTCGGTCAGTAACTTTGTTCAGCTTCCTGTAGTCTACGTAGAAACGATATTTCCCGTTTTTCTTTTGAATGAGCACAATCGGAGATGCCCACGGGCTTTTGGACGGCTCAATCACGTCATCCTTTAACATATCGTCTAATTCCGCATCGATCTGCTTTTGGACAACTGGATTAACCGGATAGTATCTCTGGCGAATCGGTTCTGCATCGGTCCGGATCTTGTGTTCCACCAGATGTGTACGGCCCAGATAAGGTTCGTCAGTTAGAAAAACCTTTGTAGTCAGTTCCTCCAACCTTCGTGACTGAGATGGTGTCAAACCTGAAGTGTGTGCGGAATCCCCGATGGATGCCAGCTCGAGTGGTCTTGAGAACTCCTAAGCATTACTACTGAGGTCCGGTACGATTCCAAATTTTGCCCAAAAATCGGCTCCCAGTATAAGTGTTTGCGGTAAATTTGGAATAACCAACGACTCAATTAGCCCTATTCTGCCCTCAACGCCGAATGGAATCGTCACGGTACCCGACACCGCGACGTTAGAACCATCCGCCAACGATACCGCCGCAACCGACGACTTATCCACCATAAACCCCAGATCCCTTAAAATATCCCAATCTTTCCCTCCAACAACGGTACGTGAGGCACCTGAATCCAGCAGGCCACACAGGCTCACCCCATAGACACTAACCACCAAATAGGGGCGATTATCACCTTCCCACTTGTCTAGCACATAATCTAGACTCACCACTTTGCCCATCGCTACGTCTTTCTTACTAATGGAACCCCCACCCTTTCCCCCTCTGACGGCAGATGTGCTGGGCTTCGAATTCACTGACCTGCCGTGCCAGGAGTTCGCGGTTTGTTTCCCGAGCATGTAGTGCAATATTTTCGGAGCACGCCCTCCCGTCCGCAACCAAAGCACAAAAATTCGTCCCTGAGCCTCGCCACTAGTTCTCTCCAATTCCTTGCAAAAGGTTTATTTGCCCTCAGCCAGATCAACGCTTTCCCTTCAAATAAATCAACCGACGACTCGAAAAGCCGTTGCCGCGAACAACCCCGTGCTTCCCTTAACTCCTCGAATCTTTCGAGAAACCCACTAAGTGATTCCCCGGCTGTGCCCGAAAACTTCACTCCCCATTTATAAACCGGCACCGCTGCGGCTCCTGAAGTGTACGAATGCGAATCCATATCCGCAGCTCCTTTACCGATTTGCGTAGACGATGCACATTTTGGACCTAACTTTGACCTTAGGTGTGAGGTGCCCGGCCGTACTGCCCCCTTCCCTGTTCTACGGAAAGACATTTCTTCCACGAAGCCCAGACTGAGATTCGTATCCCCTTCTTCGCTGCTACCAACTGGTACCAACTTGGAATCCAGTAGCGCGAACAACTCAGCTATCTTCTGACGCGACTCTGAGACATACTCTTTGGATTCCGTTCCCTCCGCTTGCAGGTTGTCTAGTCTTCTCAGGGCCCACTTCGCCTTGGCATCGATTTTCTTAAATTCCCCGCAGTCTTCGTCCCCTTCAAAATGCTCTATAAGCCCCGAAATTTCCTCCAGTTTTTTATCTACCGCGACCTTATCTTCGTTAAAAGAGAAAGGATTTTCCGGCCTTGAGAAGCTAGACTGTCGTTTCAATGTAGCCCGCAACACTTTTCTCATTTCATCCACATTTTGGCCTTTCAAATCAACCACCGCCAGCTAGTATTTGAGTTCATCCGCCGACAATCTATTGATGTCCATGGTTAAGAGGGAAAAGTATAACGAGACCCACAAGAGCAATTAAAAATAAAAAAAAAAATAAATGGTATATAGGTAGGAAATAGAAAGACGACCCAAGTATTCAACAATAAAACACCGATATGAATTCAATTTAATTTATTACGGCATTAACAAATCTCACACAATTTTTATAATCACAGCGATAACTCATCAGTACTCCAAGAGAACAATTGGAACACAAAAAAAAAAGAATAATGATAATAACTCCAAGAAGACAATAATATTCAAGTTAATTTCCAGCTTCGATCACCAAACTCAACGGGATAAAGTCGTTAATCAATCCACTACGCTACCGATCACTTCGGTCAACTGTCGTTGAAAACCGCTTTATTTTGTTCACCGATCCCGCCAGAGTTTTGAACCGCTCCTCCTCCGTTGACCGATTAAACGGTTTTTTTCTTTTCCCCTTCACGATAAAACTCCTAAACAACTTTAATTTCAAATCACTATGACACTAACACATCTCACAAGGTTTGTGTAATGAAACAATAATTCTTCAGTGTTCCTAGAGAAAAAAAAATTGACTACCAGCTTCGAACTCGGAACCCAACGGGATAAAGTCGTATATCGATCCACTAGGCTAATGAATGCTTTTGCCAACTGTCGCTTAAAACTGCTTTTACATCGTTCACCTATCCAACCGGAATTTTGAACCGCTTCTCGTTAACCGATTAAACCGCTACCGATCGCTTTTCGCAACTGTCGAGGAAAACCGCTTTTTTTTCCGTATTTTCCCTTTTGAACTATTACCCGACGAAGTATCACAATTTTCGGCACAAACGACACACACCACCAAAGAACTAAATAATTATACACCCCGCAAAACTTATAGTGCAACGTACTCAACCAGCAACTCAAACTGATCCACTTTCACTGCTCGTTTTAAAGTTCGTAAATTTATCAAATTTTCGAAGTTGTCCCAAACGCACGTTGGGCGCCAATTATTACCCCCACCAAAATGGGGCCACGGCTGGGGCGAAAATCGTTCGGACACTGTGATGATGGATTAGCACGGCCTTCCGACGCCAATACAGCCGTTCGCCCAGGCTTAGCTCACTCGAAGACGGGCGGGTAACGGGGACAACTTCTCAACAAAAATCTCCTGTTGGGTGTTTTATAATAGCTTGGATATTCTGCGCTTCAGCGAGTTCTCGTAGGACGTCGACGATCCATCGCTCAGAAATTTTATGATCCGATTGATGACAACCCCGTAATTTGTTATTGCGTCCAGCGCAACGAACGACAGCAGCGTCACGGTAACGGGGCTTCAAATGATTTTGATCGGGCGGGTTGCCTGACGCGCTTGATTCTTGCGAATGCGCGGGCAACGACTTCCATCGGCTACGCGAGCCGTTTCTCGGCTCTTCTTTTTATTGTAAGGTCCGTACTTTTTGCTACACGAAAGTTCGAAATTAAATTTCCAAATTTTTTTTTTGCAAGGCTCATACACTTCGCACACACTACAACTCTAGTAGGCTCGTGGAGGTAGAGGGTCTCCTTCCCATAACTATCGAAACTGAGACACTTCGGCGTCAGGTGTTACATAACATGATTTATAAATATTAAAATACATTTTTTTTTCTAGGTTCTTAAGATCTATACAATGGAATTGTGACGTTTGCGTCGTGTACCATTTTGGCTGCTCCGTGGTCGTCGCCTCCTCGGCTCTTGATGCCCTCCTTCTGACTCATGGCTTGACCCTGAAAAAGGAAACGGATCTATAGCATCTCCTGTTAGGACACAAAAGGGGCACATAGCAGTTTTTACGGCGTTTTCGTATAAGATGGGGGTAAATTGTGAGGTCCAAGGAAGGCGTGAAACATTTGGACCGTTCTGCTGTGACGACATTTATAGGGCCGGATTCGATGGTTTGGCCATCGCTCCAGCAACCGGTTCTATTTGTCTCTGAATCCGTTCCAATAATCTCGCGTTTTGACCGGGCTGATTGGTTTTGGCCCGGCCACCTTTTCCGTTTTTTGACCTACACTTTGAACAATCGCGGCAAGTTTTCCCCTTTTCCCCACAGTAATAACAGAATAATTTTCTAGTCAGTGCGGGACACTCCCTAAACCCATGTCCTTTTATATTACAGTTCCAGCAAGTCCATGTGGACATGTCAATAGCTTCCAATTCGGGATCGGATTCACAATCAAAAGAGGCTTCCAGGTGGGGTTTCTTCAACTTCCGCGACCTGATAATATTTGCTCACTCCGCCTACAGGACGTTTATCGTTTTCGGGTGACGCACGTAAATAAACCTCAGATCGTCGGCATTCTTCCGTGAACCGATCTACTGACTTTAAGTTCATCGCATACACCAACTGAGCCACGCGGGGACTAATGTTGGGCATCATAAGCCCGACTAATTCTTCATCTCTCATCGGTATAGTTCTTTGGGTGTTTAGGGACACGATGGCAGTCACGTAGTCTTCCACCGTTTCTCGTGTGAACTGCCTACGTCTTTCCATCGCGTGAGTTATCTCAGCGTCCGAACTCCACAATTTAAATCTTCTAATCAGAGCGTCTTTGAGCTCTGCCCAAGTGGGATTTAAATTGGTTTGCGGATATTGCCAATACCAGGCATCGGCATTACCAGTTACGCAACGATGAAATTGATCCACCCAGTACATTTCATTCACTGAACTAAGTCTTTTTATTCGATCAATCCTGAATAAAAACTCGTCAATTGGCATACTCCATCAAACTTTAAATTCCAGTGGTTCAGCGGGGTGTTGGAACGTGTGGAATTGTATTTGGAGTAGGTAGCTCACTGACGAGACTGACGCTTCCTAGGCTCCTGGTTAGATTGATAATGCATTCCGGGATAAGGTTCGGGCGGCTGAGATTCAATTGGCCGCGCATTAGTCTGGGCTTGACAGAGCTGAATTTGCATTCGGCTGAAAGCATCACGAATGACCTGCATTTTGTGTTCATGCTTGTCTGCTTGGACCCGTATAAAGTCCCAACCCGCTGTTTGTGCGGCGTGAGCGGGTACTTCCGGGCCGCCTGCATAAACGAGGGTGTTGGCACTGTGATCCCGATGTAAATCGGGCCTGGGCGTGTCATCGTTGGTCGGAGTATACGGTCTGGCTCTGCGCCCTTGATTGTTAAACTCATTAGTAAGGTTAGGATTCGGCGGGGGCCTGGAGGTGTCCAACCTCCACTGGGATGTGTCTCCCACGCAATGTGTTGGCCCTCTCGGCGAACTCATTGGGGTATTCGTTCGCGAAACGTTCGTTGAAAATGATAAATTCCTTGAAGGAGGTTTATCTAAGGGTATAATATTAAGCATGTCATCGACAATCGAGCTACCTGGTGGGACCGTTGATGCTTTGGGATCCTGACTTCCTTCTTTAGCTTTCGATATGGTGTTGTGTCCGGTTTTCGGTATCGCTCCAGTTCCTGGTGAAGACCTGGGCATCATGTTGGTTGTAACCGAGAATGTGTCGAGTGAAGAGGACTAAAGGTTAGTTCCACCTAGAATTTTCTACCGGACTAGCTTCGGACTACCAAAAGTTATTTATCACGTCTTCTATAGGTTAGGTGAGCTGCAAATCTGTAAAGTGTAGATGACTTGTCAGCCACATATTATTAACGGTCTTAAAATTCCAAATTACCATAACCAAAAAAAAATTCACAAATAATCGCATGCGACAAAATTCACAAGAAGGATTTCTAGGCTTCGCCAGATAACCCTTAGGATCAACGCACGTGTGCGGGAGAGAGGCTAGCGGACAGGCCGGGTTATATTGACCATAACAAACTCAAAAGAGATGGAGTATATAATTAATTTATTGATACTATAGGCGTACAAAAAAAAAATTAATGCATTCGTTTTTATTTGTTATTAACTAGCTGTAGTTTGAAAACATGTTGTAGGTACCTATGTATAAGAATAGAATACAATGTATGGTCAAAACAACATTTAGATGGGAAAAGTGTGACTTGTAATAACTTATTCATGTTTAGATATATTTAGTAACATATTTTAATTTCATTTATAATAAGTATTTTTACTACACGGTTGAAAATCTTGGAATAATTTTCAATAAACAACTAAGAATAAACCGGTTTTGTACTGCACTATAGATTAAATTTCAATATTCATTGAAAATAAAAATTATTGTCAATAAAAGTTGGAGCGAAACGTATACTTAGAAACCAACATAGTTAATATATCCTATATTAGTTTGTAATTTTATTTAATTTTTTTATATTTAATAATAAAGTTTAAACCATCCCGAATTACCATTAAATTACATTCATTGTGTGTTAAAATCCAATACAAATTGTATTCAAATGCACTCTCCTTCGTATATAGTAATTCAAAAGTATTTAAATTAATTCCTACCAAGGCATTCTTAATGAACTGGATCTTCTACTGAAATAAAATACAATCTAAATGTATTACATTTATTTTGCGTGTTTAAGCATTAAAGCGGATTGCATTCCTGTAATTTTAGAAGAAATTACAAATGTATTAGAAATAAGGGTTTCTGTTTCTGTTGATCTTGTGCGTCGTAAAAGTAAAACAATGGAGAGTGTGCGTGACGGGTTTTGATTAAAGTGAAATTTAATAGTGAGTCCTGTCGGTTTGTTATGTGCTAATTTTGTGCCCATAACACGAGCTCTGATAATCGGTTTCCTTTTCCTAGATCGTTGCGAGGGACGATGATGGAAGGGAGGCCGACTAGTTAACCGGACGCTGGAACCCACCCGAGCAGGCAACGGATTCGATCGCCAAACGCTGCCGACATTCAGCCGTCACATTTATTATTATTATTATATTAACTTCAATTTAATTATACAATATATGAAATTAGCTTTTTGTATACCGTCGACGGGAACGTCCGTAACGTCCGCCGTTATACTAGGCAACGCGGTCCTCAAAGTAACCAACGCGGATATTCGAGGCCGACAAGCCTTACAGGAAGGCTCTGGAGGAAGGGGAAGATGCTTGAAGTCGCGTAGTACATTCGGACAAATAAAGTCAAACTCTTTCCCGACACCGCTGACCATCCCGTGCACCTCGGACCAGGAGTACTACTTCATAGAAGCATGCAGACTTAGGCGATAAGCCGGGACGGCCCCTGTCCAGGAACCGTATGTGAATCCCGGTAACTGGTGGGGAAATCGACGATTCAGTTCCAAAGGCTTCGAAGCACAAGTACAACTGGTCCTCGTTGTGATCGAGTTTTAGCACGACCCACGGAATCGAGGAGAAATCAAATCGGGATGTGGCAAGATCATGCCAGCGGTTTATCGCATCAATTGAACCGACCACAGCAGAGTTTACGAATTCAAGCGATTATCGATCCCGCCAAAATTTGAAAAGAGAGAAATTCCGGAATAGTGGTTGTCGGCGATTCGAAGTTGATAGGAACGTGTGACATTGGAACGCGAATGAAAAGGGATAAAAGTCGAAAGTTTCTTTGTTCGGGGCTTTTTACCTGTTGTGGTGCTGGACTCAACGGATGTCGGTTTCGAAAGTTGGTGTGGTTGCGAGGATTGAGGACCGAGAATTGGATTGCGGTTGATGAGTGGTTTCGGGAACGCGCGTTCGCCGTGCAGTATACTTGAAGCATTCCCCCTTTGTCCGGAGAGTTTAGCCGGGACGACAAAAAAGAATTGGAGGTAAGCGTTGAGGACCGCAAGGTGAGGACCTCCCCGATCGAGAGGTATTGAAGGTAACTATTTTACTTGTTAATTTGTATTTTCTTTGCTTGCTCGGGCGTCAAATTGAATTACTTGTTCCGTTGATGCGATTAATTCGGTCTTCATAATTTGTTGTACTCTACGTACACCTACTTCTAGATTCAACTGACCTCGAATTTCGTTTGCGCTAAGGTTTTCATTAACGGCAATTCTCCTCATTTCCCTTTTCTCTCTTTTAGAGACCGTCGGTGTCCTTCCTGGTCGCTTTTTGGTGCCGTATATTTTCCCCATCTTAAAGTAATTATCGATGGCACAACTCGATCTGTTTAGCTTAATAGCTATTTGGCGATTTGATAAACCCCTGTCGTGATAAGCTGCAATTTTACCCTTTTCTTCGTCATTGAGCACTTTTCCGCGCGGCATTCTAATATTCTTAGGGTAAATTATTTTCAAATCACATTAAAAATATTATTAAACTTTTTTGAAACAGAAGTACTTACAATATATTGCGTTTTTTGCGGAGAATATAATCAATATTAATAACTTTTACAACGTGCCTTTATACTTATTTCGCATCAAATAACCGAACAGTTGACAGATCTTTTTTGTTTTTCTGATAACAACAACAATAAGCATGGGTCACTCGGTTTCTACTTCCAATGAAACCAATAAAAATATTTTTATGTTAGTATATTATGTACTGTCAAAAAAAATTCTATGATTGTTGTGCCTTTATATTTATTTCGCGGAGTGTATATATACTTATAACGAATATCGATTTTTTCCATTTAATTTCTTAAGTGTTCGCGTTAGTTAAGTCTCCTACTCGTCCTCTTTTTAAAAAAACGATTAGGTGGCGCCCAAAACAAAGAAAGAGGTAGTCCCAGAATCCCCCCGTCTTCGACTAAGCAGAGCCTGGGCGTACGGCTGTATTGGCGACGTGAGTCCGAGCTGAGTGGTACGGGTTCATTTCCCGAAGAAGAAATCGGTTTTTTGATGATTTATTTTTACACTCGCCCAGCCGTGGCCCCATTTTGGAGAGGTAATAGGTTTATAGAGCTTAAAAAAAGTGTGGAAAACGAGTTCCCGACTTTGAGTGCCGAGGAAATATTTTATTCAAGTGCGATTAATTTATTTCATGAGTGCTTAAAATTCATTTATAGAATTTTGTCTTCGTAGTTCTAGCGGCTTCTACATACGATGGCAGTAAGGAGTACCAAATTGTGGATAATACCTGAGCAATAGTGGAATTTCAATTCGAATCAAAATCCTATAATTTAAGTATTTAACTGCAAAGCAAAGCTTTGAATTATATTCTATAAAGGAAAATCATTGTGTTCTACATTTTTGAAAAGCTCTTTTTTAATGTACAAATATTACTGTTAAATACATTTATATAATATCATACATTATTGCTCTATTTGTCTTATTTCATGGAACAAGCACATAGACTACGTGACATCGTCACTCGGAAAAGTGTTTAATCTGATCCGGGCCCTCGCTTCCAAAAGCTTGGGAGCCAGCACTGCCGCCATCTTACACGTCGCGCAAACGCTTATTAGGGGGTACCTACAGTACGCCATAGCGATATACGCGGTCACCACTAAATCAAACACCCAGCGAATATAGATAGCGGCCAGCAAGGTCATCCGAGCTGCTCTAGGTGCCTTCCGCACCTCACCTATTGACGCGCTCCTAGTTGAGTCCAGTTGTGACAGCGTCAAATCCATCCTGAAGAAGGCGCAAATCAACCTTGCGGCCAAAAGCTGCATAGACCCTAGAAGTCCACACCATCACAATATCTCCGCTACAAATATGACACATGATAGGACATCTAAATCAGCGCTCTGGAGCGCACGCGCAGCCCTCGCAGAACTCTGCCCCAATATCCCCTGCCCATCCCCAATCCACTACCCACCCCTCCACCCTTCCGTCCTCCTCTCTCCCTTCCTCTTCAATCCAAGTACCCCAATAAATCCCATACACCTGCATCGGTATACCAGAACCTACACAGAACACACCTAAAGGACTTTCCGGAACACGTCATAAGTTACACTGATGGATCAAAAACCACTGACCAGACCTCGGCAGCCGTGGTCACACTGCAGCCAAACTCCAATGTACCATCAAGTCAACAGAACTTCAAACTGCACCCAGACTCCAGTGTGTTTGAGGCCGAGGCCTTCGCTATATGGAAAGCTGCTGAAGCGGCCTGGATGACTGCAACACCCACGGTAATCTTCACCGACTCCAAGTCCGCTGTGGCGGCGATAGCCAAATCCAATCCCGTAGAACCCACACTACGCATTGTCAAAGAGCTCCTCTCGGCCAACCCTGCGGGAACAAAACTAATCTGGGTGCCCGGCCACGTTGGCATCCCCGGTAACGAAATGGCGGACCGGCTATCCAGGTTGCCGATCTCCGCACATGAAAACGAAATACTGCCAGCTTTCATTAGTTTCATCCGACGCACAGCCAGAGTGGCGCTCCTTCAACAGCAGACCTTAGCCTGGACCCAAAACCCTACATTTTTTGCCAAACACTGGTTAAGCCCGCATCCGCCCATATACAACAAGGATCAGGAAAGAAGAGACTCCATCACATTAACTCGAGTCCGAATAGGCCATACCAGAGCCACGCACCAACACCACATATCCAAAACGCCGCAGCCAGGATGTCTCACGTGCCAAAAGTCGCTGACCATCACCCACATCCTAACCGAATGCCGATTAACGATGCAGTACTTCAACCACTCCATCCCTCCTTTAAGCTCCCTTCTCTCCACCTCCGACCCGGACCCCCTCCTTCAACTCCTAAATCATCTTCATCTCCTACACCTAATATAACCATCCCAACCACCTTTTTCTGCATTACTCTACTATTGAGATTTTAACTACTTCACTATTGTTTTATTAGAAAAGCCTTATTGTTGAATTTCACTTCTTTTCGTCTTATACAATTTTATTCTGAATTTCCATTTTTATCTTTTTTCTACTCTTGGATTATTCTTACTCTTTGCTTATTTTGCTTTCTTGTTGATTATTACTTTTGATTTACATTTTACTACTAACATTTCCTATTACGAATCAATGTTATTTCTAGTTTTAAGTTAGGCTAAGTTAAATTATGCCTTCACTATCTTAGCCTACATATTTGCACTTATTCACCTTATATTATTTTCTTTAATTGAATTATTATCACATTGCTTATTTTTCTTATGCTATTAAGTTATGTTTAATCAATAATTAATTTTTAATCTATTAACTTGAAGTCATCAAATGTAATGAATTGTCAAATCGACGTGCCATATGCCCCCTGGGCCTGGCTGAAATATGGGATGAGCTCGATTTTCAATCCAGCCCATCTGTAAATAAATAAATAAATAAATAAATTGTCTTATTTCATTGTATTATTTACGCAGCTCATCTTCCAAATTATTGGAGCATTTTACAAATAAGTTTCTTATCTCAGTCGTGAAAGAACAAATGGGATGCTAAAGTATTTGGTAAGGTTTTTGTATAATTTTAATCCCGTAAATGCAAAAATATTTTTCAATACCATATATGTATATTTAATTTGAATCAGATTGAATTTTACTTAATCCCAGTTTCAACGATAACTTTCATTGTTTCAATAATTAATTTCAATATAGAATATTGAATAAAAATTATTATTTTTAGAATCAATTATTTATTACTTTTGTTATACATATTAATATTATTGAGATTTCATTTCATGGTTGACAGGAATACAATTAATTCTTTTTAGGATGAATTGGCATAATATAATTATATTGAAATTCAATACTTATTTTATAATATATTGATTGTCATTTCAGTAATTGCGAAGTATTAAATTTCAATACATTTCTGGTGTGGACTTATATACAATAAAAAAAATTTAAATTTATTCCAAAATTTTCAACCGTGTAGTTATGTTTTTGTACCTCTTTTCTTAGAAAAAAAATAATAATTTGCCCTTATATTAAAAGGAGTTATTTTTGAGTATATTTAATTATATATAAGGAGATGTGCAATTAACAGTCGTGCAGTATTTTTGTATAATACAATTTTTTTTTTGTTAAAATTATTATGCTATGGATTTCCAGTATGTTGGTATATTTCTCATCAGTTTGTTCGTACACCCAAAGAAAAAAATACCTGTTAAGGCCCCGTGTATACCAAAACAGCATTTTTGTTGAAAATAAGGCAAACGGGATTCGCGGGAATCTCCAAAGCAGCAAAAGATAGGTCTTTTCTGCTTAGACAAATATAATTAGCAATATGTTTTCAAGGTTCTGTTGATTATTGTTTTTTGAAATTTCGATCATAAGAAAAATTATAAGCGATTACGTCGAGTAAGTTTTCGAAATTATTGAAAACACACATTTGGTAATTGCGATTTTGGAAACATTTCTGAAGTGATTTTCATTATTTTTGTTTTCACTCAATTAGGAACGATTCAATCTAATTTTTTTTGGAATTAGAATTTTCGATTTTGACTTATGTTTGGAGATAATACATTTTGAAAACTCTGATTTTTAAAAAAAATTATGTTTTTTTATTATTCAAATTTTCTATCAAAACAGGTTTTTTTTTAGTTTGTTTTTTCTTAAGTTACTTTATCAAAGCGTTTTAAAGCAACTTAAAATCAAAAGGCTTCAAAAAAGTTAGTATAACAATGTTTTTGCAACGATTTTTCAAACTACATTTTTCAATAAAATTTTCCATTCAGACCACTCGCAGAGGTCGAGCTGAACGGACGTGTGGCTATGTCGAATTTTTTTTCGGCAGGTATGTTTTTATGTTTCATTCGCTGAGAGTAAAAAGGTTACGATGTTCCCCACTCTGCAAGCCTTCAGTACACGATTCGAAGGCATAGTAACTATATGGCAAGGTGTGTGTGTAATCGGCATAATGTCTATTCGCCTGCTCAGAATGAAAAGTGATTTTTAGCTTTTCTTCTTTCTATGTGGCAAACAGGGCAAAAAGTAAATCGAAAAAAAGGAAAAAAAAATCTGCCAACAGTCTGGGCGCAACTTTATTATTTTTTCGGTAGAAGTTCGGAATGCGTTCAATTCTGAGACGCGGTGTAGGTTACTATGTGACTGAAAACCCAAAAAAAAAATTCGGAAAGCGGTTAGAATGGGGTCGCGCTAGAATACTTACGCCGCTGCCACATATGACATATGAATTACGTAATTAGGTCATACTCCGGGACGAGGTCTAAGTCGTAGTAAAATATCAGTTGTTACGTGATTAGGAGGTTTTTCTTGATTTGCTTTTGGGACATTACATGAAATTGGAAATGCATTTGTAGGCGATTATATAAAAAGTCTGTGGAAGTGAAAACCAATCTGATATCTTATCAATCGTAACAAATATGTCGAAAGCCTTACGTCCTCTTGGAGTTGTATATCTAAAAATACTGAAATCAAGTTTTGACGATTATGTAGGAAGCATTAGGAAGTAAAAATGAATTTGATATCTCATCAGAACTAAGAAATATATAGGAATTTGTGTTCAGTGTTGCAAATTTTTTTTTTTTAAAAATCGATAACAATACTTTATTATTAAAATAATAAAGTAAAATCTGCCAATTGTCTGGGCGAAAATTTATTATTTTCGGGTCAAAGTTCGGGAGCGGTCAAAGTTGGAGTATGTCATCAGTTGTTTCGAAATTATGAGGTTTCTTGGAAAGTTAGTTTTGTTCTTTAAAAAAATATTTAAAATAGAGATTTTTAGCCGATTAAACATTGGAAAAGCCCGTGTAGACATTCGAATTTCGGTATATTATTTACACCAAAAACCCATAGAAGTAAGAACGAATTTGCTGCCTTATCAGAATTAAGAGATACAACAAATTGGGGTTTGAATTTCGAAAAAACTGTGAAACAGGTTTTTAGACGATTTCATAAGAAGCAACTATCTCATGAGACACGAGAGATTTTGAAAAAATTGTGTAAGCGTAAGCAAACCCTTCACACCCCCTTGGTTTTTGAAATTCGAAAAATCTTTAAATTGGTTTTTGGTCAAATGTAATAAACAATTTTATATCTCATCAGAACTAAGGGATGACAGAAATTGTGAAATCATATGCAAACCCTTGGGGGTTGAATATTGAAAAATTGAGAAATGAGTTTGTTGGCGATTATATAAAAAATCTGTGGAAGTGAAAAGCGATCTAATATTTCATCAAACCTAAGAAATATGGCGAAGCTTTGAAAACCATACAACCCCCTCACACCGCTTGGGATTGAATATTTAAAAATACTGAAATTGACTTTTTGGCGCTTATATCGGAAACCTTATGAAGTAAATATGAATTCGATATATCATCAGCTATGCAACCTCCTTACACCCATTTGGGGGTTAAATATCCAAAAGTCCTGAAAGGAGTTGATAGATAAATATCAGGCGCGTATCGTGAAACTTCGCAGGGCTAGCGCAATAACACGATCATCAAATTCTATGAACTCTATAACCACAAACACGTAATTTTCATTCAGAAATAAAATTTCGATTGCTAAATTCCAGGAAGTAAAAAAGGAAAAAACATGAAAAGGAGTTTTAGACGATTATTACACAAGCCCTTGAAAGTGAAAAGAAATTCGATATCTGATAAGACCTGGGGATGTAGTAGAATTCGTGAAAAAGTATACAACCCCCTTAACACCGCTTTACGGGTCGAATTTAAAAAATCCTGAAAACGCTTTCTAGGTATTTATATGAAGAAGCCGTAGAATAAAAATGAATTCAGTATTTGGGAAGACCTAATAGATATGACGAAAACCGTGAAAATATATGCATTCCATTTTCACTGATAATTTTTTTCACTACCTTCCGAACGCCAATGGCTATTTTAAATGTTTTTATCTAAATTACTTTTATAGTTGATTTACATATACATACCGAGTTTCAACTTTGTAGCATTAGCTGTTCTATAGAAAGGAATTATTTGTTTATCTATTTGTCTCACGAAACAATTGCACTCAATTGTTTCGTGAGATATCGTAATCTACAGTTTTTCACCCACACTCGAAAATTTGTTTCCAATCTATTCTCCTAGTATACCTAAGATGTTCATTAAGTCTTAATTTCGTGACATTAATCGTTTAGGAGATATGGATTTTAGAATGTGTCGATCTCGGCTTTTCTGCGTTTCGGACGCATTATTTTCCTCAACTCCCACACTCCTTCACTCATATTTTGTACCCCGATCCCCTTGAAATCCCAATTTGGTTTTTTAATATGTTTTGAAAAACAATATAATATACAAAATATAAAAAAATAAAACTACGGATTTTGAGATATTCAAGGATAAAGGACAAAATCGTTATCCTTGAAAAAAAAAATTTGAGGATAATTTTTATTCGTATTTTTTTATGTTGCGATAACATTCCCCTTTAAAATAAGCCCTATTTTATTATTCTATGATAAAAATTACCAGAGATATGAATTTTCAAAGAGAACTCGGACACAATTTTTGCGAAATCTTTAAAATCTTTAAATCTTTATAATTGAGATAGAAACAAAAAAATTAATTTCACTAATTCTTCAAGTACAAAAATTTTCAAAAGAATCGGAGATGGTAAGGTTCCAAATTTCATAATATTTTGCGATTCTTGATGATGACCCAATATGCAATAATACGAAATTAATTTTATTTTAGTCCACAATTGCCTATAAAAACATGAATGGAGACATGTCTCGTGCCTACATAAATATACATAGTACTATGTCATGCGAATGTCCAGAAATCCACCGTCCACAGAAAATTAAAAAAACCCAAGACATCAGGTCAATGAATTTTCTTCCGAACTTTCGATCGGATTGTACCCCTTGCAAAAGTGCTCCTTTCCGTTCATACTTTCGCTATTTTTCTACATTCCGTTTTTCATCATTTTGCATCTCACACACACATACAGGTCCGTACACACAGAGCTGTGTAGGGGCATCGCTTGACGGTTGAATCGTTGTACATCGTGCGTGATCGTTCAGATTTAAATTTCCGATGCTCACGAATAATTTCTTACGCTCTCGAAATGAAATCAAAGCAAAATAGGTGAAATTTTCGATTTTGGTTTGGGACTCACGGGCCCTTAAAATAGATTGACTGGTTACTTGAACATGCTACTAAAAACATATTAAATTGATTAAATTGTACTTGTATTGATTAAAAAAATGTTTAAACAATTATATAATTGTTGTTTCAACATTTAAGCCTTGTAAAAGGAATGAAAGGAATTTCTTGAATAAACATGGAAAAACATGTCATTAAATTTAATCAGATTGAGCAGTCGATATGATTCAAGAAACATGCTTATGGTTCCTATAACTGGCTGTTACTGTCACAATTTTAATTTAACATGTTTTTCTTGTCAATATTAAAAACTGAAGTAGTAGCAAATTTGATTCGACCAAACCAATAGATTTTACCAACAGAAACTGTTTGAACTAAAATATGTATCGCTAAAACGACATGTTTTTTCTGTTGGTTTGATTTCTTCCTAAATCGAATTACATACATAGTTCCGCCGAAATTTCCGTAGTTTCAGAGTCGCAAAGTTATGGAAAGGCGCGTTTCAAATTAAGAAGAATAACTTTAATGTTATTAATGTTTCCAGAGGGTTTTTCTCTAAGTTCTAAAATTGTATTTCGCGTTATAACAATAACATTATTATTAAAGTGAAATGACTGAAAGTGACGAAATAATTTGTAATTATATTTATGAGTTCAATGCCGGTCTACCAAGTGCTCATTTAGATGACAATAATTGTGATGAATTAAAAAAAATACTTTTTTCTAAAAGCCGGGCTACTGAAACATCTCTGAAGCATGCGGTTCGAAGCCAAGTACAAGGAACGCCCGAAACGTAACCTCTCAGAAAAATATACCTTACACCCTAGCAATTAAATCTCAGTTGAAATTCGAATACAATATTTAAAACCTCCCTTGATGAAGATGAAACAAAAGCATTGAACCAGACTGAATGCAATATACATGCAAAATAAGTACTATTTTCGAAATCTCAGTACACGAATAGCTTTTATTGAAAATTCAAATTTTATGTTTTCCAATGAGTTGCATTTTAGAAGTAAGCTATATAAAACGGGTTTTTTCGTTATAAAAAAAATAAATTTTTGAAATTATTGAGTTTATTTTAATAAATAATGTTTTCTACATAATAGGAAAAGAATACGAAATCCAATACTTTGATGAACATATCTTTACAAACTCAAGCTATATTTATTTATAATAATTCAATGTGCGTTAACAGAGCAAACATGTTTTAGAGATTAGACTTTTCATCTACAGTGACTCCCAAAAAGATCCGCACAAGTAAGAAATGTTCCTTCTTTCTCATTTTATAAGTCAATAAAAAACGGGAAAAAATTTAAAAAAATATATATTATGAGCAGAACATAATAGCCTTACATATCACATAAATACAAAAATTGTTCACTTTATAGATACCAAAAAATAGGAAATTTCGTAAAAGAAACAAAAATTTCACCTCTCAAAAAGATCCGCACTTAGGCTAAATTGTAAAAATAAACAAAAATTATATAAAACTAGTATTTTATTGCATGTCCTTTTTGTTCAATAACACATTCTAAACGGTTTGGCATACTGGAGATGATTTTTCGCAAGTATTCTACATCCATTTTGACCCATTCTTCGCGAAGCCTTGTCTCGAGCTTCCCTAAAGAAGAAATCGGCTTGGTATGAATTCTACGGTGCAATGGGTGCAATGGTTTTCAATGGGATTACAATCTGGTGACTGGGGAGGAGGATGAACCAATTTTGGGCAATTATACAGCTGCCATTCTTGAACAATGCGAGCCTTATGTTTGGGGTCATTGTCTTCGTAATATTTAAATGTATCTAAAATACCCATTTTCGCGGCACTTTTTCGCAAATTGTCTTTCAAGAGTTGTAATTATCGAAGGGAATCCATTATACTATCATTAAATACGAATTCGCCAACACCTCGAGTAGATATGCATCCCCAAACCATTAAACTGCCGCCCCCGTGCTTCACTGTAGGCCTGAGGTTCTTCGGACTCAATTCGTCGTTGGGCTTGCGCCACACCATAACACGTCCATCCGAGACAAAGACATTGAATTTGCTTTCATCGGCAAAAATAACGTAATCCCAATAATCAGCATTCTTCAAAACATATTGATTAGCGAAATTTAATCGTTTTTTTCTATTCACTTCGCTGATGAATGGTTTTTTGCGTGCAACACGACCATTATATTGAGCATTTCTCAACACTTTGCGCAATGTTTCGCATCCCACTTTTTTTTTTAAAGTCTGCGAAAACTTCACTTAAAATTTTTGGAGCACTCAATTTAGGATTTTTCTTGATTTTCCGGACGATAGCGCGTTCTTCAAGCGTCGTTAGAACCTTTGGACGGCCAGGACTATGCTTCAAGTTTATTTTGCCTTCCTCTTTATACCTCCGGAGAATATCGTAAACAGTTCTACGTTTCATGTTGAGGACCGAACATATTTCTGCCACAGTTTTACCTTCCTCATGATTAAAAACCACCAACTGGATCTTGCCTGGGGACGTGTATTTGCCCATTTTGCATTAATGCAAGCACAAAGTTTTTTGAAGCTACCAAAAACGCGTGGTTTCAAGAAAATATTAAATGTGATGCGCCCGGATTTATGACGACTTTATCGCTGAAGGCAGTATTAGATAAACAAGTCACTTACACGCATTTATATTGCATAAACATGCACGCGTTTGCCTAAGTTTCATCGATGTGCGGATCTTTTTGGGGCTTCTGATTTTTAAGTTTTTTTGTTTTATCCTTCCTATTCCTTCTCGTTTTGCGATACATTTTCTATTTTTTTGTGTTAAATGATCGCGTAGATGTCTTGTACCATAAATAGTTTTTAGTTTTCTTTTCGTGTCATTGATGAAAGCATAATTTCAGAAAGAAGGGAAATTTCAAGCTTGTGCGGATCTTTTTGGGAGTCACTGTAAGTTGTAATAATTATAGCACTAGGCAATGAGGAAAAACAATAGAAAATATATAATAATTTGCCAAGGAAAAGTACAGAGAAAAAACCATGCCTGTTTAAACTTAAGCTACTTAAAACTAACTTAGAACTAAAGGATTGAACATATCTTTTGTTGTTGTCCTTTTTTTATAAATATGTAAATAATTATTTTCTATTATTGGAGCAAAAATACAATGTAACTATGTGCACCTACAAGTATGAAATGTATTTAAAATACTTATCAATTATTAATAATTTTTCAAATATTTATAATCAAGAAATTAAATTTATGTTATCTTTGTGAATATTCAATAAAGTTTTGTCATATGTAAAAAAAATAATCTTTCCATTTGTTTTCTCGCGTTAGTTGGCAGGTATATAGAGCGATATCTAATACTGGTTTAACAGAACACGATTTAATGTTAATTTAACTACATTTTGCATTGTAAATGTGTTATGTTTTTAACATATATTTTATTTAATCAATAAATAATCTTTAACAGTCCAAACTTCAACTCTTTTTCAAACTCCAAGCCTATTCCGACTTGTCGCATATCCAACAAAATGGAATAACCGAATCGAATTGCAACGAACTAGTTTTTATTGACAAAATGACAACTAAACGATTCCTTATAACATTGGAAGCCAGTCATTTTAAAAAGTATTTTTCGTTATTTCAACATGATAATAACATTCAAATAACATGAACAAATTAATATGTTCGCATGGTACTATGTTAAAATAATAGAAGAGTTTTGTTAGTCCAAACATGTTCACTTAACTATAACTATAAAAAAACAATCAAATTACATTATGTATGTCGAAAACGACGGTATAACGTTTTCTAGATTACGTGTTGTACACTTTTCGTTTCGTTTGTTCAGGCCTTCATTACATTTAGGTTTCTCAAATGAATTAAAAATTAAAAAAATAAATGCAACATATACCTATATGGTATACAAGGAAAAAAAAATAATAAAAATGTAGACCACAACGAAAAGAACTTTCATACATTAGGAAATAGTTACAGTCTAATTTTTAATATCTAAATGCGATCTATATAAAAAATCTGCCAACAGTCTGGGCGCAACTTTATTATTTTATGGGTAGAAGTCCGAAACGTGTTTAATGATGAGATGCGGTGTAGGTTACTATGCGACTGACAACCTAAAAAATAGCGTTCCAAATAGCCCCCTGGTTATTTCTTAGGTTGTCAGTCGCATAGTAACCTACACCGCATCTCATCATTAAACACGTTTCGGACTTCTACCCATAAAATAATAAAGTTGCGCCCAGACTGTTGGCAGATTTTTTTTATTTATTTACGTATTTTTTTATCAATATAATAATTCATAGTAGTAAAAGCGAATTCGATCACATTAAACCTAAAAGATTTTCGGAATCAGTGAAAACTTGAACAATACCCCCAGGGGGTTTAATTGAGAAAAATACTTAAATCGGTTTTTCCCCGACTACATTTAAAGCTTATAGAAATAAAAGTGAACTCCAAATCTCAATATACCTTAGAAATATATCAGAATTCGTGAATATGTACACAACCACTTTACACCGCCTTAGGGGTTGAATATCGAAAAATTTTGAAGATCGTTACTAGGCTCTTATATAAATAGCCCGCAGAAGTAAAATTGCTTTAATAGCTCGACAAGTCTAAAAGTTTTAACGAAGTTTGTGAAAATGTGGATTCACGGACATTTTTTTTTACTCAACCTCTGAACGCCAATAAAAATCTGAACTTTTTTTTTGCTTTAATTACTCTAATAGTACATCTACATATACGTACTAAGTTTCAACTTTCTAGCATAAGCCGTTTCTGAGATATAAAAAACCACCCCTCTCCCCCGTACCTTGATACCCCTATCAAAAATTTTATTTTTCTAGGATGTCTCCATAGTGGCTCTATATAATCCTAAATGTTTAGCTTTCTATTCATTATGGTTTTCAAGAAATAAAAATCAGAATGTTTTCCTTTCTACCCCCTTTCACCATCACCCCCAACACCCACACCTCCAAAATTTTTTTCCCTACTAGAAGTTTACCGACCCCAACTCCTGTAAAATTTTCAAGATCATATCTGATACGGTTTCTGAGATATACAAATTACATTTTTTGAAAAATTGCTGTCCCCCCACTTTCGTGCTCCACCTCCCCCCTCCAAAAATTTCGGTAGACTCCTCTTGTTATCCCATATACAGATACTAAATTTTATTTTCCTGGTGTAATTGGTTCGGAAGATATTGTACTCCAAAGTTTTTCACCCCCCACCCCCACACCCCACCACCCTTCTTAAAAATGTTAGCCCTTGTCTAATCATGAAGTATCCCTAAGGACAACAACAAAGTTTCAATCTTCTGACATCAATTGTTCGGGAGATATCGATTTTAGAATGTTTCAATCCCGGCTTTCATGCGTTAATGACTCATTGTTTTCCCCCCCCACTTCCACACCCCTTAACCAATATCGACCATTTTTTTGCAATTGAGTCTATTATCATAGTACTACATAAGTTTCAAGTTTCAGCCTCCTAGCATAAGCGGTTCCTGAGATCTAGAATCCAAAATTTTTCGTCTAAAACACTCCCTCTCCTCTCCACTTGTACCCCCACCCCTCGATACCAGTCGTAGGGGTTCACCCAATCTACCCACTGTAAAAATTTCAATTTAATATCTCAACAGGTTTGGAAGCTACGCGCCTTCAAACGATTTTGCGTACGGCGGACGGCGTACGGCGTCTACGGCGGACAGACGGACATTTTTTTTTTTTGCTTTTTTGGGATTTACTAGTCCTAAAACGTGTAAATACAAAATTTCAGGGTAGCAAACTTTTTTGAAATTTCAGGCCGATCACAATACTTTATTATTAAAAAATAATAAAGTAAAAATTCAATAGTATGAGGATGTTTAGCTTTCATTTTACTAGTTCTAATTACATAACCATAATTTCACACATCATCGTTGATATTACCATATGTCGTGTGTAAAACAAAAACAAATAAAATAACTAGATTTCAATCAGATTTGATTAAGTCAGTAACTCACTTTGTTACTACCTGTACGAACCCGCGAGATTGGCAACCAAGAGCGAGCGCGCTATCTTCCTAGACTACCCCCAATTCATATTTTAAGAACCACACAAAATTCTTTTTTTTTGATATTAATTTAAATACTTTGAACAGTAGGGTAGACTGGGTAGAAATGCACCATTTTTCATTAATTACTCCATATCTTCGTAGAAAAAAGAGGCACTTGATTAATTTTTCTTTCTTTGTTTGATCAAATACTTTGCGCAAATATCGTATTCATAATAAAGAGCAAAATATAAACAGATCTTGAGCATAATGTAGAAGAACACTTTCAATTCAAATAGTGCATTTCTCCCATCATACGGGAGAAATGCACCACGTTTTAAATATAGTATAGCCAAACCAAACCAAATTAGTTGAAACAAAAAAATAAAATATATTTACAACAGTAACAAACAATAACGAACTAAACAATAAATATTTTAAAAATTTTTCTATTTTTATACTAATAAAAAATATTAGATAATACCAAATAATAATAATTAAATAATTTTATGTAAGTTTTGATAAGAAAACGGATATATAAATTTGAAAATTTGGTTGTGGCAAAATGTTTTTAATATCATAAACATTTGTGGCCATGAATTCAGGCAAAGGAGTCAATTTCTGGTGCTTATACGATCATGGTGCAATTCTACCGATCCCGAACAGGTGGATATTTTTTAAAGTTTTCTTTTAAATAAAAACAAATAATAAACTAGCACTTTACTAAAACACACCTAAGACTACACGCTATATATATGCCTACTGTAGTGAATCATGTAAGACACTGTAAGACATACATTCTAGTGCGCTGAATAAGCCAGCCAATGAAAACACTAGAACGTGTGTTAGCTCCATTTTTAATTGGTGCAATCAACGCAAGCACGCCCACCTCGTAGATAATAGGAGTGTTATGATATAGCGCACATGGCATGACGAATGAACGTAAAACATGTGTATCAACATATGTTTCACATTCATACGATCGGTCCGGCACAATTATCAACAAATACGATAAAGTTGTGACCGCAATATTCTCACAAGTCATTAATGTTGACATATTGTAGAATTTATTGGGTCATAGCTTATGCAATGCACTCTAGAATTTTGTGCAGTACATGTGAGTTTCTGGGTCATAAATTATGCAGGTCAGTACAGTGCTTTAGTATGTAAGAACGTAACTATATAAGTTAAGGATTTTTTGAAATAAAGTTAGTTCTATTCACACCGTTACTCTGCGCGTTTTAAATCTCACCATTAGAGTTGAATCAGGCTTAATTGCATTTCACTCTTTGGCCATAATAACATCAAGACCAGGCGCGTAGCGTCAGGGGTAGCGGGGGTAGCGCCGCTACCCCTTTCTTATTTCGTTCTATTTCCGTTCTTTATTCCGTTCCTAGTCCACTTATGTTAATCAATCGATTAATCGACATATAACTTATATGTCCATATGTTAAGCATCGAGATCCATAGCTCACGTAAAGTTTCTTGATTACCTTCAAAAAAACTATCATTCCATGGAGGGTATCGCAACTTTTTAGCGCTATGCTACACGACGAAACCTAGAACAAAATCACTTTTCTTCGGCCTGGCCAGCGCTAGAAATTTGCGCTTCCTCTATATGGTTTTCTTTTTGAAAGTGTTGTCGTTTCACTGCAATTGCGATTTTATATTGCATTTTAAATTGTTAATTGGCACATGGCAATTTGATTTAACTGTGTTTTTGCAATTTGCATTCCTTTGATAAAACAGTATATTTCTCTGTTTGACGATGTCAACAATCAAGCCATTTGAATTAATTTGGTCCCTTCTTTAGAAAAACAAATTGATCGTGAATTTTAGAGATTCAGTTTTTACTCAATCAAAATTACGACTTGAGACCAGGAAATCACATTTGTTAGAATTACGAACAAATTTTATAGATGAATTTGTTTTACCATGTTCTATTTTGGAAAATCTTTTGTTTTTACCAACAATCCTTGATTGGCAAAGCAAAATTAATTTAGCGTTTAAATAATATGAAATTATGATTTATTTTAACTCAAATCAATCTCTCTCTTTCAAAGACTTAATCTAATCGAATGAACGAAACCAAAACAACAGTACGGGTGCATATAGGAAATTAGACATGTCATTTGCATGTGGTTTAAAGTCACTTACTTCTTACTTACTTACCCAAGGGTATGGCACCCTTTTATGACAAGCGAAATATTTGACAATTCAACACTTTCAACCGTTCGCTGTCAGTTCAGTTCGTTTATGCTCGGGAAATTTTGTGTGAGAAATATTTTGTTGTGTTTTGTGCCGGAATTGTAAATTCTTGCCAATATTTTAATTTGTTTCAAATTTCGCGCGTTTTTATTTCACTGACATCTAGTAGCGAGCTGAATAATTTATTTCACTCTACTTCGAAGTTATCTTTTTCGTTCGTTTTCGTTTCGCTGAACACAGTGCTATACTTTACTAAGAGTACCTATCCAAAACTAAAAAAAAAACCAAAATACTTCAACGATCGACCTGTCGTATATCCTTAAGAGCGCTACCCCGAGGTTTCACGCCACGCTACGCTACTGATCAAGACCTAAAGATCTAAAGCAACGTCCACCCCACTACCTACAAAGGTTCACGACCGATAATTTGTCCTTAAACAAAAATGTGGCATATATAATAAAATTTAGTTTCCTTTACGTATTTCTTTTTCTCCGAATAACTGTTCGGCATTACTCGATAAATAATGATGCCAAATGATATCGTAGCAATTCGGTTTTAGAAGAAATTGCCTAACTTTATTCTTGCCTAACTAGTCTTTACACAACTTACAACGTTAATGATTCGCGCGACACAGTGATATTTTCAATGAGAAACTTAAGACGGTTCCTCGCTTCTTCATCGAACGAACTAATCCGATTATGTATGACACCCGGCATTATCAACAATGATGTTATCTTCTTTTTTAAAACTCGCATTTAATTTTTTTACATATCCAAACTATTTTGGTTAGTAGTAATAATAACATACATTACTGGTATTTCCTTTAACTTGTGAACATAAGTTCCTTTTAACGATTATTCGACTGTTCGAGTCTTTACCATTGTTATAACACAATTGATATTCATTTAAAAAAAAATTATCGGATAATAAGAAATAAGAAAAATTAAACAAATTATTCTTATAAATGTTACATTTACATAAGTTTATATTTTCAAGACGGTGGGTTTCCTACTTAACACATAATGGTCGCCAAATGATAATTTTAAGGTGTTTCAATACGATTATTGATTACATTAATCGCCTACAGCGCCATTACAAAGGTGTTCGGGCGTCGTGTATCCAACCGGAGGGTCATGATTTTCTGGGCATAAGCCGGTGCACCAAGTACGACGGCCGCAGACTTCGCTTAACCCATTTCGGTTACCTCTAGATCCGGGCTGGATACGTGACAAGACTTTTCTTTATCTCGCCACCAAGTGGCGGGTTTAACCTTGCCTGAGGGTGTTGGAGCTGGTGGTGCCTTTGGGCGTTCAAGACATATAGGAACTGTCGTGTAAGTTAAAACGAATTTGCTGCCCTATCAGAATTAAGAGATATGACGAATTGTTAAAACGTACACAAACCCATTACTTCACTTCCACTTGGAGTTTGAATTTCGAAAAAATTGTGAAACAGGTTTTTAGACGATTTCATAAGAAGCAACTTAATATCTAAAGAGAGACGTGGGACTTTGAAAAATTTGTGAAAACGTAAGGAAACCCTTCACACCCCCTTGGTTTTTGAAATTCGAAAAATCGGGAAATTGGTCTTTAGGTCATTACATCAAATGCCGTAATAACCAATTTTATATCTCATCAGAACTAAGGGGTGGCAAAACTTGTGAAAACATATGCAAACCCTTGAGGGTTGAATATCCAAAAATTGAAAAATGGGTTTGTAGGTGATTATATAAAAAGTCTGTGGAAGTGAAAAGCGATCTAATATCTCATCAAATCTAAGAAATATTTCGAAGCTTTGAAAAGCATACAACCCCCTTACAAGCCTTAGAATTGCATATCTAAGAAAAATGAAATTGACTCTTTGGCGCTTATACTATAGGAAACCTTCGGAACTAAAAATGAATTCGATATATCATTAGATATGCAACCTCCTTACACCCAGTTGGGGGTTAAATATCCAAAAATCCTGAAAGGAGTTAATAAATAAACATGAAGACAACACGAGAAAGTAAAAACCAATTCAATTTCTTATCACTTCTAAAATATATGACGGAATTCGTGAAAACTTCTTCAACTCTTTTATACCCTCTTAGGGGCTGAAAAGAAAAATACTTAAAAACAAGTTTTAGGCGATTATTACGCAGGCCCTTGAAAGTGAAAAGATATTCGATATCTGATTAGACTTGAGGGATATGGCAGAATTCGTGAAAAAGTATACAACCCCCTTTCCACCCCCTTAAGGGTCGAATTTCCAAAAATCCTGAAAACACTTTCTAGGTATTTATATGAAGAAGCCGTGGAATAAAAATTAATTCAATATTTGGGAAGACCTAATACGACCTAATAACGAAAACCGTGAAAATATATGCACTCCATTTTCACTGATCATTTTTTTTGCCCCCTTCCGAACACCAATGGATATTTGAATTTTTTTCTTATCTAAATGAATTTTCTAGTAGATTTACATGTACATACCGAGTTTCAACTTTGTAGTATAAGCCGTTCTATAGATAGGAAAAACACCACCCACCCCCGAACCATACTACCCCAATACAAATTATATTTTTCCAAGCTGCTACTATTATAGCTTTATCTAAATACTAAGTTTCAGCTTTATATCATTATAGGTTCTCGAAATATAAAAATAGGAAACTTTTCCCTTTCACCCTCCCCCACGCTCACCCTCTACACCCTCACCCTTACTTCTGGTAAAAAATTTTAAGCATCTATCTTACACTGCTCTTGAGATATGAGACGTGATTTTTTAGAAAAATTCGTATCTCCTCCACTTTCATGTTCCACGGCCCCCTTAAAAAATTTTACTTTCATCAAAATTCATTTGTCAACCTTTATACAGAAACCAAATTTTATTGACTGACATTTTTTTTTGCTTTTTTCGTGTCTACTAGTCATGAAACGTGAAAAAAAAAATTTTCAGATTACCAATTTTTTTTTTAAAAAATCGATCACAATACTGTATTATTGAAATAATAAAGTAAAACAATCTTTTGACCGGAAGGATATATTTTAATTTATGCAACTTCTAAGAAAATTGCTGCTATCGAATTAGGTTAAAACTTATAGTAATGCAACGCTTTGGTATAAAAATATGATATATCGCAGAAAGGCACAAAAAAACATACTGCAGTCACGATCGGCTGCAAGCCAATCGTATGGTACTCTAGATAAATACTGAACTCCGATTTTGGGGATAAATAAGAATTACATGTATGTATAAATGTAATCGATATGGAATCTGCAAGTGAAGTGGTGCTAAATTTCGAATTTATTCCGGGACTAAGGAAAAATAGTAAAGCACTATTTTTCATTTAAAATCGGATCAACAATTCTTTCGCCAAAAAAATGTTTATGAGGACCGAACGAGATATGTGTGTTATGAAAAAAAATTTCGTGCTTTTGTGATCCTATACAGAAATAGTAATACGTTAAAAGGACAAAATATGATTCACAATCATGGTTCTCAGAAAGAAACAGTAAATAAAAACATACTGCAGTCACGATCGGCTGCAAGCCAATCGTATAATACTCTAGATGAATACTGAACTCCGATTTATATTGTAGTTGGCTATAAAGTAGAATTACGTGTGTGCATGTTGTATATCCTTTATTAAGGACTGCCATTAGATTGCTACTCAAACCTAAAAGACAATATTCAGTGTTTAATTTCATATCTTAAACTG
Organism: Beris morrisii; assembly: GCA_951812415.1. Classification (NCBI taxonomy): domain Eukaryota; kingdom Metazoa; phylum Arthropoda; class Insecta; order Diptera; family Stratiomyidae; genus Beris; species Beris morrisii. Next base: position 10,955,238 of record OX638314.1, on the reverse strand, counting down.
GGTAAGTCATCGAACAAAAATGTCCTTTTTGAAGGACTTTCACATGGGAGGTGCAGGAAGGACTCACTCGATTTCTTACATATTTATCCTTTTCCTTGGAATTAGTTAAAAATGAACGTGTACAAAATTTCAAAATCGTAGCTTAAAGCGTTCAAAAGTTATCGAAAATATTGTTGAACACGTGCCTTAGGGACATTTTGTATGGCAGCTACCAGAAGGAGTAAAAGGATTTCGCTGATTAGTAAACTCGAACTTTGTTTTTACTCAAAACTAATTTGTACAAAATTTCCAATTCATAGCTAAAAGATTACTTGAGTTATAGTAAGTTCCGTAAATTAAGTGAAGGCATTTTTACAGGATATTTGTATGGCAGCTACACGAAGGACTAATAGGATTTTCTTCATAATCATATATTTAGCTTCAACTATTGAAAAAATAACACATACAAAATTTCAAAGTCGTAGCTTAAACCCTTCTGAAGTTATCGGCCAATATTCTTGAACACGTATTTTAAAGACATTTTGTATGGCAGCTACCAGAAGGAGTAAAAGGATTTCGCTGACAAGTAAACTCAAGCTTCGTTTTTACTAAAAACTGATTTGTACAAAATTTCGATTTCGTACCTAAAAGATTACTTGAGTTATAGTGAGTTTCGTAAATTAAGTGAAGACATTTTGACAGGATATTTGTATGGCAGCTACACGAAGGACTAACAGGATTTTCTTGATATTTATACATTTAGCTCCAACTATTAAAAAAGTAACACATACAAAATTTCAAAGTCGTAGCTTTAGTCGTTCCGAAGTTATTGGTAAATATTCTTGAACACGTGTTTTAAGGACATTTTGTATGGCAGCTACCCGAAGGAGTAGGACGATTTTGCCCGTTAGCGAACTTAGCCTTACAAATTCAACCAAACATCCAGATTCAAAATTTCAAGATCCTAGGTGAAGGCGTTCTTGAGTTATCGTGTTCACGGACAGACGGACGGACGGACGGACGGACGGACGGACGGACGGACGTCAAGCGGATTTGAGGTTTTTGGGCGCAAATAAACAAAAAATAATATATAACTTTTTTTCGTCCGAGGCTTGGTTCTATGCGTTACAAACTTTTCGGCTGGATTAAACTTATAATACTCTATATGATTTCATCTAGAGTATAATGAACTTAATGAACAAAATAAAACTTGGATGTATAGAAGTTTCCTTGAAAAGAAGCTCTACAAGAGAGGTATTTGACAAAGAATGTATGGAAAATAAGGATTCTGCCTCCCTGGTGCAGTTTGGTAAAATTCAAAGACATCTCTGCCGTTTGAAAAGCGACCAAATACCAAAAAATCCGTCGAGTCCATTACAAGTGCAAGAAATATTTGCAACAAAAGAAATTTTAGAAAAATTTGGAAGCTCGAAGTACTCTACAAAGGATATTTTCTATAAAGATACAATTATAGAAACAAATTTTTCGTATTCCGTGTTTGTTTCTCCAACAATTACGGAAATGTTGAATTCACATCAACAAATTAAGAGAAAATTCCTTTTAGACGCTACCTTCAGTGTGTTACCTTCTTGTGGCTACAAGCAGCTACTAATCATTCACATTGAATATCTTGAACATGTGAGTTGTTTTATATTATTAAAAAAATAATGTATATTTGCTGTACTCCACGGTTTATTCCAATTTTTTTAAAATATGTAATTTTTCAGATTTATCCCTTCATATTTATAATGATGTAAAATAAATCGGAAGCAATTTACCAACACGTTTTCCAGTTTATTGACAAAAATCTTTTTAAATTTGAACCGGAATCGTTTCTGACTGATTATGAGAAAGCAATGCGAAATGCCTTGAAATTAGTTTTCCTTTCTGCTAAATTGAAAGGATGCTGGTTTCATTACTGTCAAGCTCTCAGAAAAAACGCAGCAAAAATTCCGAATTTTTTAATTAATTTAAGTAAGAACCAACACATGAACCGATTGTTCCATAAATTCATGGCATTACCACTTTTGAAACCTGCCGACATTTTTGAAGGGTTCGATTTTCTTAAAGCAGATATTTCGAATTTAACAGAAGAAGAAGGCACAGTTTTCAATAGATTCATAAATTATTATGAAAAGCAGTGGATACTTAAGGTGATAAATTAAAAAAATATAAACCATTGATCACTTCTTCGTACATTTAATCATAAATAGGAAGGCCCTTCATCTTTTTCCGTTTATAAGGAAGACACGAGGACAACAAGTGCAGTTGAAGAATACAATTCGCAACTCACACTAAAATTAGCAAAACATGGCAATTTCTGTAAATTTCTTGACGGTATTTTAGATGAAGATTTCAGGAAAACAGTTGAATTAAAGAATTCATTAGATGGAACGTAAAATGTCTTTCAACGACCAAAATCCAATGCACATCTAAAAAAGTCTAAATTAATTGCAAATGCAATTAATAAACTAGACGGAAAAAAAATTGGATTAGCTGATTTCTTTAATCAAATTACCAACCCGCGAAATGGCCATTTTCAACATTTATTATAACAAAAATATTTGAAATAAAAACCATTATTAAATTCTTTCAATTCAAGCAAGTAGCGTAGATCAACATGCACATGCAATGATTTTTTAAATATTTAATTTTTATGCGATATGTGTTTTTACCTATTACTTCCAAAATGTTGATCGTAACTCATACATATTGTTACGTGTAAGCCTGGCAACCGCGCAACCGTACAACTCGATCGTTACACATAATGAAAACAACAACAACCGAATACCTAGTTGCAAAATAACCCAATTAGAAATAAGGCGAAACAGCACGGTTGTATCTCTCTTCTTATCGAATGCTCTCCAATATACTAGAATCCTCTGCACGCACCACTGAACGAAGATCGAAATCGAAAGCTCTAAAGCTTTCGAGAAGATTCCACAACTAAACGAACATTCAAGTACAACCTAGACTGCAACCGGCTAATATATAAGCAGGTGAAGCGAAGGTCAGCGACGACACAGTAATTTTGATTACGTCGACTGTGACAGACAGCGGGTACACGCGACCGTGTTGAGAGAGAACGAAAGTGAACGAGTCAAGCGATATATGGTATAAGCGGGCGGTATTGCCATACAGTGCGAATTATTGTGCGAATAGAATTAATAGTGCGATTAAATAAATTATCACTTATTTTTATTTTAACCGAATTGTGTTTTACTTGAATTCCCGGCGAACCCCTAGCTCGCAACAATATGTATGCAGCTTTTGTAGGTAATAATACGGCTCATAAAAAAATTAAATTAAAATGACATTTTTATAATGGGGTTTTCTGAGAAAAACTACATTGATCACTGAATTTTTAGGGTTGACGTAGCAAAAATCTGTGTTTTCGAAAAAAAATATCAAGATTGGGTGCAGTTACAATTTAGACTGTTACATCAAATGAAAGGTAATTCGATTGCCGATTAACACTTTGCCTTGTGATTATTCGTTTTTAAGATTTAACGTTTTAAGTGAGTGAGGGTACCCGTCAAAAACACTTTTCTTAACCACCCTGTATCTCCACTAATATTGAAAATTGACCCACCCTGTAGAACAATTTTTTTCTCCAAATATATCAAGGAATAGCCCCTTTCAAGGTGGCACACGGAGTGCCAAACACCCTGTATAATATCTAATACTGCATTATATTACTTAAACTTTTGTCTTTTTCTTTATTACATCTAACTATAACATATATTTCGTATTTGGCAGCCTGTGGACATTATGTCCTATTGTGTCCCTGTTCGCGAAAAACAGTCAGAAAGTCCATGGACATTATGTCTTATTTGAAACGGACATAATGGACGTTGTGTCCATTTAGAGCGGACATAATGTCCATGGACGTTATGTCCGTGGACCTTATGTCACCCCACCATTTCATATCATGAACTGGGTGAGTCACCGAAAAAAAAATTCCGTTTTGTAGGACTTTTACATGGGTGGTGCAGAAAGGACTCACTCGATTTCTTACATATTTATCCTTTTCCTAGGAACCATTTAAAAATTAATGTGTACAAAATTTCAACTTCGTAGCTTGAAGCGTTCAAAAGTTATCGGAAAATATTGTTGAACGCGTGTCTTAAGGATTTTTTGTATGGATGGTACCAGAAGGAGTAAAACGATTTCGCTGGCTAGTAAACTTGAACTTCGTTTTCACTCAAAACTAATTTATACAAAATTCCGAATTCGTTGCTAAACGATTACTTGAGTTATAGTGAGTTGCGTAAATTAAGTGAAGACATTTTGACAGGATGGATATTTGTATGGCAGCTACACGAAGGCCTAATAGGATTTATTTCATAATCATACATTAAGCTCGAAATATTGGAAAATTAACACATACAAAATTTCAAAGTCGGAGCTTAAACCCTTCTGAAGTTATCGGTCAATATTCTTGAAGACGTGTTTTAAGGACATTTTGTATGGCAGCTGATTTTGCCCGTTAACGAAATTAGCCTTACAAATTCAACCAAACATCCAGATTCAAGATTTCAAGATCCTAGGTGAAGGCGTTCTTGAGTTATCGTGCTAACGGACAGACAGACGGACGTCAAGCAGATTTGGAGTTTTTGGCCACAAATAAAAAAAAAATAACATCTAACTTTTTTCGTCCGGGGCTTGGTTCTATGCGTTACAAACTTTTGGGCTGGATTAAACTTATATGATTTCATCTAGAGTACAAAAAGTTTGTAGTATTATTTGTTGAGTTATGGCCAAAAACCGTGAATTGGGTTGCGGTACACCCGTCCGCCCAGAAAGCACCCTCTGACTTGTCGAATTCGCCATCCTATATCGAAAGCATCTAGCTCCTACAGGTGCATAGAGTGATATAAAAATAATCAGTTATAAGAGTTCGTTCTGACTCCGTCGGAATTATGCCTTCAAGGAAGCAGGATTTCAACGACATAACTGCAAACTTTAGCTAATTTGAATGCCACCAGCGAAAAATACGTCAATTAAAAAAAAATTTGCCAACAGTCTGGGCGCAACTTTATTATTTTTTGGGTAGAAGTCCGAAACGCGTTTAATGCTGAAATGCGGTGTACACTCAGAGAAAACTCCTGGTAGCATTGACAAAAATTCAGTTCTATTCGACAAAACTACGGTCAATATACGTCCAACAAAATACTTTATCGAATTGATAAATTTCATTATTCTTTGGTAAAAACCCACTGTCTAGATGACAGAAGAAGTTGTTGAATTGAGAAAAATTTTACAATAAAACATAACGCAGTCACGATCGGCTGCAAGCCAATCGCATGGTACTCTAGATGAAATACTGAACTCCGATTTATATTTTAGTTGGGAATATATCAAAAGAATGAGGAGTGCAGATAGAAACTATTGTATAGTGGCTACTCGAAGGATGGTTAAACGATTTTTTAAGTTATAGTGAGTTCCATAAATTAAGCTAGGACATATTTACAGAATTTTTGTATGGCAACTACATGAAGGACTTATGGGATAGTGTTCATATTAATACTTTCAATCAACGTATACAAAATTTCAATGTAGTAACTTAAAGCGTTCTAAAGTTATCGTTAAATATTGGTGAATACGTGTTTTAAGGACTTTTGTATGACAGCTACCCGAAGGAGTCGACGGATGGCGCTAATTAATGAATTCAGTCTTGCTTTTCATATAAAACGAATTCCTGTAAAATTTTGAATCCCTGCTTTAACTCGTACTAGAGTTATAGTGGATTCTGTAACTTGCATACATTTTTGAAGGACTTTTGTAGGCTGCTGCACGAAGAACTCATTTGATTTGCATCATATTCGGAACTTTTGCTTCAATCATTGTAAACTTTAAGTATGCAAAATTTCAAGTTCCTAACTTTAAGCATTCGAGCAATAATTGTGAATACGTGTTTTAAGGACTCTTGTATGGGAGGTACCCGAAGGAATAGAGGGATATCGTTTATTAACGAACTTAGCCTTACTTTTTCCATTTTACAGGAGTGATAAAATTTCAACTTCCTAGGCCAACGCGTTTTTGAGTTATCGTGCAAACGGACGAACGGACAGACGGACGAACAGATGGAAAGGGGTCGCTAAATTTCGACTAAACCAATTTTTTTTCAATGCTCTTCCATTGTAGTTTATTTGATGATTTCCCCACGATGGGTCTTTGGCATTTCAATCTCCTCCAACAATTACTCCCTGATAATAATTGTTGTCAAATAAAAGATTAATATGTGAAAGAAAATTATTTAAGTCCATGTCTTTAGTATTTACTCCATGAAAATATATGGAAAGTATTAGAATTTTCTTCATTTCGTTTGTATTATTATTTAACTGCATAGAGATTGCAGTGTAGGTAATGTTGGGAATATTTAAGTCTACTGGAATTATTTTGTAAGTGTCTTTCTATAGTAGGGCAGTTCCTTGTAAATTATCATTTATCGACTTACGCTATAATGTGATATGTTTAGTTTGTTTTAACTTTTAAAGTGAGTTTCACATAGCAGAAGGAAATTTGGTCGGTTTCTTCTTATAAAGTCATTTAAAGAGACTTTTCGTGCCTTTGAGTATATTGAGCCCACGTTTGCGGCTATGATTTTAATTTTACTTTCGCCCATTGCAGAGATCAAGAAAGAATTGAAGGTATAGAGCCTGTTTCTCTTCCAATGATCTCAATCATTAAAATGTGGTAAAAAGCTGTTAATATTATGTATCAATAATGGGAGACCAATTCCAAAAAGATTATTTGATTCATTCAGAAAGTTATGAATTGGACTTTGTTTTTGAGTTGAGGGGTTCCACGCCGAAATTTCTGGAAATTCAGTGTTGTTTTTACTAAGGTTTTTATTTTGGACTGCAGTATTTCTAAAGACTCTCTTCTTTCCCGACGGGCTCTTGCATCTAGAATCCTCTTTTGTGGCACTTTCAGTAACTCTGTGTACTTGGGGCGTCCTCTATAGTTCGCAGGATGCGCGTTTAATTTGCTTTAAGCATTCCCCGGGTAGATGATCATTTGGACACTTGAGACACCAGTATTTTATTCCGCAAGTTATTGCTCCGTGACCAAACCTTTGACACCTTCTACACTGAATTATACCATCAGTTCTAAGCTTTTCCCAGTAAACCCTCATATTTAATATAGTTTTTACTCGCGTAATATGGTCAATATTGGTGCCCGGTGGCACCTGTATCAAAAATATATCTAGTGGCTTCTTCATTTTTCGTGACCTGGGTGTTGAGAAATTTTTAACAACAATGCCCTCAATGTGAGTAGCCACGGATTTTAATTCATTTAATACTAACTTTTACTTTCCTTTGGAGTAAAAGTGACTTTATCAAATATTTCTCGGTGAATCTGTGGATCTTTAACATACAATTTAAACCCTCCATTTCTCATTTTAATAAATTCATATCTAAGATTTGGATAATTTTTTTTTCAAAATTGAGTCGAAATTTTTTACGTCAATATCATTCAACATTATAGGAGAACAAAAATTACCTGCTAACTTTCCAGTATCTTATCTAAAATTAGAATGAGTATTGATAGTGTTACATGTAAACCTGGCAACCGCGCAACTCGATCGTTTCGCATCAACAACCGAATACCTAGCTACAAAGTACCCCAATCAGAAACCTAGTTGAAGTATATAAGGAGAGCGAGCAACGCGATTATACCCCCCTTCTTATCGAATGTGCTCGAATGTACTAGAACAGCGTACAGGATCAAATGGAAAGATCTCAAGCTCACTAGAACCCTCTACACACACCACCGAACGAAGATTCAAGAACAGTCTCGACTGCAGACAACTGGTATAAAAGCAGATAAAGCTTTCAGCGAAGGACATAGTAATTTTTATTACGTCGACTGTGACAGCCAGCGTGTATACGCGACCGTATTGGTGGAAACCGATCGATTGCGCGTGATCGAATTAAGCGATATAAATAAGCGGGCGGTATTGCCATATAGTGCGAATATAATTAAAGTGCGAATTAATAAATTGTTACTTATTTTGATTTTAAACGAATTGTGTTTTACTTGAAATCCCGGCGAACCCCTAGCTCGCAACAATAGTATTACTTTTTCTATTGTTATCATTCGCTTTGTCTTTATTTAGGATATGGAAGTAGTTTGCATTTGATATTTTACTGTCTTTCTGGCGTTCATTAGCAGTACTGGCTCCAGAAATGGGATTATTGTCTCTTCTGCGCCGTTTGACGGTGTGCCATTCCTCTTGGCTGTTCTGTACAGATGCTTCATCTCTATGATGACTGATCAGACTCCATTTTTTTTAGTAATAATTTTAATTCACTGTCTTTATTAAGTTCACAAGTATAGTTGTTTGTTTTATATTAACACTATCACTGGGTTCCCCGGAATGCCCTACTAGCAAACAAATTTCCATAAGGCCTTATCGAAGCTATTCTCGTACCTCGATAAAGCTTCGATAAGGTCTTACCGAACTAATTTGGCGCACATTTTTCCATGCAACAGCCAAGCGCCAACAGTTGGTATAAGGCCTTATCGAAGCTGTTATTGCTTCCGTACGGAAGTTCACAAAAAAGAAACGCAAAATAATAATTATTAACAAATTTTTAATTTTGGGTTCTTGATACAACGAATTTATTTTTCTGTAACTTTTATACATTATTATTATTATTTATTATTATTATTTGTTTGAAAAATGCGAATTGATTTATTTTTACTTACCTTACACTCTCGGATTCGAACCATGGTCCCGTCACTCATTAGTCCGCTATGCTACCACTAGGCTAATCTGAAACATTTACGTAATAGCGTTGAAGCCGAATCACTTGATGTTTCCAATTAGACATGTCAAAAGCGAAGTTGGCTTGCAAACAATTTTAAATGTGGCATTATTAAGCATTAAATGTACAGCTCATGTGCATTTTTTATCAAAAAAATATTGGCAGCACTGCTTGCAAAATACTGCATTTGTTTCGCGTTTGAATTCGTAGGTGACACTCTTTTTGATAGTTGTGAACAGCTTTTACCGTCTACGAACCAGCTGTCACCTGTGAAGTCAACAATTATCGAAGGTAAGTATGTTGCATAGCGCGGAAAAAGTTTGTCCGTGTTTACGCGGTATTCAAGTGTTGTTTTTTCCCGAATTCATGACTTTTCCAGTGTTAATGATGACCTTTTCCGTAGATGGCGACTGATCCCAAATACTATAAAGTGGTCCAAACATTTGAAGCGGGCGAATCTCGACTTGCAGTGGTCCCCAGGTTATGGGAACATAATGGAAAATTGATGTGGCCTCCAAAATCCAAGCAAAGTAAAGCGCTGAAGAGTCCTTTGATGGTGCCAGGCACTGCGAACGATGGATGGGTGGAATTTAGCTGCACGGTGAAACGAAATTTCATCCCGACGTACGCCGAGGCAGTAACGGAAATAAAGTCCATGATCAACTTTAGTGATACGAGCGATGCTGAGAATTCATCATTAATTTCGCGTATTGCTCCACAACAGCGAAGCAAGGGTATTGATCGGGCACCGCGAAAGGTCAACGTAGATGATGACCAATTCAATTTCAATTCGGTATGCTTTCCACGCATTGCTCTTTTTTAAATTTCCAATTAATTATGTATTCTCTGTTTTATTAGCTGATCTTGATTCAACCGCCGGCGGCTGACGGACTTTCTTCCGCAATACAAGAAACGACTGCACCTGTAATTGAAAAATCACAGGCGCAGTCCCAAAACGTACAGTATGTTGTGAGTGATCTTGTCTGCGATATGAACGCATCCACATTTCGCGAAACGATCGAAGTGGATGTGGTGGGTGCAATTCAAGCATTGTCTGAGAAATGCTGCAGACTTCAAATCACATTGGAACATTGCGTCACACTACAAGGAAAAATGCTACGAGAACAATCTGAAATGAGACGGGAACAAACTGAAATGCGACTTGAAATGGCGGAATTTTTCGCGAATTTTTCTGTGACATCAGAAAATGTGGCCACTGATAAATTTAAAATGATCGCAACACACCAAGAGATGGTGTCCTTCGAAGAAAACCTGAAAAATGGTAAATTCAGCAAAGAGATGGTGTGTATATTTTCTTCTACTTCAAATTAATTTTTTCGAATTTTGAAATATTTTTTCTTCTGCAGTTTGAGTTCCTATCACCAATTTGTGGCCCAACAAGTGGATTACAAGACGCAGACGTATTTTATCGTTTAATTGATGGAATTTTCACACGGAAATTCTTTACAGAAGTATCGTGGACTGGAGTCTCGAGAAGAGAATGCAAAAGGAAGATTAATACCGCGCTGCTGCTATCGTACTGCTATATTACATCCATTTTTAATATTTTTTAATGAAATGAATTAATTTATTATTATAAACTTTTCGTATAAATATGTGCTTAATGGTTAACGCTATTGGTATGCAATAGTGGAAACCTCCATAAGACTGTTGCTATTTGCTTCTATAAGGCCTTATAGAGGTTATTACCGAAGCAATGGACTCTGAAAGTTCAGCCTCCGCTCGAAAGTCTTACCGAAGCCTTATCGAAGTTAAGGTCCACAAACTTCCATGAGACTGTTGGTATTTACTTGTATAAGACCTTATAGAGGTTATTACCGAAGCAATCGCTTCTGAAAGTTCAGCCTCCGCTCGAAAGTCTTACGGAAGGCTTATCGAAGTTAAAAATCCACAACTTGCGCTCAACAGTCTTATCGAAGCCTTATCGAAGTTATAGCCACTGGAAAATCAAAATGCGAAATTTGTTTGCTAGTTGGGTGGGAACCCCAATATTATTGATATGTCTTTTTATTTTTCACAAACTATTACCAGAGGCATATAAAATATGATCGGTACTCAAATGGATAATAACTAAGTACGTTTTTCAATAAATTAGCTTCGATTCCACTTGTTGCTTACGTCTGCTCTCGAACACAGCCAAGCTGAACTCTCCGTGTATACATATAAAAAGTCTGTGGAAGTGAAAAGCGATCTAATATTTCATCAAACCTAAGAAATATGTCGAAGCTTTGAAAAGCATACAACCCCCTTACACCCCTTAGGATCGAATATCTAAAAATACTGGGATTGAATATCGACGCTTATATAGGAAACCTTAGGAAGTAAAAATGGATTCGATATATCATCAGATCTGAGCAATATGTAGGAATCTATGAAAACATATGCAACCTCCTTACACTCGCTTGGGGGTTGAATATCCAAAAATCCTTAAAGGAGTTAATAAATAAATATGAAGACGGCACGAGAAAGAAAAAACCAATCCAATTACTTATCACTTCCAAAGGATATGACGAAATTCGTGAAAACTTGTTCAACCCTTTTATACCCTCTTTGGGGCTGAAAAAGGAAAAAACTTAAAAACAAGTTTTAGGCGATTTTTACTCAAGCCCATGAAAGTGAAAAGATATTCAATATCGATCAGACCTGGAGGATACGGCAGAATTCGTGAAAAAGTGTACAACCACTATACACCCCTTTAGGAGTCGAATTTCAAGAAATCCTGAAAACTCTTTCTAGGTATTTATTTGAAGAAACCGTAGAATACAAATGAATTCAATATTTGGGAAGACCTAATAGATATGACGAAAATCGTGAAAAAATATGCATTCCATTTTCACTAATCATTTTTTTCGTCCACCTTCCAAACGCCAATGGATATTTAAAATTTTTTTTTATTTAAATTACTTGTCTACTTAATTTACATATACGTACCGAGTTTCAACTTTGTACCATGAGCCGTTCTATAGATAGGAAAAACACCCCTCACCCCCGTACCATACTACCCCTCTAATAAATTATATTTTTCCAACATGCTACTACTATAGCTCTATCTAAATACAGAGTTTCAGATTTCTATTATTATAGGTCCTTGAGATATAAAAATCGGAACTTTTTCCTTTTCACCCTCGCCCACCCTCACCCTCTACATCCTCATCACCTAAATTTTTACTTTGTTATTTTTCAATAAACGCAAAACCGTTTGAAGGCGCGTAGCTCCCAAACCCGTTGAGATATTAACAGGAAATTTTTATGGTGGGTAGATTGAGTGAATCCCTACGACTTGGAGCTTTTGAATGGGTGGTGGTATGAGGAAGGAGGAGAGCGGAGCGTTTTAGACGAAAAATTTTGGTTTCTAGATCTCAGGAACCACTTATTGTACAAGGCTGAAACTTGGAACTTATGTAGTACTATGATAGTGGACTCATTTGCAAAAATGGTTGATAGGGGTTGAGGGGTGTGGAAGTGGCGGTGAAAACAATGAGTCTGAAACGCATGAAAGCCGGGATTGAAACATTCTAAAATCGATATCTCCTAAACAGTTCATAACAGAAGATTGAAACTTTGTTGTTGTCCTTAGGAATAATTCAAGATGAAATAAGGGCTAAAATGTTTAAGGAGGGTGGTGGGGTGTGAGGGGGGGGGGGGGGGGGTGAAAAACTTTGGATTACAATATCTTCCGAACCAATTACACCAAGAAGATAAAATTCTTTTTCTATATATGGGATCACAAGAGCAGTCTACTGAAAGTAAATTTTTTGTGGGGGGTAGGTGGAGCACGAAAGTGGGGGGACAGCAATTTCTCAAAAAATGTAATTTTTATATCTCAGAAACCGTATCAGATATGATCTTGAAAATTTTACAGGAGTTGGGGTGGGCGTAGGGAAGGGTTATAGACGAAGGTGGGTCACCGGAGTTCGTCCGTCGTGCCCTCAAGCGAGTTAAAGTGCATGAAGAAATAGTCGTAACCGACATGGCATGCTAAAACAGGCTAATACCGAAATTGAATTCCTCAGGCGGAAGGGTGGCAGGACTCCTACACAGCCGGCTACCCGTGATGTTCCTACTGTTTTACCCCCTCAACCTCCGACGTACTCGTCGATGACTCGCTCTGCTGCCCAATCTACACCGGCTACCCAAACCTTTCCCTCGCTGCCCAAACCCGTCAACACATGGTCGGTCATGGTCAAAAGCAAAAATGCAAATGCGACACAGTCGGAGTTGAATCAGACGATCCGTAAGGAAGTTGCGCCTGCACTTGGTGTACGCGTCCACGCCGTCTCCAAGCTCAAAAACGGCGGTTTCGCAATTCGTGTGCCTTCTGAGGCTGAACGAAATAAGGTGGCCAAAAATGCCAAATTTGAGCAGTGTGGCCTGCAGGTCTCTGTCCCGACGAAACTGGGGCCCAGGTTTATTGCCATTGATGTGGACTGCTGTATCTCGCAGGAGGATATTCTTGCGGATATTTATGAGAATAATTTAAAACACCGGCTCTCTAAAGAGCAGGCCAAGAATGGTTTGCGTATTGTTCGTCGTCCTATCGTTGAGGGCCCCGACGCTGTCTCGAATGTTGTCTTTGAGGGTACGGACGAAATAGTGGAATGCATCCTCTCGGCTGACAGGATTTACGTCAAGTGGTTTGGCTATATAATCAGACCCCACGATGATGTCTTCCACTGTTTTAGATGTTTAAGCTTTGACCACGGTATCAAAGAGTGCAAGGCTGCGAGTGACGTATGTAGGCGTTGCTCAGCTACGGGTCATAAGGTCAGTGCTTGTCCCAACAAGCCACACTGCAGAAATTGTGCGCTCCGTGGTCGCCCTTCTGACCACCGGATCCTTTCCTCGGTTTGCTCGTACTACGTTGCCAAGATGGTGTTGTCGAATTCCAAGCACTAAATCATGGCTGTCAAATTCCTACAGTTAAACTGTCAGGGCGCAGCTGGTGTTATGCATGATCTGGATGAATGGATGATTAGATGCGACGCGATGTTTGCATTACTTCAGGAACCCTGGATCTGCCATGGTAGAATCAGCGGACTGCCCTCAAGCATGCGTGTATTTTCCTCTGGCGTGGCAGGGAAATCCGCCATTGTCGTGAATGACGCGAATGTTGAATGTATGCAGGTTAACCTCCCGAATGACTTAGGTGTCTGTTTATGGGTGAAAGGTAACTTTGGTGAAATGTATCTTGCGAGTGTATACTGTGCGTATGGTGACGACCTGGATCCCTATCTTGCGTTTTTGGATGGGATGATGCCACACGTAGGTGGTTCTCCTCTCATCCTTGGCATGGATGCGAATGCTCTGTTGCCGATATGCAGCAAGATCGCTAGTCGAACGTCTAGTGATCGTGGACTGCGTCGAGGCGAAGTGCTGAGTGGATGGTTCCTTCTGAACAGAATGCATGCGCTGAATGTGCCGAGTGAAAGCTATACGTTTGATGGGCCCAGGGGTGTTAGTGATATAGATATCACTTGCGTAAATGATGCTGCAGTGGTGCATGACTTCTCTTGGTGTATCAAGTCTGGATGGTGTGTGAGTGACCACCAACCTATTGAAGTCGTCATGACTTTCGATAGGGTGGAAACAGCGGATGAAGCGCCTGCTGATAAGGCATGGCGTACGAATGGGTGTAATTGGGTTATGTACGATGAGCGTATCAGAGAGGCGGCTGATGAGCTGCTCCTGAATGAATTCTGCGAGTTATCCTTGGATGACCAAATTTTGGCTATCCAAGGACTGATTGAGAGAGTGAATGATAGAATGTTTGAAAGAGTTCGTGTATCGAACCCTAGAGGTGTAAAATGGTGGACACATGAGCTCAGTGTGAAAAGAAGGAATGTCAGGCGTCTGAGGAAGAAATTCCAAAGGGCGAGAGCTAATGCAAACCCCGATTGTGCCCAATTCAGGCTCGCTTATATGCGAGGTATGTACGAATTCCGAGACTTGCTCGAGAAATGCAAGATGAATGACTGGAAGAGATTTGTAGGTGCAAATGCCAACGACCCTTGGGGCCGAGCATACAAGATCTGCATGGCGGCGAATGGGAGTCGTGAAGTGTCGGGCATTAGGGTTGGCGACAACGCTATGACAACATGGAGCGACTCAATGAATGTGCTTCTGGAAAGCTTCTTTCCGGCCGCTAGAACTAGGCCTGATCCCGTTGGTCCTTCTCGTATTGGGGAAAGGGTAGAGATACCTGATCTTCAGCGATGGGAGATTGACGTGGCTATTGCGAGGATTAGATCTGGGAAGTCGCCTGGATGGGATGGGATTACTGGTGGAATGCTGAAGAGCATTTGGCGAGTGATCCCCGGCTATCTTCAGCGTGTATATGAACGATGTACGGAAGAACGTATTTTTCCCGATTCGTGGAAAACCGCTCGTGTAGTGGTGCTCCTCAAGTCACCAAGGAAGGACAGAAGCAATCCTGCTTCCTACAGGGGTCTTTCTCTCCTTCCAACCATGGGAAAAGTCCTTGAGAGGATCCTTGTCTCTAGGTTGGGGGAAGAGCTTGCAGGTACGATGTCGGATAGGCAGTTTGGCTTCTGCCCCGGCAAATGCACTGAAGATGCTTGGATGTGTGTGAAAGAATGCGTGAGAAACAGTAGGGCCGTTTATGTCCTTGGAGTCTTTATTGACTTCAAGGGTGCATTCGACCATCTGGATTGGAATGCTGTGAATGATAAGCTGAATGAATGTGGCTGTCGTGAAGTAGGCCTTTGGTCGAGTTACTTCATGGGCAGAAGAGCTTATATTCGTGGTGTCAGGGATTGTGTATGGAGGGATGTTTTTAGGGGTTGCCCCCAGGGGTCCATTGCAGGTCCATTTATTTGGAACCTTATGATGGATGACCTTTTGAAACGTCTCTCGACTGAGTGTAATGTCTGTGCATATGCTGACGATCTGTTGATTCTTCTTGAGGAAAACTCTCGTCTGGGCCTTGAGCGCAAAGGTGCAACCATCATGGAGATGATCCATGCATGGAGTATGAAAGTAGGAGTGGATGTGTCAATGGACAAGTCGGTGGTGATGTTGCTTAAGGGCATACTGTCGCCTAATCGACATCCATCGATTAGAATGAATGGCGTAAGCCTTCGGTATGTGACAAATGTCACATACCTGGGGATTAGTATGAGTGAGAGAATGAATTTCTTTATTCACCTATCGAAGCTCAAGGAGAAATTGCTGAATGTGGTGTGCAAGATTCGCAGAATTCTTCGCGTTGAATGGGGCCTTAGCCGTAAGGCGGTGAGGACCATCTACGGCGGTCTATTTGTGGCACTTGCGACCTATGGATCGTCCGTGTTTGGTGAATGTATGTTGTATGACCGTGAGAAGCGTATGATGTATGCGTGTCAGAGGGTTGTGTTGTACGCGTGTTTACCTGTATGTCGCACGGTTTCGACCGACGCCATGCAGGTTCTCATGGGTGCTGCCCGGCTCGATCTCGAGATCCTCCGTCGGAGTTTGGCTTTCAGAATTCGGAGGGGTATACCATTGCGGAGTAACGATTGGCTGACGAATGAAGAATGTTTGGGCCTGAGTCGTCGTTCTCTGAACGTCCGCTTGGATGAGTGTCTGATGTCTGGGTGGCAAACTAGATGGGATGAAAGTACCAAAGGTCGGGTGACTTTTGAGTATATCAAGGATGTGTGTTTTGCCAGGGGAGCCTTGGGCTTGGATTTCTGTGTAAGCCTAGGTTTCCTCCTTACCGGTCACGGTAGTCTGAATGCATATTTCTACAAGATTCGCCAGTCTGGGGTAGATAGTTGCACCTTGTGTGGCGCTGCTCCAGAAGACTGGAAGCATGTTTTGTGTGACTGTGTGATATACTCAGATTTGCGTAACCTGAATGAAATGGGGGTTAGACTATTGGATGGATCGTATGAGTTCGGTGGCTGTTTGAAAAGTAAGGAAACATTTGATAGACTGAATGAATTTGCCCGTCTCCCCTTCTCACGGAGGAGGGAGCTCCTTGCGGGGAGACCCGGGAATGGCTAAGTGATCTTGGTACTGGTGTTCGACTGCATTATCTGGTAGCTGTCTTCGTTGTGTCTGCATTTGTGTTATCTATTTACGCAGGGAGGTGGTACCAGATACCGACACTGGCTGAAAGACGACAAGGTCAAGTCCAGTGTAGCCTTTGGGGAGTGCCTACCCCAGTACCCGATGAGGAGGGTCACCAGTCCCGAGTTGCAAGTAACTCAAATATTTGGTAGTAGTGTTATTAAGCTACGAAAACCTGACCGGAGGTTCTATTTCCGGTACCACGGGAGTCGGGCAGCCCATGAAAGGTTGCTTCCACCCCCGACACTGGAGAGGCCCCTAGGGGAGCAACGTGGTGGCTGTGGTTATGCCCAGGCGGGCAGAGTTTCCTTGTGGAGCTCGACGTGGAGTTGCGTATCAACCGGGTGCCGGGACCCATAGAACGGCAGAGATTTAGATAGGTCTCGCATCCATCGGTATGAATGTAAGGGCTTGCACCCGCACATAAACCGATACCACCATTATTGGAGGGGCTCTGATTGTGGTCACAAAATCAATCCGTGTCCGAAGAGGACCGTGGAATAAAGCCCTCGAGGCAGGAGTTCACGTTAAACCACTACAAGACTTTACTGGCGTGCAGAGATCGATTAAAAATAATTTCCGTGAATCCACATTTTCACGAATTTCGTTAAAACTTTTAGACATGTCGAGCTATCAAGGCAGTTTTACTTCTGCGGGCTATTTTTTGTATATAAGCGCTTGGAAACTTTCTTAAAATTTTTCGATATCCAACCCATAAGGGGGTGTAAAGTAGTTCTGTACATATTTACGAATTCTGATATATTTCTTAGGTATATTCAGATTTGGAATTCACTTTTACTTCTATAAGCTTTAAACATAGTCGGAGAAGAAATCAATTTAAGTATTTTTCACTATAAAAACGCTCTGGGGGTATTGTTCAAGTTTTCACTGATTCCGAAAATCTCTTAGGATTAATGTGATCGAATTCGCATTTACTTCTTTGGAATATTCTATGGATAAAAACAATACGTAAATAAATAAAAAAAATCTGCCAACAGTTTTTTAGGTTGTTAGTCGCATAATAACCTACACCGCATCTCAGCATTAAACACGTTTCGGACTTCTACCAATAAAATTATAAAGTTACGCCCAGACTGTTGGCAGATTGTTTTTTCTGCTACGAGTTTATTAGGCCCTCTTCCGGTAAAAATTTTAAGCATCTATCTTATACTGTCCTTGAGATATGAGTCGTGATTTTTTTAGAAAAATTCTTATCTCCTCCACTTTCATGCTCACCGCCCCCTTAAAAAATTTTACTTTCAGCAAACTTCATTTGTCAAACTTGATACACGACCCGAATTTTATTTTTCTAGTGCAATTGGTTCGTGAGATATCGTTATCTAAAGTTTTTCATCCCCCACCCCTGTACGCCACTGCCCCCACTCAAAAATTTGATTTCGATCTACTGTCCTAGTATACCTAAAGATGTTCATTAAGTTTCAATTTTGTGACATTAACCGTTTAGGAGATATGGATTTTAGAATGTGTCGTTCTCGGCTTTTTTGCGTTTCGGATGCATTATTTTTCCCTCCACTCTCACATCCCTCCACCCATATTGACAATTTTTATGCAAATGGGTCCACTATCAAAGCTCTACACACCTTCTAAGTTTCAGCTTCCTAGCATAAGCGGTTGCTAAGATCAAGAAACCAAAATTTTCGATTTAAAACGCTTCCCGCCCTTTCCCCCTCACACCCCCACCCATCAAAATATGGTCACTTCAAGGGGCCTACCCAGTCTATTCATAAAATTTTAATTTAATATCTCAAAGGGTTAGGGAGCTACGAGCCTTCAAACGATTTTGCGTACGGCGTGCGGCGGACAGACGGACTGACATTTTTTTTGCGTTTTTCGTGTCTACTAGTTCAGGGTAGCAAATTTTTTTTTTAAGAATCGATCACAATACCGTATTATGGAAATAATAAAGTAAAAATAGTCTTGTCTTGTATCAGTTCGACGTAGTTCAGTGACGATTTGAATTCGCTTTGGTTGAGTCTGTAGGTCCGATTGTTCCGTTTTTGAAAAGCCTTCTCCCCGCACCTCTAAGTATCTGGGTTCTCTTCGATCCACCACTAGAGTGTTTAGGGCAAGGGGATCTGTGCGAAGTAGCCAATCACCTCATTGTCACAAAACATCATCAGCGAGGTTGAGGCCGTTCACCAGGCTTTTGAAAAACTTTTCCGAAGAAATTCGCCGGCCAAAATTGAAATTTTCAACCAATACCCGGCAGGAGATGGGGCCTCAAAAATAAATAAAAAAATGTCCAGTCAGTCAGTATTTTTCGTTCTTACCGTAATCCTCCTCGTAAACGATCGCATCCTTTGTCCAATTCAAAAAAACCATCAAGTCGCTATAGGCGCGATTCATGTGATGCTGCGACGGATGTAAATTAATCGAAAATCTTTAACGGTCGAGTCGAGATCGATCCGGGCCTCGATATGTGGCACATCTAACGCTTCGCAAATCGACTGTATGCAGGCGTCGAGAAGCGGATCGGATGGACCAAAAATCGCCTGAATTCCGTACTCCATCTGGTGGCAAACTGTTTCAAATGAAATTCCGTTAGTTTCGAACTAGAAATTCGCGTTGCGTCGCGCGTAACCTTTTTTCGATGTTCGAAACGAATAGTCGCGCGGCACGTATCGTAGATTAGTTGAGTTTTCGGCAACAGGCTCTTGTCCTTGTTGATCTTGTAGACGGCGAACTTGAAGCTCGGTACTGCCCTTCTGGTCTTCCGTGAAAATCGCAACTGAAAAGAGCACCCCGATCAGCCATTTTGCGCTACGGGATCGGCTTCGTTACCGCCGGGGGGACTGGGGGGGCAATACTTACCGATTTTTATAACGGGCGGTAAGGCCCGCACGCCCGCAATTAACGTCAAGAAGCAAATCAGCTTCAGCCAGTGTAAAATGTTTCGTGGCGATTTCGAAGTCCCAAACAGGCCGACATCGAAGTTTCCGGTGTTTCCGCTTCGGTGGCGGAAACAATAGCAGCGTTTTCGAATCGATTAGTTCCGATGTGACGTTCGCAAACGAAATCAATCATATTGCTGGCGGCGCCCACGTAAGGAGGGACCACTTTTCTCTGGAAGAAACGCACCCACGCACAATCTTTCAACTCCCGCTTTTTACGTATCAGTTGCAGATCGTTTTCGTCTCGTTTGCATTTCACATTTTCCGGAAAACTGAAAAAGCCGCTTCAAAATTCGTTTTCTCGATTAGCCTGGAATTTTTTTCGGCGCTCTACCCTTCACCCGCTCTGCCTTTCACAGTAAACAACAACAACAACGACAAATTCGAGACTTCTCCAAAAGTTTGCAATGTTTTTTTTTCGCCGGAAATTCCCGAACTGAAAAACTGAAAACAAACTCACTTCAGGTACGAGCTAAATGAAAAAAAGAAAAAGAAAAGCGGAATGAAAGTGACATGTTTAATGAACCACGGACCACCAGGTACGCGACATTAAAAGGTCCTTAGCTGGAAACTGAAACAGGCCGAGCGGCACTTCCCACCGCCCCCCCCCCCCCTCAGTTTGCGACGCAAATTTCACTCTGGGTTTTGCGGATTTTGCGCAATACGAAATTTTGGTGTGCGCAGGGTCATGCATGTGGCACGTTATACGTTCCGAGTGTAGCACACGTGGGTTGGATTCAGGATGCACACCTCCGCCCCCCCACAGTTTGGATCTAATCTCATAGAATCCCGAAAAGAATAAGCCAACTTTTTTTTTTGGATCTGTAGACATTTAATTTCAGGGGGCAGTTTGACTTGAAGAGACTGGTTTGGTTTTAGGACGATTTCAGTGAAAAACCAAATCATTTCAGGATTTAGCTCTAGAAAAAAACGGCTCCGCCACTCTAAAACCCTTTTCTTTTCTTTTTTTCAATTTCATCAGACAAAAAGAGCAGTTACTGCCCGCCGGCCAGCAGTAGCAAAGTTTGCCGCATTTAGCAAAGCTTCAAACCATTAGGCGATGTATATGTAACTTTTTTTGTATTTGAAAAAAACACCGCTGTAAAAGAAATTAGTGCCCTCTATGAGAAATAGATAGGAAAAAAGAAGAAAAAGCGCGCCAAAACGCAGGAGGGGAATCAAAAATAATTATTAAAAGGACAGTAAAATTGAAAAACGAGGCAGAGAATTTTTGGTTTTTGGGTGGGTTAAAAGTCCGAGGAAGGAGAGTTAGAATTAAAATAAAACAAGTGAATAATAGTAACTAATTAATAGACCGTCGAAGACGAAGGAAAAGTTCATAAAAACGAAGTGAATAATAATAAACGAATTAATAAACCGTCGAAGACGAAGGAAAAGTTCATAAAAACGAAGTGAATAATAATAAACTAATTAATAGACCGTCTAAAACGAAGGAAAAATTCAAAAAAAAAAAAAAAAAACCGAAGTGAATATACTCACAAATCCTAAAATCGCCGAAAGATAACTAAAGAAACAAAAAAATAAAAACCCCGGAAATCAAAAGCTGAAGAGCACCAAGGAGCAGCAAAGAGAAAGGGCCCCAACGAGCATCAGGTACCACCAGATAGATAAATAGGAATTGAATTTTTTTTGGATTAAATGTTAATATAGGAGATAGGATAATTTGAATTTTTTTTATTAAATAATAACATTAATATTGACGGTTAATTTTTTTTTTTGAGTTCAGTGAAGTTGTAAGAATTACAGGATTTTAGTTTGTGTGCGAAGAATTTTATCGGTAAGAAACTGTTTCTGTTTTATTGTTTCTAATTAAATAACGAAAACAACAAAGACGATGAACCACTAAAGACCACGAGGAAATCCTGGAGGATCGGTCGCTTCAGGACTGGGGCTGGCCT
The DNA here is from genome assembly GCA_951812415.1 of Beris morrisii. Taxonomy (NCBI): domain Eukaryota; kingdom Metazoa; phylum Arthropoda; class Insecta; order Diptera; family Stratiomyidae; genus Beris; species Beris morrisii. Next base: position 10,933,560 of record OX638314.1, on the reverse strand, counting down.
CATTTCTTCCTTCGGCCCGTTTTCAGGTGTAGTGTGTGGTCCCGTTCACTAGCGGCATGACGAGCGGGATACCCACATAACGCAACGGTTTAGCGTGCTCTGTAGGGTCATTCCCGGTCAGATTTTTTCTTCCTCCCTTCCCAATTTGTTTTCATTTCGTTTTTTTTTTATACAGCACATACGAGAACGGTGGATCCCTCTAGATCGTTTCAATTAAATCCACTCCCATGTTCCTGAGTAGCCGGTGAAACGTGCTGTCAAGATCTAGAGGACCCTGTTAAATCTGTAGACGATACAAAATTCGCTTCGCAGTTCGCAACTGCGTCTTCGTTACAGTGGCGCCCAAACGTAATAACGGCTTCTCGGTTTCTTTAAGTATTTTTATTAATTCTAAATTTCGTTAAACGGGGTATTCCCACTTTTGCAAGCTGTAGGTAGTGTTTTGGTTTTGACGACTTGGTATGTTCGGTTAGCAAATTTAATACAAGTAAGAATCAGTGGCGTGGCGTCCATGGAAGCAAGGGAAGCATTGCTTCCCTTACATTTTGCGGAAAAATATTATATCTAAAATACGTTTTCTAAATCGCGCAGAAAAATCGCGAAAAAAATCATGTTTCAAACATTTTCTTTCACACAGTCTAAATAAAAAATCGCAAGAAACTACACGCGAATATCGCACACAGCCGATTTGGCAACACCACGAAAAAGACAAGCGATGAGAAACCAAGAAGAAGACACATGGAAGCAATTTCAAAGTTGCATCTATGAGCGTTCATTTCATTCCGTAGTAAGCCCACAAATTTTCGTACACGCCACGGTGGATGCAATAAAATATTTGCTTACACACATTCCTGGCTGCGGCGCTGAAGCTATCAGCAGGCAGAGATCTGGTAAGAAATAAGTGCTACCAGAGTAGGATAGGAATTGAATTTTGATCGAAGTTTGGAATTGAATTTTGGTAAATAGTCAAATTATAAACTAATCTAACTAATCACTTGAAACTAATTTCGAACTTGTAATCAAAATGTTGTCACCAAAACTAATCACTTGAAATTATCTTTAACTGGTAACTTGACTGAAATTGACTGAAACGAACTGAAACGATTGGTATTGATATTATACACACACTAAACTTTATTAGTAATTAACTTAGCCTATATATACAAAATTTCCTAAACTAAAGAATGCTTATTTAGCAGTATGCAACGTTTATAAATACTTTATTATTAAAAAATAATAAAGTAAAATGGAATCGGTTCAGGTATCAAAAGTTGCAGGTAATTTGCTACCTTTGTGTCTAGACACAACGTCAGCAAATCACACGTCCAACATATTTCACCTGATGTGAATTTTACATTTTTTGTGCTACTGTTGATACTTAAATTATGCGAGTACATAATTTCTAAAGGTGAAATATGAACATTCTCCCCGCCGTTGAAGACCGACTTCAACTTAAGCTTCGAATGTAAAATCGGTATGTGTCCTTTTCCTAGGTGCTGCTTTAGGTGGGCTGGGTCTTGCTTTGTATCTGCTCCAAAGAATATATACCAGTATTACTAAAATTAGTACGATGGACATGTAGCCGACGGAAAATTGATGGATTTCTCGAGAAGATACTTCATTTGAACCATCTTGGTTAGCCTTTAGTCTCTTTATCTCATTCTGAAGAATATCTATGTCCTTTATATCCAGTTGGAATGGTGGGAATGTGTAAGATACATTCTCAGACACTTCTGCTGTAAAGTTGTAGGTCGGATAAAACGATGGTATAAATGAAGATCTGATTTGAGTTGGGAATGTAGACCGCGAGGATATCGTCATTAGTCCATCCTTTATCATGCAACTTCCCTTAAACGATAGTAGGCCCGTGTTGACAAGTGTCATCTGCGTGAGTTGTTCCCCACAAACAACGTTAATGATAGTCTTCTTATCCACAGCATATATCCAGTTGTTGGGATTATTTAATTGAGTCCATTTTTGAAGACCATCTGTGATGATTGTTTTACACTTGTTTGATGAATGCTCGTGATTTAACATGTTGATTTCACACTGGTTACTATCGGCTCCCTTGTGGTAGATCGGATGTGTTTGTTAGCAGTAGTTTTCGTCGTTGACTAGTAGTTTACATGTATTCCACTCTGTCACTGTAATCGGAAGGTAACGATCTCGGTGCAAGTTGATGATTAATACGTCAGTTGTTTGCTCAATAACTGCATTGCTGCCATTTACTGTCATTGGCACAGGAAATATTCTGAAAGCTTCAAATCCTTCGTTTATGAGCAACGGAAGCTTAATCTCTGCAATAACATATTCTGTAGTAGCACGTCCTTGTACCGACATCAGATGGAAGAGTTGAAGTAAATCTGTGTGATCTTCTGCCTTGGGTAGTTTTCGATTTGATGGTAGATGTTGCTGGATATTATTTATTTCCCTTTCTAATTGTGGCGGTGTTATTAGTAGAGGGCTGATTTGTCCTTGGTGCACATTTGTAATCACATCTAATAATGCCGTTTGTGTTTTCTGGTAATTTCGAAGTACTAGTGAAAGGTGAACAGCTACTGACATTGCTATTTGTTGAGTTCGTTGAGTTTGAACATCCTTTTTTAACAAGTAGTATTCATGCATTTCCTTCTCCATGTGCAGGAATTGATTTTTTATATCTATGCTATTTTTCTTAAGTATATTTGTAGTTGACTCGATTATTGATGTCTGTGCTCTGAGCATATCCCTCATATGCATTTCGTTTCCTTTTATTTGTTCAATTTGCTTTGCCAATTTCTTAGCATATTCTTCATCCAAGAGTCCGAAGAGTGAATTGGCTATGTTACCAATTATCTCAATTGGTGCTCTTTTTGGTCTATTTTCTGCTGTGTTGTGCACCAATAGTCTGTTAACTTCATGGATCTGGTCCAGCTGATGTTGTAATTGAGTGAAGATCGCAGTGCAATATCTTCCACTTTCAGATATGTTACACAGTTGACCTAACTTGTATAATTCCTCGTCCAATGCCTTTGCTTCCTGCCAGTATGTTGTCATGTTGTAATATACGATCAGTTTCCATTCGTCAGTTATTAGGTTGGTTGAGCCCATGCTATCGAAATATAAACCAGGCGGTGAAATAAAGGGTTTTATTTCAACCGATGTTTGTTCCCCAAATGTTGGGACAAACAATGCCAATAAAACTAAAGTGATGGCGCTTAAACCACCATTTATTTGACGACTCTTCTTGGATGGCGGTGGATCTACAGTATCACTGGTGTTGTCAAAATCCGATGGCGGCCTTGAGGTTACGGTAGTACTGCCATCTTTTTCGGTTGGTAGAGCGCAGAGACGATGTATTGGTCTTCTTAGCACACCTGACGACGTTTTAATGTCTGCAACTCGTACCAGGTTGTCTTCGCCTCTAATAGTTTGAATAACTCGTCCCATATGCCATTTGAGAGGTGGCATGTTGTCTTCTTTTATTATTACCATAGTCCCAGGCTCAATATTTGCTGAAGTTCGGTTCCATTTGCGTCTATGCTGTAGTTCGCTTAAATATTCCTTGGTCCACCGTTTCCAAAATTCTGATTTCACATATTGAACTAGTTTCCAACGTGTGATTAAAGACGAGTTCTGTGCTGGTAACGTTGACTCTGGAATGCTAGTCAATGCTTCTCCAATGAGAAAATGACCAGAAGTTAGTGCTGTTAAATCATTCGGATTTGATGATAAAGGCGTTAAGGGTCTAGAGTTTAGTATTGCCTCGATTTCAATAGCAACTGTCTCTAGCTCTTCATATGTTAACGAAGCTGGACTTATTGTTTTGAATAATAATAGCTTTCCTGATTTTACGGCTGCTTCCCAAAGACCGCCGAAATGAGGAGCCCGCGGTGGAATAAAATGGAAATCGATACCCTTCGCTAGACATAGGGATGCAATTTTTTCTTTAGACTCGTTTGTCTCCATCATCTTTTTTACCTCCTCTAGTTTATTGTACGCTCCGAGAAAGTTGGTGGCGTTATCGCAATAGATATTCCGTGAATTGCCTCTTCGACCGAAGAATCGTTTTAGCGCACCCAGGAAACCTTCTGTTGTCAGATCTGATACAACCTCCAGATGGACTGCTTTTGTAGCAAAACAGCAAAATACCGCTATATAAGATTTTTGTGGTCTCTTACCGCGGATTTTGAAGTGTATCCAGATGGGTCCGCAGAAGTCCACTCCAGCATTGTAGAACGGTCGATTTTGTTGTATTTTAGTTGCGGGAAGGTTTCCCATTAGTTGTGAGCATAGCACTGGTTTTGCTCTGACGCAGCGAACGCATTGTTGTACGACTGATCGAGTGAGAAATTTTCCTTTCAATGGCCAGAAACGTTGACGAATTATTCCCAGCATTGTTTGAGGTCCTGCATGCCAGTTATCCTTGTGTGTGTCCAGTGCTAATATACGCGTAAAAGGGTGATGCTGTGGCAATAGCATTGGATGTTTTGCGTCGAATGGTATATGTGCTGCTTCTATTCTTCCTCCTACTCGAAGAATCTGATTATGGTCGATAAACGGTGTGAGACTGGCTAGGCGGCTGTGTTGTTCCACTTGACCATTTCTTCTTAGTTGTTTGATTTCGTCTTTAAATTCTCTATTTTGCATATGTTGTATGATTTTCATTTGTGCGTCGTTTAATTCTTCAGCGGTGAGCTGTCCTAGTTTGCGTTGATGTGAAGTTCGCAGGTTCCTCGTAAATCGTTGGATATATGCTACTATGCGGGTCAAATATTTGAATGAGTTATGGTGATTTATCATGTCTATAACGTGGGGCTGCTGACATGCTGCAATTAAAACACTTTCTCCTTTTTTCTCTAACAAACAGGGCTCTGTTAATTCGTTGGATGCAGGCCACTCCTGTGATGATTTCTTCAAGAAGTCGGGTCCATGATGCCATAAAGAAGAATTTATTAATTGCTTCGGTGTCAGTCCCTTTGATACCAAATCCACTGCGTTTTCCTTGGTGTTCACGTACCCCCAATTTCGGATCTTGCTGAAATTTTGAATCGTGGCTATTCGATTAGCTACGAAGGTCTTGTAAGATGAAGATTCTGCTTTAATCCAGCTCAAGACTACTTGGGAATCGCACCAATAGAATAGTTGATCATCGGCTAGTTGTAAAATTTGTTTAAGGCGATGGGTCATTTGAGCTAGCATTCGTGCAGCACATAACTCAAGTCTTGATATTGTCTCAGCTTTGGTCGGTGCTACCTTGGATTTTGCACATAATAATCTGACTGCAACCTTTCCTTGGGTATCAGTTGATCGCAGATAAACTGCTATTCCATACGCTTCTTGCGACGCGTCTGAGAAGCCATGAATTTGTAGTAATGATCTCAAGGTGGTAAGACAGACTTGTCTTGGTATCTGTAATTCGTTCAGCTGTTGTAGTTCCTTTCGGAATATTAACCACTGTGTTTGTAGTGTGTCTGGGAGTTCCGTGTCCCAGTCTAGTTTCAATATCCATAACTTTCGCAAGAATAATTTTACTTGTACGATGACTGGATTCACAAAACCAAGTGGATCGAATATATGGGCGATATCTGCCAATATTGTCCGTTTCGTAACTCTTTTCATTTCGGACCAGTTAGTCCTGACGGCAAAGTAGTCGATCTTAGGCATCCATGTTATACCTAGCGTCTTGATTTCCTCATCCGCCTTGTCCTCCAGATCCAAATTTAATTCGATGTCTGCATCTGGTATCCTTGCTAATAACATAGAATTGTTCGAACACCATTTCCGTAGATTGAAACCAGCGTTTCGAAGAAGTCCCTTTAACTCCGCTTGCATTTGAAGAGCTTCTTTTAGGTCGTTACTACCTGTCATGACGTCGTCCATGTAGAAATCGGTTTCAGCTATTCTTGATCCTAAGATGTGTGTTAGCTAATGCTTGTAGACATTTCGTAGCTAGAAATGGAGCTGAGGTTGTGCCATATGTTACCGTTTTGAGTTTGTAGAATTCAAGTTCTTCGTTCGAGTCATCTCGCCAGACGATTAATTGGTATTGTTGATCTCTCGGGTCCACCCATATCTGACGGTACATCTTTTCGATGTCTGCCGTAAAGACATATTTATGAAGCCGGAAGCGAATTAAGATACTGAATAAATCATCTTGGACCACAGGTCCCTTGAATAATATTTCATTCATCGTTGAAGTCTTACATGACGCGTCATACACTACTCGTAGTTTAGTTGTGGTAAAGGGTTTTCCAATAAGGACTTGACAACTTTTTTTCAAAATAAAATGCAAACCATTTGAGATATTTCAAAAACTTTATTATCGGGTTGAAGTACAATCAAAACATTTATGAATGGAACTCGACTTCGTTCATATGGCCACCGCGGGCACGTTTGCAGCGGTCGATTCGTTGGACCCAATTTTCGATGACTCGGCCACACATTTCGGCCGAAATGGCTGCTATTTCGTGTTCAATGTTGGCTCTGAGCTCTTCCAACGTCGTCGGCTTGTTGGCATAGACCAACGACTTGACGTGGCCCCAAAGAAAAAAGTCCAGAGGCGTTAAATCGCACGAACGAGGCGGCCAATCGACTGGTCCATTTCTTGAGATAACACGCTCATCAAACTTACTCTTCAATAAATCGATTGTAACGTGTGCTGTGTGGCTTGTGGCACCGTCCTGTTGAAACCACATGTTGTCCAAGTCCATATCTTCCAATTCGGGCCAAAAATAATCGGTAATCATGGCGCGATAACGATTACCATTCACAGTAACGTGACGATCATTATCGTCGACGAAAAAATATGGCCCTATGACGCCGCCAGCATGCAAACCGCACCAAACAGTTATTTTTTGTGGATGAAGTGGTCTTTCATGAAGCACATGTGGATTTTCACCGGACCAATAACGCATATTTTGCTTATTGACGAACCCACTGAGCCAAAAATGAGCTTCGTCACTGAAGATGATTTTGCGATGAAATTGATCATCTTGGCGCATCTTTTCCAGAGCCCAATCGGAGAACGTACGTCGCTTCAAATGGTCCATCGGCTTCAATTCTTGAGTCAGCTTGATCTTGTATGGGTGTAAACCAAGATCCTTACGCAAAATTCGCCATAACGTGGTCTGGGCGATGCCCAACACTTGAGAACGCCGTGGAATTGACTGATTTGGATCATTTGCTACGGACGTTTCAACGGCAGCGATATTTTCGACACTTCGACCAACCCGTTGTCTCACTGGCACGGCAACATCACACAACGAATATGTAGACTCAAATTTTTGCACTAAACTTGTTACTGCCTGTCTACTAGGGCGAGAATTACGACCGAAAATCGGAGTTAACGCTCTTAAAGTAGCGGTCACCGACTCCGAATTTCTGTAGTAAATTTTTATAATTTGCAGACGTTGTTCCTTCGTGTACTTTACCATGATAAAAATGTTAAGTTTACTGAATAAATTGACAGTGACAGTTCGATGATTAGTGAAAGGGTGCGTTCACAAATTGAATTCAAAGTTGTCAAGTCCCTATTGGAAAACCCTTTACTAGAGGGTTTCATCACACTATGATGAGGAATGAAGTAATGCGATAAGCTTATCTCTGCCTTGTTGATCCTCTCCATATGGTTTAAAATCAAGTATTCTTTCATGAAGGCTGCATATTGAATTTTCAGGTCTTCATCTTTATTGATGCGTTTCTCGATGTTGATGAATCTACGAACTGCGATATCCCTCGACTTTCCTAAAGTTGATGGTTCCTTCCGAAATGGGAGTCTGACGATGAACCGACCTGATGCATCACGAGTAGTAGTCTCCTCAAAGAATGTTTCGCAATAGCGCTCCGCTTCTGTTAATGGTGAAATTTGTGAGGTGTCGATTTCATCCATCTCCCACAGTCTTTGGATGTTAAGTTCGATGTCATTTTGTGTTGTTATTCCGCAGAACGCCTTTGAAATTGATGCGTCTTGGGTTTTTCCCAATACTACCCATCCGAAATTAGTATTTTGTAAAGTCGGCATATGTTTGCCAAGCGCTATCTTCCCGTTTAACATGAGGGAAGAGTAATATTCGGCTCCAATCAGTACATCAATTTTTCCGATCTTGTTGAAGTTTGGATCGGCGAGCTGGATATTTGTTGGAATTTCCCACCCACGAACATCTATACCGCGGCTTGGTTAATCAGCTGTAATCTTCGGTAGTATTATTGCTTCAATTCCAACCGAAAATTTGTTTGTCCTGGATAGAAGTTTGGCGTATAAGCGTCGTTGGGTTTTGTATTGACGATTTCCAATACCCTCTATCGCAGTATGGCAATTCTTCTGTTGTAAGCGAAGTCGTTTAGCTAGTTCCGCAGATATAAAATTGACTTGCGATCCAGAGTCAAGTATCGCTCGACATTCGACCAGTTCGTTGTTGTTGTCCAGAATATGAATCACTGCAGTTGCAAGAAATACGTATCCGGAATGATTCCCCTTTCCAATCCCTGATGTGAGAACGGTAGATTGTGTTTCTGCATCTGAAGTCGATAATACCTGAACCTTTGGCTTAGTCGGTTTACTTGGCTTTGGATTACTTGATTTAGCTTCTTCATGTAAAAGTGTATTGTGTTTTTTATCACATTTGCGGCAGTTACTCGAAATACATTCGGGTGCAAAGTGACCGCTCTTCAGACAATTAATACACAGTTGTTGTTTTTTTATTACTTGAAAACGTTCTTTAGTATCCATTTTCAAGAACTTTGGACATGAATATATGGCGTGTGTACTTTGACAAGCTGGACAATTTGTTGTGTCTGCTGTTATCAAAGTTGATGGTCTGGTCCGGTGTTCTGCTTGTGATCGTTGAACGCAGTTTCTTCCCAATGCTTGAAGTGAATGAAAACGCGCTTCGAGGAAATTCAACAGTTCCTTGGTACTTTGTATTTCCTTCGGTTTCTTCAGTGATTGTTCGTATAAACTGTGGGTCGATTTGTCCATTTTCCTTGTGATCAATTGCGTTAAAATCGGATCCCATGATTTAGTTGAAATTCCTAGGTTTTCAAGTCCTAATATACATTCTCTAGTGTAGTGGACGTGAGTGGACCTGTAAGACACACATTCTAGTGCGCTGAATCAGCCAGCCAATTACAGACTAGAATGTATGTCAACTCCATTTTTAAGTGAAGACACCAACTACATAAACACGCCCACAACTAAAAACTGTAAAGAGAAAATAATAACATAACTCACAACCCGAATTGTAAACAGAGATCATAACATGCACACAAATTTATGATCGACCCGAGCACGTTGTGATGACATATGAATGTACAACTTGTGTGGTATATTCATATGATCAACTCGAGGTACGATTTGGTTGAGTCATAAATTTAGCCAGTACGTTATGACTGTAATATTATCCAAGGCAATAACTTGGATAATTTATTGGGTCACTAGTTTTTGATGACACTTTGTGGTTCCCATGCTCAAAACGATTATGCAGGTCAGTGCATGACCGAAGGAGAGGGTTCGATAACAGAGTTCTGTTATCGAACTGTTAAGATTAAGAAATTTAGAATATAAGCGAAGACTTGTGAAAAATAAAGACAGTCCGATTTTAGAACGTAACTCTGCGCATCCGTTATTTTGACTAGTGGTATTGAGATAGGCTTCATTGCATCCTCATACCATTAGCCATTATTTCAGTAAAGACTTCATCACATCAGAAGAATCAAGAAGACCAGCACGGGACCAACACATGGCGATCCTGCCAGCTTGAGTCAGAACTCCATACAAATCCATGGAACTACAGAAAGAACTCAAAGAAAACCCACGAGCAGGCCCAAGACCACTGGACATAGCCAAATTCGTCAAGCGAGCAGACCACAGCATCCAACAGAAGACTAAATCCACACGCGGTGGAAAATCAGGAAGAATTCGGGCCAACATCAAATACATATCCTGGCTCCTGCAAACAGAACGACCGGAAGAAGAGACAAGAAGACTTCAACAGAAGCTAACTGATCCGAAGCGGGAAAACCGTCAACTGACGAACAGACGAGGAAGGAAGAACAACACCACACCGCAACCGCAAAAAGATTTCCAGCAACGCTGCGGCGAACTCTTCGACCAACTTTTCTCCAAAGTAGAAGCTGAACTAAAACATCTACAACATCAATCATAGAATGTACCAGCCCGACGAAGCCACCATCAAGGAGATTGTCTGCGAAAACCTGCGACTGGAAGTACTCGAACGGATGAAAAACAAGACACCTATGATAATCGTGACCATCGCAGAAGCAGAAAGAAGAAGAGCTGCACAAATCCGACAGCTAACACTTCAAGAGACACCGACAACGAAAAAACCTTAAACTTAGAATTAAAGAGAAATAAAATAAGAATGAACATTAGGAAAAAATAAATAAAAAAAAAAAAAAAAATATATAGACATAAAGCCTTTTATAATTAATTAAAATAATAGATTATCCCCTTTTCTTCCACTATTAACGATAAGAGTATCAATATCTAACTACTAGAATGGGAAAAGGACAATCAAAAGACACTAAAGAAGAGGTGATCATAAACAATGCAGGAACAGCCTTGAATTCCTCCATAAATAATCAGGAAAACAAACAACTTTCACAGATAGAGTTAGTAATCACTGTAACAGCTATTGTAGTAATTTTGTTCATACTATATCACAAAATCAAAAAGCACCTAGTTAGGACCGTTACAAAAGAAGTAACAAAGGTATCAGTATAAGCAGCGCGTTGGAACCACCCCAATGAGTAAAATAGATGAGTGCAGGACCCTAATAAACGAGTTAATTTCCTTTACAAAAATCTTTGAGAAAAATCCAAAGAGAAATTTCAGCCCACAATACATTCTAAACAAGGTAATCCTAACACAGTCGATTAGAAGGAAAGTGAAAACACACTTACAGGATTTATTAGGTTCAGTAGATAAGCTAACACTAGAGAAAATTAGAACCGATTTCACTGAAGCATACTCACGACTAGAAAAATTTTTAGAAAAATACTCAACAAACATCATAGATGAAACCACATTAGATCACGATTCGCTAGTAGAAAACAGCTCCACTGAACCAAACATGGCAACATTTGATATCACCTCCACTTACAAGCTTGTCCCAGAATTTGATGGAGACGACAAAAAACTCTCAAACTTCCTAAACTTGATCGAGTACATACATGACACTCTGAAGGACAACCAGGAAAAACAGAATCTGATTAACTTCATAATAAAAACAAAGCTATCGGAGAAAGCCAAAACAAAATTAAGCACAAAAAGAAACCCAGCAACACTAACAGAGCTAAGAACAACTTTCCAAACAGTATTCAAACCAGCCACTTCCGCACTTAAAATTCACAATGAACTACTGAAAGTCACACAAATGAACCAAACAATAAAAACATATGCAGAGAAGATTGAAACCCTAACGGCGGAATTAAATAATATACAAGTTACCGAACAAGGAGAAGACAACAAAGGGATCATCGCAAGCATCAATGACCAAATGGCCCTAAACATATTTAAGAACGGTCTAAGAGAACCAATAAAGACAACCATATTTGCAGCAAGACCAAAATCGCTACAGGAAGCAATACAACTAGCAAATGAAATAGATGAACCAGAAGACGACAGGAGAATAAACTACTATGATGCTCGAGGCAATCGAAGATTCCAAAACAGCGGACACAGGAACACAAGAGGCGGACAAAATCAACAATGGGGAACACGAAGAATAACCCGAAACAATTACAACTATGGAGGAATATATCAGAACACCAACAACAGCAGGAACAATGGTAACAATCCCAGCATTGTAAACAACACGAACAATGAAAGGCAACAATACACACAATACAGGGGCCACAGAGGAAACTACACTGGAAACAATAATCGAGGTCAATATAGCAGGCGCATACATCAAGTCAACCATTCGGAAAACGAAGAAGGAGTCCCCGACGAGGAACAAACCGGCCAACCGAGGGACTCATAAAAAACACAGAACGAAAGACAACAACCATATACAACATAAATAACAAACAGACGAACTTCATATCAATAACAACAAACATAACACACGGATTAAAAACATTCCTCATCGACACTGGAGCAGACATATCAATTTTAAAGAATAAAGAGACAATAAGGAACCTACAACTAACAGATGACAACTGCAGGATAACTGGGATAACCGAATCAGAAACATTCTCACTAGGCACTACAAAAGCAACCCTCCAACTCGAGAATGAACAAATACAGCAAGAATTTCACATAGTAGATGATAACTTACCGATCCTAACAGACGGCATATTAGGACGCGATTTCCTAATAAAAAATGCCTGCAAAATTGATTACGAGCTATTCACCATCTCATTATACATCTCGGACGAAGAAATTGTGATACCAATGGAGAGTAAACTTTCATGCAACCCGAATATCAGAATCCCAGCGAGGACACAGATGATAAAGGCTATCAAACTAGACATCGACAAAGACAGTGTAATACTAAGTGAAGAAATTCAACGAGGCGTATTCGTAGCTAATACAATTATACCGGCACAAGGCGTGGCACACATAAAGATCCTCAACACATCTGACACGGACGTAATGATTAACAAATTCAAACCCAAAACACAGGAACTAAGCGATTTCTACGTAATAAAAAACAAGAACTACACCCATGCAAAAGATAAAAAAAGAATCACAAAACTCCTGGAAGAATTAAAGCTCAACATGACTGACAATGAAGCAAGGAGTTCAATCATAAAAATATGCAGTGAATTTGCAGACGTTTTTTACCTAGAAGGAGAAAAACTATCAACGAACAATTTCTACGAGCAAAAAATTGATACAACAGATGACATCCCAGTGTATATTAAAAACTATAGACAACCACAGTCGCACCTAAATGAAATAGACATACAGATCGACAAATTAATAACAGACGACATAATAGAACCATCCGTGAGTCCATACAACGCACCATTACTAATAGTCCCAAAGAAAAGCAATGGAGAACAAAAGAAGTGGAGACTAGTTGTTGACTTCAGACAGCTGAACAAAAAAGTAGTAGATGACAAATTTCCACTAACCAGGCTAGAAGATGTTCTCGACAATCTCGGCAGAGCAAAATATTTCTCTACTCTAGACCTCACAAGCTCATTCCATCAAATTGAGCTACACAATACATCTAGGCCACTAACAGCCTTTTCTTCGAGCAAAGGACACTACCACTTCAAACGACTCCCTTTTGGCCTAAAAATCTCCACAAACAGTTTTCAACGCATGCTTTCTATTGCCCTGTCAGGACTTGACAGCGAAGCTTTCCTGTACGTGGATGACATCATAATATTTGGCTGTAGCTTAAAACACCACAACACAAATCTAACAAAAGTACTACAAAGACTAAGAAAATACAACCTGAAATTAAATCCGCAGAAATGTAATTTTCTGCAAACAGAGGTAACATATCTGGGACATTTAATAACGAATGAAGGAATACGTACGGACCCAAGAAAACATGAAGCAATATCGAAATATCCTACACCCACGGACAAAGATGAAGTTAAAAGGTTCATAGCTTTCTGCAACTACTACAGAAGATTCATACAGAAATTTGCGGAGATTGCAAAACCACTCAATGATTTAACAAAGAAAAACACACTATTTACATGGACGGAAGACTGTCGCACTGCGTTCGAGAAACTAAAAGAAAAACTGGTCAACCCACCGATTCTAAGATACCCGAATTTTGAAGAAAAATTCGTAGTAACAACGGATGCATCCAACTTTGCACTAGGTGCAGTACTCTCACAAGGAATAATAGGAGAAGACTTACCGATATCTTATGCCAGCAGAACTCTATCAAAACACGAGATCAACAAACCTGTCATTGAAAAAGAACTATTAGGAATTCACTGGGCAATAAACTTCTTCAGACCATATTTGTTTGGGAGAAAATTCACGGTAATCACGGATCACAGACCACTCGTAAGTCTGTTCACACACAAAAATCCATCATCCAAACTAACTAGAATTCGATTGGACTTATGTGATTATGACTTTGACATAATCTACAAGCAAGGCAAAATGAATACGAATGCAGATGCTCTCTCGAGGATACGCACAGACTCCGACAAACTTAAAGCTATGATACCAACTGAAACCGTGAACGTGATAACGAGAGCAATGAACAAAAGACGAAACAATGAAGAAGGACAAAGAACAAAGGAAAACACACCAAGAATAGAAAACAAAGTATACGCATGGGACTGCGCATCAATAACCGAAATAAAGGGGCTACGAAATCTAAGATTTGAAAATAATAAAGAAAGAAGCAGCTGCGCAATAAACTTAAAGAATGATAAAAATGAAAATAAAATTCGGTCGAGCATAAAAATAACAGAAAAAGAAGTAATAGTAGAGTATAGCGATAATCCGCACGCGAACTTAGGAGCGCGTCTGGAGAAGCCAACACTCAATACGAGAAGAATAATAGAGCACAGCGATAATCCGCACGCGAACTTAGGAACGCGTCTGGAGAAGCCAACACTCAATACGAGAAAAATAATAGAGCACAGCGATAATCCGCACGCGAACTTAGGAGCGCGTCTGGAGAAGCCAACGCTTGATAAAATGAGAACAAATTACGACACAGGACGGAGTGAAAATCTAGCTAAGAATTTAGATTCCCATCTGGAGAAGCTTGCGTCAGAAATGAAAAAACGTAAAATAAAAGCCTTAGCGCTAAACAGCAAAGATGAAATATTCACGCGCATAAACAAAGAAAAACTCAAACAAATATATAATGAGATAATAAGAAGAATGAACAATGAAACTGAGATAGCCGACCTAGAGATAATAATATACGAGCCCCCCAAAAGGATAAACACTAAAGAAGAACAAGAAAACATGATCAAACTATTTCATGATTCCGCGTATGCAGGAGGACATACTGGCGTAAAAAGGACAACCAATAAATTAAAACAGAAATACATATGGAAAGGATTAAACAAAATGGTAAAAGACTACGTAAACAACTGTGGCGAATGCCTGCGGAACAAACAGGTAAGGCATATAAAAGAGAAACTAGCAATCACCAACACGCCGTCAACGAGCTTCGAAACAATATCGATAGACACAGTGGGACCACTGAGACTATCCAACGAATACCGATACATGCTGACAATACAATGCGAACTCACGAAATACATCGAAATCATACCGATGAAAAACAAAGAAGCTAAGACGATAGCCCAAGCACTGATAAACAATTTCATTCTCAAATATGGCAGCTTTAGAACAGTGAAAACAGACCTTGGAACAGAATTCATGAATGAAATATTCAAAGAATTATGCAATCTATTAAAAATTCAGCATGCAACATCAACCCCCTATCATCATGAAACGATGGGATCAATAGAAAGAAACCACAGAGTACTGAACGAGTACTTGCTGTCATTTTCATCAGATGACAACTGGGACGAGTGGATACCTTACTTTGTTTTCTGCTATAACACGACCCCTCACTCAGACACGTTGTTTTCACCCTACGAATTAATCTTCGGACGACTTGTCCACCTACCAAATGAAGAGGAACTACATGGCAGTACACCTGTCTACAATCTAGACAATTATATCGCAGAATTCAAGTTCAGGTTACAACAGGCTCACAAAAAATGTAAGGAACTATTAGATTTAGCAAAAGAGAAACGAAAAGAAATTCATGATAAAGATACAAATCCCATAGAGCTAGCCATAGGAGAATTAGTTTTATTAAAAACAGGCGCGCGTAAGAAATCCGACCCACCGTACAAAGGTCCATATATAGTAAAAGATATTGATGGCCTTAACGTTAAATTGCAAATAAATGATAAGACAAAAACCATACATAAGAATAGACTAAAGAAATACTGTAAGTAACATAAGAAATAAAATACACAAAAGTAATAGAATAAATATATCTTATATCATTAACAAAACCTTATAACTAGTAAACACATATGCATAAACTACAACAATAAAACTTAAGATAACGTAACGATAAAAAAAAAAAAAAAAAATATAATATCAAAATATACATAACATAGAATAAGACAATGGCGTGCACTGACTAAAAACAAAAAAAAAATTTTTTTCTATATAAAAAAAAAAATTTTTTTTTTCTTGTAGGGGTGGAAGGTGTAGTGGACGTGAGTGGACCTGTAAGACACACATTCTAGTGCGCTGAATCAGCCAGCCAATTACAGACTAGAATGTATGTCAACTCCATTTTTAAGTGAAGACACCAACTACATAAACACGCCCACAACTAAAAACTGTAAAGAGAAAATAATAACATAACTCACAACCCGAATTGTAAACAGAGATCATAACATGCACACAAATTTATGATCGACCCGAGCACGTTGTGATGACATATGAATGTACAACTTGTGTGGTATATTCATATGATCAATTCGAGGTACGATTTGGTTGAGTCATAAATTTAGCCAGTACGTTATGACTGTAATATTATCCAAGGCAATAACTTGGATAATTTATTGGGTCACTAGTTTTTGATGACACTTTGTGGTTCCCATGCTCAAAACGATTATGCAGGTCAGTGCATGACCGAAGGAGAGGGTTCGATAACAGAGTTCTGTTATCGAACTGTTAAGATTAAGAAATTTAGAATATAAGCGAAGACTTGTGAAAAATAAAGACAGTCCGATTTTAGAACGTAACTCTGCGCATCCGTTATTTTGACTAGTGGTATTGAGATAGGCTGCATTGCATCCTCATACCATTAGCCATTATTTCAGTAAAGACTTCATCACATCAGAAGAATCAAGAAGACCAGCACGGGACCAACACACTAGTGACATCTTGTAGTGGCTTAACGCAACTTGATGATTCTTGCTGCGCTGTAGGTTGAGTTAATAACCGTGTTGAGTTGTCAACCGACAACTCATGAATTTTCGGGTGCGCTCAGAACTCAGCTTTTCGATGAGTTTTGATCGCACCCACAACTGCCACCAACTTAGCCGCGAGAAATCTGGTTACCGTTATTCGGTAAATGCCGGAAGCGGCAGGTTGGCATAGCGGTCGGAGGAGAAAAACGCGGTTGAGGAGAGTGGTCGACGGGAGTTTTTTCGGTTCGGGGTTGTTGATTCGACGGAAACTAATTTCAGTTTTTTTTTCTATCGGTTTTTATTTGTCATTTTAATGTACGACACCGAAATCGAGACCGAAACTATACGTATCGTTCAATAATAAGCGGTTTCTGATCGTGCGGCATATTGTGCAAGAAATTCCGGGTTTTTTTTTTTGTTTTCTTGTTCTCGTATTGTATGGTCGCCGCTGCTTCCGAGCTGCTACCTTGCAAATGTTCCAGCGAAGTTTTGAAATTTCATGTCGCGAGTTCTTTTGAGTGGCAAAATCCTAAAGGAGAAAAAAGGCAGAACGGCTGATGGAATTTCGGTGAGAAAATCATCGATAAACCGCGTACGCTGTTGTGAAAAATAATTTTCAAGCGCCTGTTGAGTGTGTGAAGTCGTTGATGTGCCGGAATGTTAAATAAATTCTATAATGAATTCGCGGTCATATACGCATTTTCGAAAAATTAACAAATTTGCAAAATCAAGAAAGTGTTTGCGCTCAAGTTTTTTAAATAAATTAAATGTTAAAAATTAATTTGAAGAGTAGATAAACGAAACGAGTAATAAGGCGCGTTTCCGAACGAATGTCAAATCAGCTGTCCGTGTGTGTAGGCACGACATAGTGAAACGATTTCCTTGAGAGTTTTTTTTTTGGAATTTCTCGTGACCAGCACCCAAACTTCCACTTTTATTAATACGATAATACATTTATCGCCCTCTTATGGTTCTCGTTGCCTACTTACGCTGGGTGAATTGATTGAATGAGTGCGTCGATCATATTTTCTCCACGAATCATTCGTTCTTAAATAACGAGAGACGGATTCCCCGAAAGAAGAGGATCTAATTATATTTTATTTGATTGCTTTACAATGTCGGTCGTGCGATCACAAGTTTTTATGTTTTCGAACGAGTGAAAGAACGGAACGATCAATTAAAACGACGATAAAGTCAAAATAAAACGGACCAATTGTGGGACGGGTTTTATTTCAATGATTTGAGACGATTTGCTGCCGCGTAGTAGATTACGTTTCCGACGGTCGGTCAGTCGAGGGCACTAGTTGGTCTTGTTGGTGGGCTTCCTATCGAATTTCCTGGTGAAAAAGTTGGTGCCGGAAAACGCAGAAAAGAAATCGAGTGCTGTGAAAATTGAAGGTTACGAAGGAAAACGAAATTATAAATGAATGATTAAATTTAACATAAAAATGAGGAAAAATTAAAGTACAATGAAAATTCTAAGTTAAAATAAAAACAAAAATTAAAAGAATTAAATTTAAAATGAAAATGAAATAAAATAAATAATAAATTAAGAAAATAAATAATTATAAATATGAAATAATTAATATAAAACACAACATGACTGACAATGACAGGACGGACTGAAAAATTAAATTAAATAAAAAAGGTTTAAAAATAATAATATTAATAATTTACAATCAAAGTGAAACAGATAAAATTTGGTGAGTTTTCTTTTTGTTAAATTTTTTTGTTATGGATTGGTTTGGGTTGGTATTCTTTTGCAGATTTTTTTTTGTTCTTATGATTTTTTTATGCCGTTTTGAGGCACTATTTCTTGGGCTATTAATCGTAATGATGCTTAGAGGCTAAAGGCCAATAAAATAATGAACCCGAGCGTTTGAGCTCCGCCCTGAACCTCAATAAGGGGCCACGACGAAAGTTGTTTTTGGACAGTCATGGCTGAGGTAGGGTGGGCAGACAGGTCGCTATACCACCTAAGCGCCCTGACAAATCGCGAAGTCGCGCACTCCACCGCTTCTTGGTCTTTCACGACCTATTGGGAAAATAGTCCCATTTTAAATCCCTGGAGTAAGCCGACACGAAATTTTTTTGTTGTACAGGCCAAGGGTTTATGGTCTGAGAATTGAGCAAGAACCCCCCCACAACTGCCGTAGCTAGTCCCGGCCGCCAGCAAGCGTGTCGCTTCCGCTCGATTTTCAGCCACCAATTCAGACGTAGGAATTGGCCCACTCTTTCCTAAACCTTCCTTTCCTTCGAATATTTTGACTTTTTCAAGTCGAAATATTCACTCCAAGACCTCCGTTCACAACAACCGGTTAAGTATTGTGGTCACTAATAGCCGATTATTGTCGTATCGGCTAACTAAAATGTTCCAGGCGGAGATGTAGTTTTCTTCGGCTACTGGTAAGTGTTGGATCTATCGCTTCGTCTCTCCTGCTAGGTTCGACAACAAATAATACATTTTTTCTGTATTGCTTATTTGTTGGTCATGAATCATCCGCCGATATAGATCCGAGAATGACTTCCAATTTAAATAGTTCCCATCAAAAATTGGTAGGTTAATTTTGGGAAGCTTCACGTTTGGAGAGCTGATGGTCCGATCGGTTGACTGACCCTGCTGTGCTAAGTCCATGAGCTTAATCATGACATCTTGGGTCCAGTTTTCCAACTTTGTAACGACTCGAATTTCCGGGGTAGGCTCATCGGGTGCCGGGATCCGTTACAAAACATTTATTTGATATTAGGACTTCACTTTATTCTCTAAATATAATATATGTTCAATTTCAAAGGTTCTTGTTCGCTGCGTCCTTCAGCTCCGCTCCTGGTTTCCTTCTTGTTCGCCTCCGCGCGTCTGCTCTACTTGCCTTGACTCGCTACTGATCGCCGCCTCTGCTCAACATGCCCATTATGCTGTTCTGTTTGTCGCTGCTAGGTTGGCTTCGTTGCTTGGTTTGCTGCTACCTGGCTCAACGTCGCGTGGTCCTTCGCTGCTTGGCTCATCACTGGTCGGTCTGCTCTGTTGCTCGGATTGTCACTACCGGGTCCAACATCGCGTCGTCCTTCGCTGCTTGGCTTTTCTCTGCATGGTATGTCGCTGCGTGGCTTGCCTCGCCGTTTTGGCCTGTCACTGCTTGTCTTTACTCCGCTGCTTCGTTCATCGCCGCTTGGTTCGCTCCGTTGCTGGGATTGTCGCTACCTCGCTCAACGTCGCGTAGTTCCTAGTGGCTTGACTTACTCCGCTGCTCGGCGTGGCTTGCTGCGTTGGCTTGCTCGCGTGGCTTGCTCTGCTTGTCGTGGCTTGTTCTGCTCTGCTCGTCGTGGCTCGCTACGTACCGCTGCCGTTTGGCCTGTCACTGCTTGGCTTTACTCCGCTGCTTCGTTCATCGCCGCTTGGTTCGCTCCGTTGCTGGGATTGTCGCTACCTCGCTCAACGTCGCGTAGTTCCTTGTGGCTTGACTTACTCCGCTGCTCGGCGTGGCTTACTTGCGTGACTTACTTGCGTGGCTTACTTGCGTGGCTTACTTGCGTGGCTTGCTCTGCTTGTCGTGGCTTGTTCTGCTCTGCTCGTCGTGGCTCGCTACGTATCGCTGCGTTGGCTTGCGTTAGCTATATTTCTTCGGCGTCGTATTCTTGCGGTAGCTACGTCTCGTTGCGGTGGCCTGCGCTGACTGCGTTGCTTCGGCGTCGTCGTCTCTCGGCTTCCTGCAGCTACTGCGTCCTGCTGCGTTAGCTTGCGCTGACTGCGTTGCTTCGACGTTGTCTCCTCTTGGCTTCCTGCTGCTACTGTGTCCTGTTGCGTTGGCTTACGCTGACTGCGTTGCTTCGACGTTGTATCCTCTTGGCTTCCTGCTGCTACTGCGTCCTGCTGCGTTGGCTTGCGCTGACTGCGTTGCTTCGGCGTCGTGGTCTCTTGGCTTCCTGCGCTGACTGCGTTGGTTCGGCGTCGTGGTCACTTGGCTTCCTGCACTGCTACGCCTGGCTGCGTTGACTTGCGCTGCTTCGTCGTCATCGTCTTCCTTGCTCAGTTCTTCGTTCGATTCAGACTTGCTTATTGATGGAAGTACAACTCCACAAGAGCAATAGCACAAGTTGAATCGATCGAGCTCAGTTTCTCAATACTGTTTCAAAGAAAGGAAGTACAACTCCACTATCTTCGTCACAGCATGAGTACTGCCGACTGACTCCCCGACCGACTGACCACTGGTCGATTCGTTCTCGTATATATTTAGTGACAAACATTCGCTATCTATGAATTATGTTATAGAATAAATTTCGTATGGGAGAAATTTTGCCTTCTTATAATTCGCGGCCGGTGTATGCCTACCTCGGTATATAGTCTCGCTGGGATTTTGTATACTTGTCGGCGGGTTTTTCTGTCGCATCGCGTCGCCTGGGACGCTTTTGTGATCCCGCTGACCTTTTTCCAGGTATATTCCCAATTCTTGGTGCTGTGTTTCAGCTTTGTTGTGTTTTATGTCTTTTGTTTATTGTATTTCGGGTTCTATGTTCTCTGTTACGTGTTTTATATTATACGTAATCCTAAGTCTTTAATTCATGTACCTAATCCTATGCTGTTTGGTACTCCTTGTACTTGTTCCTTAGGCGATTGGTGTGGATGGAAATTATCAAAAAGTTTCCGTCCTTACAACTTGCATATCGTATCTATTTTGTAGTCGAAACGCTCAGGATTCTCGCAGGTTGACCAGATGGTTTGGTTTATGTCGGCAATCTCCCCCCAGTACTTGTTGATAGCGTCAATCTTCACTCGATAGTATGTTTTTGATTGAGGTCCCTTCATCCTTTCTTCAATGTCATTAACAAGTCGCGTTAAAACATTGATCAAGGCCCGTTGTTTTCTGAAGAGGGGTCTGATTACCTCCAGGTCTTGTTGATCTGCTGCAATTGTCGGATTCACAAGTTGCTGGCTACTTTCTCCCATCTCTGATCCTATTCTGATGTCGTGTTGGTCACCAGAAGAGGCATCATCAGGTTTTTGTAGTCGATATTGCATATCGGCCTTCAACTTGTTGTATCCATCGCCGACCTTTCGGAAGTATTCACTGGTGAAATACTCCGAATCCGTAGGTTTGCTTTCCAGAAGGTCCCGATGATTGTGCTCAAATATTCTCCACTTCGCTTCCAAGGCATCTAATCTGCTGGTAAGATATTGTGGAGTCTTCCGTGTTGCCGAGTCCTTCTTGTAGTTGATGATGATGGTTTCTATCTCCTTCCCCAGGTGGAGCTGTTCTTGAATGATGCCCTCCATCTCTTTAACGAAGTTGATAGTTACGTGTTCGGGGTCACCAAAATGTTCAATGAAATGAATGAATGTTGAAACTAATTTCGAACTTGTAATCAAAATGGTTTCACCAAAACTAATCACTTGAAATTATCTTTAACTGGTAACTTGACTGAAATTGACTGAAACGAACTGAAACGATTGGTATTGATATTATACACACACTAAACTTTATTAGTAATTAACTTAGCCTATATATACAAAATTTCCTAAACTAAAGAATGCTTATTTAGCAGTATGCAACGTTTATAAAAATGGAATCGGTTCAGGTATCAAAAGTTGCAATTCCCATCACCTGAAATATGCACAGGTAATTTGCTACCTTTGTGTCTAGACACAACGTCAGCAAATCACACGTCCAACATATTTCACCTGATGTGAATTTTACATTTTTTGTGCTACTGTTGATACTTAAATTATGCGAGTACATAATTTCTAAAGGTGAAATATGAACAATATTTAATTTGGTTTTTAGATCTCAGGAACCACTTACGCTAGGAGACTGAAACTTGGAACTTATGTAGAACTATGATAGTGGACCTATTTGCAATAGGACCTATTTGAAATTGGCGATAAGGGTTGAGGAGTGTGGGAGTGGAGGGGAAAGCAATGTGTTCGAAGTGCTTGAAAGCTGGGGTTGAAACATTCTAAAATACATATCTCCTGAACGGTTGATGTCAGAAGATTGAAACTCTGTAGTTGCCTTAAGGGATAATAGGAGATTAGTCAACATCTAAATTTTTTGAATCGGGTGGTGGTGTGTAGGGGTTGGGGTAAAAAACTTTGGATTAGAATATCTTCCGAACCAATTATACCAGGAAGGTAAAATTTGGTTTGTGTATATAGGATTACAAGTGGAGCCCATTAAAATCTTTGAGGTGGGAGGTGGAGCACAAAAGTGGGACGATAGCCATTTTAATAAATTTTCATTTGTATATCTAAAGAACCGTACCACATATCGCCGTGTCGGAAGAACAGTGACGCAACTGCAATTTAAAAAATTTTTTGTTTTCACATTTCAATATTTTGTGGTTTTGCTATTCTTGCATAAAATCGTTCCCCGTTGTTTTAAATGAACGTGCTCTTGATCTAAGCTGTCTATAGTAACTATTACTAAGCTCGTATGGCTTGTGGGCAATTGTCAAAAATGATATTGTTTCTCCGAAAAAAATTAGAATTTTTTGCAGTTGCGTCACTGTTCTTCCGACACGGCGATATGATCTTAGAAATTTTACAGGAGTTAGGCCCAGCAGACTTCTAACAGGGAAAAAATGTTGGAAGTACTGGTGAAGGGGCTGATGGTGGGAGGGGGTGGAAAGAAAATAATATCGATTTTTATTTTTCAAAAACCACAAACCATAGAGAGCTAAAAATTGACTACATAAAGCCAATAAAGAGGTATCCTAGAAACAATTTTTTTATATGGGCTAGTAGGTGGGTGGTGGTTTTTTAAATTTCAGAAACGGCTTATGAAGAAGAAAGTTGGAACTTAATACGTATATGCTACTCAAGAAATTAAAGGAAAAAAATTCAGATTTTTATTGGCATAGAGGTTGAGTAAAACAAATATCCGTGAAAAGGAATTTTTCCACATTTTCACGATTTCGTTATATATATGTATATTGGACATGCCGATATAGATTTTATTTCTGCGGGTTCTTTATGTAAGTACCTATAAATTTTTTTTTTCAATTTTTCGATATCCAACCCATTAGGGGGTGTAAAGTGGTTGTGTACATTTTCAAGAATTTCCATATATTAGGTTTAATGAGATATTCAATTCACTTTTATTTCTAAAGGCTTTCAATTTAATTGAAGAAAAAACTGATTTTTTGCATTTTTTGATATTAAACCCCTGGGGGTTTTCACGAATTCCGAAAAAATTTTATACTTAATGAGATCGAATTCGGTTTTACTTCTATTGACTCTTCTATTCAGAAAAATACGTAAATAAATAAAAAAAATCTCCCAATACTCTGGGCGAAACTTTATAATTTTTTTTTATAGAAGTCCGGAACGCGTTTAATGATTAGATGCGGTGTAGGTGACTGCGACTGACAACCTTAAAAAATAACGTTCCAAGTAGCCTCCTGGTTCCCGTTGTTGTGCCCAGCCAAAGGGCGGCATCCGGCGTTTACATTTCCTCCCGACGAATATTATTTTAATTCAGGCCAGTCGTTCTTCTTTTTTTAAAAAAATTAATCAAAACAAAAACAACAACCTAGCAACTCGACCGTAAACAGTCCGAATTGCAATTCTTGCCCTGAGGTACGGTAATGTGACGTCACAGCCAGGGGAATCCACTGGATTCTCCTTTTCTGCTGAGTCAGAACATGTCGCGTGCCATAGGTACTGGAAATGGTCGAGCTGCTACTTTGTTCGCTTTGTTTTGTTTTGCTTATTTTTTATTTTTCATTTTATTATATTTTTCCCTCGCGATCAAATTGCGAAATAGTCGCGACCCACATATGGGCGCATTGCACTTTCAGTTGGTTGCACCATTTGTGGGTCACTAGAAATTGCCGATTGTCTTGATCGGCAAATTCCAACTGCATGGACTTTTGCAATGGGTTGAACGACTGGCCCATTTTCCCAAATACTTATTTAGCGATAATTTAGTATTTAAGTTGTTCGATGTTATGATTAAGCTCTCAGTTCTCAGTTACTTTTTTACCAGCAATAATTAAACCTTTCTATTTCAAGCGGAAGTCTCTTTCATTTTTTCTTTAGGTAATTTCTAATTTACTATTTTTTTACAGAGTTCAAACAAACCTGACTAGTCGATACACTTTGGCATCCATAGGTGCCATAGTTCTAGTCAGGTAAAGCTCCACACATCGGCATCCTCAGGTGCCATGAGTGAAAGTTTTATTTCAGGAAACAGGCGCTGCTCGTAGTACAAGACCACGAGCATGCGTTGACCACTACATTTTGGCGCAGCCGGTAGGATTCCCCCTGGTATATGTCAATCATATACTTGGTCGGAATTCGAATTTTTTTTTTTATTTTTTAAAAAAAAAGAAATTGTTCATTTCTCCTTTCTTCAACCATTCCGGTTTTCAACCTGTTAGTAACCCTTTACTCCTATGGGTATACTTAACAGTCGAATTACTACTTATCGGCATAGGGCCGAAAGTAAAAAATACGGAATTGAAGTCTCTCAGCAAAGAATGACTGTAAGCCAAGCCCGAATGATTGCTTGTTGGCATGGAGTCGACAATGCACACATTCGCCTTCAGCAGTAATTTTTCTTTAGCTTCTTCAAATTCGGTGATTTTTCTAAATTTTCTTTCTCTTCATAAATTTTGTCGTGTTTAATATTTATCACCAAAGACATCTGGACATTTTATTTTTTAAAATCAGATAGATATTCTTAGTCTCTGAAAAATTACACACAAGTCCTAAACGTATACATTCAAGAGTTTCTCTTAATTTTTTTTTCCCTTTTAAAAACGTTAACAACTAAAATTCTCGATAACATTTTGTGCGAGGAATCGTTCAAAGTTACACACGTTCCAAAACACCCGTTCAAGTCGCATTTTTAAGCTAAAATGTGAATGGTGTTCTAGACTTGGACATATTGAAGACATTTGTTTTAACAAAAGCAATTATTTAAAAAAGCATCGCAAACGATTAAAGTGTCAGCTCAACATTAAACGCTGCACCCCGACAAATATGATCCACACTTCAACCTTCCAAAATGTTAGCAACGACACTAACAATAATAATAAGATAATAAGTATTAATACAATTAACTCAGTTCTTAAGACAAACACTAAGCGTAGGAACCGCAAATCAAAAAGCGATACAAAAAGGAAGCAAATCAATCCCCAGAAGAGCATAAACTCAACTCTGGGTACCAGCTTCCTACAGTTCTTGCACTTCACCTACCTTTTCATCCGAACAAATTTGCTCGGATGTAAGGTGAAAACAAAAGTATGTCCTGTGCGTAGGCAATTAAAAAGCGTGTCCAATAAACGGAGAGGCGTGGATTGCACCAAAAAATCCGCCCTAGATACGTTAACGAAGGACATCGACGACGATGTATTCATCGAGTTCCCCTGTTCTCTAGCAAAATCTGGTAAGATTGTAGTGCAAGTGGACACAGGGGCCGATACAAGTCTTTTACGACAATCGGCGATGAAGAGCCTTCGAACGATGGATAAACGCGAAAGAAGGCACATAGGTGGAGTATTTGGTAGTTTAGGTAGAACCTTAGGCACCGTTCTAATAGGAATTCATCCTAAACTACATTTTAGGGCGAAATGGCACTTGGTAGACGATTTAAATGGAATACCAGCAGATGGAATTTTAGGTCGGGATATCTTATGGAACCGATCCATAATCGACACCACTGCCAAAACCTTAACACTCCTCAGCGGTGGACACGTAGCAGCAGAAACATTCCCGCTAAAGAGACTGACGCAATTGGATAACCTTTGCAGACTTTTCGGCATTCAAACTCGTACACAGAAAGCTACGAAGCCCAGAGTACCAGTCCAAAAGCGTGATGTATTAGGGAAATCTCAGGAAATCAGTTCGGGTATTCACATCGGGGAAACTTTAGCAAAAGCAAAAGTAAAACCAAATAAAGTACTGATACCCACTTTAAACTTTACTCCTGATGATCCTCTAAATGCTGATCTTGTTCCAGCCTTCCATAATTTAAAGCATAGGAAAACTAAGAACTCGGCGGGCAACATTAGTCCCAAACAGTGCCTAAAGCATAAAGTCGAGATTAAAAAACATGCCAATACCCCGTCGGTCGGTATTTTACAAAAAGGTATGTCACTCTGGAATCCTTCACTCGTTGCAGTGCCCAGAAAACGGCCGATGGAAAAGGGTATGGTGAGTTCACGCAAATTAAACGAAGTCACCATAAAGCGCTCGATTCCACTGCCCAGAATCATAGACATTCCGGACCAGCTAGGACACTGTCGCTATTTCCGTACCCTTAACCAAGCCAGCGGCTATCACCACGATCTTGTAGAACCGGTAGATAAGCTCAAAACTTAATTCAGCACTGGTATAGGTCATTTCCTTAAAATCGAATATCATTCGATTCTATTTTATTTTTTATTTTTATTTTTAGGTGAACACAATATTCACACAATACTCAAACAATATTCACACAATATTCAAAGTTAAATCGCATAACTACTACATTTAACTACTACACAAAAATCTAAATAAAGTTAAATCATATAGATACTACATTTAACTACTACACAAAAATCTAAAACAAGTTAAATCACATAACTACTACATTTAACTACTACACAAAAATTTATATAAAGTTAAATCATATAAATACTACATTTAACTATTACACAAAATTTAAATATTAAAAAATTAAATATTAATTACAAAAAAAAATCTAAACAAAGTTAAATCACAAAAATACAACTATACACTTAACTAATATACTAAAATCACATGGAATTACGTAAAGTCCATAAAATTTTTATTAAAAAGAAACTTACATTTGAAATAAAAAAAAAAATCTCAATATAAGAAATTATGTAATGTTTTTAAATACATAAGACATTGTTAAATAATAAACGCAATAAATAAATATGAATAATTATTAATGATAAATAACACTAAAACTTTAACGTAGATCAAATTATATATACAATACAATATAAATACAATACAATACAATAAATAAAAAAAAAAAGTCTTTTACCATCTTTAAGAATGTTTTTACAAGACAAATCACAAATAAATTATAAAATTGTCATTCATTTATTACCGCACGTTTTGTTATCTGTATCCCCGGAAGAAATACAACCGTACCAAAACATCCAGTTGAAGGGACACGCCAGCAAATTTCGAAAAAACTGGAGATGTCATATTTTTTAAAAACATGTGGACCATTTACATTGAATTCACACCCATGAACTACTCGACCGTTTTGGACATCGCCGACCGCTATGACCGTCAAATCGACCAGTTATGCAACTTAGTGAGAGACCACGATTCAAAGCGAAATTCCCAGAGGACGTGCCAACAAATAGTACAGAAAACTACGACGACAATCAAGGCTTTGCGACAGAGTAACAACCATATGCGCCACGCACTCAGCCCCAGAAGATCTAGAAGAGCAATAGAATTCATAGATAAATTCGCCAAATGGGCCATTGGAAGTATGGATAGCGAGGATGCACATAAAATCTATAACCAACTGAATATACTAGGAAAACAAGACTCGCAAACGTTCGAATTACTCAAACACCAGATAACTGTAATGAGTTCGAATTTTGATAGATTAAGCAAACCCGTATCAGCATTAACATCCGACATAAGTCTCATCTCGGAGAATCTTCGCATGCTAGGAGCAGAACACGACAATTTCACATCAAAAATAAACAGCGAATTGGCAGAACTTAAAGTCAAGACGAATATATACGAGCTACTGGCTATCATAAACTCCAATCTACTAGAAGTTCAAGGTAGACAATCCACAGAATTATCCATTCTAAATGATTTATACAACGGCAAATTACATCCGTTCATACTAGATGTCACCGATATTACGAAGACTCTAAGACTTCTCCTAGTAACAGCGAAAACGAAGCCGTTTTTCCAAGATCTATTTGCCTTACATCAAGCAGCAAAAACAACAGTTTTCCAGGACGAGCAAAATCTGGTGATTAAAATCGTAATTCCGCTACCAGAAGCAATTCTGTTCGCCGTTCAGAGAGTGCATTACCTACCATCAAAACTCAACGAAAAATGGGATCTATTGCTCCAAACACAGTACCCCTACATCGCAGAGGCAGAGTCCCAGAACGCATTCATCACGCTATCACAGCAGGACTATTCACGATGTACACAAGTGGCCTTCAATAAGACGTCTACGTTAGCCATATGCCCCAACAACGGACCAATCCTGACAAACGGAAGTCCCGAATGCCTGGTCGAACTACTACAACATTCACGCTCCGCAGAAGTCACTTGCAAACACGTGGCAGTGCCAGCAACTGAAGGAGTTTTCACCAAGATGATAGCCAGCAATCAATGGCTATACAAACTAAAAAGCCCCATCATACTGTCTACCTCTTACAATGGAGCCCATTATGCCGTAAATTTGACTGGATTGGGGATATTTAAGATCACGCAGCCCTGTGAATTTGGAAACAGGGAGATAAGATTGCCGTACGAAAGATCGTTTCACACCGCCACGGAGTACAAGCAACCGTGGATAGAATTTGTGAACCTCACCGACTCTTTGAGGTTCAACTTTGCTATGGTAGATTCCCATGAACCAACCGTTAGTTCCAGAAAACCATTACCAATTAAGGTTGGTAACCATGAGGACATAGCAGCCTCCTTGGCCGAAGGAAGAAAAACCTTAGACGCCCTGCAAGACGATCTAAATCGAGCAGACGACGCAAGAAAAATTGTTCAACAAGGCCAAGAGCTCATATTCCATCGCTACTCCATGGTATCACTAAGTTCATTTCTCGCACTATCAATAATAGTCGGTCTGATTTGTTTACGGTTCGTCAAAGCGCGAAACAAGTCAAAACGTCTAGCGTCACCATCGTTTTCGAACTCATCAAGAGGAGTCGTACATGAAGAGCCCACTCTGCCCGAATTGCACATGAGGTCATCACGAAGGACGCAGCATCCAAGGACCCAGCCCTACATCAAGAGACCAGCACCACAGTCCCCGGCAAGAGATACGGATAACATTACGTTCGCATTAGTTTAAATTATAGACTGTTATATATATAGACTGTTATATATTCATTCAACGCATTTAAGCTCAATTTTCAATTAGTTGTACAGTATATCGAATAGAAATTTGTAACTCGGGAGTAAATGCAAACTTGTTAGGATGGGGAGGGATGTTGTGCCCAGCCAAAGGGCGGCATCCGGCGTTTACATTTCCTCCCGACGAATATTATTTTAATTCAGGCCAGTCGTTCTTCTTTTTTTAAAAAAATTAATCAAAACAAAAACAACAACCTAGCAACTCGACCGTAAACAGTCCGAATTGCAATTCTTGCCCTGAGGTACGGTAATGTGACGTCACAGCCAGGGGAATCCACTGGATTCTCCTTTTCTGCTGAGTCAGAACATGTCGCGTGCCATAGGTACTGGAAATGGTCGAGCTGCTACTTTGTTCGCTTTGTTTTGTTTTGCTTATTTTTTATTTTTCATTTTATTATATTTTTCCCTCGCGATCAAATTGCGAAATAGTCGCGACCCACATATGGGCGCATTGCACTTTCAGTTGGTTGCACCATTTGTGGGTCACTAGAAATTGCCGATTGTCTTGATCGGCAAATTCCAACTGCATGGACTTTTGCAATGGGTTGAACGACTGGCCCATTTTCCCAAATACTTATTTAGCGATAATTTAGTATTTAAGTTGTTCGATGTTATGATTAAGCTCTCAGTTCTCAGTTACTTTTTTACCAGCAATAATTAAACCTTTCTATTTCAAGCGGAAGTCTCTTTCATTTTTTCTTTAG
Organism: Beris morrisii; assembly: GCA_951812415.1. Lineage (NCBI taxonomy): Eukaryota > Metazoa > Arthropoda > Insecta > Diptera > Stratiomyidae > Beris > Beris morrisii. The sequence continues at coordinate 10,902,888 of OX638314.1, read as the reverse complement.
GTAATTTCTAATTTACTATTTTTTTACAGAGTTCAAACAAACCTGACTAGTCGATACACTTTGGCATCCATAGGTGCCATAGTTCTAGTCAGGTAAAGCTCCACACATCGGCATCCTCAGGTGCCATGAGTGAAAGTTTTATTTCAGGAAACAGGCGCTGCTCGTAGTACAAGACCACGAGCATGCGTTGACCACTACACCGTTCGTGATTGCTGGGTGCTTTTATATTAGTAATGTTAAAAGTAGCTAATGGAGGAGGTTCAATTAATACGCAGTAAATTTGTAGGTAGAATAATAATAAGAAATTTTGGATATTAACCAATTGCTTCCCCTTGTTGAATTATCACGCCACGCCACTGGTAAGAATGGTCCTGTAAAGATGCCGCACCAACCAATATTCCGAAGACATTGTGTTCGAAAGCATTGGTTCTTTTACAAGTTGTGTCATTAAGAAAAAGAATTAGTTTTTTGAGAAATTTTATTTCTATGTTAACAGGAGCGCATAAATCAGTACAGCGAATATAGCATTTTATTCTTGACCTGCTTATAGTACCGATTGGAGTATGCGCGTAGTTATATGCACACTCACATTGATGTATTGATAGGAGTTGCATTCGTTTGTAGTTCATTAAACTTGATTTGCGATTATAACTTTGGATGATTTCCATGGTTTTGATGCGGCGCTCGCCTGCGTATGCCTATCCGCTGTTATTAACATCCTGATAAACAGAGACTGCTAGTAAGCAGTGAAAATCTTGTTAACAGCGTTGGACAATGACAATTGTGCATGTGTATAATCGGATCTCTCCACCATGACATCAAGTTGATGGATTATTTAATTTTCAGTTTCAAATGTTTCTTTTATAATTTTTTTCCATCAGAAAAATGCACATTACGCGGATTAATTGTCCAAGCTCTAAGCTTTTTACGTCCAGTATGGGGAGGTATAAGCGTAGTTTAGTGTCTTCAACAGAACAATTTTAATTTCGGCTTAACTACATTTAGTCGGTAGCAAGTGCAACATATTTCATAATGCATTATGGTTGCATATAGTACGGCGAATATTAAATTGCGGCATATTAATTGGTTAAACGGCTTAAACATAGTGAATATGTATTTACGTTACAGCAAAAACACCAATTAATAAATTTATTTCATCGATTGTGATAAGGCATCGACTGAACAGTTTTGGTTCTTGAGTTTTTTTTTTAAACCAAACACTTAACTCGTCTGTAAATGAGGGAAAACTGCGGTATTAAGTTTTTTTTCATTGTTCATCCTGTAATTAGCAAGTATCGGTTAATTGAGTCTTTTATTTTATGTCGCGCGTTTTTTTTTCTTTAGAGCTTCGGTGGTGCATCTTAAATGCAGATTCGTTTTGGTGATCTAACTAGTTGGAATGAAGAAAAGTCTCACATTAGAATAGCTGATCGGACGTGTTCGCGACGACTATCCGCCAAGCGGCGTCGATGTACAAAATAATATCATCTCCTGAATGTCGTTGCTTGTGACATCATGTTTTAGCTTCGCGTATAAGAACTCGGTTTGGTCTCTCGCGAAATTTTATCCGGATTAATTCCGTGGGCAATGATTTTTGTTCATGGCCTCCTGAATAATTTTGTTTGTTAAAAGGGATCACACTGAAGCGTCTCTCGTATTATTGTACAAAGAAACATAATTTAAGAATTTCAATTTCCATACCTTTTTTTTTCCTAATTCCCTGACTCTGCAGAGCTCGCTCAACAACAATTTTAACCGTTAAAATATACACATTCTGATTATTAATAATAAAGGTGTGCGCAAGGAAATGAGAGCCGTTTATGCCTGTCTGAGGTGCATCGAGACTTCAGGATTCCCCGAATTTTGTTTATTTAAGGTTACATAATTTAGTAACAATATTAGGTTTATTTTTGTTCTGCATTAATAAATATATGCTTTTCTATGAATAGTTTTATACATACATACATTTATATATTTTATTTTTGAAGGTAAATATTGCATTTATTAGATTATATTTTTTTTCTTCGCATTTATTGATTAATTAAAAATTTAAAGAAAATGTCAAGCTTCATTATTGATCATCTGGAGCCAGATGAGTTTGAGATGGAGTGTCTGATTCGACAAATTAGTGGGGATACACCGACTCAGTACGATAAGCTGGAGGCCAGGCTGAAATTAGAGGAGAATCGGCCCGTTCTTCGACCCTCCTCGACTTTGCCAGAGTAAGTACTACAGAACCTTCCTAAAGAACTCGATTTCTGCTGCGAAGGCCTTGGGGAAATATCGGCACTTTTAGTGGGGGTCAGAAATCCAAATGAGGAGGAGTTAGCAAAATGTTCCACCCGTTTACATCATTATTTCGGGCGGTTATGTCGTCTCGTGAAATGTGCACCCGCCCCTTTGAAAATCTTGGGAAAAATCTGTATAGAGAAATTAACCCAATTGCAAGTGATGATTTCCGAAATTCGTAAGACAGACGGTACCGATATGGAAACTTTCTATCAAAAATTGGCGGAAATAAATTTTACCTCCACTTCAGCGGTAAGTCAAAATGATCAAAATGGTCCTCTGGATCAACTGGAACAGGAAGCTCCATGTAATATGGAACCAATGCATTCACTTTCGAATGCACATCCTGAGAGGAACGCATTATTCCAGGGACATTCACAAAGATGGTGTCCAAGTAGTACCCGGCATGAGTTACTACCACCACCACTATTGCAGCCAACTATCTGTCGATGTCACATTATCTATGTGACATCGACAGGGAATGGGAACCGAAAGGGTTTTGTTCCAGTGTCTAAATGGGGGGTTCATTTTGATGGATCTAGTTCTGGTATAAATGTTGGACGTTTTATCTTCAGGGTGGAAACTTCGGCTAAGGCTAACGGGATTGTGGGAGAAAACCTCGTAGCAGAAATATTCTTATTGTTACGCGGGACGGCGGATGACTGGTATTGGACGTATCGCGAAACCACGCCCGACCTTACGTGGCCTGGATTTTGTGGTGCTTTACGGGAACGTTTTGAGACACAAACTTCCGACTTGGATGTGCGTAGGCAGATTGATGCTCGGTATCAAAAGCACAAGGAGGCTTTTTGTGATTTTGCTGACGCGATCGATAAACTCACCTTGCAATTGAGGTCACCGTTAACTGATGAATATCATCAGCAAGTTTTGCTTAGGAACATGCGTCCCGGTTTGCAAGCTCATCTCGCTGGAATTGATTTTACCTCCGTTCAGCATCTGAAAAGAAAATGCGTATCGGTGGAAACTACTTGGCGCAGGATCGGATATGACTCCGACGTAAACTGCTCTAATCGCCGTCAAGTGAATGAGATTGAAGTTGATTTAGAGCAATATCACAACGAAGTTGCAGCCTTGCGGTCGAACTCGACACATTACAATTCAACACGGCCTGCAGGTAAAATGATAATTTGCTGGAATTGTTCAGATATAGGACATCGTTTCACGAATTGTCCTAAGTCAATCGATGGCACTTTTTGTTTCGGTTGTGGGTCAAAGAATATAATAAAGCGAAATTGTACAAATTGTCAAAGTCGTGCTACGGGAAACGGTGCGCAGAGTGTGGTTCAAGCTGGGACAGATCGCACCCTTTCCAGCAGTCCCTCACAGAGCACCAATCTGACAGCAGTGAAGACGAATTCCGATCAGTAACGTGTTCCTTAGAGCATAGTGATTCTTCGGATCAATTTAGTATGCCAAAGCAATTAAAAAAATCTCGTTTATCTCGCGCAGATCGTTATTGGAGAATTCGCCATCAAATGAAAAACGCGGTTCTGTCCGAAATTATTCAGACTTCGGGAGATAAACGTCCATTCGCACAAATTTTTATAGGGGGATTTTGTTTTCAGGGATTATTGGATAGCGGAGCTAGCACAAGCATATTGGGAGCAAATTCGCTTGCCCTTATTAAGCAACTTTCGCTTCCACTGCATTCGTTTCACACACAATTATCGACAGCATCTGGCCAGAAATGCGACGTGTTAGGATATGTTAGGACTTTGGTTTCCTTCTCCGGGAAAACCAAGATGATGCGTTTTCTAATAGCACCTTCTGTTAAGAATGCCATTTATTTGGGTATCGATTTTTGGGATACGTTTGGCTTGGCACCTGTTGTGATAAATGAGTTAGACGGTATGCCTTCACCTCTTAAATCATTACAACACCAATTGGCTGAAAAGGAAGGGCAGGTATTAAATGATATCATATGAAACTTTCCATCATTTAATCGTTTAGGATTGGGAAAGACTTCTTTACTCGCACATCATATTGATGTAGGATCAACAGGGCCTATTAAACAACTACACTATCCAGTATCACCGGTTGTGCAGGAGCAATTATATAAAGAATTAGATCGGATGTTGAGTTTGGGTGTGATCGAAGAAAGTTCCAGCTCGTGGAGTTCTCCAGTAAAGATTGTCAGCAAACCCGGTAAGGTTCGATTGTGTCTGGATGCTCGCAGATTAAATCAAGCCACTGTAAAAGACGCCTACCCTTTACCTTTGATTGATGGTCTGCTATCTCGTCTTCAATCCACAAGGTTCATTTCGAGTTTAGACTTGAAGGACGCATTTTGGCAAATTCCACTGGATATAGCTTCACGGGACAAAACTGCTTTTTCGGTGCCAGGTCGTCCGTTGTATCAATTTACGGTAATGCCTTTTGGGCTATGCAACGCGCCGCAGTCAATGTGTAGATTGATGCATAAGGTAATTCCGCACCAGCTTCATGACCGAGTATTTGTATACCTTGATGATCTGTTGATTACTTATAAGACTCTTGAGGAACATTTCGACCTTCTTCGTGAAGTCTCACGTCTCCTAAAACTAGCCAACCTAACGATAAATGTTGAGAAGAGTAAATTTCTGCTCAAAGAGGTGAAGTATCTTGGATATGTAGTCGGTGACGGAGTACTTAAGACAGATCCTGAAAAACTGACCGCTATAACTTCTTACCCAGTTCCAAAATCCGTACGAGATGTACGACGATTCTTAGGCATGGCTGGCTGGTATCGGCGGTTCATTCCGAATTTTGCATCAGTGGCATCCCCCATAACTGATTTATTAAAAAGAAATAAGCAATTTCTGTGGAACGAACATGCTGAGAGAGCATTTGTACTTCTCAAAGATTTATTAACTTCAGCACCAGTTTTGGTCAACCCCAATTTTGAGAAACCATTCTTTATTCAATGCGATGCAAGCGCCACCGGCATTGGCAGCGTACTATTTCAACGATCTGAGGCAGGTGAGGAGAACCCAATAGCATTTATGTCAGCCAAACTAAACGCTGCGCAACGCAACTACACTGTGACTGAACTAGAGTGTTTAGCAGCCGTACAAAGTGTTAAGAGATTTCGGGCATATATGAAGGTCTGGAATTCACCGTTATAACCGACCATGTGAGTTTGAAATGGCTTATGAGTCAAAAAGACTTGTCCGGGCGGTTAGCGAGGTGGAGTCTTAAACTACAAGGTTTCAATTTCAGCATTGAACACCGCAAGGGCACCTTAAATGCAGTTCCTGATGCGCTATCGCGGGTTTTTTGCTCCGAAATCGACACCATGGATCCGGAATTACCCATCCTAGATTTAAACTCCAAAGAATTTGAAGATGAAGAGTATGTAGATCGAATTAATTTGATACAGGAGACACCGGATCGTTTCAACAATTTAAAAGTTAGCCAGGGAAAAATACCACACCCACTTTGGCTTCAGCGAATTCAGATATCCCAGTATGGAAATTGTGGGTCCCTGCGTCTCTTACGGATTCTCTTGTTCAGAGCAGGCATAATAGCCCTTTATCCTCTCATTGCGGCATAGCAAAGACGGTAGAGTTGCTCCAAAGATATTATTATTGGCCAGGTCTTCGGCAACATGTTATTCAGCATATCTCCAATTGCGTTACCTGTAAACAATGCAAGCCACCGAATTACAATATGAGACCGCTCATGGGCAATCAAATTGAAGTAGACAGACCATTACAGAGGCTATACATAGATTTTCTAGGGCCCTATCCACGTTCTCGGAATGGCAACCGCTTTATATTCGTTGTGCTAGATCAGTTTTCGAAATTTGTGTGGCTGAAGCCTTTTCCAAATGCTACAGCGGAAAACGTTGTAAAATTTTTGGAGCACGAAATATTCGTAGCCTTTGGGGTGCCAGAATATATCCATTCGGACAATGGCGTACAGTTTATCTCCAAGTTGTTTGAAAATCTCGTGAAAACCTTTGGCATACATCATACGCGATCCCCCTACTATGCTCCCCAGGCGAACGCGTCTGAACGAGTAAATCGTTCTATTTTGGTAGGAATTCGAGCTTATTTGGGAACGGATCATAAACATTGGGACGATCATTTACACGAAATATGTTCCGCCATACGGAATGTCATACATAATTCCACGGGATTTTCGCCACATTACTTAATGTTCGGTTCTCATAGAATCAACCATGGTACCGATTATAAACTTTTGCGATCTTTGACTACTCTTTGCGAAGGAGAGATTGAATTAAACCCGCACATAGAACGTTTACGTGTAGCCCAAAATCATGTAAAGGCGCGTCTGGCTGAGGCTTATAAAAGGTCTGCCCACACGTACAATTTACGGAGTAGGGATCAGGAATATGCACCAGGCCAGACTGTGTTCGTAAGGAACTTCGTCCAAAGCAATGCAATCGATAGATTTGCTGCTAAACTAGCACATAAATTTGTCAAGGCCATTGTGCGAAAAAAAATCGGGAACGTCTCCTATGAACTTGAGGATGAAGGGGGAAATAAATTAGGTATCTACCATGGCAAAGACATCAAACATCAATAATTTCAGAGTTGGCCCGGCTAAGAACATGAGACTCTTCTCCTGGGTCTGGGTCGTCCCCACGATTGTAACGAATCTCGGATTCTATTTATTTTTTTTATTATTTTTCTTTTGTTTTTTTTCTTTTATTTGTATAAATTTACGTATGTATTACAGATTGCGCATATTTATGAATTATTATTTTGCGCATATTTATGAATTATTATTTTTTTTATTATTTTTCATCCAGTCGTTTTCTTATTTTTTTTCATTTTTATTTTTACTTATCCTTATAATTTTATTGTGTAATTAGTTGTTTCGCTCAAACTAGAATTACCTGAGATTCGTCTTTTTATTGTATTAGAAATCAGTATATGTAACATTTTTTTTGTATTTGAAAAAAAAACCACCGCTGTAAAAGAAATTAGTGCCCTCTATGAGAAATAGATAGGAAAAAAGAAGAAAAAGCGCGCCAAAACGCAGGAGGGGAATCAAAAATAATTATTAAAAGGACAGTAAAATTGAAAAACGAGGCAGAGAATTTTTGGTTTTTGGGTGGGTTAAAAGTCAGAGGAAGGAGAGCTAGAATTAAAATAAAACAAGTGAATAATAGTAACTAATTTATAGACCGTCGAAGACGAAGAAAAAGTTCATAAAAACGAAGTGAATAATAATAAACTAATTAATAGACCGTCTAAAACGAAGGAAAAATTCAAAAAAAAAAAAAACCGAAGTGAATATACTAACAAATCCTAAAATCGCCGAAAGATAACTAAAGAAACAAAAAAATAAAAACCACGGAAATCAGAAGCTGAAGAGCACCAAGGAGCAGCAAAGAGAAAGGGCCCCAACGAGCATCAGGTACCACCAGATAGATAAATAGGAATTGAATTTTTTTTGGATTAAATGCTAATATAGGACATAGGATAATTTGAATTTTTTTTATTAAATAATAACATTAATATTGACGGTTAACTTTTTTTTTTGAGTTCAGTGAAGTTGTAAGAATTACAGGATTTTAGTTTGTGTGCGAAGAATTTTATCGGTAAGAAACTGTTTCTGTTTTATTGTTTCTAATTAAATAACGAAAACAACAAAGACGATGAACCACTAAAGACCACGAGGAAATCCTGGAGGATCGGTCGCTTCAGGACTGGGGCTGGCCTCATTTCTTCCTTCGGCCCGTTTTCAGGTGTAGTGTGTGGTCCCGTTCACTAGCGGCATGACGAGCGGGATACCCACATAACGCAACGGTTTAGCGTGCTCTGTAGGGTCATTCCCGGTCAGATTTTTTTTCCTCCCTTCCCAATTTGTTTTCATTTCGTTTTTTTTTATACAGCACATACGAGAACGGTGGATCCCTCTAGATCGTTTCAATTAAATCCACTCCCATGTTCCTGACTAGCCGGCGAAACGTGCTGTCAAGATCTAGAGGACCCCGTTAAATCTGTAGACGATACAAAATTCGCTTCACTGCGAACTGCGTCTTCGTTACAGAATAAACCCCTCAGGTCCTGGAGAGGCACTTCTAGGGTGCACCATAGTATCCTCATTATCGCAACTTTCAGGGGATATAACAATTTCGTGGCCTGAAGATGACGAAGGGGATAAGCTTCTAGATTGCTCTGGAATTTCCTCATTGTTGCAACCAGTCTCGGTGTTTTTCATGTTCATACTATTTTCGGTAGTATACGTTCTATTTGAAATTCTTTTCGTCCCCTTAGCTGAAGATTTTGCAGTCCTACTTGAAGGCAGTTCCAAAGTCTGGCATTGAACGCTTGTAACCTGTGGAACTGGACAATCACTTCCGCGGCTAATCAAGTGGGCAGACATGCTCAGAAGAGAGTCATCCTTGCTTTGTGCAGTTAATTTTATACACTTTATGTCTCCGTGGATGATATCTAATTTACGGCATATTGCGCCGCCAGTAGTTTATAAATATTTTTATAAACTGTTCCTTTATATAATATTGTTGCGAGCTAGGGGTTCGCCGGGATTTCAAATGAAACACTATTCGTTTAAAATCGAAATAAGTAATAATTTATTCAATCGCACTATTATTCTTTTCGCACAATAATTCGCACTGTATGGCAATACCGTCCGCTTATATATCGCTTGACTCGATCACTTTCGCTTCCTGCCAACACGGTCACGTATACACTCTGGCTATCACAGTCGACGTAATAAAAATTACTATATGTCCCTCGCTGAAAGCTTCTCATGTTTTTATACTAGTTGGCTATATACTACGTTTACATGGAGGATTGAATCCGGATTCAATCCTCTAAAATCGCATGTAGACGCAGATCGGATTGAAATGGGATCGACTCGATCCGAACCAACTTCTCGACCTGGATCGAATCGAAACCGGCTATGTCGTTCGTCATTTCTTCGATTTGCCCATGTTTCGATCTTTCGATCCGGTGTTGTCATAAACGCGATCCAAATTTCGATCTTTCGATCTTTGGATTCTCCATGTAAACGTAGTAATAGTCTAGACTGTTCTTGTATGTTCGCTCGGTGATGTGTGTGGACGGTTCTCAAAAGCTTTAGAGCTTTCGATTTTGATCGTCTACACTGTTCTGGTACTTGCGAGATCATTCGATTGGAAGGGAGGTACAATCGATTCGATCCGCCCCCTTATATACTTGAACTAGATTTCTGATTGGGTTACTTTGCAGCTAGGTATTCGGTTGTTGCTGTTTCTATTATGCGAAAACGAGTTGCCAGGCTTACAATATCATATTCGCTATCTTTGTAGATTTTAAGATAATATTTTTAGCTCAGACAATTTTTGAAGAATTATATTCTTTTGCCAAGTCAACATCTTGAAAAGCCGAGGCATCTACCACCGGTTCTTCTAACCCATTCTCATAGTGCAGTAAAAACTTTGAAAATTTCAAACCAGATTTGATCGCTAAGGATAAAGGTGGATTAACTCTGGATGTAATGCTACTGAAATACATTTTCCCTTCCTTATGTTTGGCTTCAAATCTCATTGCCCAAACATGTTTAAGAGGTTTACATTTTACTTTATTATTTTTTGATAATAAAGTATTGTGATCGACCTGTAATTTAAAAAAATTTTCTACCCTGAAATTTATTATTTACACGTTTTAGGACTAGTGAACACCAAAAAAGCAAAAAAAAAATGTTCGTCTGTCCGCCGTACGCAAAATCGTTTGAAGGCGCGTAGCTCCCAAACCCGTTGAAGTATTAAGTTTAAATTTTTATTGTGGGTAGATTGGGTAAACTCCTACGACTGGGATCTTTTGGTGGTGGGGTTGTAAGGGGGATGAGGGCGAGCGTTTTAGACGAAAAATTTTGGTTTCTGCCGTTGATGCGACCAAACACATAGACCGCCAATGGGTCCGTTGTGATCGCAGTAGGGTGGTTCCAAATCGCCTCCCGGTAATTCCTTAGGTTGTCACTCGCATAGTAACCGACACCGCATCTCCGTATTAAACGCGTTCCGAACAAAACCCTGTTTTGGACTATACAAAGAAGACCCATTAAAAAGTATTCGATTTCTCATTAGACCCCAAGTGATATGTCGAAATTCGTGAAAATGTACACGAATCATTTCCCTCCCACCGTGTCCTCAAATCAAAAAAAAAATCATTTAGCACATTCGAAAGAAAGGTCCTCCGAAAAATTATTGATCCCGTAAAGGAAGGAACGGACTGGCGAATAAGATACAACCCTGAGTTGTATCAACTCTTCAAGGAGCCAGAAGCCTCAACGTTCATCAAACTACGTAAACTGCAGTGGGCTGGCCATGTAGAGCGGATGGAAGACAGAAGAATCCCCAAGCGTGCTCTTAAAGGCAAAGCGAGTGGTAACAGGCCAGTAGGCAAACCACGCAAGCGATGGAAAGACTGGGTTGATGAGAGATAAGCTGTTACAAGTGAAAGTGAATTCGATATCTCATTGGACCTAACAAATATATCGGAATTCGTAAAAATGTACACAACTACTTTACAGCACCTCTTAAGGGTTTGGTTTTTAGAATGTTTCAATCCCAGCTTTCGAGCGTTTTGGGACGCATTATTTCACCCAAGTTCATAGTGAAGCGCGTACCCAGCTTATGGTCCCGCCTCTCAAAGCTAGATCAAAGCATGCGGAAAATACTTTCCTCATGGCATCGAGTTCACTACAGCTGTGGCACAGATCTGCAACGTCCGCAAATCTTCTGGCGACGATCCGTCAGTATTCACCAATGAGGATACGTAAGGTATTCCTGTCTCCGACTGGGATGAACTTTGTTCGCACTCAGCGCCGGACAGAGCTGAAAGAATTCCGAGCTGCGTAATTTTAAGTAGTCTGTTTCCTCTCCTCTAACGATTTACAGTCGCTAGACCGTCCGAGTATTCAGTGCCCTTCGGGACATCCGGTTGCCTGACTCCCTCAGTCTCACGGCAGCTTCTGCTGCTTCACTTTCTCATAAATATCCAGCGGTAGGAGATGCAGAATCATCTTTTGCGCCGCTGTAGGCGTGTTGCTAAGTACGGCTGTTGCTCCTGTGAAAGCCGGGCGTTGAAACTTGGTGAGTTTTTTTTTGGTTAGGTGGACTTCTCCAGCGCTTAAATTCTGTAGGTTATGCCTCGATTACATGTTGGGCCAACCAAAGCAAGTGCATACAAGCGCCAACATGTAGACAGTCCACTCGTGTGCGTTGGCTACTTCGCCCCTGTGCCGGTGGCGTTGGCCTGAATTTAGCTGACTTCGCGCTGGCCTACGTTGGCCCAACATGTAATTGGGGTATTAGGATGGGCCTGACTATGGCCGTCTTCATCCAGTGAGTCATCCCTGGCTGAATTCCTCACTTTTTCCCGCCCGAACATCTTTTTGCAGGCGTAGAGAGCCCCTAAAGCCTTCCTTAGTCGCTCGTCCAGATTAGTTTCCGATCCAGGACTATGCCGAAATATTTGTTCCGTGTCATACAACTCACTGTATCCGCAGGGTGATTTTTACGGTCCGACCCTGTCCGCTCCGATCCTGTCCGGTCCGCCTAGTTGACACCGAAAATTTTGATTCATAACCTCACAATTTTTTCGTGTATAGACGTCAGAAAAGCTAACGTAATTTTACATGAAAACATTATCGTGAACATTTTAAGGATCAATTTTATCTTTCGAAACCTTGGAAACTATTCGAAGCTTATTACAGACCTTTAGGAACATAAGTGAGCATCACTACAATAAGTAGACAGCTTCGTGTTTGAAGGAAGGGTGTCACGAGAGGCGGGCTGGGAATGGCACGATTAAAAGAAGCTCATTTTTAAAGGACCAAGGCAACGAATCGAAACGCTGCACAACGTCCTTTTCACAAAAGCGAGAGGTTCTATGTTCTTGCGATAGTTTCAGACGTAGGATACTCAAAACGGGGCTTTTGTTCTAGAAGTGTAGATATTGAAAGGGAGTGGATGGGAGCGTGAGTAGGCAGTGGCGGGAATGTGATAAGACGTTCCAGCGCTCCGTTTAGTCAGCCGGGTCCTCCCAAAGAACAGTAGTATGTATGAATGAGGTTGAGATAAATGCGCAACGCATCATAATTAAATTTCTTGTAAATCGAGGGCAATCAAGTTTTAGGTTTAAGAAGGTGGCGAAGCGGTGAGCCACCGCGCAACACTAGTCACCAAAATGGGGCCAATAGCGATCCCGATTCAGAGCCTCGTAGGTCACTAAACATTCCCAAAATAACCCAGAAGAACTTGACCAGCTTGTCATGCCCCCTATCGACCTCAGATCCTCCAAATTCTCAAAGAAAAGACTACCGAGCCACCTCAGTCGGCTCCTTGCGACCGTCTGAGACATTCACACAAAATGTGGGTAATGTCCTCCTTGGTATACAGGGTGAAACTAGTACTGAGGTTCAAACGAAAATGGGAGATAGAGGAACTTGTCCTGAGCAGAAAATCGTTCCACACATATTCCCGTTTTTGCACCGTTAAGGAGATAGCGCGATTTTAAGGACGAAGGATTTTTATCGTACCTGTGATCACTGTTTGATCTCTAACTTCTGCTGTACTTAGCGTAACGTAATAATTCTGGGCTCGTTGGAAAGGACACAAATTCTTCTTTCTAATTGCTATCAACTGTGTCAATCAGTGTTATACTTTTTGAGAAAAATTCATTTAAATGACACAAAAATAATAAAAAATTAAAAAAAAAATACAGAAAAGTCCTGTTTTCTCCAAGAAGGACCTGATTAACCACCAAATTTTATTACATTTTCGAAAAGCCCATAAAATTTCATTATACGTTTGATAACAGAATTTCTTCATATTTGCAACAACAAGTGAGTTCCCTGCACATGTTGGAAATACTGCTAAACATAGAATTTACCGCAAAACAGATGCAGTAATGAGCAACCATGTTAACAACACACGTATTGCTCTTATGTGTGGAAATTATGTTACAGGTAAGTAAAAATATGACAACTAATTAGATAGCGTCCATTTAAGTAAATTAACTAACATCCATTTAAGTTAATGGCAAGCAATAGGAGGTCTTTTACAACGGAAGAAATGGCAGACATGCACTTCGTGTATGGGTTGTGCGACGGGAATGCTAGGCGAGCCGAAAGAGTTTACCGGGAACGGTATCCGGACAGATCTCGGTACCCCCATTATCGGATGTTCATCAGCATTCATCGGAACCTTCGTGAACGAGGTACACTGCAGCCGTGGCGGGAGACACAACATCCAGGACGGCGACACTCGGTACCTGTGGCCACGGAGTAGCGCATACTGCGCATCGCGGCTAGGGACCCCACGGTAAGCACCCGGCGCATCGGCCATCGATTAGGCATCAACCACATGCATTTATTTCGTCCTCACTATTATTAATCATACTCCTTCGGCGAATGATGGGTGTCAAACCAGACTTACTTGAAGGGAACGTGCTTGGTAACTGTTAGCCCCGCTCCTTTACAATTCAACCTATGAAGAAATTCTGTTATCAAACGTATAATGAAATTTTATGGGCTTTCCGAAAATGTAATAAAATTTGGTGGTTAATCAGGTCTTTCTTGGAGAAAACAGGACTTTTTTGTATTTTATTTTAATTTTTTATTATTTTTGTGTCATTTAAATGAATTTTTCTGAAACAGTATAACACTGATTGACACAGTTGATAGCAATTAGAAAGAAGAATTTGTGTCCTTTCCAACGAGCCCAGAATTATTACGTTACGCTAAGTACAGCAGAAGTTAGAGATCAAACAGTGATCACAGGTACGATGAAAATCCTTCGTCCTTAAAATCGCGCTATCTCCTTAACGGTGCAAAAACGGGAGTATGTGTAGAACGATTTCCTACTCAAGACAAGTTCCTCTATCTCCCATTTTCGTTTGAACCTCAGTACTAGTTACACCCTGTATAGGTCGGGAGCTAGAATTCAGGCTCCCACGCTTGAATAGCGTTACCATCCCGCTCTCCCTTAGTGTGAAGTACCTAGGAATCTATCTTCATCCTAGGTTAAACTGGAAACTCACGATTGACGACAGGATCAAGAAGGCATCGAATGCTTACTACGCTTGTCAGAAAATTGTAGGAACAACCTGGGGCCTTAACCCGGGGATAGTGCACTGGCTGTACATCACGGTAGTTAGACCTGCCCTTACGTACGGATCACTGGTGTGGTGGCATGCGTTGGATGTTGGGACGAAAAGGGTCGCCATGTGCAGAATTCAAAGAATGGCACTCATTGGGATAACTGGGGCCTTACATACCACGGCCTCACAGGCTCTAGAAGTAATGCTCCACATAATCCCATTGGAATTAGCGGTAAAATCAATAGCAGCAAAGGGTGCTCTGCGTCTGCTGTTGGATGGGAGGCAATGTGGGTCACACTAGGATCTTGTCAATTTCCCTGTGTTCCGCGATTCCGGAACGCACCGACTATAGGACACCGTCTTGCAGTCTTGGACATTCCTATGCTGTGAATATTCCCACCAGACTGGGGTGGCGATCGGGGATCATCGCCCCAGACACGTTTGCTATCTACACTGATGGCTCCAAGACTGAAAGCGGAACGGGCGCGTACACGGAGTGTACTCTTGACATTATCTAATTGTTTAGGCTACCGGATAGCTCGACCGTGTTCCAACCAAGCTGCCATCAAGGCTGTTGAGGCGCACCGTACTAAATCTAGACTTGTGGAAGAATGCATAGGAATATTGCAGATGGTGGGTGTTCAGAACTAGCCCCATCAGCTAATGGTTTTTGAACTAACATAGCACCATCAGCTGATCGGACTCGCCGTGTTCGCCACCTCTGACTTTTGCCGTGTCATGGCGTTTTTGATGGCTCTTGTCGTTCAACCACCGACCGAGTCGGATGGTAAATTAAAAATCGAGTATTATTCCATTTACAAAAATATTTCATTTCGTCGATTTGTAGAAGCCCAGTACGGGGCTTAACATTTTGGTGCCGAAACCCGGGAACTATCGAGTTCCCACAACACGTAAGTGGAATTGCTTTTACGAGAAAATATTCGTGGCATAGTTAGAGTGGTCCAGTTAGAGTGGTCCAGTTAGAGAGGTACAATTAAGTCCTGTTAGAGCGGTACAAGTAAGTTCAGTTAGGGCGATCACGCGGTGCTTGCGGTTCTGGTGTCAAAGCAGAGAGGCTGTCAATTTCTCGACAATCATCATGAGTGATGTTGAAGGAGAAGGGGCGAAAGCTACCAGCAAATCAGGTACCGCCGAGTACGCGCAATCGAAGCCTGCAATTTTGGCTGAATTGAAAACATTGCGCTCCTCTACGAAAAGTAGTCTAACGCGGATAAGAAATCTTATCGCGACAAAGGGAGACGCGTTGTCGGCAACCGAGCTCGAGTGTCGGTTGGGCATACTTGAATCGTATTTCAAGCAACTTCTGAACGTGCTAGCGTCGATCAAGAAAGTCGCGGATCAGGATGATCTAGCGAGCAACGCAACGGCGAGAGCTGACATCGAAGATTTATATGTTACTACGAAGTCAAAAATATTGACATTAATGGCGAAATCAAGGCCCAGTATCACAGAAAGTTTAAACCAATCCTTCTCGTTGCCTGCGAACATTTTGCCCCGACGTCCGCGACTCAAACCACAAGAACTGCCACAGTTTGCGGGAAAATATTCGGAGTACCCAAACTTCATAGGCATCTTTACAAAGCTTGTAGATAGCGACGCGATATCGAAAAGTTCAATCACTTGATCAACAGCTTGTCGGGTCCTGCACTGTCGTCAGTCAAGGAATTTGAGATTACTGAGGCAAATTACAGCAAGGCATTGGAAAAGCTCAAGGAACGATTCGACATCAAGAATTTAATGTTCTTAGATCATATTGCAGCATTGTTTGAGACTCCGAAAGTGTCAAAGGGATCCGGAGTCCAATTACGTCAGTTGGTTGATACCTTCAACACTCACATTAGTGCAATGTTGTCGCTGGGAAACTATCAAAACATTAGTCATGCGATGCTCATATATTTGGCAATGCAAAAGATCGACATGGACACCCAGGTGAAGTGGCAGGAATCCATTGACTATACAAAACTTTCCGACTGGCAAGATTTCTCCACAGTCTTGAACCGTAGATGTCAAAACCTCGAATGTCGCGACTCTCAGCAATGCAAGGAGTCAAGTCATAAGGACTCTAACTTGAATTCCTCGGGGAATCGTCGGTCGGGTCAAACTCGTTCGGTTGCTCGTGGCATAAATCATACCACCCTAGTTAGTGCGGCAGACCAATCAACAAAATCGTGCGTCTATTGTAATCGCGACGGTCACCACGTGAGTTCTTGTGCCGAATTTGAGAAACAATCCGTTTACGATCGGTTTAAGCATGCTAAGCGACTCGCGCTATGCATTAACTGTTTGTCGAAAAATCATGCGGTGAAGAAGTGTTCTGCTCGTCGTTGCGCGGTGTGTGAGGGCCCACACCACATCCTTTTACATCGCTACAATACAGCAGTATCGTCTGCTAGTATAGGCCCCGTACCAACTTCATCACCATACACTAATCACGCATCCTCTTTGTCGACATTAGCTGCTTCACAAAACTGTTCAACATCGCCGTCAACACCATCGTCGCTGAATACGAGTGCGTCTGTAGATACTGAAGAGACATCTTTGTGCGGCAATGGCAACATGCAGTCGGATGGTATCGTTTTGTTGGCCACGGCAATTGTTGCTATCAGAGATCGTGCTGGGCAGTTTCAGCCAATTCGGGCTGTGTTAGATTCCGGCTCTCAGCTAAGCTTCATAACCGAAAATATGGTCCAAAGACTTCGGTTGAAACGAACGAAGCTTAATTCAGGTTTCAGTGGTATAGGCGAAGTTAACGGAATGATTCGCTGTAAAACTCAATCAACTATTAGATCTCGAGTTACTAATTACCAAACGAATATAGATCTCATGATACTTCCTAACATCACCAGTGTACAACCGGGTCGCAAAGTCAATACAGACAGATGGCCAATTCCATCAGACATTGAGTTAGCTGATCCATCGTTCAATGAACCATCACAGGTTGATTTATTATTGGGAGCAGAGCTGTATTTCGATCTGTTACAAACTGGTCAAATTAGACTTGCAGAAGAACTACCTAAACTTCACAATACTGTGTTCGGTTGGGTCGTGTCAGGTCAAGATAAAAATTCGTCAACTCAGCAAAAGTCTTGTAATATTGCTGCAGACCTTCATGTCTCGGACTCCGACTCGCCTCTTCACGACCTGGTGTCAAAGTTCTGGACAATCGAAACAGTCACAGTACGAATGCCTTTATGGACAGAAGAAGAAAGGGAGTGCGAAAAAATATTTTTGGAAAACGTCAAGCGAATGGAAAATGGACGATGTCGCGTCAAATTGCCATTTAAAATTAATCCGTCTGCCTTAGGTAGATCTCGAGACATCGCAGAGAGACGGTTTTATAGCCTCGAGAATCGACTTAGCAAAAACCCAGCAGTTAAAGTTCTTTACTCAGAGTTCTTAAAAGAGTATGAGCTCCTAGGACACATGAAATTGCTGGAAGAGGCCGATCTACATTTAGTTCGATATTACACGCCGCACCAATGCGTTCTTCGACCGGATTCGTCCAGTACAAAACTCCGTGTTGTGTTTGATTGTAGTTGCAAAACGTCGTCACAATACTCCTTGAATGAAATTTTGATGAAAGGGCCAACAGTGCAAGACGACTTATTTTCGATAGTGCTTCGCTTTCGTTGCTACAAGTATGCTATAACAGCTGACATATCGAAAATGTACCGGCAAATTGCTGTCGAAGATGACGACGCTTATTACCAATGCATTCTTTGGCGAAACACTCCTGATGAAGATCTTCGTACATACAAATTAAATACGGTCACATATGGCACGACATCAGCGCCATATTTAGCCACCAGATGTCTGAATTATATCGCAGACGAAAACTCGCATGCCTATCCAGTTGGAGCTAAGGTCATAAAAAGGGATTTCTACATCGATGACCTCATTACTGGAGCTAACCAACGGGAGGATATTGGTAAAATCAAGCACGAAGTATGCACCATTCTCAACGGAGCGCACTTGGAGCTCAGGAAATGGTACTCAAACGATTTGGACGTGCTTGGAACAATTGAGGAATCAGAACGAGAAAAGCCGCTTCGCATCAATGATTCTGATATTATTAAAACTTTAGGTATATCATGGGAACCAACTGAAGATGTATTTCTGTTTGTGCTTCCGGATTGGACGGACTCTGCGAAAATCACCAAGCGCACAGTCCTTTCAGAAATGTCCCAGCTATTCGATCCGCTCGGCTTGATAAACCCTGTAGTCGTGAAAGCCAAAATATTTGTGCAGGATTTATGGATACTTAAGTTGACATGGGATGAATCTCTACCGCCCGAAATGCAGCTTGCTTGGGGCCGCTACAAACAGCAGTTAAGTCGTTTACAGGGAATTCGAATCCCACGTCAGGTGCTCCCTCTTACCAATGTCAAACACGTTGAAATACATGGATTCGCGGATGCGTCGGAACGGGCGTATGGATGCTGCATTTATTTACGATCATCTGACGATATCCAATCCATCTCGGTCAATCTAGTGACCGCGAAGTCACTCTTGACTCCACTCAAAAGTCAATCATTGCCACGACTGGAATTGTGTGCTGCGGTACTGTTGGTGGAGGTGCTGCAGAAAATGGCGTCCAATTTATCACATTCGGTTGATAGAGTTTATCTTTGGACAGACTCCGAGGTAGTCTTGAATTGGATTTCGGTTCACCCTTCTACATGGACTACGTTCGTTGCCAATCGAGTTTCCAAGATACAGGAGTCGTCGACAGCAGCTGTTTGGAGGCATGTGCCATCGAAATACAACCCAGCAGATGTTATTTCAAGAGGTGCAACGGTGGATCAATTATTAGAATCGATTTGGTTCAATGGACCTGCTTTTTTGCATAGAAGTGAAGATCATTGGCCAAAAAGCAAAACTCGTGGTACCATGAACGACGCTTTGGAGAAAAAAGCGGTTACATCGTCGCTTATGTCCATAGTTTCTTCGGATTTCGCTGGAACATAGATGATCAGCAGCAGCTTTCTAAAAACCTGCAGAATTTTCGCGTATATGCTTCGGTTTATCAAACATTGTCGAAAACAGGAGCCTAGCATCGTGGATGGCATGCCAACAGCCGGTGAAATTAACAACGCCTTTATTAAAATCGTATTTAACATCCAACAGCTTGAATTTGCGGAAGAAATTGATTCACTGAAAAAAGGAAACCAGATCAGCCCTAGGAGCAGCATCAAAAAATTGAATCCGTTCCTCGATGCGAGCTCTGGTGATACACTCTTACGAGTTGGGGGGCGTTTGCAGAATGCGAACATTCCATACGAAACAAAATGTCCTATCCTTCTTCCAAAAAATAATCCCTTTGTTAAAATATATATTCGTCATTTGCATTTTAAGAATTATCATGCGGGACCGCAGGCGTTAGTAACGATTGTACGGCAACGATTTTGGGTCGTAAACGCTAGAAGTCTTTGCAGATCAGTTGTCCAGAGATGTCTACATTGCTTCAAATATCGTCCTAAATTGATGGAGCAGATCATGGGAGACCTCCCACAAGCGCGAGTAAATGTAGCTCGACCCTTCCTCAACGCCGGTGTCGACTTCTGTGGGCCCATCCAAACAACATTCAAAATACGAGGAAAAGCGCCGTATAAGTCGTATATAGCAGCATTCGTGTGCTTTGTCACGAAAGCCGTCCATTTCGAAGTCGTTTCAAACCTCACCGCCGACGCATTTATAGCCGCATTGCAGCGGTTCGTGGCTAGACGTGGAATATGTCAACACTTATATTGTGATAATGGAACCAACTTTGTCGGGGCACGTCGCGAGCTGTTGAATCTTCGTGATAAGTTCCTTCAACAGCAAACTCAGGGTAGAATTGCTTCGTGGTGCACTGACAACAGTATCGAGTTCCACCATATACCACCTCGGGCCGCACATTTCGGAGGACTGTGGGAGGCGACAGTCAAATCGGCCAAAGGTCATCTTCATCGCACGCTGGGCACTACGCTGTTGACATTCGAGGAGCTTACAACGACCATGGCTGGCATTGAAGCGGTTATGAACTCGCGGCCACTCTCCGCTCTATCAGCGGACCCAAATGACTTCGAGCCGCTGACACCTGGCCATTTCCTAATTGGTGCGCCGCTTACCAGTATCGCCAAGCCAAATATCGACGTCCAACCGGACAAATGGTCACATCTCCAAAGGTGGCATCGGCTGAAAGCAATTCAGCATCACTTTTGGCAGAGATGGTCTAAGGAGTATTTACTGGAACTTCAACAGCGTTCAAAGTGGAGCACATCATCGAAAGACATTGCAGTTGGAACTCTTTTGCTGGTATCAGAAGATAATGTGCCATCGCGGCAATGGCTGACTGGACGAGTGGTGAACGCGATCCATTCAACGGACGGTCACGTACGTGTCATCGATATCCAGACCAAGAATGGCATAATTAGACGTCCAATCCATCGCACTGCACCATTACCTCTTGATTAGCATTGTCGTTTAAAGTTTGAACATAATTTTTATAACTTCATATTTTGATATACTGTGAATTGCTCTATACTTAATATTTTGATATTCGATATAATTTGAATTTTTGTACAGCTGAATCTTATAAGCTATTATGTTATTATCATTGTTAAAGTATTTTTTACATACTTCAAGGTGGGCGGCATGTTCAGAACTAGCCCCATCAGCTAATGGTTTTTGAACTAACATAGCACCATCAGCTGATCGGACTCGCCGTGTTCGCCACCTCTGACTTTTGCCGTGTCATGGCGTTTTTGATGGCTCTTGTCGTTCAACCACCGACCGAGTCGGATGGTAAATTAAAAATCGAGTATTATTCCATTTACAAAAATATTTCATTTCGTCGATTTGTAGAAGCCCAGTACGGGGCTTAACAGTGGGTATGAATAGCAACCTGAAGATTAGTTGGATTCTTGGTCACAGTGACTTCCCTGGGAATGAAAAGGCAGACGAGCTCGCCAGAAGGAGGTCGGAGATGAGCATAGAGCTGGCCGACGAATCGGTTTTATGTCCCATTGAACGTGTAAAGGGAATGATTGATATTGAAGCGCTCAGACAGATGGAGGGGGCCTGGGTGAATCTCTCGGAATGCCGGCAAGCAAGAATCTGCTGGCCGAAAGAAACTTGATAGGAGGAACTCTAGCTTCATTTTGTCTCTGGGCAGGGACATTTGCAGACAACTTATAGGGGTCCTAATGGGACACTGTCCCTTTGGGAGGCATGGAGAAAGGCTGGGAATACCCATGGCTGATCTGTGTCGCTGTGGTGATGCGAATGTTGATTGTGTGAATGTGAAAGCCTGGCACGTACCAGGTATCGGTACTTAGGGAAATTCTCCTTGACCGATCTATCAGAACTTTGCGATGATTCCTTTATGGAGAACTACTCTCTTCATAAGGAAGAGCAATATTTGGAATCAGTAGTCTAGAGCCCGGTTTTTATACGAGGGGACCACAATGGATCCACAGTGATCTCTCGTGATAGACTGTGGCACATTGCTTCAGTCCACCCTTCTCAACCTAACTTAACCTAGGTCGAGACAGTACCTGCACACGTCACAGTCATCAGATGGCATCAAACCTAGTGAAAAGCTTTCTTCTCAGTTTGGTGCACAAACTTTATCAAGGCTCCGAGTATTTGATTGGGCCAGACAATTCGCAGATGGGCGTGGTGGAGTCGAGAATGAAATCCATGATCGATGGCCTAGGCCCTAGGGGAAGTGCTTGCGACCCCCCTTTTTTAACTCCGTCTGGTTGATGTTCTGCAGGATCGAAGAACAGTCAATGCTTCATACTAATGTCAGCTTTTAGAGCAAGTTAACCGCAACGAAAGGGGCAGGCAACCCATCCATGAAGTCATTCTTCTGCACGATAACGCCCCGTCCCCACACAGTACCAATAACGAGAGACAACCTGACACCCTTGGATCACCCTAAGGTGTCAAACGGTTCAATATCTTTTTACGAATTCCGTCACATCTCTTAGGTCTAAGACCAACGGGCGTTTTATGCAATCGCCTAAAATTTAATTTCACGATTTTTCGAACTTCTACCCCAAGCGAGTGGGGGTACTTTTTCACGAATTTCGCCTTATCTCTCAGGTCCGATTGAATATCAAATAACTTTTCACTTGGTTGGTTGGTTGGTTTAAGTGGCAGCCCTGTCACCCAGACTGAGCTCAATTAGCTCAGAGACCGTTTAGGAACCACAAACTCGTGTTAAACTCGGATGTTAAGGGTTGTTGTGACTGGGCAATATAGAAGATGAATGTGAGAAAAATTGATTGAATTGAATCGCTATAACCACCCTGTAACTTTTCACCTTCACGTGCTTGTTTTATAGTCCGCCTAAGCCACGTTTTCAAGATTTTCCCTTTTAAACCCCTAAAAGGGTTAAAGTCGTAAAAGGGTTCAAAAGGGTTGAACACGTTTTCACGAATTCCGTCATATCTCTTAGGGTTGGATAAGGCATTGAATTGGTTTTTACTTCCTCGGGCTTTCTTTACAGTTTATCTAAAAGTTTCCTTCGGGATTTCTGGACATTTAATCCCCCCAGATGGGTGTAAGGGAGTTGCTCGAATTCAGACAGATTTCTTAGATCTGAAAAGATATCGAATTAAAGACTTTTTGATATTCAACTCACCGCGGGTCGAGTTTTTGTGACCTGAACTGACTAAAGCGTTACCCCGTCGAGTTCTTCCGGAAACCCGGGCAATATTGAGCCGACAATTTTCGAAGAACTACCTACATAATAAATTTAACTACTATAACCAAAAAGAAATAAACTAACTAAACCAACTAAATTTATACTAACAAAATAACAACTAAATCTAAGAAAAATTAAACTAATCCAACAAAAAAAATAAATTCAACAACTAAATCTAAAAATTTAAACTAAGAAAACTACTATAAACTTAACAAGAGAATAATAACGATAATATAATATATAACATATATAACAAATAAATGAATAATTCACTAATCCTACAAAACCATGCACAAAAAGCGAAAGAAGAATATAACCTAGCATGCAAAATAAAAAAAAACGCCTATAATAAATAAATATTTACATAGGTAAATATATTACTATAAAAAAATATCCCTCAACTAAGGATGAAATCAAATTCGAAACCAGACAATTAAAATTTACGCGACTATCAAATCAAAATTGATAGCACAGAAAAATAAATATATATAAATATCGCCAAAAAAATAAAAGAAACGAAAGCAAACAAAAATCGCAAAAAAGTAAAATTTTAAATAAATAAGGCTCGAAATTCGTCTCTTCAAAATTAAAGAAAATCGCAAAATCAAAAAAAAATAGTAAAGCAAAGCAACTAGCAAATGCAAAAATCAAAATCAAAAAAAATCAAAGCAAAAGAAAGCTCCATCAAAGCAAAAAAAATAAAACTCAAAACGGGATGGATCTTCTCGCTATCCACCTCCCAAACCTCATCCTCTCCCCTGCTAGGTCGAGTTAAAAGGCAAATCTCAGCCTCTTCAACTTCCTGGGAAAATTGGAATTGAGAAAAATAAAAAAAAAATGGGATAAAACAAAAGAAAAAAAATACTAATATGAAAAATAAATTGAAAGAATTGTCCTAAGACTTAAAATTTAAAAAAAAAATATACTACATAATTTTAATTTAATTTTACGTTATAGGAACTCTAAAAGGATGGAATAAGGAAATAAGGAACTCTTTTGAAGACTTCTGTATTGTCTTCTCCTCACCATTCTAAAACATATATTGCAGGTAGTCTGCCCAATCGTCTGACGACTTGCCCGCTAAGTCAAGGCAAGCCCAGCTTTCAAAAGGGTACCGACAATACATCAGTTAGATGGGTCTTGAACACCCCACTTAACCCACAACAAGCCCAATTCGAACCCACAGATAGAAAAGGCTGCCCCTTCATATGGAATTCTGATGGCGCCTAAAGGTTGCCACCAGAAAACTGTCAATATGAAGGTTTCACAATGTCCAGCTGTAAATTCGAACCACACTAGAAGTAAGTTTAGTAACAAAAGAGCTTGTTCACTGAACTTGTAGGTGCTGTTTAAGCGTTATTTTGAGTCGCTACCAATCAAATTGTAAGTCCATTTGATGTGACAAATTTTATGCGGCATTTTTCCGAGTCTCGCATATTGTCCCATCACGCGTTGTGAACTACGCGCTGGTTTGGCTAGCCCCACGTTGGGCGCCATTTTGTTGTGATCGGAGGCCTTGGAGTGGTTATTTCGACTAAAAAAAGTCAAAATAACCGAAGGGAAGGTTGGGATCGGGAAACAGGGGTCCAATTCCACCTACGTCCGAATTGGTGGCTGAAGTGCAAACTGGAGCGACGTGCTTGCTGGCTTCCGGGCTAGCTGCGGCTGTGGGGGGGTACGTTGTTTGCACCTCAGACCATAAAACCCATGGCCTATACAACAAAAATTTCACGCCGACTTACCCGGGTGATAAAATTGGGATAAGATTATCAATCGGTCATGAGAGACCGAGAAAACTCCCTTCAACTCGACTGGCGCTGCTGTTGTGCGGCGTCTAGCACACCCTACCGTAGCCATACTTGTCCTCAACAGAATATAAAATGTATGGCCCCTAAAGAGAGGAATGAGGGGGCGGAAGGTCTTCAAACAAGAAGATCCATCCTATAGGCTTTCTTATTTAGCCATTATTCAAAATTTTACAAAAAAAAACAATTTATACGAAAATAAAAAAATCAATAGATAATAAAAAAAATTACCTTTTTTTTTCTTTTATCACTGCATGAATTAAATTTTATTTTAATTTTATTTATTATTTTATTTTAATTCCTTTTTTAATTTTCTTTATTTTTAACTCTTAATATTTAATTTATTTCATCTTATTTTTAATTTTTAATTTAATTTATTTTGATGTTATTTTACTTTTATTTATATTATTTAATTTGTTGGTGTTGCTTTTTATTTTTATATTTTTATTAAATTAAATTTTGGTGGCCGAAGACTTTTGCGAGCCATTGTATACGCCGACTTCGCAACTTGCAACGTCAATTTGCACACGATTCCGTCGTTACGTTGTGCATTTGATGGTCTCGGGGAACAGCGCTACGGTTTTTAAAAATAACTCGCGATTTCTTTTGGGAGATTTATTACTTTTTACTTAACATTACTTCACTTTTATTTTTGCGCGTTTATATTAGCATTTTCTAAAATTTCCGATCGCGCGCGCTAATCACTTAACTTCAAAACTTCAAACATCTTTATTGAGACTTCCAGGCTAAAAACTTAAACTTAACTCCATCATTTTTATTCGCTATCTTCTTTTTTCGTCCGCGCGCCAAAACTTAACTTAACATTTCTAATTTTTCGATCGCGCTCGCCATCAAACTTTTTTGTCCGCGCCAAAAAAAAACTTAACTTCATTTTTTTTTTAATCTTAATTTTCGCCCGTGCGCGCCAAAAACTTAACCTCTCCTCCTCTTTTTTTTTCTGCCCGCTGTCAGACCAAAAAAAACTCTCCAAAACCCCAACCACCATTGAACTCACTTTTTTTTTGTGGAATTGGTGTGGATCACAGTAATGCCAACTGCATTAATTGATCCACACCAATTCTCACAGATGACACTACAAATTTTTTGCAAATAGGTCCACTATCATAGTTCTACATAAGTTCCTAGTTTCAGTCTCCTAGCGTAAGTGGTTCCTGAGATCTAGAAACCAAATTAAATATAATTCAACTATTTACCACAATTCAATTCCAAACTTCAATTCCTATCCTACTCTGGTAGCACTTATTTCTTATCAGATCTCTGCTTGCTGATAGCTTCACCGCCGCAGCCACGAATGTGTGGAAGCAAATGGCGTATTGCTTCCACCGTGGCGTGTACGACAATTTTTTTTCATGACGTCACAGTAGGCTTACTACGGAATGAAATGAACGCTCATAGATGCAACTTTCAAATTGCTTCCATGTGTCTTCTTCTTGGTTTCTTATCGCTTGTCTTTTTCGTGGTGTTGCCAAATCGGCTGTGTGCGATATTCGCGTATAGTTTCTTGCGAACTTTTATTTAGACTGTGTCAAAGAAAATGTTTGAAACATGAATTTTTTTCGCGATTTTTCTGCGCGATTTAGAAAACGCATTTTAGATATAATATTTTTCCGCAAAATGTAAGGGAAGCAATGCTTCCCTTGCTTCCATGGACGCCACGCCACTGGCCCACATGTGGACTTTGCAAACTGGGGAAAGGCGCCTAATCTGCTGTTTCACTAACTCAGAAAATTTGCTTGCTGCTGCTTCTGGGCGCCTGTTCGATCTGTTGATTTTTGTATGGGACCCGCGAGCAGTGTGACCACAAGTGCTACGAAGGTAGCAAAATGCTACTATTGACAATTTTTTGCTACTATGTTACTACATGTCTAAATTTGCTACCCTGGTAAAATTAGCCGTTATAAAACTAGTGTACGCCAAAAATATGATACTTTGACTATCAAATGAGTCGTCCAGTTGCAAAACCAGCCATATTTGTTTCAGAAACTTATGGAAAAATGGCAAAACTGATTATGCAGCTTCTAGGCAAAATATCCTTATCCTTTTTTTTTTTAAAAAAATCGCAAAAAATATGCTTTGTTGGCTTGCAAAAGCTTTGATATTATCCTTATTAAATTAATAAGATTTTATACCTAGTTTTAAATGTAGATATGGCTGGTTTTGCACCCGAAATGCAAATATGACTGGTTTCGCAACTCTAGCGGTATTGCTTTGCAATGTTTCTCTTCCATTCTTTCGGTTAACGTTTGCTTTTCCTGAACTTTGTAGTTTCTTGAATTCCTTGTTGTTCCTCGACCTCATGATCTATTCCTTGTTGTTCCTCGAGCTGATGTTCTATTTCTTGTTGTTCATTGACCTGATTATCACTAAAAACTGTTCATCTGTCTCTAAAATAATAAATGCAACATTTTCCTCCTCAATTTTCACAACGTTAAAACACAAACGAAACACGGAAAAAACTCAAATCAATGATTGTGCATGGTTATATCAACTATCAGCTGTTCGATTTTATAAGACTCAGGGATACTACCATTACCAAACTATAACAAAAAAGTCTCAAGAAAAATAAAAAAATATATGTCTGGTTTTGCACCGAAACTTGTGACGTCATCATTGTGTT
This sequence comes from Beris morrisii, assembly GCA_951812415.1. Taxonomy (NCBI): domain Eukaryota; kingdom Metazoa; phylum Arthropoda; class Insecta; order Diptera; family Stratiomyidae; genus Beris; species Beris morrisii. Next base: position 10,875,357 of record OX638314.1, on the reverse strand, counting down.
AAGTAAAAATATGGCTGGTTTTGCAACTGATAATATAGGTCAGCTTTTGAAACCAAACTCAAAGAAATATGGCTGGTTTTGCACCTTACTGTGTTTTTCAAACCTAATTTTTAAAGGTTTAGGACTGGTTTTTAAGCTCAATTAAGTTTTGAAATTGTAGCCTGAGACGAGACGAATCCAGGGATACCGAAACCTTAGGATTTAAAAAATAGACGTGTGGCTGGTTTGGCAACTGGACGACTCAAATGTAAAATTCATGCACGCCACTGGTCTTGCATTCGAAATCGCGTACCATCGATAGCTGTCTAATATTATTGTACTGAGAAATATTGTATAGTGGTAGCGCATACCGCATACATAATCGCAATCGAATTAAGCATCTTTTTCGAATCTATCACTCGTTCGAGCGAGGGGCAAAATGTGAATTTTGTGTGAATTTTGATTTTCCTAAATAAATGTTCACACTTTAAAATATTATTTTTTCTTTAAACATTTTAAATTTGTAGTGGATATACAGTGTTATGAGTAACAGATAAGCATGTAATGACGTAACTAGTTCCATTTAATTAAAAGAAGTACAGTAGATGCCGCTTATAGTAATCACGGATAATGTTATAAGCCGCATTTTGTTATCAAAACAAGTTAGTTCCATTTTCCACAAACGAAATTCATCGCTTATAGGAATAAAAATTCGCTTTATGTTATCATTCGGGCCAGATTTTCATACATTACAAGTTTTGTGACTGTATTCTTAATCGCTCCTCTTTTTTCTTCATGTGAATGTGATCAAAAAGGCAATATAAAGACAATCTCAAAATTAAAGATGATTGCTCTTGGTTTTACATTTATGTAAACACAAGACGATACATATCATAGATTACTATGAGAAATTTCAGTCTTTTCGTAGCTTCTGAAAGCTATTGATGTTGATCTCGTTCAACAGAATGAGCTCAACTTCGAATAAGTTTTCGAGACAGTTTAATAGAAGTGGCGCGCTGAGCTGACAGATATGACCGAAGCTGGATCTAAAACGCTGAACAAGGCTGAATTTGCTAAAAAGGGAGAGAATCAGCACCACAGTAAGTGTCCTGACCAGACACTGTCTTATAATCCGGCATACTAAAAGACGGCGATTCTTTTCAAACGACTTTCTGTAGAAGCTGCCTGGATGAGGAGGAAGAGGAAACAGTATTTCATATTCTCTGTAACTTTGTGAAACATTGAAGCTATAGTTGTAAATAACACTTAATGAATAAAAAAAATAATATCAGCAATCTATATTCAAGCGTAGGAAAACAAATGAAAAAAATTTTCCCGTTCGTCTATTGTTATCATCCGGTTAATGTTATTGTTTATGGCCGGTCCCAAAGTGATTACAATAAGCGGCCTCAACTGTATTAGAAAATATTTTTGCTACCCAAGCTAAGGTTTGCTACCCAAATTTGCTACCCTTAGAAATATCAAAACGGTCACACTGCCCGCGAGTCGTTTTCTTTCGTCGCCTAATGGTTTGAAGCTTTGCTAAATGCGGCAAACTTTGCTACTGCTGGCCGGCGGACAGTAACTACTCTTTTTGTCTGATGAAATTGAAAAAAGAAAAGAAAAGGGTTTTAGAGTGGCGGAGCCGTTTTTTTCTAAAGCTAAATCCTGAAATGATTTTGTTTTTCACTGAAGCCGTTTGATTCCACGTACGGCGCTTTCCTGAAAAATCGTCCTAAAACCAAACCAGTCTCTTCAAGTCAAACTGCCCCCCGAAATTAAATGTCTACAGATCCAAAAAAAAAGTTGGCTAATTCTTTTCGGGATTCTATGAGATTAGATCCAAACTGTGGGGGGGCGGAGGTGTGCATCCTGAATCCAACCCACGTGTGCTACACTCGGAACGAATAACGTGCCACATGCATGACCCTGCGCACACCAAAATTTCGTATTGCGCAAAATCCGCAAAACCCAGAGTGAAATTTGCGTCGCAAACTGAGGGGGGGGGGGGGCGGTGGGAAGTGCCGCTCGGCCTGTTTCAGTTTCCAGCTAAGGACCTTTTAATGTCGCGTACCTGGTGGTCCGTGGTTCATTAAACATGTCACTTTCATTCCGCTTTTCTCTTTCTTTTTTTCATTTAGCTCGTACCTGAAGTGAGTTTGTTTTCATTTTTTCAGTTCGGGAATTTCCGGCGAAAAAAAAACATTGCAAACTTTTGGAGAAGTCTCGAATTTGTCGTTGTTGTTGTTGTTTACTGTGAAAACCGGAGTCCGGTGGGTGAAGGGCAGAGCGCCGAAAAAAAATTCCAGGCTAATCGAGAAAACGAATTTTGAAGCGGCATTTTCAGTTTTCCGGAAAATGTGAAATGCAAACGAGACGAAAACGATCTGCAACTGATACGTAAAAAGCGGGAGTTAAAAGATTGTACGTGGGTGCGTTTCTTCCAGAGAAAAGTGGTACCCCCTTGCGTGGGCGCCGCCAGCAATATGATTGATTTCGTTTGCGAACGTCACATCGGAACTAATCGATTCGAAAACGCTGCTATTGTTTCCGCCACCGAAGCGCAACCGTTTCGTCTTGCCGGAAACTTCGATGTCGGCCTGTTTGGGACTTCGAAATCGCCACGAAACATTTTACACTGGCTGAAGCTGATTTGCTTCTTGACGTTAATTGCGGGCGTGCGGGCCTTACCGCCCGTTATAAAAATCGGTAAGTATTGCCCCCCCAGTCCCCCCGGCGGTAACGAAGCCGATCCCGTAGCGCAAAATGGCTGATCGGGGTGCTCTTTTCAGTTGCGATTTTCACGGAAGACCAGAAGGGCAGTACCGAGCTTCAAGTTCGCCGTCTACAAGATCAACAAGGACAAGAGCCTGTTGCCGAAAACTCAACTAATCTACGATACGTGCCGCGCGACTATTCGTTTCGAACATCGAAAAAAGGTTACGCGCGACGCAACGCGAATTTCTAGTTCGAAACTAACGGAATTTCATTTGAAACAGTTTGCCACCAGATGGAGTACGGAATTCAGGCGATTTTTGGTCCATCCGATCCGCTTCTCGACGCCTGCATACAGTCGATTTGCGAAGCGTTAGATGTGCCACATATCGAGGCCCGGATCGATCTCGACTCGACCGTTAAAGATTTTCGATTAATTTACATCCGTCGCAGCATCACATGAATCGCGCCTATAGCGACTTGATGGTTTTTTTGAATTGGACAAAGGATGCGATCGTTTACGAGGAGGATTACGGTAAGAACGAAAAATACTGACTGACTGGACATTTTTTTATTTATTTTTGAGGCCCCATCTCCTGCCGGGTATTGGTTGAAAATTTCAATTTTGGCCGGCGAATTTCTTCGGAAAAGTTTTTCAAAAGCCTGGTGAACGGCCTCAACCTCGCTGATGATGTTTTGTGACAATGAGGTGATTGGCTACTTCGCACAGATCCCCTTGCCCTAAACACTCTAGTGGTGGATCGAAGAGAACCCAGATACTTAGAGGTGCGGGGAGAAGGCTTTTCAAAAACGGAACAATCGGACCTACAGACTCAACCAAAGCGAATTCAAATCGTCACTGAACTACGTCGAACTGATACAAGACAAGACTATTTTTACTTTATTATTTCCATAATACGGTATTGTGATCGATTCTTAAAAAAAAAATTTGCTACCCTGAACTAGTAGACACGAAAAACGCAAAAAAAATGTCAGTCCGTCTGTCCGCCGCACGCCGTACGGGGTCCGCCGTACGCAAAATCGTTTGAAGGCTCGTAGCTCCCTAACCCTTTGAGATATTAAATTAAAATTTTATGAATAGACTGGGTAGGCCCCTTGAAGTGACCATATTTTGATGGGTGGGGGTGTGAGGGGGAAAGGGCGGGAAGCGTTTTAAATCGAAAATTTTGGTTTCTTGATCTTAGCAACCGCTTATGCTAGGAAGCTGAAACTTAGAAGGTGTGTAGAGCTTTGATAGTGGACCCATTTGCATAAAAATTGTCAATATGGGTGGAGGGATGTGAGAGTGGAGGGAAAAATAATGCATCCGAAACGCAAAAAAGCCGAGATCGACACATTCTAAAATCCATATCTCCTAAACGGTTAATGTCACAAAATTGAAACTTAATGAACATTTGTAGGTATACTAGGAGAGTAGATCGGAATCAACTTTTTGAGTGGGGGCAGTGGCGTACAGGGGAAGGGGATGAAAAACTTTAGATTACGATATCTCACGAACCAATTGCACTAGAAAAATAAAATTTGGTTCGTGTATAAAGGTTGACAAATGAAGTTTTGCTGAAAGTAAAATTTTTGAAGGGGGCGGTGGAGCATGAAAGTTGAGGGGATAAGAATTTTTCTAAAAAATCACTTCTCATATCTCAAGGACAGTATAAGATAGATGCTTAAAATTTTTACCGCGAGGGCCTAATAAACTCGTAGCAGAAAAAACAATCTGCCAATAGTCTGGGCGTAACTTTATTATTTTATGGGTAGAAGTCCGAAACGTGTTTAATGCTGTAGGTTATTTTGCGACTGACAACCTAAAAAACTGTTGGCAGATTTTTTTTAGTTATTTACGTATTGCTTTTATCCATAGAATATTCCAAAGAAGTAAATACGAATTCGATCACATTAATCCTAAGAGATTTTCGGAATCAGTGAAAACTTGAACAATACCCCCTGAGGGCTTAATAGGGAAAAATACTTAAATCGATTTCTTCTCCGACCATGTTTAAAGCTTATAGAAGTAAAAGTGAATTCCAAATCTCAATATACCTAAGAAATATATCAGAATTCGTAAATATGTACAGAACTACTTTACACCCCCTTATGGGTTGGATATCGAAAAATTTTAAGAGCGTTTCCAAGCGCTTATATACAATAAATAGCCCGCAGAAGTAAAACTGCTTTGATAGCTCGACATGTATAAAAATTTTAACGAAATTCGTGAAAATGTGGATTCACGGAGATTTTTTTTAATCAACCTCTGAACGCCAATAAAAATCTGAACTATTTTTTTGCTTTAATTACTCTAATAGCACATCTACATACACGTACTAAGTTCCAACTTTCTAGCATAAGCCGTTTCTGAGATATAAAAAACAACCCCTCACCGCCGTACCATACTACACCAATCAAAAATTTTAATTTAAATTTTTCCTAGGATATCTCTATAGTGGCCCTATATAACCCTAAATTTTTAACTTTCTATTCATTACGGTTTTGAGAAATTGTTGTCCCCCCACTTTCGTGCTCCACCTAGACTGCTCTTGTGATCCCATATACAGAAACAGAATTTTATCTTCTTGTTGTAATTGGTTCGGAAGATATTGTAATCCAAAGTTTCCCCCCCCCCTCCCTCACACCCCACCACCCTCCTTAACAATTTTAACCCTTATTTCATCTTGAAGTATTCCTAAAGACAATAACAAAGTTTCATTCTTCTGTCATGAATTGTTTAGGAGATATGGATTTTAGAATGTTTCAATCCCGGCTTCATGCGTTTCAGACTCATTGTTTTCACCCTCACTTCCATACCCCTCAACCCCTATCAACAAATGCAAATGAGTCCACTATCATAGTACTACATAAGTTCCAAGTTTCAGCCTCGTACCATAAGTGCTTCCTGAGATCTAGAAACCAAAATTTTTCGTCTAAAACGCTCCGCTCTCCTCCTCCCTCATACCACCAGGATTCACTCAATCGACCCACCATAAAAATTTCATGTTAATATCTCAACGGGTTTGGGAGCTACGCGCCTTCAAACGATTTTGCGTTTATTAAAAAATAACAAAGTAAAAATTTTGGTGGTGTGGGTGTAGAGGGTGAGGGTGGGCGAGGGTGAAAAGGAAAAAGTTCCGATTTTTATATCTCGAGGACCTATAATAATAGAAATCTGGAACTTGGTATTTAGATAGAGCTATAGTAGTAGCATGTTGGAAAAATAAAATTTATTAAAGGGGTAGCATGGTACGGGGGTGAGGGGTATTTTTCCTATCTATAGAACGGCTCATGGTACAAAGTTGAAACTCGGTACGTATATATAAATTAAGTAGACAAGTAATTTAAATAAAAACAAATTTAAAATATCCATTGGCATTTGGAAGGTGGACAAAAAAAATGATTAATGAAAATGGAATGCATATTTTTCACGATTTTCGTCATATCTATTAGGTCTTCCCAAATATTGAATTCATTTTTATTCTACGGCTTCTTCATATAAATACCTAGAATGTGTTTTCAGGATTTCTTGAAATTCGACTCCTAAGGGGGTGTATAGGGGTTGTACACTTTTTCACGAATTCTGCCGTATCCTCCAGGTCTGATCGATATTGAATATCTTTTCACTTTCATGTGCTTGCATAATAATCGCCTAAAACTTGTTTTTAAGTTTTTTCCTTTTTCAGCACCAATGAGGGTATAAAAGGGTTGAACAAGTTTTCACGAATTCCGTCATATCCTTTGGAAGTTATAAGTAAGTGGATTGGTTTTTTCTTTCTTGTGCCGTCTTCATATATATTTATTAACTCCTTTAAGGATTTTTGGATATTCAACCCCCAAGCGGGTGTAAGGACGTTGCATATGTTTTCATAGATTCCTACATATTGCGCAGATCTGATGATATATCGAATCCATTTTTACTTCCTAAGGTTTCCTATATAAGCGTCAATATTCAATCCCAGTATTTTTAGATATTCGATCCAAAGTTTTGTAAGGGGGTTGTATGCTTTTCAAAGCTTCGACATATTTCTTAGGTTTGATGAAATATTAGATCGTTTTTCACTTCCACAGACATTTTATATAATCGCCTACAAACAAATTTCTCAATTTTTGGATATACAACCCTCAAGGGTTTGCATATGTTTTCACAATTTTCGCCATCCCTTAGTTCTGATGAGATATAAAATTGGTTATTACGGCATTTCATGTAATGTCAAAAAAACCAATTTCACGATTTTTTGAATTTCAAGAATCAAGTGGCTGTGAAGGGTTTGCTTACGTTTTCACAAATTTTTCAAAATCCCTTGTGTTTCATGAGATGTGAAGTTGGTTCTTATGAAATCGTTTTCGAAATTCAAACCCCAAGTGGAAGTAATGAGTTTGTATACGTGTTAACAATTCGTCATATCTCTTAAGTCTGATAAGGCAACAAATTCGTTTTTACTTCTATGGGCTTTTAGCGTACATAATATACCGAAATTCGTATAGTCTACAGGGGCTTTTTCAATGTTTAATTGGCTAAAAATCTTTATTTTAAATATTTTTATTTTAAGAACAAAATTAACTTTCCAAGAAACTTCATAATATCGAAACAACTGATGATATGCTCCGACTTTGACCGCTCCCGAACTTTTACCCGAAAAATAATAAAGTTTCGCACAGACCATTGGCAGATTTTTTTCTTCTAGATAACGGTCCAAACTATTTATAAAATCTAAAGTATTAAGGCTAGGGGATCTGTAAATGGCTGTAATTGTTAAAGGCTGTTTTTCAGTAATGCCAAGTGAAAGTTTTAAGGTATTAGCACATAATATACTACAGTTAGCAGTAGCAACAGTGAAACAGTTCTTAACGTATACCACAATTCCATCGCTTTTATTAAATTTTGTGTCCTGAATAAATAATTGATATCCGTCTATTTTAAAGCAGTCTGTCAAGTTCATCCAAGTTTCTGTCAACACTATTACATCAAAATCGGCGTTAGTATTATTTAGCATTATGAGTAGTTCCTCAAATTTTTTTTTTAAACTCCTTATGTTCATATGGAATACTTTTAGTGCTTTGGTATTTCCATTGAAAATAAATTGCACTCATTTTCATTGCCTAAAACCTCTGTTGTGATATTATGACCATTTATGATGTCTAATAAATCCCTCATTTTTATGATACCTATATACAGTTTATAATGATAGAAATAAATATAATTATAATAAAAATAATATGCAGTTTATAATAAAAAATAATATATATAAAATAGAATTAAAAAATAGAATTAATTCAAATCCAAAAAAAAGAAGAAACAATAATTTAAAAAGAAGAAAAATAATCAATAGAAAAATAGTCTCATCCAGTTGATCGAATCAAATCAGCAGGTACTCGTTCAAATGTACAATTGACGATATTAGAACTGCCTCGGCTTCAGCATTATTCTTAATATAAACATTTCCCCGTCTGGTATAACAAGCAGCAATTTTTTGGTTACGCAGAAGGTCAATAGAAGCTCTATGTATTGTTCGATTTGCAGGTGTCAGGCTATCGTTCACGTAGATTTTGTTGTTGCTAGGAATATCAATGTTCGCGCAAGTAGGTCGTTTCCAGGGACGTCATTTGTGGGGGGGGGCAGGGGGGGCATTTGCCCCCCCCCCTGAATTATGTATTTTTATAGATTATATATAACATATGTATATTTATATATGAAAATATATACAAACACAACATCTTGCCTCCCCCTAGAAAAAGCTGAAATGACGTCACTGGTCGTTTCGCACGCATCTGCGTGATGAACTGGATTTTGTGGTCAATAGTCGCAAATTTAGCCACTATCAACGGCGGATGCTTGCTGTTGCCGTTGCTCGTTCTGGTGCGAAAGACCGTTTGTGATGCAGTAGACTTAAAGTCGATGCAGTCAGCCAGCTTTGAAAATATTACTGATGACTCCACACTTAAGGTTGTCTAATTCAATTTTGTCCAGAGGAAGAGCGATATCATTGCATTTGGTCTCAAGGTTTTTTATAACCGTCTGCTGTTTCTGGATAGTATCCATGAGTGAGAGCTTTAGGTCCCCAATTTGTTTCTCAACTATACTTTTTATTTTTTCGAAATGTGTATTGAGAAGAGCCTCTACACTTTTTAAATTAACAATCTCACCTTCATCCGATGTCGATTGTAGGGCCTTTCTAGTTGATGCGGGGGCCATTTTTCCAACTAAAATTCCTGACAAGATTCAAAGTTTTGGTATTTTTAAGATTTCAACACTGTTAACTACTGCCAGATGCGCGAAAAGTACAGGTGCGATAATTGTTAGGCTTTTGCGGTTTAGATTAGGCACAATATTAACTTATGTGGATATTAAAGTCAGGAGTATTTAATTTAACTTAAGAAAGAAAATTAATCACGATCACTCACTATTCGCCATATTCCATATTCCCCTACCCCAATAAAAAATTATATTTTTCCAACATGCTACTATTACATGTCTATCCAAATACCAAATTTCAGTTTTATATCATTATAGGTTCTCGAGATATAAAAATTGGAACTTTTTCTTTTTCACCCTCACCCTCTACACCCCTCCCAACAAACCTTTTTTTTCTGATAGGGGTCTATTAGGTCTACTTCTGGTAAAAATTCTAAGCATCTATCTTACAATGTTCTTGAGAGGTGAGACGTGATTTTTTAGAAAAATTCTTATCCCCTACACTTGCATGCTCCACCTCCCTCTTAAAAAATTTTACTTTCATCAAACTTTATTTGTCAACCTTAATACAGAAACCGAATTTTATTTTTCTAGTGCATTTCGTTCGTGAGATAAAGTAATCTAAAGTTTTTCACCCCCCACCCCCGCACGCCACTGCCCTTACTCAAAAATTTGTTTCCGATCTATTCTCCTAGTATAATTACAGATGTTCATTAAGTTTTAATTTCGTGACATTAACTGTTCAGGAGATATGGATTTTAGAATGTCTCAATCTCGGCTTTCGAGCGTCTCGGACGAATTAAAAACTTTTTTTTTTTTTTAAAATCGATCACAATACTAAATTATTGACATAATAAAGTAATATAGTTAATTTTACACCAAAGGTTGCGTAATTTTGTGAGGCTTTTTATGTAAATTGTTCGGTTCAGTTGAAAAGTAGGGGAAGGTGCTGTACCTTGGAATGGTTGTACCTTGGAACGTTGTTAATTTTGTGTTTAAAATGAGCATTCTGGTGTGTGAATCAAGAACTACATTTACAACAGCTGATATCAAAACAACCTGTCTTGTTATCACTTTACTTTGTCGGTTATTTTGCGTTTTTGTTGATATTTTTGTTTTGAGGTTAGTGTGAGTAATTTTTTTAACTAAGTTTGTTTAATAATTAAACTATTGTGTTGTAGTGGTATACAATCGTTTTATGCAGGATTATTATCAATAAGGTGTGTATTATCTCTTTTCTATAACATCTGATTGTAAGATAATTAGGAGGTTTAAAAAAATATCTTTTATTCAATTAATGGACCATGTTGTACCTTGGAACGTCACACGTGTTGTACCTTGGAATGGCATAAAATAGCAATCCTGATACAAAACTAACGTGTTTTGACTGACAAAAGTGTTTTTTTTTTGCAGAAAATGCCTCGCAGCAAGAATTGGATTTGTAAGGCTCCCATCGATGCTAAAAATATGTTTTAATTTTCCATTCCATAAATTCAATGTTAAATAAATTACTTATGTACATATTTTATATTATTTTACCATTTTATGATGAATTTTTTTAATTATGTTTAATAAATATCTCTTTTAGCATTTTCCAAGTTAGTATTTTCTTTATTTTTACCTAATTTGCACTCGTTCCAAGGTACAAGTAGTGCTGTTCCAAGATACAACGAAACGTTGTACCTTGGAACAAATTTTTTTGAAATTTCAATTTTTTTTCTTTCAAATTTGGAATGATATTGTTCGCTGAAAAAAAAATGTACTGTTGCGAGCTAGGGGTTCGCCGGGATTTCAAGTAAAACACAATTCGGTTAAAATAAAAATAAGTAATTATTTATTAATCGCACTTTAAATTCACAGAACTATATTCGCGCAATAATTCGCACTGTATGGCAGTACCGCCCGCTTATACCATATATCGCTTGACTCGTTCACTTTCGCTCTCTACCAACACGGTCGCGTATACACGCTAGCTGTCGCAGCCGGGGTAATCAAAATCACTGTCAGTTTGCTGAATGCTTCACCTGCTTATATACTACCCGGTTGCAGTCTAGGATGTGCTTGAACGTTCGTTCAGTTCTGGAATCTTCTCGAAAGCTTCAGAGCCTTCGATTTCGATCATCGTTCAGTGGTGTGTGCAGAAGATTCAAGTGAGCTTGAGATCTTTCGACTTTGGTGGTTCATGTACAGGGTTCTAGTACATTGGAGAGCATTCGATAAAGAAGGGAGATAGAATCGTGTTGTCTCGCCTTATCTTCAGCTAGGTTTCTGATTGGGTTATTTTGCAACTAGGTATTCGGTTGTTGTTGTTTTCATTATGTGAAACGATCGAGTTGCACGGTTGCGGGGTTGCCAGGCTTACATGTAACAGTATTATAAGTAAGCGGGTCATTGTTATCCCCTCAAATTTTCATCGCGTTACATGTAACACATTTTGCATAAAAAAATAAAAAGTGATTTTCGTTCCAAGGTACAGCACTCTCCCCTACATGAATAATTTACTAATACCAGTAATTTCTAGTAAAAGTACTTGAAATGAGTTCTTTTTCTTAAAAAAATTAAATATACTGAACATTTCAAGTAAAAATTGGATTGAAAAATCAATTTTATTTGTTTAAAACTGTGTAGTTACACTTATTATACTCTAGATGAAATCATATAAAGTATTATAAATTTAATCCAGCCCGAAATGTTTGTAACGCATAGAACCGAGCCTCGGACGAAAAAAAGTTATATATTATTTTGTGTTCAGTTGTGGCCAAAAACCCCAAATCCGTTCTTCCGTGCTGTCCGTCCGTCCGTTTGCACGATAACTCAAAAACGCGTTGACCTAGGAAGTTGAAATTTGGTCACCTCCTCACGGAGAAAAAAAATTGTGCAATATACCATTTTTTTTATATACGTCGCATTATATTTATAGTTGAAATCAGGACAGCAATAAATACTAGTGCAAGAAGCTATATATATTTTGCCATACAAATATATTTCATGCAGCTTTATGTATTGCCATTTGAAAAAGTATAAATAGTAACTATAATCATACGCATTTGCTACTCTTGTGATTTGCATATAGCAGTTATAGCTATTCAAATCGCGTATTCACTTTTAAAAGGTAGTAAAACCATATCGATTTACTACCTTACCAAAAAAAATTGTAATAAATCGCAAAAAAAATGTTTTCAGGGCTTTTTAAATGGCGGCATTAACTAAAAGTATTCCCAATTTGTCCTACTCAATATTGGGAGAAAATCAATCTATGTTTAATTAGTATGACTACAAATTATAGTCATAGGCGTTGAAATTACAGATGGGTAACTCAGATCTGAGCCGGCTTAAGCAGAAGATCCAACTGAGCCGGTTCAACGAATCTGAGCCGGTTCAACGGATCTTTACGGTTCAACGGTTCAACAGATCTCGACGGTTCAACAGATCTGCACGGCTCAGCAGATCTTTACGGATGTTTGCGGTTCGCGGATTATCACGGCTCCTGTATCTTTAAGGTTCGCGGATCTTTGAGATGATGATGATGGAGGATGGATGATGGAGGATGGATGATGGAGGATGGAGGATGAATGATGGAGGATGGATGATGGTGGATGGAGGATGGAGGATGGAGGATGGAGGATTGAGGATTGAGGATTGAGGATTGAGGATTGAGGATTGAGGATTGAGGATTGAGGATGGAGGATGGATGATGGAGGATGGAGGATAGATGATGGATGATGGATGATGGCGGATGGAGGATGAATGATGGAGGATGGATGATAGTGGATGGAGGATGGAGGATGGAGGATGGAGGATGGAGGATTGAGGATTGAGGATTGAGGTTTGAGGATTGAGGATTGAGGATGGAGGATGGAGGATGGAGGATTGAGGATTGAGGATTGAGGATTGAGGATTGAGGATTGAGGATTGAGGATTGAGGATTGAGGATTGAGGATGGAGGATTGAGGATGGAGGATGGCGGATGGAGGATGGAGGATTGAGGATTGAGGATAGAGGATGGAGGATTGAGGATTGAGGATTGAGGATTGAGGATTGAGGATGGAGGATGGATGATGGTGGATAGAGGATGGATGATAGAGGATGGATGATGGAGGGTGGAGGATGGAGGATGGAGGATGGAGGATGGAGGATGGAGGATGGAGGATGGAGGATGGAGGATGGAGGATGGAGGATGGAGGATGGATGATGGAGGATGGAGGATGGAGGATGGAGGATGGAGCATGGAGGATGGAGGATGGAGGATGGAGGATGGAGGATGGAGGATTGAGGATTGAGGTTTGAGGATTGAGGATTGAGGATGGAGGATGGAGGATGGAGGATGGAGGATGGAGGATTGAGGATTGAGGATTGAGGATTGAGGATTGAGGATTGAGGATTGAGGATTGAGGATTGAGGATTGAGGATGGAGGATTGAGGATGGAGGATGGCGGATGGAGGATGGAGGATTGAGGATTGAGGATAGAGGATGGAGGATGGATGATGGAGGATGGAGGATAGATGATGGATGATGGATGATGGCGGATGGAGGATGAATGATGGAGGATGGATGATAGTGGATGGAGGATGGAGGATGGAGGATGGAGGATGGAGGATTGAGGATTGAGGATTGAGGTTTGAGGATTGAGGATTGAGGATGGAGGATGGATGATGGAGGATGGAGGATGGCGGATGGAGGATGGAGGATTGAGGATTGAGGATTGAGGATGGAGGATGGATGATGGATGATGGATGATGGATGATGGATGATGGATGATGGATGATGGATGATGGATGATGGATGATGGATGATGGATGATGGATGATGGATGATGGATGATGGATGATGGATGATGGATGATGGATGATGGATGATGGATGATGGATGATGGATGATGGATGATGGATGATGGATGATGGATGATGGATGATGGATGATGGATGATGGATGATGGATGATGGATGATGGATGATGGATGATGGATGATGGATGATGGATGATGGATGATGGATGATGGATGATGGATGATGGATGATGGATGATGGATGATGGATGATGGATGATGGATGATGGATGATGGATGATGGATGATGGATGATGGATGATGGATGATGGATGATGGATGATGGATGATGGAGGATGGAGTATGAATGATGGAGGATGGATGATGGTGGATGGAGGATGGAGGATGGAGGATGGAGGATGGCGGATGGAGGATGGAGGATTGAGGATTGAGGATTGAGGATTGAGGATGGAGGATGGATGATGGAGGATGGATGATGGATGATAGAGGATAGAGGATGGAGGATGGAGGATTGAGGATTGAGGATTGAGGATTGAGGATTGAGGATTGAGGATTGAGGATTGAGGATTGAGGATGGAGGATGGATGATGGTGGATAGAGGATGGAGGATAGAGGATGGATGATGGAGGGTGGAGGATGGAGGATGGAGGATGGAGGATGGAGGATGGAGGATGGAGGATGGAGGATGGAGGATGGAGGATGGAGGATGGAGGATGGAGGATGGAGCATGGAGGATGGAGGATGGAGGATGGAGGATGGAGGATGGAGGATTGAGGATTGAGGATTGAGGATTGAGGATTGAGGATTGAGGATTGAGGATTGAGGATTGAGGATTGAGGATTGAGGATTGAGGATTGAGGATTGAGGATTGAGGATTGAGGATTGAGGATTGAGGATTGAGGATTGAGGATTGAGGATTGTGGATGCAGAATGGAGGATGGAGGATGGAGGATGGAGGATGGAGGATGGAGGATGGAGGATGGAGGATGGAGGATGGTGGATGGAGGATGGAGGATGGAGGATGGAGGATGGAGGATGGATGATGGAGGAAGGATGATGGAGGATGGATGATGGTGGATGGAGGGTGGAGGATGGAGGATGGAGGATGGAGGATGGAGGATGAATGATGGAGGATGGATGATGGTGGATGGAGGATGGAGGATGGAGGATGGAGGATTGAGGATTGAGGATTGAGGATTGAGGATTGAGGATTGAGGATTGAGGATTGAGGATGGAGGATGGAGGATGGAGGATGGAGGATGGCGGATGGAGGATGGAGGATTGAGGATTGAGGATTGAGGATGGAGGATTGAGGATTGAGGATTGAGGATGGAGGATGGAGGATGGAGGATGGAGGATGGAGGATGGCGGATGGAGGATGGAGGATTGAGGATTGAGGATTGAGGATGGAGGATGGATGATGGAGGATAGATGATGGATGATGGATGATGGCGGATGGAGGATGGAGGATGGATGATGGAGGATAGATGATGGATGATAGAGGATGGAGGATGGATGATGGATGATGGAGGATGGAGTCTGAATGATGGAGGATGGATGATGGTGGATGGAGGATGGAGGATGGAGGATGGATGATGGAGGATTGAGGATTGAGGATTGAGGTTTGAGGATTGAGGATTGAGGATGGAGGATGGATGATGGAGGATGGAGGATGGCGGATGGAGGATGGAGGATTGAGGATTGAGGATTGAGGATGGAGGATGGATGATGGATGATGGATGATGGATGATGGATGATGGATGATGGATGATGGATGATGGATGATGGATGATGGATGATGGATGATGGATGATGGATGATGGATGATGGATGATGGATGATGGATGATGGATGATGGATGATGGATGATGGATGATGGATGATGGATGATGGATGATGGATGATGGATGATGGATGATGGATGATGGATGATGGATGATGGATGATGGATGATGGATGATGGATGATGGATGATGGATGATGGATGATGGATGATGGATGATGGATGATGGATGATGGATGATGGATGATGGATGATGGATGATGGATGATGGATGATGGATGATGGATGATGGATGATGGATGATGGATGATGGATGATGGATGATGGATGATGGATGATGGATGATGGATGATGGATGATGGATGATGGATGATGGATGATGGATGATGGATGATGGATGATGGATGATGGATGATGGATGATGGATGATGGATGATGGATGATGGATGATGGATGATGGATGATGGATGATGGATGATGGATGATGGATGATGGATGATGGATGATGGATGATGGATGATGGATGATGGATGATGGATGATGGATGATGGATGATGGATGATGGATGATGGATGATGGATGATGGATGATGGATGATGGATGATGGATGATGGATGATGGATGATGGATGATGGATGATGGATGATGGATGATGGATGATGGATGATGGATGATGGATGATGGATGATGGATGATGGATGATGGATGATGGATGATGGATGATGGATGATGGATGATGGATGATGGATGATGGATGATGGATGATGGATGATGGATGATGGATGATGGATGATGGATGATGGATGATGGATGATGGATGATGGATGATGGATGATGGATGATGGATGATGGATGATGGATGATGGATGATGGATGATGGATGATGGATGATGGATGATGGATGATGGATGATGGATGATGGATGATGGATGATGGATGATGGATGATGGATGATGGATGATGGATGATGGATGATGGATGATGGATGATGGATGATGGATGATGGATGATGGATGATGGATGATGGATGATGGATGATGGATGATGGATGATGGATGATGGATGATGGATGATGGATGATGGATGATGGATGATGGATGATGGATGATGGATGATGGATGATGGATGATCGATGATGGATGATGGATGATGGATGATGGAGGATGGAGTCTGAATGATGGAGGATGGATGATGGTGGATGGAGGATGGAGGATGGAGGATGGATGATGGCGGATGGAGGATGGAGGATTGAGGATTGAGGATTGAGGATGGAGGATTGAGGATTGAGGATTGAGGATGGAGGATGGATGATGGAGGATGGAGGATGGCGGATGGAGGATGGAGGATTGAGGATTGAGGATTGAGGATGGAGGATGGATGATGGATGATGGATGATGGATGATGGATGATGGATGATGGATGATGGATGATGGATGATGGATGATGGATGATGGATGATGGATGATGGATGATGGATGATGGATGATGGATGATGGATGATGGATGATGGATGATGGATGATGGATGATGGATGATGGATGATGGATGATGGATGATGGATGATGGATGATGGATGATGGATGATGGATGATGGATGATGGATGATGGATGATGGATGATGGATGATGGATGATGGATGATGGATGATGGATGATGGATGATGGATGATGGATGATGGATGATGGATGATGGATGATGGATGATGGATGATGGATGATGGATGATGGATGATGGATGATGGATGATGGATGATGGATGATGGATGATGGATGATGGATGATGGATGATGGATGATGGATGATGGATGATGGATGATGGATGATGGATGATGGATGATGGATGATGGATGATGGATGATGGATGATGGATGATGGATGATGGATGATGGATGATGGATGATGGATGATGGATGATGGATGATGGATGATGGATGATGGATGATGGATGATGGATGATGGATGATGGATGATGGATGATGGATGATGGATGATGGATGATGGATGATGGATGATGGATGATGGATGATGGATGATGGATGATGGATGATGGATGATGGATGATGGATGATGGATGATGGATGATGGATGATGGATGATGGATGATGGATGATGGATGATGGATGATGGATGATGGATGATGGATGATGGATGATGGATGATGGATGATGGATGATGGATGATGGATGATGGATGATGGATGATGGATGATGGATGATGGATGATGGATGATGGATGATGGATGATGGATGATGGATGATGGATGATGGATGATGGATGATGGATGATGGATGATGGATGATGGATGATGGATGATGGATGATGGATGATGGATGATGGATGATGGATGATGGATGATGGATGATGGATGATGGATGATGGATGATGGATGATGGATGATGGATGATGGATGATGGATGATGGATGATGGATGATGGATGATGGATGATGGATGATGGATGATGGATGATGGATGATGGATGATGGATGATGGATGATGGATGATGGATGATGGATGATGGATGATGGATGATGGATGATGGATGATGGATGATGGATGATGGATGATGGATGATGGATGATGGATGATGGATGATGGATGATGGATGATGGATGATGGATGATGGATGATGGATGATGGATGATGGATGATGGATGATGGATGATGGATGATGGATGATGGATGATGGATGATGGATGATGGATGATGGATGATGGATGATGGATGATGGATGATGGATGATGGATGATGGATGATGGATGATGGATGATGGATGATGGATGATGGATGATGGATGATGGATGATGGATGATGGATGATGGATGATGGATGATGGATGATGGATGATGGATGATGGATGATGGATGATGGATGATGGATGATGGATGATGGATGATGGATGATGGATGATGGATGATGGATGATGGATGATGGATGATGGATGATGGATGATGGATGATGGATGATGGATGATGGATGATGGATGATGGATGATGGATGATGGATGATGGATGATGGATGATGGATGATGGATGATGGATGATGGATGATGGATGATGGATGATGGATGATGGATGATGGATGATGGATGATGGATGATGGATGATGGATGATGGATGATGGATGATGGATGATGGATGATGGATGATGGATGATGGATGATGGATGATGGATGATGGATGATGGATGATGGATGATGGATGATGGATGATGGATGATGGATGATGGATGATGGATGATGGATGATGGATGATGGATGATGGATGATGGATGATGGATGATGGATGATGGATGATGGATGATGGAGGATGGAGTATGAATGATGGAGGATGGATGATGGTGGATGGAGGATGGAGGATGGAGGATGGAGGATGGAGGATGGCGGATGGAGGATGGAGGATTGAGAATTGAGGATTGAGGATTGAGGATTGAGGATTGAGGATGGAGGATGGATGATGGTGGATAGAGGATGGATGATAGAGGATGGATGATGGAGGGTGGAGGATGGAGGATGGAGGATGGAGGATTGAGGATTGAGGATTGAGGATTGAGGATTGAGGATTGAGGATTGAGGATTGAGGATGGAGGATGGATGATGGTGGATAGAGGATGGATGATAGAGGATGGATGATGGAGGGTGGAGGATGGAGGATGGAGGATGGAGGATGGAGGATGGAGGATGGAGCATGGAGGATGGAGGATGGAGGATGGAGGATGGAGGATGGAGGATTGAGGATTGAGGATTGAGGATTGAGGATGGAGGATGGAGGATTGAGGATTGAGGATTGAGGATTGAGGATTGAGGATTGAGGATTGAGGATTGAGGATTGAGGATTGAGGATTGAGGATTGAGGATTGTGGATGCAGAATGGAGGATGGAGGATGGAGGATGGAGGATGGAGGATGGAGGATGGAGGATGGAGGATGGAGGATGGAGGATGGATGATGGAGGAAGGATGATGGAGGATGGATGATGGTGGATGGAGGGTGGAGGATGGAGGATGGAGGATGGAGGATGGAGGATGAATGATGGAGGATGGATGATGGTGGATGGAGGATGGAGGATGGAGGATGGAGGATTGAGGATTGAGGATTGAGGATTGAGGATTGAGGATTGAGGATTGAGGATTGAGGATTGAGGATTGAGGATGGAGGATGGAGGATGAAGGATGGAGGATGGCGGATGGAGGATGGAGGATTGAGGATTGAGGATTGAGGATTGAGGATTGAGGATTGAGGATGGAGGATGGAGGATGGAGGATGGAGGATGGAGGATGGCGGATGGAGGATGGAGGATGGAGGATTGAGGATTGAGGATTGAGGATGGAGGATGGATGATGGAGGATAGATGATGGATGATGGATGATGGCGGATGGAGGATGGAGGATGGATGATGGAGGATAGATGATGGATGATAGAGGATGGAGGATGGATGATGGATGATGGAGGATGGAGGATGGAGGATGGAGGATGAATGATGGAGGATGGATGATAGTGGATGGAGGATGGAGGATGGGGGATGGAGGATGGAGGATTGAGGATTGAGGATTGAGGTTTGAGGATTGAGGATTGAGGATGGAGGATGGATGATGGAGGATGGAGGATGGCGGATGGAGGATGGAGGATTGAGGATTGAGGATTGAGGATGGAGGATGGATGATGGATGATGGATGATGGATGATGGATGATGGATGATGGATGATGGATGATGGATGATGGATGATGGATGATGGATGATGGATGATGGATGATGGATGATGGATGATGGATGATGGATGATGGATGATGGATGATGGATGATGGATGATGGATGATGGATGATGGATGATGGATGATGGATGATGGATGATGGATGATGGATGATGGATGATGGATGATGGATGATGGATGATGGATGATGGATGATGGATGATGGATGATGGATGATGGATGATGGATGATGGATGATGGATGATGGATGATGGATGATGGATGATGGATGATGGATGATGGATGATGGATGATGGATGATGGATGATGGATGATGGATGATGGATGATGGATGATGGATGATGGATGATGGATGATGGATGATGGATGATGGATGATGGATGATGGATGATGGATGATGGATGATGGATGATGGATGATGGATGATGGATGATGGATGATGGATGATGGATGATGGATGAGGATGATGGATGATGGATGATGGATGATGGATGATGGATGATGGATGATGGATGATGGATGATGGAGGATGGAGTATGAATGATGGAGGATGGATGATGGTGGATGGAGGATGGAGGATGGAGGATGGAGGATGGCGGATGGAGGATGGAGGATTGAGGATTGAGGATTGAGGATTGAGGATGGAGGATGGATGATGGAGGATGGATGATGGATGATAGAGGATAGAGGATGGAGGATTGAGGATTGAGGATTGAGGATTGAGGATTGAGGATTGAGGATTGAGGATTGAGGATTGAGGATTGAGGATTGAGGATTGAGGATGGAGGATGGATGATGGTGGATAGAGGATGGATGATAGAGGATGGATGATGGAGGGTGGAGGATGGAGGATGGAGGATGGAGGATGGAGGATGGAGGATGGAGGATGGAGGATGGAGGATGGAGGATGGAGGATGGAGGATGGAGGATGGAGGATGGAGGATGGAGGATGGAGGATGGAGGATGGAGGATGGAGCATGGAGGATGGAGGATGGAGGATGGAGGATGGAGGATTGAGGATTGAGGATTGAGGATTGAGGATTGAGGATTGAGGATTGAGGATTGAGGATTGAGGATTGAGGATTGAGGATTGAGGATTGAGGATTGAGGATTGAGGATTGTGGATGCAGAATGGAGGATGGAGGATGGAGGATGGAGGATGGAGGATGGAGGATGGATGATGGAGGAAGGATGATGGAGGATGGATGATGGTGGATGGAGGGTGGAGGATGGAGGATGGAGGATGGAGGATGAATGATGGAGGATGGATGATGGTGGATGGAGGATGGAGGATGGAGGATGGAGGATTGAGGATTGAGGATTGAGGATTGAGGATTGAGGATTGAGGATTGAGGATTGAGGATTGAGGATGGAGGATGGAGGATGGAGGATGGAGGATGGCGGATGGCGGATGGAGGATTGAGGATTGAGGATTGAGGATTGAGGATTGAGGATGGAGGATGGATGATGGAGGATAGATGATGGATGATGGATGATGGATGATGGATGATGGATGATGGATGATGGATGATGGATGATGGATGATGGATGATGGATGATGGATGATGGATGATGGATGATGGATGATGGATGATGGATGATGGATGATGGATGATGGATGATGGATGATGGATGATGGATGATGGATGATGGATGATGGATGATGGATGACGGATGATGGAGGATGGAGGATGGATGATGGAGGATAGATGATGGATGATAGAGGATGGAGGATGGATGATGGATGATGGAGGATGGATGATGGATGATGGAGGATGGAGGATGGAGGATGGAGGATGAATGATGGAGGATGGATGATGGTGGATGGAGGATGGAGGATGGAGGATGGAGGTTGGAGGATGGAGGATGGAGGATTGAGGATTGAGGATTGAGGATAGAGGATGGATGATGGAGGATGGAGGATGGCGGATGGAGGATGGAGGATTGAGGATTGAGGATTGAGGATGGAGGATGGATGATGGATGATGGATGATGGATGATGGATGATGGATGATGGATGATGGATGATGGATGATGGATGATGGATGATGGATGATGGATGATGGATGATGGATGATGGATGATGGATGATGGATGATGGATGATGGATGATGGATGATGGATGATGGATGATGGATGATGGATGATGGATGATGGATGATGGATGATGGATGATGGATGATGGATGATGGATGATGGATGATGGATGATGGATGATGGATGATGGATGATGGATGATGGATGATGGATGATGGATGATGGATGATGGATGATGGATGATGGATGAAGGATGATGGATGATGGATGATGGATGATGGATGATGGATGATGGATGATGGATGATGGATGATGGATGATGGATGATGGATGATGGATGATGGATGATGGATGATGGATGATGGATGATGGATGATGGATGATGGATGATGGATGATGGATGATGGATGATGGATGATGGATGATGGATGATGGATAATGGATGATGGATGATGGATGATGGATGATGGATGATGGATGATGGATGATGGATGATGGATGATGGATGATGGATGATGGATGATGGATGATGGATGATGGATGATGGATGATGGATGATGGATGATGGATGATGGATGATGGATGATGGATGATGGATGATGGATGATGGATGATGGATGATGGATGATGGATGATGGATGATGGATGATGGATGATGGATGATGGATGATGGATGATGGATGATGGATGATGGATGATGGATGATGGATGATGGATGATGGATGATGGATGATGGATGATGGATGATGGAGGATGGAGTCTGAATGATGGAGGATGGATGATGGTGGATGGAGGATGGAGGATGGAGGATGGATGATGGCGGATGGAGGATGGAGGATTGAGGATTGAGGATTGAGGATGGAGGATTGAGGATTGAGGATTGAGGATGGAGGATGGATGATGGAGGATGGAGGATGGCGGATGGAGGATGGAGGATTGAGGATTGAGGATTGAGGATGGAGGATGGATGATGGATGATGGATGATGGATGATGGATGATGGATGATGGATGATGGATGATGGATGATGGATGATGGATGATGGATGATGGATGATGGATGATGGATGATGGATGATGGATGATGGATGATGGATGATGGATGATGGATGATGGATGATGGATGATGGATGATGGATGATGGATGATGGATGATGGATGATGGATGATGGATGATGGATGATGGATGATGGATGATGGATGATGGATGATGGATGATGGATGATGGATGATGGATGATGGATGATGGATGATGGATGATGGATGATGGATGATGGATGATGGATGATGGATGATGGATGATGGATGATGGATGATGGATGATGGATGATGGATGATGGATGATGGATGATGGATGATGGATGATGGATGATGGATGATGGATGATGGATGATGGATGATGGATGATGGATGATGGATGATGGATGATGGATGATGGATGATGGATGATGGATGATGGATGATGGATGATGGATGATGGATGATGGATGATGGATGATGGATGATGGATGATGGATGATGGATGATGGATGATGGATGATGGATGATGGAGGATGGAGTATGAATGATGGAGGATGGATGATGGTGGATGGAGGATGGAGGATGGAGGATGGAGGATGGAGGATGGCGGATGGAGGATGGAGGATTGAGAATTGAGGATTGAGGATTGAGGATGGAGGATGGATGATGGAGGATGGATGATGGATGATGGATGATAGAGGATAGAGGATGGAGGATGGAGGATTGAGGATTGAGGATTGAGGATTGAGGATTGAGGATTGAGGATTGAGGATTGAGGATTGAGGATTGAGGATTGAGGATGGAGGATGGATGATGGTGGATAGAGGATGGATGATAGAGGCTGGATGATGGAGGGTGGAGGATGGAGGATGGAGGATGGAGGATGGCGGATGGAGGATGGAGGATGGAGGATGGAGGATGGAGGATGGAGGATGGATGATGGAGGATGGAGGATGGAGGATGGAGCATGGAGGATGGAGGATGGAGGATGGAGGATGGAGGATTGAGGATTGAGGATTGAGGATTGAGGATTGAGGATTGAGGATTGAGGATTGAGGATTGAGGATTGAGGATTGAGGATTGAGGATTGAGGATTGAGGATTGAGGATTGAGGATTGAGGATTGAGGATTGAGGATTGAGGATTGAGGATTGAGGATTGTGGATGCAGAATGGAGGATGGAGGATGGAGGATGGAGGATGGAGGATGGAGGATGGAGGATGGAGGATGGATGATGGAGGAAGGATGATGGAGGATGGATGATGGTGGATGGAGGGTGGAGGATGGAGGATGGAGGATGGAGGATGAATGATGGAGGATGGATGATGGTGGATGGAGGATGGAGGATGGAGGATGGAGGATTGAGGATTGAGGATTGAGGATTGAGGATTGAGGATTGAGGATTGAGGATTGAGGATTGAGGATTGAGGATTGAGGATTGAGGATGGAGGATGGAGGATGAAGGATGGAGGATGGCGGATGGAGGATGGAGGATTGAGGATTGAGGATTGAGGATTGAGGATTGAGGATTGAGGATTGAGGATGGAGGATGGATGATGGAGGATAGATGATGGATGATGGATGATGGCGGATGGAGGATGGAGGATGGATGATGGAGGATAGATGATGGATGATAGAGGATGGAGGATGGATGATGGATGATGGAGGATGGAGGATGGAGGATGGCGGATGGAGGATGGAGGATGGAGGATTGAGGATTGAGGATGGAGGATGGATGATGGAGGATAGATGATGGATGATGGATGATGGCGGATGGAGGATGGAGGATGGATGATGGAGGATAGATGATGGATGATAGAGGATGGAGGATGGATGATGGATGATGGAGGATGGAGGATGGAGGATGAATGATGGAGGATGGATGATAGTGGATGGAGGATGGAGGATGGGGGATGGAGGATGGAGGATTGAGGATTGAGGATTGAGGTTTGAGGATTGAGGATTGTGGATGGAGGATGGATGATGGAGGATGGAGGATGGCGGATGGAGGATGGAGGATTGAGGATTGAGGATTGAGGATGGAGGATGGATGATGGATGATGGATGATGGATGATGGATGATGGATGATGGATGATGGATGATGGATGATATGGATGATGGATGAGGATGATGGATGATGGATGTGGATGATGGATGATGGATGATGTGATGGATGATGGATGATGGATGATGGATGATGGATGATGGATGATGGATGATGGATGATGGATGGATGATGGATGATGGATGATGGATGATGGATGATGGATGATGGATGATGGATGATGGATGATGGATGATGGATGATGGATGATGGATGATGGATGATGGATGATGGATGATGGATGATGGATGATGGATGATGGATGATGGATGATGGATGATGGATGATGGATGATGGATGATGGATGATGGTGATGGATGATGGATGATGGATGATGGATGATGGATGATGGATGATGGATGATGGATGATGGATGATGGTGATGATGGATGATGGATGATGTTGATGATGGATGATGGATGATGGATGATGGATGATGGATGATGGATGATGGATGATGGATGATGGATGATGGATGTGGATGATGGATGATGGATGATGGATGATGATGGATGATGATGATGATGGATGATGGATGATGGATGATGGATGATGGATGATGGATGATGGTGATGGATGATGGATGATGGATGATGGATGATGGATGATGGATGATGGATGATGGATGATGGATGATGATGATGGATGATGGATGATGGATGATGGATGATGGATGATGGATGATGGATGATGGATGATGGATGATGGATGATGGATGATGGATGATGGATGATGGATGATGGATGATGGATGATGGATGATGGATGATGGATGATGGATGATGGATGATGGATGATGGATGATGGATGATGGATGATGGATGATGGATGATGGATGATGGAGGATGGAGTATGAATGATGGAGGATGGATGATGGTGGATGGAGGATGGAGGATGGAGGATGGAGGATGGCGGATGGAGGATGGAGGATTGAGGATTGAGGATTGAGGATTGAGGATGGAGGATGGATGATGGAGGATGGATGATGGATGATAGAGGATAGAGGATGGAGGATTGAGGATTGAGGATTGAGGATTGAGGATTGAGGATTGAGGATTGAGGATTGAGGATTGAGGATTGAGGATTGAGGATTGAGGATTGAGGATTGAGGATGGAGGATGGATGATGGTGGATAGAGGATGGATGATAGAGGATGGATGATGGAGGGTGGAGGATGGAGGATGGAGGATGGAGGATGGAGGATGGAGGATGGAGGATGGAGGATGGAGGATGGAGGATGGAGGATGGAGGATGGAGGATGGAGGATGGAGGATGGAGGATGGAGGATGGAGGATGGAGCATGGAGGATGGAGGATGGAGGATGGAGGATGGAGGATTGAGGATTGAGGATTGACTATTGAGGATTGAGGATTGAGGATTGAGGATTGAGGATTGAGGATTGAGGATTGAGGATTGAGGATTGAGGATTGAGGATTGAGGATTGAGGATTGAGGATTGAGGATTGAGGATTGAGGATTGAGGATTGAGGATTGAGGATTGTGGATGCAGAATGGAGGATGGAGGATGGAGGATGGAGGATGGAGGATGGAGGATGGAGGATGGAGGATGGAGGATGGATGATGGAGGAAGGATGATGGAGGATGGATGATGGTGGATGGAGGGTGGAGGATGGAGGATGGAGGATGGAGGATGAATGATGGAGGATGGATGATGGTGGATGGAGGATGGAGGATGGAGGATGGAGGATTGAGGATTGAGGATTGAGGATTGAGGATTGAGGATTGAGGATTGAGGATTGAGGATTGAGGATGGAGGATGGAGGATGGAGGATGGAGGATGGAGGATGGCGGATGGCGGATGGAGGATTGAGGATTGAGGATTGAGGATTGAGGATTGAGGATGGAGGATGGATGATGGAGGATAGATGATGGATGATGGATGATGGATGATGGATGATGGATGATGGATGATGGATGATGGATGATGGATGATGGATGATGGATGATGGATGATGGATGATGGATGATGGATGATGGATGATGGATGATGGATGATGGATGATGGATGATGGATGATGGATGATGGATGATGGATGATGGATGATGGATGATGGATGATGGATGATGGATGATGGATGATGGATGATGGATGATGGATGACGGATGATGGAGGATGGAGGATGGATGATGGAGGATAGATGATGGATGATAGAGGATGGAGGATGGATGATGGATGATGGAGGATGGATGATGGATGATGGAGGATGGAGGATGGAGGATGGAGGATGAATGATGGAGGATGGATGATGGTGGATGGAGGATGGAGGATGGAGGATGGAGGTTGGAGGATGGAGGATGGAGGATTGAGGATTGAGGATTGAGGATTGAGGATAGAGGATGGATGATGGAGGATGGAGGATGGCGGATGGAGGATGGAGGATTGAGGATTGAGGATTGAGGATGGAGGATGGATGATGGATGATGGATGATGGATGATGGATGATGGATGATGGATGATGGATGATGGATGATGGATGATGGATGATGGATGATGGATGATGGATGATGGATGATGGATGATGGATGATGGATGATGGATGATGGATGATGGATGATGGATGATGGATGATGGATGATGGATGATGGATGATGGATGATGGATGATGGATGATGGATGATGGATGATGGATGATGGATGATGGATGATGGATGATGGATGATGGATGATGGATGATGGATGATGGATGATGGATGATGGATGATGGATGATGGATGATGGATGATGGATGATGGATGATGGATGATGGATGATGGATGATGGATGATGGATGATGGATGATGGATGATGGATGATGGATGATGGATGATGGATGATGGATGATGGATGATGGATGATGGATGATGGATGATGGATGATGGATGATGGATGATGGATGATGGATGATGGATGATGGATGATGGATGATGGATGATGGATGATGGATGATGGATGATGGATGATGGATGATGGATGATGGATGATGGATGATGGATGATGGATGATGGATGATGGATGATGGATGATGGATGATGGATGATGGATGATGGATGATGGATGATGGATGATGGATGATGGATGATGGATGATGGATGATGGATGATGGATGATGGATGATGGATGATGGATGATGGATGATGGATGATGGATGATGGATGATGGATGATGGATGATGGATGATGGATGATGGATGATGGATGATGGATGATGGATGATGGATGATGGATGATGGATGATGGATGATGGATGATGGATGATGGATGATGGATGATGGATGATGGATGATGGATGATGGATGATGGATGATGGATGATGGATGATGGATGATGGATGATGGATGATGGATGATGGATGATGGATGATGGATGATGGATGATGGATGATGGATGATGGATGATGGATGATGGATGATGGATGATGGATGATGGATGATGGATGATGGATGATGGATGATGGATGATGGATGATGGATGATGGATGATGGATGATGGATGATGGATGATGGATGATGGATGATGGATGATGGATGATGGATGATGGATGATGGATGATGGATGATGGATGATGGATGATGGATGATGGATGATGGATGATGGATGATGGATGATGGATGATGGATGATGGATGATGGATGATGGATGATGGATGATGGATGATGGATGATGGATGATGGATGATGGATGATGGATGATGGATGATGGATGATGGATGATGGATGATGGATGATGGATGATGGATGATGGAGGATGGAGGATGGAGTATGAATGATGGATGATGGATGATGGTGGATGGAGGATGGAGGATGGAGGATGGAGGATGGCGGATGGCGGATGGAGGATGGAGGATTGAGGATTGAGGATTGAGGATTGAGGATTGAGGATGGAGGATGGATGATGGAGGATGGATGATGGATGATAGAGGATAGAGGATGGAGGATGGAGGATTGAGGATTGAGGATTGAGGATTGAGGATGGAGGATGGATGATGGTGGATAGAGGATGGATGATGGAGGATAGATGATGGTGGATGGAGGGTGGAGGATGGAGGATGGAGGATGGAGAATGGAGGATGGAGGATGGAGGATGGAGGATGGAGGATGGAGGATGGAGGATGGAGGATGGAGGATGGAGGATGGAGGATGGAGGATGGAGGATGGAGGATGGAGGATGGAGGATGGAGGATGGAGGATGGAGGATGGAGGATGGAGGATGGAGGATGGAGGATGGAGGATGGAGGATGGAGGATGGAGGATGGAGGATGGAGGATGGAGGATGGAGGATGGAGGATGGAGGATGGAGGATGGAGGATGGAGGATGGAGGATGGAGGATGGAGGATGGAGGATGGAGGATGGAGGATGGAGGATGGAGGATGGAGGATGGAGGATGGAGGATGGAGGATGGAGGATGGAGGATGGAGGATGGAGGATGGAGGATGGAGGATGGAGGATGGAGGATGGAGGATGGAGGATGGAGGATGGAGGATGGAGGATGGAGGATGGAGGATGGAGGATGGAGGATGGAGGATGGAGGATTGAGGATTGAGGATTGAGGATTGAGGATTGAGGATTGAGGATTGTGGATGGAGAATGGAGGATGGAGGATGGAGGATGGAGGATGGATGATGGAGGAAGGATGATGGAGGATGGATGATGGTGGATGGAGGGTGGAGGATGGAGGTTGGAGGATGGAGGATTAAGGATTGAGGATTGAGGATGGAGGATGGATGATGGAGGATTGATGATTGATGATTGATGATTGATGATTGGTGATTGATGATTGATGATTGATGATTGATGATTGATGATTGATGATTGATGATTGATGATTGGTGATTGATGATTGATGATTGATGATTGATGATTGATGATTGATGATTGAAGATTGATGATTGATGATTGATGATTGATGATTGATGATTGATGATTGATGATTGATGATTGATGATTGATGATTGATGATTGATGATTGATGATTGATGATTGATGATTGATGATTGATGATTGATGATTGATGATTGATGATTGATGATTGATGATTGATGATTGATGATTGATGATTGATGATTGATGATTGATGATTGATGATTGATGATTGATGATTGATGATTGATGATTGATGATTGATGATTGATGATTGATGATTGATGATTGATGATTGATGATTGATGATTGATGATTGATGATTGATGATTGATGATTGATGATTGATGATTGATGATTGATGATTGATGATTGATGATTGATGATTGATGATTGATGATTGATGATTGATGATTGATGATTGATGATTGATGATTGATGATTGATGATTGATGATTGATGATTGATGATTGATGATTGATGATTGATGATTGATGATTGATGATTGATGATTGATGATTGATGATTGATGATTGATGATTGATGATTGATGATTGATGATTGATGATTGATGATTGATGATTGATGATTGATGATTGATGATTGATGATTGATGATTGATGATTGATGATTGATGATTGATGATTGATGATTGATGATTGATGATTGATGATTGATGATTGATGATTGATGATTGATGATTGATGATTGATGATTGATGATTGATGATTGATGATTGATGATTGATGATTGATGATTGATGATTGATGATTGATGATTGATGATTGATGATTGATGATTGATGATTGATGATTGATGATTGATGATTGATGATTGATGATTGATGATTGATGATTGATGATTGATGATTGATGATTGATGATTGATGATTGATGATTGATGATTGATGATTGATGATTGATGATTGATGATTGATGATTGATGATTGATGATTGATGATTGATGATTGATGATTGATGATTGATGATTGATGATTGATGATTGATGATTGATGATTGATGATTGATGATTGATGATTGATGATTGATGATTGATGATTGATGATTGATGATTGATGATTGATGATTGATGATTGATGATTGATGATTGATGATTGATGATTGATGATTGATGATTGATGATTGATGATTGATGATTGATGATTGATGATTGATGATTGATGATTGATGATTGATGATTGATGATTGATGATTGATGATTGATGATTGATGATTGATGATTGATGATTGATGATTGATGATTGATGATTGATGATTGATGATTGATGATTGATGATTGATGATTGATGATTGATGATTGATGATTGATGATTGATGATTGATGATTGATGATTGATGATTGATGATTGATGATTGATGATTGATGATTGATGATTGATGATTGATGATTGATGATTGATGATTGATGATTGATGATTGATGATTGATGATTGATGATTGATGATTGATGATTGATGATTGATGATTGATGATTGATGATTGATGATTGATGATTGATGATTGATGATTAATGATTGATGATTGATGATTGATGATTGATGATTGATGATTGATGATTGATGATTGATGATTGATGATTGATGATTGATGATTGATGATTGATGATTGATGATTGATGATTGATGATTGATGATTGATGATTGATGATTGATGATTGATGATTGATGATTGATGATTGATGATTGATGATTGATGATTGATGATTGATGATTGATGATTGATGATTGATGATTGATGATTGATGATTGATGATTGAAAATTGAAGATTAAAGTTTAAAGATTGAAGATTGAAGATTGAAGATTGAAGATTGAAGATTGAAAATTGAAAATTGAAAATTGAAAATTGAAAATTGAAAATTGAAAATTGAAAATTGAAAATTGAAGATTGAAGATTGAAGATTGAAAATTGAAGATTGAAGATTGAAGATTGAAGATTGAAGACTGAAGACTGAAGACTGAAGACTGAAGACTGAAGACTGAAGACTGAAGACTGAAAATTGAAAATTGAAGATTAAAGATGGAATATTAAAGAGTAAAGATTATAAATTGAAAAGAGGAGATGGAATACAGATTTAGGAAAAAGTATTACTGGACACCTAAACGCCAAAATGAAAATTTACATTTTTCGTTTATGGTATTTCCACTTTTAAGTCAATTTCAATTTGTTTCACTCCTCGCTCGACTTGAAATTAAAAGATATCGCTAGCTCAAATAGGGACTAAAACTCCCTTTTCGTGTTTATGTTTGGCTGACGCGCGCTACGCTCCAACTGCCTTTTGCGCAGCCCTGCGTGGCTAAAAGGATTAAAACTCTTTTCGCGTTCATGTTTGACTGACGTGCGCTTCGCTCTTGCCATAGAAATATTTTCACTTTCGTTTAATATTTTATGTCTTTTAAAGAAACTCATAAATTTCTACTTTGCAACCTTTTCAATTATTTTTCCAACGATATACATATATTACGGAAATAAGTCAATAATTGTTGAGTGTTTACTAAATTTTAGGGAATACACTCTTCGAAAGGTTAAAAATAATTAAGTGTGTAAGAGGCTTTGAGATAAAATCTTTTAATATTTTTAGACATTCAATTGTTATGCCGTCAAATCCAGGACTAGAGCCAATGTTTTTTAAAACTAGTTTCCTATTATTTCCCGCAATACCCCCAGCATTGCCTTAAAATAATCAACTTTGAGTATTTTCATTAAAGCTCATCATTTTTTTTTTTAAATTAGTTTTCGGTTTTTCAATATTAATCTGCAGTCCCCTTGTACGGCAGTGCAAAAGATCCACCTGGATCTTCTGAACCGGCTCAAAGAGCCGGTTCAATGAAAAAAGCCAGATCCGGTGAACCGGTTCATTGAAAAGATCCGAATTTCCCATCTCTAGTTGAAATAAAAGACAATGGGCTTAATTCAAGAATATTTCCATAATATATTTCACTGAATTTGCATTAGAATTAATATAATTAATATATTGTAATGTTTCGTCAATAATATGAGGTAATTCAAAATATGTTTAAGAGTTCTTTTTAATTAAATCATATTCATTTTTATAGGTACTGTTTTCAAAAGTAATTCATTTTTTTTAACCGTATTAGTTCTTTCATCAATAACAATAGAAGAAGATAGAGAAAAAAGATTCGCATTTTTAAGAAGTAATTCTCTTTTATATGCAATAATTGCAACAATTTCTTGAATTGAACTTTTACATATATTTTCTTTAAATTCAAATTTTGTTTTTCAATAATATTTTTGCTTTTTATAAAAAAATCTAATTGATTTTGAACATCACTGTGAACAGATTCAAATTCACTTTCTGTATATGATAATGATGTTGTATTGGTATTATTTTCTTCCAATATTAGACTATAGTTATTGGTATTTAACATTGTATTATTACAAAAATATTGCAATATATGTTTTTTGAAAGAGATCTTAGAATCAAGTAATCGTTTTACTTTACAATTGTTGCAAACAAAAATGTTTTCCAATTTATGATATATTGTAATATGTTTCATATCTATGTAGTGACTTTCCATAGCTTTATTGCATTTGAACCAATTAATTTTATAGAATTATTATTAATGTGGTATACGTATAATTATGAACACCAAAATTCAGTATGCTTGTATGTCCTTTATTAAGGACTCCCATTTGATTGCTACCCAAAACTGAAAGACAATATTCTGTGTTAAATTTCATATCTTGAACTGGGTAAGTCATCGAAAAAAAATGTCCTTTTTGAAAGACTTTCACATGGTAGGTGCAGGAAGGACTCACTCGATTTTTTACATATTTATCCTTTTCCTTGGAACCATTTAAAAATGAACGTGTACAAAATTTCAAATTCGTAGCTTCAAGCGTTCAAAAGTTATCGAAAAATATTGTTGAACACGTGTTTTAAGGACATTTTGTATGGCACCTACCAGAAGGAGTAAAAGGATTTCGCTGATTAGTAAACTCAAACTTTGTTTTTACTCAAAACTAATTTGTACAAAATATCCAATTCATAGCTAAAAGATTACTTGAGTTATAGTAAGTTCCGTAAATTAAGTGAAGACGTTTTGACAGGATATTTGTATGGCAGCTACACGAAGGACTAATAGGATTTTCTTCATAATCATATATTTAGCTCCAACTATTGGAAAAATAACACATACAAAATTTCAAGGTCGTAGCTTAAACCCTTCTGAAGTTATCGGCCAATATTCATAAACACGTGTTTTAAGGACATTTTGTATGGGAGCTACCAGAAGGAGTAAAAGGATTTCGCTGACTAGTAAAGTCGAACTTTCTTTTCACTCAAAACTAATTTGTACAAAATTTCGAATTCGTAGCTAAAAGATTACTTGAGTTATAGTGAGTTTCGTAAATTAAGTGAATACATTTTGACAGGATATTTGTATGGCAGCTACACGAAGGACTAATAGGATTTTCTTCATAATCATACATTTGGCTCCAACTATTGAAAAAGTAGCACATACAAAATTTCAAAGTCGTAGCTTTAGGCGTTTCGAAGTTATTGGTCAATATTCTTGGACATTTTGTATGGCAGCTACCCGAAGGAGTAGGACGATTTTGCCCGTTAACGAACTTAGCTTTACAAATTCAACCAAACATCCAGATTCAAAATTTCAGGATCCTAGGTGAAGGCGTTCTTGAGTTATCGTGCTAACGGGCAGACGGACGGACGGACGGACGGACTTCAAGCGGATTTAAGGTTTTTGGCCACAAATAAACAAAAAATAATATCTACCTTTTTTTCGTCCGAGGCTTGGTTCTATGCGTTACAAACTTTTGGGCTGGATTAAACTTATAATACTCTATATGATTTCATCTAGAGTATGAAAACCAATTCAATTTCTTATCACGTCTAAAAGATATGACGAAATTCGTGAAAACGTGTTTAACCCTTTTATACCCTCTTAGGGGCTGAAAAAGGAAAAAACTTAAAAGCTAGAGTTAAGTATACTATTCTTATTTAAATAATACACGATTTAATTTCTTTTATATGGTTAGATTTATTTCGATTTATTTTAAGAATTTTAACCTCGAGGGGTTTCACACATTTGTTGTCGAGTACCGGAATCAAAAAGAACATTCATCTCTCTGAAGTTCGGGTTTTTATATAAATGTTCTTGTTGATTTTCTGATAATAAATCAATTGGTTTGATTTATATTTGGTTTGCGATAAACCTCGCCAAATACTGATGTTTTGATACTCATATTTTGAGATGGTTCAATATTTGATTCAAATATTGAATCTTTGGACTTTGCATCTTTCGATCCCATATCTGCTGCAGATGTGTACGTAACTCCTCCCTCACTAGGTCTAGACTCCTGGCTAGATGTCTTGTTGGATGTTGATAATTCTATATTTACATTATTATTGCTACATTTATTTTTGTAGTATATATATATTCCTATTATTAACGTAATTATTATAACAATTGATAAAAATGTGTAATTTATCCAACTTTGTTTGTTATAGAATTGTTTATTATTAAATTTTTCTAATTCATAAAGTTTGATTTGTTCCAATTGTTGCCAATGTATATCTTGTAAAGAAATTTCTTGAAATTTAGTATAGTTTATGTTTTTAGCAATGTTAGGTAAAATTAAATGTTGATAATATGGAATTTTGAAATTATTTAAAGTTATATTATTTATTTTTATTTTACATCCATCAAAGCGAATAATGTCATGTCCATTTAAAATTATTTCTTGTTCTATTTTGTTTTTTTCACAATTATGGGTCATTTTCTTATGTTTCATATTTTTAACTATTATTATTGATTCTGTGAGTTGTACAATTTCTTCTTTATTATTTTCCATTAACTTACATCTAGTGATTTTAGTTTTTAATAACTCACGAGTACAGTTGTCTTCTACCCATCTTAAATCTTTTTTATATTTTGTTGGATAATATAATATATTTTGAAAACTTAATACATTTTTAATCTTATTTACTAATTGCATATTATTATTGTTAGGAATTGGTTCGATTATTAATTCTTTATATTCTTCATCACTATATTGTGGAATACTAATTATTACGATTATTTTGTTTTTTCTTAAAGCTATTGTACATTTAATATCTGAATACTGTTCAATAGTAATATGGAATTTATCTATTTCTTCATCTTCTAAAATATATCTGTTGAGTGTACCGAGTTTTGAATTTAATATTATTTCTTTTAATTTCTCAATGTTTCTATTTAAAATATTAATGTTGGATAAAATTATATTCTCACATTCTTTTTGAAATTGAATTTTCTGTAGATAGTTGGTTTCTTTATGTAATTTATTAATACTGTCTTTAATTATTTCGTGATTTTTATTAATTTTTTCTTCAATGGTTTTAACCCATTTAGACCTACCGTACCATATACGGTACAGTTCTTTACTGAGAGCCGAAAAAACAAAAGAGCTAAGTATTCAATCAGCTTTCGTGTTTATTGATGCAGTCCGACGTCAAATAGAAAGTGGAAGCTTCAAATAAAATTTTTTTGTTTTTAATTTTTCGCGTGATTTTCAGACTTTCATTCATGTTTCATTAATAATAAAAATTTGGTTAAAATTAGTTTCCGGTCTAAATGGGTTAATTTGTTTTTCAAATGAATTACTTTGCTTCACAAGTTTGTTTTGATTTTCATGTAACGTTATTTG
The DNA here is from genome assembly GCA_951812415.1 of Beris morrisii. Taxonomy (NCBI): domain Eukaryota; kingdom Metazoa; phylum Arthropoda; class Insecta; order Diptera; family Stratiomyidae; genus Beris; species Beris morrisii. Next base: position 10,838,486 of record OX638314.1, on the reverse strand, counting down.
ATTCTTTTCTATGGCTTGAAAATGAGTTTCTATCATTACAGCATCTTCATCATCCATTGTTCCTGCTAAAAATTTTAATGTTCTTCCCCATAAATTAATGAGACCTCTCGTTTTTCTATTAATTTTATATTCATCTGCGTTTAGACACCCTTCTTTAAGTCCAATATTTTTACAATACTCATTTGTTAAATATCTAGCTCCTCCTTTTCGTTCAATATCCCTATCTTTTAAAAGTGAAATAATATCATTATGTGTTGTGTTAGAATATGATTCTAATGATTTTCTGATATTTTCGCAATTTTCTATACATTTATTTTCCCAATATTCTATTGATTCTTTGTAATTTTTTAGCAAATAAGAAATTTGATTTTCTATAATATATTTTTTATTCCATGTTTCCTTAGACCATTTTAATAACTGTTGTTCTATTATAGAAATGTTAATAATCGATGTTTCTTGTGTTTTGTGATGATTAGAGTTTGTATATGATTGTTTAGCGTTTAATAATCGTTCATGTAGACTAACTGGTTTCTTATCATTTATTTCTTCTGTCCGTGGTTTTAGTGAATATATTTCGTGTTCTAAATGATATAATTGATGTGCAATATATTCGAAATCTGTATTTACAAAGTTTTGTTGAATTATTTTAACGCTATCTTGAATTTTCTTAAAATTTTCTTCATATAAGCTAATATTTATTGTGTGTAATATATGTGTATAATGATCTATGATGTTGATGGCGTTTGTTTGTATTATGATAAATCCATTTCCATTATTTGCGTTAATAATCTCTATTACTTGACCTTTTACTTGTACTTGGTTGTATTTCATTATCATTAATGCCGTTAGAAACATTATTATCATCTTCAGAGTGTCTGCAAGAGATATTTTTATTATTAGTTTGATACTTTTTTCTCTTTTTGTGTTGTTGTAAATGATGTTACGGATCCACCCGTAACTGTAGGTCGACCTGTAAAGAAATAAAGCAAATCATTATTGTTGGCTTCGGAATTATATTGGAGTTTACTTACCTCCGAGTGTTTGTTTTTTTTTAACGTCTTCTACTTTCCCTGGGGCGAATAAGTGTCTCCAACACCAGCACCTAAAAATAAACCAAGTAAGAAATATTAGTATATTTGTTTTCAGTAAACACGGAGAAGAGGCGGAAAATGAAGGAATTAGGACCATTAATGTAACACTAGGGTAGATTAGTTATTATTTTAGTTAGATTAGGTAGATTAGGCATTTATCGAAATGAAAAAAAAAAAAAATGAAAAGGTACTCACGGAAGATAGACTGTGACTGCGCAACCAACATTAATACTTCAAATTGCCGTAACCGAACACAAAATTCAAACCTTGTGACAAATTGTCATACTCACATTCATCGCGGGTTATTCCGTCCTGCGTAACCGTGGACTCCATCCTGCGTTCCGTTCAACCCTACAACGAGAGAGAAGAAAACACTTTAGTAACAAGCACTTAACCACAGGGAAAACAACAGAACGATCACAGAACACAGAACGATCGCGGGAAAACACAGAACGATCTCAATGAAATACACAGTGCGATCACGGAAACTATAGAAAACAATTAACTCAGAAAATACGACACGAGAAGAACAACACCACATCGCGGAAACGTCACAACAACGAGAAACGTCATCCGACGATAATATCAACGAGCACTGCACGAACCACGAGAGAGTGAAGTCGATAAGGCAGAGCAACATGGGTTGGGTCCAAGATAAAAGTCGGATGGTAAATATAAAATGGACACCAAATCAACCGAAATAAAAGCTAACCAGTACGGGAAGTTTTTAAACTTAAGGGAATGACCTGAAGAAAACGTTCATTGACCCAAACGGAGATTTTTACCGATGAAAAAGCTGACCGGAGGTTTCGCGGGAAGTGCCGGACCCAAAAACGGTCTCTTGGGATTTGGATAGTGAGACCGAGCAGAGTGGCAGTTAGTTTTGAAAGAAAGAAGCGGAGGAGAAAGTTAGTAGAAGACAGCGAGGAACGAGATCGGGAGGCAGGAAAACCTGGACGGCGAAAACATTGGAATTGCGTACAAAAAGAAGCAGAGCAAGGAGTAAAAAAATAACCGACTTCGTGGGACAACGCACCAGCGGCGCCCTAGAAATAAGAAGGTAGCTAGGAATAGGGACAGTTCGAGTGAGTTCCATTTATGTAAACGAATTAGCCATTAGTGATATCTATCACGTACATTTATTATTACCTTTTTTTTATTTTTAATTAACGTTTATACTTTAACCACTGAATTACATTTTCTTATACTTCTTTACGATTCGTTATCTTGTAAATGTTGTGACGTATTTCAGCCTCTTTTCCGTGCAGAGTAGAGTAGTGTTATCCGTGACAGTATTGTCTTTTGAGTGGACTTTTCCTGAACTAGTGGTTCGGTTTGGGAAAATCGGCATAGAACGGGTTCCTTAAAGTTCGGAACCACTGGCGCCCACGACCCTTCTCTGGGTTGGCCGGCAAGGGCCCGTTCGTCCCCTTTTGGTACAAAGGGGTTTTGATTGCGGTATTAAGACCGCTAACGCGAATTTAAACCGTAATAATTGGCGCCCAACGTGTCAGGGAAATTGTGAGAGGAGAATTAATAAGCAATTCGGAGTGAAAGTTATTGCGTGAAAATTTTTTTTTTTTTTGGGTGTTCGTTTAAAAATTTTTTTTTGTGTACTCTTTCTGGTAGTGATTTATTTCTTTACGGGTGGGCTTATTAGTGAATCATGTCGAAAATCGATGTAGATAGACTCAGCCAAGAGGAATTGTCATATGAAATGGCTATTCGAGGGTTAGAGTCGGATTCGGTAGACGCGATGCGTAAGGCACTACGAACAGCTTTGCGTGTGGAAAGGGAAGGAGCAATTTCTTTCTCGCAGGAGGAATACCCTTTCACATTCGCGGAAGATTTGGCAGCAACAGAGGCTAAGTGCAAGGAAATTGAGGGGTTGTTGGAGACATTCGTGGGAGACACTTCGTCTGGAGCCTACAAGAAATTAAATGCAAAAATCCAGTGGTGTTTTAGAAGAATTGAGGGCGCTCAATGTACAGATGAAGAACAGAAAAATAAAAGACTAATTCGGGCATCAGTTCTAATATTGTTAGGTTCTCTGTACGACAAAGCTAAGGATGTTCAGGACGAGGAGGAGGAAGTTGTCGATGCAAAGGGGAGTATTGCAACTAATGGGGACAACAATGAGTCGAATAGGTTAGCTAAATGGAATATTAAATTTAGCGGCGAACCAAACACGTTATGTTCATTTCTCGAAAGGGTAGAAGAACTACGCCAAGCTCGTGGGGTATCGAAGTCGTTGCTCTTTCGTTCCGCGGTAGACCTTTTCGAGGGCAGAGGGCTCATTTGGCTGAGGGCAGTTAGGACTAAATGTAGGAGTTGGAACGGATTGGTAGCCGAATTACGTGCAGAATTTTTACCGCCTGATTATGACGATCGGCTTATGGACGAAATTCGGCGTCGCACTCAGGGAAGCAATGAATCCATAGGGGTGTATACAGCAATAATGGAGAATTTGTTCCGACGCCTCTCGAAGATACCCACTGACAGTGAGAAGCTACGAATAATAAGGAGAAACATTTTACCATTCTACCAGGCACAACTCGCATTAGTGACAGTAAAATCGGTGGATGAGCTGGTAAGTCTAGGCCGAACCTTGGAGGCAACTAGAATCTCTGTGGAAGCATTCATACCACCTCCTACTCGCCGTGCGAACATCTTAGAAGCAGATTTAGCGTATGTAGACGCAGTTGAATGCCATAGATTCGAAGATGGAAGCACAGGTGGCCCGAACCAAACGCAACACTTTACGCATAAACAAACAATACTATGTTTTAATTGCAAAAAGAATGGGCATATCGCTAGCGAGTGCAACGAAGCCAGACGATGCTTCGGCTGCGGAAAAGTAGGGGTTTTCCGGTCAAAATGTCCAATTTGCAACCCGGAGGTTATTGGTGCCGGGCAAAACCAACCAAGTACTAGTTCGGGAAACGAACCGAGTGCTCACTAGAATGCGGGGTAGTGAGTACGGAGGTCAAAGCGACAAAACCCGTACATCTAGACTTTGCTTTGACTCCGATGTGTGGCGACAATCGCCCACACCTACTGGTTGACGTTTTTGGAGTAGAGTTTATCGGTTTGTTGGACTCAGGGGCTTCAAGAACGATATGGGGGGGTAAAGGGTGGGAAAGTCTGAGGAAAATAGGGATTGAACTGCAACCAGCGTCTGCACATGAAATTCGTCTAGCGAATAATGATGTATGTCAGGTGGATGGGTTGGTCTGCATACCATTCGGGGTCGATGGGTGTACACGCTGGATGAAGTGTTTGGTAGTGAAAAGACTTCCCCATACGGTCATATTGGGGGCCGACTTTTGGAGGGAGTTTGGTATCGTGTTGGATCTTAGACGAGGACAGGTGGATCTGAGCAGCATTTTAGACGTGGCAACGGTTGAATTTTTGCAGCCTAAATCTAAATTGGGGGAGGAGGAGTTGAAGAAGTTGAACGTTCTGCTTGAAGAGGAGTTGGGCAGTATGGGAGAGGGGCTCGGCAGGACATCGGTGGTAGAGCATACGATTAAAACAAACTCTCCGCCTATCAAACAACGCTATTATCCGGTGTCGCCAGTCAGGCAGAAGGATATAGATCACGAACTGCAAGATATGCTTGAGGCGAAAATAGTGCAACCGTCAAAAAGTCCGTGGTCGTCGCCAATACTACTGGTGAGGAAAAAAAATGGTTCTTTTCGATTCTGTGTGGACTTTCGTAAAGTAAATAAAGTATCAGAACGAGATGCATATCCCATTCCATACGTTTCGGCGACGCTAGATAAATTACGAGACGCCAAGTACCTATCCTCTTTAGATATTAAATCCGCGTACTGGCAGGTTCCGATGGCTGAAAATTCCAAGCAGTATACTGCCTTCACAGTTCCGAGTAGAGGTTTGTTTGAATTCAACCGTATGCCTTTCGGACTGCAAAATGCCCCGGCTACTTGGCAAAGGTTGATCGACCAAGTTTTGGGAGCCGATCTGGAGCCATATGTGTTTGTGTATCTTGATGACATAGTCCTGGTGACACAAACCTTCGAAAAGCACACTGAAATCTTGCGAGAAGTGTTCCGAAGACTGAGAGAGGCGGGGCTGAAGGTATCAAAGGAGAAATGTGAGTTTTGTAGGTCGGAATTACGCTATCTGGGCTATGTTGTCGATGAGTATGGACTACATGTGGATCCAGATAAGGTGGAAAGTCTAGTTCGATTTCCAGCGCCTAAGAACATTAAGGAGGTTCGACAGTTCCTAGGCATGGTATCGTGGTATAGACGGTTCATACCGGATTTTGCAACGTTAGTTGCACCTTTGACTTCACTTTTGAGGAAGGGTCATAAATTTGCATGGGATGCAGATTGCGATAGGGCTTTCTCAGCGGCGAAGGTGAAATTATCCACGGCACCTATCTTAACTTGTCCCGACTACGAGCTACCGTTTACGATCCAGACCGACGCTTCCGATTTCGGGTTGGGGGCAGTACTCACGCAAGAACAGTCAGACGGGGAAAAAGTGATCTGTTATCTGAGTCGCTCGCTGACGAAGTCGGAACGTAAGTTCTCAACGACGGAGAAGGAATGCTTAGCTGTTTTATGGGCAGTAGAGAAGTTGAGACCTTACGTTGAGGGGAGTCGTTTTAGCGTGATAACAGATCACCACTCCTTGGTTTGGCTTCACAATTTGAAGGATCCAACAGGCAGATTGGCGCGTTGGGCAGTTCGTCTTCAGCAATACGATTACGAGATCGTGCATCGAAAAGGCAAAGAACATCTGGTTCCGGATGCGTTGTCGAGGTCCGTTCCATTGGTGGAAACGTTATTTTCAGTCGTGGAAACTGACCGATGGTATTCGAAAATGCTGGGGACGGTGCCGAAGCAATCTGCAAAATACCCCTCATGGCGAGTACATGGAAACACCTTATGGAAGCATGTTCCATCCAAATATCCGGAACTCAATGAGGCGTGTTCGTGGAAAAAGGTGCCTGCGAAGGGAGAACGTGCAGACATTTTGCAGAAATGTCATGATGACCCAAAATCAGGACATGGTGGAGTGAGGCGAACGGTTGATAGGATCATGCGCGGATATTACTGGCCCAAAATGCAAGGGGACATACGGAAATATGTTACGGCATGTAAAGTATGTCAAGCAATAAAGCCGGAGCGAAAGTTACCAGCCGGACTGATGGCTTCGAGATGTGGTGAGGCGAAACAACCGTGGGAGATGATATGTGTGGATTTAGTGGGACCACTACCACGCTCATCTAGGGGATCAACATTTATCCTCACGGTCGTAGATTACTTCTCGAAGTTCGCTTTACTATTTCCACTTAGAGCGGCGACGGCTGCTGCCGTTACGCGAGTCTTGGAGGATCAAGTTTTCCTGCTGTTTGGTGTTCCGAAGTGGTTAGTCTGCGATAACGGCGTCCAATTCCGGTCTAAGGAGTTTCAGGGAATGGTAGAGTCATATGGAACTCAGATAAAATTCACAGCGTTCTACCACCCTCAAGCTAACCCGGCGGAGCGAATCAACCAGTCAATTAAGGTGATGTTGAGAGCGTATGTTGCGGACAACCATCGGAAATGGGACGAGAACCTCTCCAAGATTGCGTGCGCTTTGAGGACGGCCACGCACGAAGTGATGAAGGTTTCTCCGTATTTTGCGAATTTCGGAAGAGATATGGAGGTGGGAATAGAGCCACGAGATAGACCAGATGGAACATCACCATCCTATAGGGACCCGATTAATCGATCAAAGGCACTCGAGGAGGTTCGCGAGGAGCTCCGGAAGCGTTTTGAACAAGCATCCAAACAATCCAAGAGTCGGTATGATCTGCGGCGGCGAGAGGCCGAATATTATCCGAATGATCGGGTGTGGAGGACCAACTACGTTCTGTCCGATGCGGCTAAGTTTTTCTCTGCGAATTTAGCACCGAAATACATCGGTCCATTCGTGGTCCGGAAGCGAGTGTCTCCTTGGACGTATGAATTAGAAGGCTTAGACGGGAAACGCGGTGGAATATGGCACGCTAAAGACTTGACGCCATATTGTAAGGGTTAATCCGAGTTAGTTCTAGGCATGTTGCAAGAGATAATCTGAGTTAGTACTAAGCGTTAGTATTTTTTTTGAATAGAGGAATTGCGAGAATTTTGGAATGGGATGTTGGGTATAATAGTAGAATAAATAATAATTTAGGTATTCTTACGTGCGACAATTTACCGCCGAAACCACTGAGAATTTGGCAAATTCTCTGTTACGTAAGGGGGGAATGTTACGGATCCACCCGTAACTGTAGGTCGACCTGTAAAGAAATAAAGCAAATCATTATTGTTGGCTTCGGAATTATATTGGAGTTTACTTACCTCCGAGTGTTTGTTTTTTTTTAACGTCTTCTACTTTCCCTGGGGCGAATAAGTGTCTCCAACACCAGCACCTAAAAATAAACCAAGTAAGAAATATTAGTATATTTGTTTTCAGTAAACACGGAGAAGAGGCGGAAAATGAAGGAATTAGGACCATTAATGTAACACTAGGGTAGATTAGTTATTATTTTAGTTAGATTAGGTAGATTAGGCATTTATCGAAATTAAAAAAAAAAAAAATGAAAAGGTACTCACGGAAGATAGACTGTGACTGCGCAACCAACATTAATACTTCAAATTGCCGTAACCGAACACAAAATTCAAACCTTGTGACAAATTGTCATACTCACATTCATCGCGGGTTATTCCGTCCTGCGTAACCGTGGACTCCATCCTGCGTTCCGTTCAACCCTACAACGAGAGAGAAGAAAACACTTTAGTAACAAGCACTTAACCACAGGGAAAACAACAGAACGATCACAGAACACAGAACGATCGCGGGAAAACACAGAACGATCTCAATGAAATACACAGTGCGATCACGGAAACTATAGAAAACAATTAACTCAGAAAATACGACACGAGAAGAACAACACCACATCGCGGAAACGTCACAACAACGAGAAACGTCATCCGACGATAATATCAACGAGCACTGCACGAACCACGAGAGAGTGAAGTCGATAAGGCAGAGCAACATGGGTTGGGTCCAAGATAAAAGTCGGATGGTAAATATAAAATGGACACCAAATCAACCGAAATAAAAGCTAACCAGTACGGGAAGTTTTTAAACTTAAGGGAATGACCTGAAGAAAACGTTCATTGACCCAAACGGAGATTTTTACCGATGAAAAAGCTGACCGGAGGTTTCGCGGGAAGTGCCGGACCCAAAAACGGTCTCTTGGGATTTGGATAGTGAGACCGAGCAGAGTGGCAGTTAGTTTTGAAAGAAAGAAGCGGAGGAGAAAGTTAGTAGAAGACAGCGAGGAACGAGATCGGGAGGCAGGAAAACCTGGACGGCGAAAACATTGGAATTGCGTACAAAAAGAAGCAGAGCAAGGAGTAAAAAAATAACCGACTTCGTGGGACAACGCACCAGCGGCGCCCTAGAAATAAGAAGGTAGCTAGGAATAGGGACAGTTCGAGTGAGTTCCATTTATGTAAACGAATTAGCCATTAGTGATATCTATCACGTACATTTATTATTACCTTTTTTTTATTTTTAATTAACGTTTATACTTTAACCACTGAATTACATTTTCTTATACTTCTTTACGATTCGTTATCTTGTAAATGTTGTGACGTATTTCAGCCTCTTTTCCGTGCAGAGTAGAGTAGTGTTATCCGTGACAGTATTGTCTTTTGAGTGGACTTTTCCTGAACTAGTGGTTCGGTTTGGGAAAATCGGCATAGAACGGGTTCCTTAAAGTTCGGAACCACTGGCGCCCACGACCCTTCTCTGGGTTGGCCGGCAAGGGCCCGTTCGTCCCCTTTTGGTACAAAGGGGTTTTGATTGCGGTATTAAGACCGCTAACGCGAATTTAAACCGTAATAATGATATTCATTTTTATCATTATGTTTTTTAAATTTTGCTTTAGGTTCTAATTTATTTTTTGTTTCTATTTTTATAACATTAGAGTTAATTTTTTCATTCTTCCTGTTTTTATTTAAATTTAATATAGATCTTTCCTTTCTTTCTTTTATTAATTCTCTAATTTTTTCGATATTAGCGTCCCCTTGATGAATTCTGATTGGTTCTTCATTTGTTGCTGAATGAATAGTTGTATTATAAATGCGTAGAGATTCTATTATTGGATCTACTGAAAATAAAGTTTGTTTCTCTTTTTGTCGAACTATGAATGTTCTCAAATATTCATTTAGAGTATTATGATATCTCTCTATATCTGAGTTTCCTGTATGGTAATTCGGTGTAGTATAATGTACTTGTATTTCCTCTTTTGCAAGATAATTTTTTATTATTTCACTTCTGAATGAGCTTTCATTATCTATAGTTAAATTTTTAGGTTTTCCCATATTATTAAATATAATAATTATTCCATTCAATACATCTGACCAATTTCGTGATTTTAATTTTGTCATTGAAACATATTTACTAAATTTATCAATGCATGTCAAGTAGAAATTCTTTTTATCTTTAAACCATATATCCATGTGATATCTTATTCTCGGTCCTTCTATATCTTCTGTTATTTGAAATGGTATTTTAACAGGGTTACGTTCATATTTTGATTTTTCACATATTTGGCAAACATTTATAATTTTAGCAATTTCCTCTTTTATGTTTGGATAATAATATTTTCTTTTTAGATCTTCATAAACTTTACCAATTCCTACATGATTTTTCTTTACATGTGTTTTTAATATTTCTTCTTGTAGCTCTTCCTCATTTAGATCTATTAATTTATAATTAGCTTTAATGTATTTTACACTTGAATTTTGCTCTTTCCATATTACATATACTCTTTGAAAATCTTTAAAAATTTGATCATCTTCTATTAAAATTCCTACTGTTCCATTTTTTGGTGAGTGATTTTGCAATATGTATTTAAATAATTTATCATCAGGGTTTTTTGTAATCATTATCCGTTTTTTTTTAAATATTTTTTCTAATGTTGTTTTATTATTATTTCCTTTTTTCACTATAATTTGCGTTCTAAACATATTTATTGGTCTTTCTGATATTTCAATATAATGTGTGCTATGATTTATCTTCTCTAGCGCTATGTATTGTTGCAGCATCTGAAGTAACTTCAATGTCATGTTCATTGGCATGAATTTCAACTCTGGAAAGTGCATCAGCTACAGTATTTTCTTTTCCTTTAATATACTCTATTTCAAAGTTAAATTCTTCTAATTTAATTTTCCATCGCTGTAATTTAGAGTTTGGTTCTTTTAACGTGCTCAACCATTGTAAAGGTTTGTGATCCGTTTGTATTTTGAATTTTCGTCCATATAAGTACGGTCTAAAATACTTTGTTGCCCAAACTATAGCTAATAACTCTTTTTCTATCGTTGAATAATTTATCTCATGATCATTTAACGTACGACTTGCAAAACATATTGGGTGATTCATTTGAGACAATATTGCTCCTAGTGCATAATTTGATGCATCCGTTGTCAAAACAAAAGGTTTCTCAAAGTCTGGGTATTTTAGAATTGGGTCATTCATTATTAATAATTTGAGTTTTTCAAAAGCTTCTTTGTAATCATCATCTTCTACATTTATTTTATTGTTTTTCTTTAACCGTAATGTCATTGGTTTAGCTATTTGAGCGAAATCTTTAATGAATCGTCGATAATATCCCACTAATCCGAGAAATGATTTGATTTTTTTTGTGGTATTCGGTATTGGAAAGTTTTTGATTGCTTTTATCTTATTAGGGTTTGGTTTAATTCCATCTGTAGTTACAATATGACCGAGGAACTCAGTTTCTTTTTTTAAAAATTCAGTTTTATCTAATTGAATTTTCAAGTTCATTTCTTGTAATCTTGTCAATATTAATTTAATGGACTGTAAATGCTCTTCTAATGAAGTACTGTAAATTATAATATCGTCCATATATACGAAACAAATTTTGCCAATATACTCTCTTAATATTGAATCCATTAAACGTTGAAAAGTAGCGGGGGCATTTTTCAATCCGAAGGGCATACGTAAAAATTCATAATGTCCTGTATTTGTTGAGAAAGCGGTTTTATGGATATCTTCATTCTCGATTTGTATTTGATGAAACCCTTTTGCTAAATCTATAGTGGTGAAATATATCGCTCTACCTAATTTATCTAATATATCTTCTTGATTTGGTATAGGAAATTTATCATCTATTGTCAGTTCATTTAACTTTCTGTAGTCTACAACGATTCTCCATTTCTGTAAGCCTGAAGCATCCATTTTTTTTTTAACCACCCATAAGGGTGAAGAATATGGCGATGAACTATGCCTTATTATACCTTGTTTTAACATATCTTCTACTTGTTTTTCAACTTCTTTTCTATGAATTTCTGGATATCTATAAGTTTTTGTATATATAGGGTTTTCATTTATAAGTCGTAATTTATGCCTAATAGCATGTGTGAAGGTCAAATCATCACCTTCTTTAAAAAATACGTTGGAGAATTTGCTTATTAGTTCTAAAAGTTTTGATTTTTCTTCTTCGTTTAAATGTGAAATTCTAATTTCTTTTTTTATATCGTGAATGCAATCCATATCACAATACATATTATTTATTTCGATTGGTACAAAGTTTTCGTAAGTTTCTTCTTCTTGTTTGTTAAAGAATATTCTTATTTCTTCATTATTTAATTTCATTGTTTTATTTGCATAATTTATTTCAAATTTATTCTTTATTAAAATGTCATTCCCAATTAAACCATTATAAAAGTCATGAAACTTGACGACAAAAAATTCAGGATTATCTATAGTATTTAATTTTTCAAATTTGGGAATTATTGCTTTTGATGTAGTAATTATTGTTCCACTCATGTTTTTAATTTTTATTGGGTCAATATTAATAATATATTCAGATTGACAAACTCCGGGATTAATTAAGCTATTTGTAGATCCTGTGTCAATCAGAAATCTAACAAATCCATTTCTTGCTTGTAATTTTATATGAGGCAATTGATATCTGAGGCTGGTACGCGAAAATTTTCTACTTGATCAGTTGTACCGATTTCATTATTAAAATTTTGTCTTGACTGTCTTGATGGATCAATGTCCATAGGCTGAACTTCATTATTTCGTTCGCGATTATAATTCCTGTCATAATTTCTATTTGGATAATTATTTTGATTATCATTGTTACTATGATTATTACTGTAACGACGAGATTGTCTGTACTGTTCAGAAATAGGACGAAACGGATTCCGATTTATTGATTCAACGTTTTGTCTTTGGTTTTGTCTATCAGCTGTGTGAGGATTAGAATTGTTATTTTGTCTAGTGTTTTTGTTTATATACTTTTGATAATTATGGTACCCTCCCGCACTTAATATATTAAGTGCAGATTCTAAATCTGTTGGATTTCTAGAAAAAAGTATACCTTTCATTGGTTCTGGAAGTTTGCATTTAAAAATATGCAAAGCAGTTGATATGTTTGAAGGAATTTAGTGTAAAAGGTTTTCTTGCGTGTTTTAGTATTTAATTCACATAAAGCTAATTGTAATTCGTTATGAAAATCTAACACATTTGTTTTGAAGCGCACGTTTCGAAGATCATCATATAATTGCGCGGAATTTCGTGGATTTGTAAAATGATTAATAAGCAAGTTTTTAAGGTTATCCCAACTACCTACATTATTATAAGTCTCTAATATTTGTTTAGCTTTACCGATTATTTTAGCTTTTATTGTATTAAAAATAATAATTCTACTGTTTTCATTATACCCTAATATTATTTCACTTATATCGTCTATTCTTTGTATAAATGAGAACAGCTCTCTTCTGTTCCCATCAAAAGGTTCAATATTTTGAATATATTTCAAAGGATCGATTGACAAATCACCTGGTTGCGTCATCCTGTCCGGTTTTTTTTTCTGCTTTTCCTTTTTTTTTCACTGTTCAGATTATGGTTCTGGAGGACCTTTATTAATAAAAGTTTATTTTTATTTTAAATTTTAATTTCCTACATTAACTTTTTTTTTATTAAGACCAGACTTTTATTCTTGGTCTGTTACGGTTAAAAGTTAATACACCGTTTTGGCTAAAAGCACTTAAAAAGACGTGTGACTGCCTTTGGTTGTGTTTAAATATGCACTTCTTTATTTAACACTGTTTCGGATTTTGGTTCCGAGTGACCTTTTTATTGTTCTTAAACTTTGGTTAAACCCACCAAATAGGGTTTTTTTAAAAACATCCTGAAGATGTTTCCAAAGTTATTAACTAATTCCGATCCCTCTGCAGTCTCACAGATGGTTTTAAAGGAAGGTTAAGACCTTAATTTTTCTTCCTTCGGAATTATTATTTTTCTTACAATTTCCGTTGCACTGGAAATTGCGTTTTTAGTTCTTTTTAAATTACTTGCACGTAATTAAAAAAAAATAAAAAAAAAAATTACTTGATACGTAATTAACTTATCACTTGCACGTAATAACTTATTTTTCTTTGCCGTGTATGCACGAGTTTTCCGACTGCGCCAGTTAAGTATACTATTCTTATTTAAATAATACACGATTTAATTTCTTATATATGGTTAGATTTATTTCGATTTATTTTAAGAATTTTAACCTCGAGGGGTTTCACACATTTGTTGTCGAGTACCGGAATCAAAAAGAACATTCATCTCTCTGAAGTTCGGGTTTTTATATAAATGTTCTTGTTGATTTTCTGATATTAAATCAATTGGTTTGATTTACATTTGGTTTGCGATAAACCTCGCCAAATACTGATGTTTTGATACTCATATTTTGAGATGGTTCAATATTTGATTCAAATATTGAATCTTTGGACTTTGCATCTTTCGATCCCATATCTGCTGCAGATGTGTACGTAACTCTAGTTTTGGGCGATTATAACGCAAGCCCATGGAAGTGAAAAGATATTCGATATCGACCAGACCTGGGGGATACGGCAGAATTCGTGAAAAAGTATACAACCCACCCTCTTAGAGGTCGAATTTAAAAAAAATCCTTAAGGTTTTTTTTTAGGTATTTATATGAAGAAGCCGTAGAACAAAATGAATTCAATATTTGGAAAGACCCACAATATATGACGAAAATCGTGAAAATATATGCATTTAATTTTCACTGATAATTTTTTTCGCCCCCCTTCCGAACGCCAATGGATGTTTGAAATTTTTTTTTATCTAAAAAACTTTTCTAGTTAATTTAGATATACATACTGAGTTTTAACTTTGTAGCATAAGCCGTTCTATTGATAGGAAAAACACCCCCCATCCCCGTACCATACTACCCCTATAAAACCCCTATTATATTTTTCCAATATGCTACTACTATGGTTCTATTTAAATACCAAGTTTCAGCTTTATATCAATATGGGTTCTCGGGATATAAAAACCGGAACCTTTTCCTTTTCACCCTCCCCGACCCTCACCCAAAAAATGTTTTATCCTGGTAGGGGTCTATTAGGTCTACTATTACGTCTGAAAAAAAAGGAGAAGTTTTTTTAGAAATTATTGGATACTTAGAGTATACCTTGTTAACGATCCCGGGCGAAGTCCGACGGTCGCTCTTTATCCGGAACCTGGGTAAAGTATGCAGAAATAGAATATTAAAACTTGAAACTAAATTGCATAACGTTGAGACTTACCGCAAATTATTAGGTGTTAGCTCCCCAAGTGAGGCTCGTGTCACCTTCCCCTTCGGCACGGAAAACCTAAAATAACGCACAGAAATTGTTATTAGCACGTTGAAAATTACGAAAACAACCTGAAATCGGAGGGCAGAGTCAACTTTAGTTTAGTTAAAGTATGTGTTAACGTAACATTATAGATATTTTTTTTTAGGAAATATTATATAGGAAAAAAAAAAATATGAATTAAGGTAGGATAAGGTTTAGGATTAAGGAGTCAACGAGGATTACGTCTGACACAACAACAACATACCTCATACAAAATTCAAGTTTGTGAAGTGCCGGAAACAGTAAATATCGCGGACTAAACGTTGATCGGTACCGTCAAGACAAAATCGAAGAAAACCGAAGCAAACAAAAACAGAAACACTGCGGACACTTGAATTCGCGACGTTAACTGACAGTTCCCGCGTAAAAACAATAACATTGCGCGCCGCCATGATGGGTAGAAAACACTATCAAATTCGGAACTCGATTAATGTTGTGGCCCAATTTGACGAATTCGCAACTGGTGCAAATTTGGGGAAATTTCGAAAACTCTAAAAGGGGTTTTTGACCGAGACCTGAGGTCAAAGGCTTTAACCGAATGAGGGTGGCCGTTATGAGTTTTCGTTTTAGGCAAAGAAGTGAAATCAGGGCTTTTATTGTTTGGTTTTGGAACGGGACGGTAAAGAGTGAGCTAGAAAAAGTAGAAAATCAAAAAGTACGGAATCGGAAAACAAAAGATTAAGAAGTTAAAGTGAGAGAAATCGAACTAATTTGGCGAGTATTTATACGGGTAAAAATACGCAAAGAGTGAGCTATCTTTTTATCTATTTCATCTACATAATCTAATAACTTCTTACACTAAAATTAAAGAATTCATATATCCACCAGTATAGCTCTTTTTCAAAAGTTTCTGTGTAAATTTTGTGTAACGTCCACCGGTTTCAGTTCCGCGAGAGAGATTTCCGTAAAAAACTATAATCTACCCAGTTTCACAGCTGGCTAGGTAGATAGAACGACGACGAAAATTTTAGTTGTGTGGTGCCTACCCCGTCTCGACGGGTTAGTCGGCTCGTCACCGTTCGCCCCTTAACGGAAGGGGGTCGGAGTAGAATATTACGTAAAACACTGTTCTTGAGATACTCTCAAAAAAATTATATCTAGGTATGCTAAGTTTTTTATACAATTGTCGCTATTTACATAATAAAAATCGGGATAGTGGCTTTTTTTAGCAATGTTAGCTATATTTTAAAGCAACAGGATCTTGTTGATCGAGCTTTGTTTTCTTTAATGATATGCCATTGAAATAGCTGAAAGACACATCTGAAAATCATGCTACTATCTGCGTTTAGTATTGTTTGTATCTGATGAAGAGAGAAAATTTAACATAAAGAATAATACTAAATAACAATTTTTATAATGCATTCTTCTCTATTTACAACAGTATAAAATTACTATAGATATGGCTTTAGCAAGAAATATAAATTTGAATCACAGCCACGATAAAAAGTTATTACGGCTCCTGTAATGTAGTATACATATTTTAGAATAACTTTTATTACCACTGGCTATCCTTATGTGTTAGAATTCGATGAAACTTTGTTAACTACCGATAGTACCGTATTAGCTACAAATATAAATATAGCGGAGTTTATATTATACATTGCATCATATGGTATGTTATGTAGTTCACAAATAGATGCTATAATGTATATGATGGAATTGATAATTGAGCAGTAGGTATATTACATTGCAGTATTTATGTCCATCAAGTTAGCCCCGCCATTTACGAAAAAATATGATTTGGCAATTGTGCTGAGTTGTGCTCAATTTGTGCTGTTTGTGCCGTAAAAAGAAATTAATTTTACTTCAGTCAATAAAAAGTTACGGCCATGTACTAAAAATTATGTTAAGTTAGCCCCGCCATTTTCGAAAAAATATAATTTGGCAATTGTGCTGAGTTGTGCTCAATTTGTGCCGGTTGTGCCGTAAAAAGAAATTATTTTTACTTCAGTCAATAAAAAATTACGGCCACGTATTACACTAAAAATTATGTTAAATTAGAACCGCCATTTTCGAACAAATATAATTGAGAAGTTCTGCTCAAATTGTGCTGTATAGTTCCGCTTATTCAAAATTAATTTGAATTGTATAACTGATTAACTAAAAGTTAGCCCCCCCCCACTTTATTATTATATGCATATCTATGTGCTATGAAAAATAGTATTTCAGTTTTTAATTGTGCTACATTATGCTGTAAAAATAAATAATTTTACTTTCGTTGATAATTAACTACGACCAAAGTTATATTTTTGTAAAAACAACGATCTATCGCATTTCTTACAACAAAGTCGAAGAGTATATTAAACACGATCATTCCTTCTATAAATGGTCCATACGAGCGAAAGTTAATGTCTCCCGAAACACTGACCTTTTATTGTTGATTTACCATTAGATACACACTGATCTTGTTGATTCACGGAATATGACTACAAAGCGATTAGCTAGAATCGAACGAAAATTGTCCAAAATCCTCGAAATGAAAAATCAATATCAAACGAATATTTGCAACTGGGGCGTCTTATGTTAAGCCACCGATAATGAAGTAAAAAATGCAGGGTATGCAGCCTCACTACGAAAGTACGCGTCATTTTTGACGGCGCCGCAAAATATACCACCGTTGTCTCCTTAAATCAGACGACATTGATGATCGGTCCCACAATTCAATCCGAATTAATTTTATATTATCTCGATTTATCCACGCAGTTGTTATCTCCGGAGATATCTAAAAAATATATCGACAGTTCCTCGTCCGTCCAGAGAATAAAAAAATCTGCCAACAGTCTGGGCGCAACTTTATTATTTTCTGGCAGAAGTCCGGAACGCGTTTAATTCTGAGACGCGGTGTAGGTTACTATGTGACTGAAAACCTAAAAAAGGTTCGGGAAGCGGTTAGAAAGGGGTCGCGCTAGAAAACTTAAACGCCGCTGTCACATATAACAGATGAATTACATAATTGGGTTATACTCCGGGAAGAAGTCTAAGTAATAGTATAATATCAGTTAATACGCGATTAGGAGGTTTTTCGTGACTAGGTTTTTGGTCATTACATGAAATCGGAAATGCATTTGTAGGCGATTATATAAAAAGTCTGTGGAAGTGAAAACGAATCTGATATCTCATCAATCCTAAGAAATATATCGAAAGCCTTACGTCCGATTGGAGTTGAAGATCTAAAAATACTGAACGACGATTATGTCGGAAGCCTTAGGAAGTAAAAATGAATTGGATATCTCATTAGAACTAAGAAATATGTAGGAATTTGTTTGTGAAAGCACCCACTTTGGGGTTGAATATCAAAAAATCCTGAAATGAGTTTTTAGATATATGTAAAGAAAGTCCGAGGCCCAATCCCATGTCTTATCACTCTGAAGAGATATGACGGAATTCGTGAAAACGTGTTCAACCCGTTTATACCCAAGTTTTAGGTGCTTATTAAACAAGCCCGTGGAAGTAAAAAGTTATTCGATATCTAATCAAACCGGAGGGATATGGCTGAGTTCGCGAAAATGTATACAACCCCTTTAGACAACCCCAGAGGCCGAATTTCAAAAAAACACTTTCTAGGTATTTATATGAAGAATCCATACAATACAAATGAATTTAATATTTGAAAAGAACTAATAGATATGACGAAAATCGTAAAAATATATGCATTCCATTTTCACTGATAATTTTTTTTTGCCCCCTTCCGTACACCAATGGATATTTGAAATATTTTTTAATCTAAATTACTTTTATAGTTGACCTACATATACATACCAAGTTTCAACTTTCTAGCATAAGCCGTTCTGTAGTTAGGAAAAACACCCCCCTCCCTCGTACCATACTACTCCTATAAAAAATTATATTTTTTCAACGGGCTACTACTATAGTTCTATTTAAATACCAAGTTTCAGTTTTATATAATTATAGGTTCTCGGGATATAAAAATCGGAACCTTTTCTTCTTCACCCTTCCCCACCCTCGCGCTCTGCACCCTAACCACCAAAATTTTTTCTGCTAGAGGTCTATTGGGCCTACTTCTGGTAAAAATTCTAAGCATCTACCATACACTGTTCTTGAGATATGAGACGTGATTTTTTAGAAAAATTCTTATCCCCTCCACTTCCATATTCCACCGCCTTCTTCAAAAATTTTTCTTTCAGCAAACTTTATTTGTCAACCTTAATACAGAAACCGAATTTTATTTGTCTAGTGTAATTGGTTTGTGAGATATCGTAATCTGAAGTTTTTCACCCCCCACCTCCGCACGTCCCTGCGCTCTCTCAAAAATTTATTTCCGACCTATTCTCCTAGTATACCCACAGATGTTCATCAAGTTTTAATTTCATGACATTAACCGTTTAGGAGATATGGATTTTAGAATGTCTCGATCTCGGCTTTCGAGCGTTTCGGACGCATTATTATTCCCCCCACTCCCACACCCCTTCACCCATATCACCATTTTTTTGCAAATGGGTCCACTATCGATGCTCTATATAAATTCCAAGTTTCAGCCTCCTAGCCTAAGCGGTTACTGAGATCTAGAAACCAAGATTTTTCGTCTGAAACGCTTCCCCCACCTCCCCCCTCACACCCCCACCACTCTAAAGGTGGGCATTTGAAGGAGTCTGCGTAGTCTACCAACAAAAAAAAAACAACTTAATAGCTCAACGTGTTTGAGAGCTATAAGCTTTTAAACGTTTTGCGTACGGCGTACGGCCGGAGCCATCGTAATATACAGGCCAGACACATGAAACGGTGACGTCACACAAAGCAGTCAACCGATCAAACGAGAGAAGAAGAATTGCCGTATGGCATGATGTGTTAGTTTTCTTCTGTCCTGAGTTGTGCAAATATTGTGTTGGAAGAATATCCGTTTACTATTGTTTATTTAGTATAAACCAATTTTACTTTATTATTTTTAATAATAAAGTATTGTGATCGACTCAGGTCGAATTTTAAAAAAAGTTGCTACCATGAAATTTTGTATTTACACGTACGCCGTCCGCAAAATCGTTTGAAGGCGCGTAGCTCCCAAGCCCGTTGAGGTATTAAGTTGAAATTTTTATGGTGGGTAGATTGGGTAAACTCCTACGATTAGCATCTTTTTGGGGGGAAGGGGGGTGTAAGGAGGGATGAGGGGGGAGCGTTTTAGACGAAAAATTTTAGTTTCTAGATCTCAGGAACCGCTTATGCTAGGAGGCTGAAACTTGGAACTAATGTAGCACTATCATAGTGGACTCATTTCCAAAAAAATGGTAGATAAGGGTTGAGGGGTGTGGAAGTGGGGGGAAAACAATGGGTCCAAAACGCTTGAAAGCCGGGATTGAAACATTCTAAAATCCATATCTCTTGAACGATTGATGCCAGAAGTTTGAAACTTTGTGGTTGTCCTTAGGGATAATACTTGAAGATTAGAAAAGGGCTAACATTTCTAAGGGAAGTGGGGGGACGGGGTGTGGAGGTTGGGGGTGAACAGCTTTGGATTACAATATCTTCCGAACCAATTACACCAGGAAGATACAATTTAGTTTCTGTATATGGGATCACAAGAGGAGTCTACTGAACACTGAACTTAAACTTTTTGAGGGGGGGGGGGGGGTTGAGTACGAAAGTGGGGGGAAAGCAATTTCTCAAAAAATTTAATTTTTATATCTCAGAAACCGTATCAGATATGATCTTGAAAATTTTACAGGTGTTGGGGTCGGTAGACCTCTAGCAGGGAAACAAATTTAGGGGTGGGGGTGTAGGGGGTGATGGTGAAAGGGGGTAGAAAGGGAAAAAATTCTGATTTTTGTTTCTCGAAAACCGTAATGAATAGAAAGCTAAACATTTAGGATTACATAGAGCCACTATAGAGACATCCTAGAAAATGTTTAATAGTGGTAGCAAGGTACAGGGGTGAGGGGTGGTTTTTTATATCTCAGAAACGACTTATGCTAGAAAGTTGAAACTTGGTATGTATATTTAGATGTGCTATTAGAGTAATTAAAGCAAAAATAAAGTTCAGATTTTTTTTGGCGTTCTGAGGTTGAGTAAAAAAAATGTCCGTGAATCCACATTTTCACGAATTTCGTTAAAACTTTTAGACATGTCGAGCAATCAAAGCAATTTTGCTTCTGCGGGCTATTTATATAAGCGCCTAGAAACGCTCTTAAAAATTTTTCGACATCCAACCCCTAAGGGGGTGTAAAGTGGTTGTGTATATATTCACGAATTCTGATATATTTCTTATGTATATTGGGATTTGGAATTCACTTTTACTTCTATAAGCTTTAAACATAGTCGGGGAAAAAAATGATTTAAGTATTTTTCCCAATTAAATCCCCTGGGGGTATTGTTCAAGTTTTCACTGATTCCGAAAATCTCTTAGGTTTAATGTGATCGAGTTCGCTTTTACTTCTATTGATAAAAAAAATGCGTTAATAAATAAAAAAAATCTGCCAACAGTCTGGGCGCAACTTTATTATTTTATGGGTAGAAGTCCGAAACGTGTTTAATGCTGAGCTGCGGTAACATATGAGACTAACAAGCTAAAAAATAACCAGGAGGCTATTTGGAACTTTATTTTTTAGGTTGTCAGTCTCATAATAACCTACACCGCATCTCAGCATTAAACACGTTTCGGACTTCTACCCATAAAATAATAACGTTGCGACCAGACTGTTGGCAGATTTTTTATGAAGGGTCCCATTTAATACAGTGTGTATTGCATTTCAATTATTATTAAAAATTTGAAATCGGTTTTTTGTATAGTTTTACGTCCAGTAATGACAAAAATTTTTATTGACCACATCCTAAAACATACCAAAGTCTCATTTGGAACGTAAATGTAAAATATGAAAAATCACTTACATTACTTTTTCGCTTGTGCGTGATACTAAAAGTTTACCGAAAAATTAGCTATAATCGTTAATTATAACATTTTTAAGAATATCACGATAGAAAATCTCAAGAGATTTGTAGTTTTAATTGATAATAATAAGAAATTGTCCGTCCGTCGTACGAATATTTTTTGTCGTACGATGCATTCATTGTTCTTATTGTTATCAAATCCGTAGATATTTTCATTTATGATAATCTTGAAAATGTTATAATTAACAATCATAACCAATTTTTCAATCAATAACTAAGATTTCACAAAAACCTGGTAACGATACGTCGTATCGGAAGATTCGTTCGGCCGTGTGCCGGGAACTTGCACCGGTTGCAACTTTTTTTTGTAGGTTATGATAAAAAAAAACCCGCAAAAACCGATTAAATGAGCTTAAATATTAAAAAAAATTTTCTTAAGCTCTTAAGTACACACTTCATTCACTTTCACATCACTTTAATTTACCGAAAACCCACGATTTGAACACTAAAACTACAAAATATTGCCGCGAAAACCGAACCGACGTTCTAAGCCAGAACATTTGACAGAAACCTATTGACTGCTTAGTGTGACGTCATAAAAAATTTTCTCGCCAGCAGTCTGGCCTGTATATTACGACGGCTCCGGTACGGCGCTCAGACGGACTGGCAAATTTTTTTGCTTTTTTGGTGTCTATTTATTAGTCATGAAACGTGGAAAAAAAATTTTCAGGGTAGCAAATTTTTTTTTTAAAAATCGATAACAATACTTTATTATTAAAATAATAAAATAAAACCAATTCAATTTCTTATCACTTTTAAAAGATATGACGAAATTCGTGAAAACGTGTTCAACCCCTTTATACCCTCTTAGGGGCTGAAAAAGGACTAAACTTAAAAGCAAGTTTTAGGCGATTATTACTCAAGCCCATGAAAGTGAAAAGATATTCGATATCGATCAGACCTGGGAGATAAGGCAGAATTCGTGAAAAGTATACAACCTCTTAGGGGTCGAATTTTAAAAATCCTGAAAACACTTTCTAGGTATTTATATGAAGAAGCCGTAAAATAAAAATCTGCCAACAGTCTGGGCGCAACTTTATTATTTTTTGGGTAGAAGTCCGAAATGTGTTTAATACTGAGATGCGGTGTAGGTCACTATGGGACTGATATCCTAAAAAATAACGTTCCAAATAGCCTCCTGGTTAATCTTTAGGTTAAAATAACGAAATTCATGAAAATGTTAGAAAAACCCCTTTTCACGCACATTTGTTTTACTCAAGCTCTGTACATCAATAAAATTTTGAAATTTATTTTTTTTCTTTAACTACTCCTGTAGTACTTCTACTTATACATACTAAGTTTAAACTTTCTAGCATAACCCGTTTCTGAGATATGAAAAACCACCCCCACCTTCGTACCTTGCTACCCCTTTCAAAAATTTTTCTGAGATGTCTCTATAGCACCTCTATACGGTTATAAATTTTTAGCTTTCTATCCATTGCGGCTTTCGACAAATTAAAATCAGAATTTTTTCATTTTCACCCCCTCCCACCATCACTCCCTACACCCACAATCTCAAAATTTTGTTTCTCCGCTATGGGTCTACTGGTCCTAGCTCCTGTAAAAATTTCAAGATCATATCTGATACGGTTCTTGAGATATAAAAATTAAATTTTTTGAAAATGGCTGTCCCCTTCAGCGCTTCACCTCCCCCCTCAAAAATTTTACATTCAGTAGGCTCCACTGGTAATTATATATACAGAAACCAGATTTTATCTTCCTAGCACAATTGAGTCGGAAGATATTGGAATTCAAAGTTTTTTACCCCCCACCCCCATAACTCACTACTTCCCTTAAAAAGTTTAACTCTTTTCTAATCTCCTAGTATCCCTTAATACAACTACCAAATTTCGGCCATCTGACATCAATCGTTCAGGAGATATGGATTTTAGAATGTATCAATCGCAGCTTTCAACACGCTTGTGTTGGACGCATTGTTTCATCCCCCCCCCCATTCGCACACCTATCAACCACTATTGACTATTTTTTTGCAAATGGGTCCGCTATCATAGTACTTCATAAGTTCCAACTTTCAGCCTCCTAGCATAAGCGGTTCCTGAGATCTAGAAACCGAAATTTTTCATCTAAAACGCTCCCCCCTCCTCCCCCCTTATACCCACACCCCTTTAAAAGGTACTCGTAGACGTTCACCCACTCTACCTACCATAAAAATTTAAACTTAATATCTCAAGGGGTTTGTGAGTTACGCACCTTCAAATGCTTTTGCGTACGGCGGACGGCGTACGGCGTCTACGGCGAACAGACGGAAATTTTTTATTGTTTTGCTTTTTTGGTGTTTACTAGTCCTAAAACGTGTAAATACAAAATTTCAGGGTAGCAAACTTTTTTGAAATTTCATGTCGATCACAATACTTTATTATTAAAAAAACATACTGCAGTCACGTTCGGCCGCAAGCCAATCGTATAATACTCGAGATGAATACTGAACTCCGATTTATATTGTACGAGTAGTTGGGGATAAAGTAGAATTACGTATGTCCTTTATTAAGGACTGCCATTATATTGCTACTCAAAACTAAAAGACAATATTCAGTGTTTAATTTCATGTCTTGAACTGGGTAAGTCATCGAAAAAAAAATTCCTTTTTGAAGGACTTTCACATGGGAGGTGCAGGAAGGACTCACTCGATTTCTTACATATTATCCTTTTCCTTGGAACCATTTAAAAATGAACGTGTACAAAATTTCAAATTCGTAGCTTGAAGCGTTCAAAAGTTATCGAAAAATATGGTTGAACACGTGTCTTAAGGATTTTTTGTATGGAAGGTACCAGAATTAGTAAAAGGATTTTGCACTTCACGACACTAACTGCTGGCGTTAAACTCGTAGCTTCTGAACTGGACTGGAACCAACTGACGATGCAGTATCTGCAAATGAAATATAAAATAATGTACATGTTCGTATATGCTTAGTATTGGGCGATAGACTGCTGGCATTAATATTATTATGATATGAATACCAGCAGTGTATCTAAGGTATTACTAACAAAAAAAATGAGATAGGAAAAAAATTGAATTTCTATTCCGTTCCTTGATGGAATGACCCTTAAGCTTCTAATCTTCAATATGTCTCCGCTTGTCTATATAAGGAATTACAATTCCTTTTTAAAGGGATTAGGTAAATATTTTCCTCTTCAGAAGTAGACATCAATGAAAGTGAAATAATTTCTTTTTACGGCACAAACGGCACAAATTGAGCACAACTCAGCACAATTGCCAAATTATATTTTTTCAAAAATGGCGGGGCTAAGTTAACATAATTTTTAGTACATGGTCCTAACTTTTTATTGACTGAAGTAAAAATAATTTCTTTTTACGGCACAAACGGCACAAATTGAGCACAATTCAGCACAATTGCCAAATTGTATTTTTTCGAAAATGGCGGGGCTAACTTAACATAATTTTTAGTACATGGCCGTAACTTTTTATTGACTGAAGTAAAATTAATTTCTTTTTACGGCACAAACAGCACAAATTGAGCACAACTCAGCACAATTGCCAAATCATATTTTTTCGAAAATGGCGGGGCTAACTTAACATAATTTTTAGTACATGGCCGTAACTTTTTATTGACTGAAGTAAAATTAATTTCTTTTTACGGCACAAACGGCACAAATTGAGCACAACTCAGCACAATTGCCAAATTATATTTTTTCGTAAATGGCGGGGCTAACTTAACATAGTTTTTAGTACATGGCCGTAACTTTTTATTGACTGAAGTAAAAATAATTTCTTTTTACGGCACAACCGGCACAAATTGAGCACAACTCAGCACAATTGCCAAATTATATTTTTTCGAAAATGGCGGGGCTAACTTAACATAATTTTTAGTGTAATATATGGCCGTAACTTTTTATTGACTGAAGTAAAAATAATTTCTTTTTACGGCACAAACGGCACAAATTGAGCACAATTCAGCACAATTGCCAAATTATATTTTTTCGAAAATGGCGGGGCTAACTTAACATAATTTTTAGTACATGGCCGTAACTTTTTATTGACTGAAGTAAAATTAATTTCTTTTTACGGCACAAACAGCACAAATTGAGCACAACTCAGCACAATTGCCAAATTATATTTTTTCGAAAATGGCGGGGCTAACTTAACATAATTTTTAGTACATAGCCGTAACTTTTTATTGACTGAAGTAAAAATAATTTCTTTTTACGGCACAACCGGCACAAATTGAGCACAACTTAGCACAATTGCCAAATTACATTTTTTCGAAAATGGCGGGGCTAACTTGATGGACATGCAGTATTTGCTAAAAAATATTCGAGGAAAGGTTACTAAATGTAGTAAATTACATATTGTGCATTGCAGTAAATGTAAGCTATAATGCATCTGATCCGATATACATTGAAATATTTGCTAAAAATATGTTACTATTTTATAATAAATAAAACTCAAAATAATAATACTGTAAATAAAAAAAAATGTATTATTCAATTATCTTTTATAAAGAAAATACAAAAAAAATATAATTCGATAGGATACATTTAGTAAGTATTATGTGCATTAATATGCAACACTAATTTATTTTTAACAAGAATTCAAATAACAAAAAGAGTGGATTTCAGTTCTATAATAGAATATGTTCTTAAATAAGCATGTTCTAAATAAATTGCTCTTTTTTGCACTGACTTTTTTACAGCATGGCACCATCGATGACAATCATAATAGAGAGTTTTAAGTTCATTAACTAGGACATAAACTTTATCTTTACATATTTGTTCTATTAACCCAAATTGCGTATATTCATTACTGTATCCAATATCTAATACAGTTCCGACTTTTATAATAAAGTTACAGATACATATCCATTTATAAAATTGTACATTGGAATCATTAAAATTAGATGTAAACAAAGCCTTTTCAATTTTTGATAATTGCAAATCAGTTATCTTAGGTCCAAATAAATCAATAATATTTTTCATATCAAATTTTAGGAAGTCATTTTGTTGTTTTAAAACGTACCGTTCTAATATTGTTAAACAAATGTTTTTTCTGGATTTAGTTGATTTTGCTATGTCTTTGAACACTTTGTGTTTACCCTCGAATCGCATCAACCATACTTGTATAAACGGCCCAATTTGTCTCATGATCATTGGGTAATGAAGCATCAAATGATGTTTTGGCCTCAGCGGTAAATTAAATATTTCAATAAATTTTTTATGATGGTCTGTTATCAACATTTCTAGCAAAGAAATCATTTCTATAGAGACTACGTCGGACAGAATTAAATCAATAATTTGATGTAAAGTTAAAAATAATTCCCATTTAGGATCAAACTCACTCACCCAATCTCCAATCAGAAGTCCTAAATATTTACAAAATGTCATCATTTCCGATGCTGAATATCTAATTTTGTGCATTCTTAAATGTTAAAAATCTGTCTAAATGTCTAAAAATATTTCTGATGGCTTATTAAGATTTGGGGTATTTCCAAAATCAAAAAAATTACTTCTGCTATTAATATCCTTCAGTGTAAAGTATTTTTCATTTTGAATGAAACTTAATAATATTAAAGATATCTCAAAATTTAAAATGCCTTCAAGTACATCGTGCATGATATCAACGGAAAAACCGACCGCGTTAAAATCTCTTAGTTGATTGAAAATCTTAAATCATTAGCGTAATTTATTTGCGTTCTTAAAAAATTCTTATTTTTTTTTTATTAGCAATTTTAAAATTAAAATGTTTTTGAATATGTTTATGAAAAGAATTAAGCTTGGTAAAATATCTAGTTGGCTTACAATTTAAGCATTTTAAATTTTTACATTTCAATTTGTGATAGATTTTAATATGTTCAACATATTTTTTAGCACTTCCTGCTGATTTTTTACATATAAAACATTGCATTTTGTATTACTTGGTTTTGAATTACTTACGCAAATTTCAATAATTCAGCATAAGGTGATGTGACACTATTGAATTTCTGGTCAAACTTAGATTCTATATTATAAACGTACTGTTGTAAGTACATCCAAATTGGTTTTGATTCGTCAGGATAATGGCAGTTGAGGGAATGTATTATTTTAAAACACGCATCTACAGCACATAACGTATTTTCAAATAAATACAATGTTTCGTCAAGAATAACATAGGCAGCTGTTACATTTTCTGAAATAGAGGAACGAGTGATTATTTATTACCATTAATAATATATATATGTTTACCATAATCTTTTCCAACTAGAATAATTTTTGGCTGCAATGTACTTTCATTTTGTAGTTGAATCTCTTTCAGAACCTTCACCCTTTCTAAGACTAGATTAACATCCTTAAAGAAAAAGTATTGAATTTGTCAATTAGCAAAAGTACCTTAGTTAGTACCTTTTCGAGCAATAAGAAATTGTTTAATATTTCTGTTTTCGTGAGCTTTCGGCGCTTTTGGATTTTGTTTGTTTTCGAATATACAGAATTTGCCAGAAAATAGCTGAGAAGTAATAATTCTTTAAAAGTACACTTCTGCTGCAAAATATCTTTTATTTCCTGATCTTTTTTTGAAGAGGCATAAGCTATTAGTTTGTTTTCAACGATTGGCCAAACTGTATAAAATGTATGTGCATTTGCAGGAAAGGTTTTATCAAAATCTTCCAGTAATAAAATGTGCGCTCTGTCCGTTTTTAATATCGGAAAACTCTCAAAATATTCATAAATTGAATTATGCTCATCTAGAATTGAAGTTCTGAAATCTTTCGTCTCATTCCATAGTTCCAGAATTTTATCCCATGGCGAAAGATTTTTTTTTAAAAATTCAACATTTTCAAAAGTTGTTTCTTGACTGAATTCCTCGTCTAAATAAAAATTAAATCAAAAGGGTTTGCTGATTTTTATTAACATATAAATATTAAAATTAATAATTAATCAAATTTAATTAAACTAACTATCTTATTATCTTAACAAAGGTGTGGAGTTCGATCTTTTATAAAAAAAAAGTTACGATTAAGATATACTCTATATGAAAAATGTAACATGCTATTCATAAGTGATTTTTATATACACTTACTAGAAAAAGTCTGCGTTCACCTGCTGTCAATCAGTTTGTAACCTTAAAAAATCAAAAACAAACAAATATTTTCCAGATTTTGTTTCACATATTTATTAAGTATTTCTTTCGACACATGTAAGTTCATTTATTTCGCTTTTACAATTTTTGAGATAACGGCTCTTTTCAGAAAAAACATACAAAAGCGAGGCAGAAAAAGTCTTCGTTCACATGTAATAAAAATAATAAAATAGAAAATAGTAAAACATATTTAAATCAGTTAGTAACTGGTGGGGTATCCTCGGTTCTTTATTACCTCTTAGAGCTTTTTCGGCATCGAATTGACGAGCTTCGCTGTCTCTTCAGCACTTGTTTTCTCCCACTCCTCTGTGAAAACAGTTTTCAACATTTCCTTACTAGTTATTGAGTGTTGTCGAATTTTCTTCTCTAGCGAATCCCATAAGTGTTCGATGGGGTTTAGGTCTGGTGATTGTGGGGGTGTATGTAGCTATTTTGGGGCATGATAGAGTAACCAGAGCCTCACTATATCGGCTGTACGCTTCGGATCACGATAATGTTGGGAGCAAAAATCTGAACCTAAGCCAAGTTTAATGGCACTCTGCCTCAAATTATTTTTCAAAATGTTGAGATATCCAAATCTATCCATCGTCGATTCGATAAACTCCAACTTCCTAACGCCAGTACTCGCCATACACCCCCACACCATTACTCCACCACCACCATGTTTTACAGTGGGTAGGAG
This sequence comes from Beris morrisii, assembly GCA_951812415.1. Classification (NCBI taxonomy): domain Eukaryota; kingdom Metazoa; phylum Arthropoda; class Insecta; order Diptera; family Stratiomyidae; genus Beris; species Beris morrisii. The sequence goes on along the minus strand of OX638314.1, from coordinate 10,808,990 downwards.
GTTTTATTTTTGGAGTGCTGTTCCATACTAACTTGTGTCCTTTTATGCCAAAAATGCAAAATTTACTTTCATCAGAAAATATTACATCCTTCCAAAACACTATTGGCTCATTTATGTGCTGCTTGGCAAATGCAATGCGCTTTTGTCGGTTGATCGGTGTAATGTACGGTTTCTTCCGAGAGACCCGTCCGTGGTATCCTGCATTTTTGAGGATTTTTCTTGTAGTATCCGGACAAATATTTTTCTTGAATGTTTCTTTGATTTCAGTTGCAATTTGGAATGCAGTCAGCTGTGGATTTTTATACTCTAGATGAAATCATATAGAGTATTATAAGTTTAATCCAGCCCAAAAGTTTGTAACGCATAGAACCAAGCCTCGGACGAAAAAAAGTTATATATTAATTTTTTGTTTGTTTGTGGCCAAAAACCTCAAATCCGCCTGACGTCCGTCCGTCCGTCCGTCTGTCCGTGAACACGATAACTCAAGAACGCCTTCACCTAGGATCTTGAAATTTTGAATCTGGATGTTTGGTTGAATTTGTAAGGCTAAGTTCGTTAACGGGCAAAATCGTCCTACTCCTTCGGGTAGCTGCCATACAAAATGTCCTTAAAACACGTGTTCAAGAATATTGGTCGATAACTTCAGAAGGGTTTAAGCTACGTCTTTGAAATTTTGTATGTGTTATTTTTTCAATAGTTGGAGCCAAATATATGATTATGAAGAAAATCCTTTTATTCCTTCGTGTAGCTGCCATACAAATATCCTGTCAAAATGTATTCACTTAATTTACAGAACTCACAATAACTCAAGTAATCTTTTAGCTACGAATTCGGAATTTTGTACAAGTTAGTTTTGAGTGAAAAGGAAGTCGGAGTTTACTAATCAGCGAAATCCTGTAACTCCTTCTGGTAGCTGCCATACAAAATGTCCTTAAAACACGTCTTCAAGAATATTGGTCGATAACTTCAGAAGGGTTTAAGCTACGAGATTGAACTTTTGTATGTGTCATTTTTCCAATAGTTGGAGCTAAATGTATGACTATGAAGAAAATCCTATTAGTCCTTCGTGTAGCTGCCATACAAATATCCTGTCAAAATGTATTCACTTAATTTACGAAACTCACTATAACTCAAGTAATCTTTTAGCTACGAATTCGGAATTTTGTACAAGTTAGTTTTGAGGGAAAAGGAAGTTCGAGTTTACTAATCAGCGAAATCCTTTTACTCCTTCTGGTAGCTGCCATACAAAATATCCTTAAAACACGTCTTCAACAAAATTTTCCGGTAACTTATGAACGCTTCAAGCTACGAATTTGAAATTTTGTACACCTTTATTTTTGAATGGTTCCAAGGAAAAGGATAAATATGTAAGAAATCGAGTGAGACCTTCCTGCACCTCCCATGTGAAAGTCCTTCAAAAAGGACATTTTTTTTATGACTTACCCAGTTCAAGGTATGAAGTTAAACACTGAATATTGTCTTTTAGTTTTGAGTAGCAATCTAATAGCAGTCCTTAATAAAGGACATACACATGCACACACGTAATTCTACTTTATCCCCAACTACAATATAAATCGGAGTTCAGTATTCATCTAGAGTATTATACGATTGGCTTGCAGCCGATCGTGACTGCAGTATGTTTTTTTACTAGTGACACGATATGTCGTTTTTCCCTGCAGGACAACTTTGATGGACGACCGGAACGAGGTTTGGATGTGAGTTCTCCTGTCGATTTGAAATTATTTATAACCCTTTGGACTGACGAATATTGTCTTCCCACTATTCTTGCTGTTTCTCTGTAGCTGTTCCCTTCTTTCCATAATTTTATGATGATTTTTCTTTCACTTACACTAATTTCTTTCCTTTTATCTTCCATTGCCAAAAAAAAATTATTCACAACACAAACTCTGCAGGTAACTATTTAACCACTTGCCAGAATAGCTAGTAATGAATAATAAATGCAATAAAACACTAGAAGAGTGTATTTGAAACGACTTTTTCTGGGGAATCCCATAATTCATCAAGTGAACGCAGACTTTTTCTGCCTCGCTTTTGTATGTTTTTTCTGAAAAGAGGCGTTATCTCAAAAACAGTAAAAGCGAAATAAATGAACTTACATGTGTCGACTACTTAAGAAATACTTAATAAATATATGAAACCAAATCTGGAAAATATTTCTTTGTTTTTGATTTTTTAAGGTTACAAACTGATTGACAGCAGGTGAACGCAGACTTTTTCTAGCAAGTGTATGTTTACGGGGTGATTCGCTGGTTAGTTTTAAGAACATATAAAATGAACTATGTATATTTCAAAAAAGAACAGAAGCTTCCGGTTTTCTAAAGTTTTTAAAAGATTTTACTGATTAAATGTGCCATTGTCTAAACTCGAAAAACGGTATGCATTTACGGACACTTAAATAGAAAAATTTGATCCACATTGCTTCTAACTATTAAAACTTTTTTGCCGATACTGTATATTAATTCATCACAATATCTTAAAAATACTTCATTTTACACCTCAACAAAAACTAAACATCGGTGCTCACAAAAAGCAATTTACTGCAATTACCTATATTATATTCACGAACTTGAAAGTACAAGATTAATTTTCATAATGCAAAAATTAAATACAAACTATTATTTATAGAAGAAAAAACTAATTTATTGCAATTCACATAGCAATAGTTGCTATACAAATTCCGTACTTTTGCAAAACACAATAAAACAATTGAATTTATACTTGCCTCGAAAAATTTCTATCAAAGATGATAGACCCCAGCGGTTTAATATATCACTCACAAAATTCATATTATTATCAACTTTATCAATTAATTTTTAAAATTCAAAATCATACCGAATCACCGAGAAGCCGAGAAGCCGAGCCATGCGGTGCATTTGTTTCTTAAGGAGCACAAACACATAGATAAGTTTTAATCGCATTTACACGACAAAAGATGTGTGCTTTTTTGCAAATGCCGCTACATATGTCGATTATGCTTTTTGCTATTGCATTTGTCACCGTTCTAGAGACACATTGCTGGACACTGATCACTTTTTGGACATGGCCCATATCATACACAACCATTATGTACAGCAATGTTGCCGCTGCGGAAAAACAATTAAGGCAATATACCTCTAGAACTGCTACAAATACAATAGCAAACAGCATAATCGGCATAGCGGTATTTACAAAAAATACTATTGCGATTTTTATTATGTAAAAAGCGACTATTGTATAAAAAATGTAGCATACCTAGATATAATTTTTTTGGGTAAAGATATAAACTTTAGTATTAGTTGATATGGTTCATGGCATAGTAATTTTGCAAATGCTATTAAAATGCATTGCCAATATAGTTAAATTAAAAAGCTGTAAATGTTTTATTTATGATTTAATAGTTTTTGACTCAATTTCCCATTTCATATAGCACGTAATCAGTCGTTTGTACTACACCCGGTTATAAAATGTAGCATATATAGATAGAAAGCGCCAGCTATTTTTTATTACTAAAAAACGTAGCACTAGTTTTTTGAGTGTATGAGACGTGATTTTTTAGAAAAATTCTTATCCCCTCCACTTTCATGCTACACCGCCCCTTTAAAAATTTTTACTTTCATCAAACTTCATTTATCAACCTTTATACAGAAACCGAATTTTATTTCTCTAGTGCAATTGGTTCGTGAGATATCCTAATCTAAAGTTTTTCAACCCCCACCCCCGTACGACACTGCCCTCTCTCAAAAATGTATTTCCGATCTATTCTCCTAGTATACCTACAGATGATTATTAAGTTTTAATTTCGTAACATTAACCGTTTAGGAGATATGGATTTTAGAATGTCTCTATCTCTCCTTTTTTGCGTTTTGGACGCATTATTTTTCCCCCCACTCCCACACCCCTTCATCCATATCAACAATATTTTTGCAAATGGTTTCACTATTAAAGCTCTATATAAATTCCAAGTTTCAGCTTCCTAACATAAGCGGTTGCTGAGATCTAGAAACCAAAATTGTTCGTCTAAAACGCTTCCCCCACCTCTCCCCTCATTCTCACACGCCCCGAAAAATGGTCACTTGAAGGGGCGTACCCAATCTATTAAGGAAAAAAATTTCAATTCAATAGCTTATAGGGTTTAGGAGTTATAAGCCCTCAAACGTTTTGCGTACGGCGGACGGCGCACAGACGGACTGAAAATTTTTTTTGCTTTTTTGGTGCTTATTAGTCATGAAACGTATAAAAAAAATTTTCAGGGTAGCAAATTTTTTTTTTTGAAAATCGATAACAATACTTTATTATTAAAATAATAAAGTAAAAGCATCATTCCATCTAGAATCAGCAAAAGTGTGATGTTACCATCGCCGATTCTTTTGAAAATTTATGTACTCAAAGAATTAGTGGAAAAAAAAATATGATTACAATTTTTTTGTTTTTATCTAAATTTTTTTGTTAGTTATAGTACGAGTATGTTAAAGATTTCGCAAAAAAGGTGTCCGAGTCCTCTTTGAAAATTCATATCTCTGGTAATTTTTATCCTGGAATAATAGTAAGAATTATTTTAAAGATTGTTGTTTAAAAATTGTCGCAATATAAAAAAAATACAAATAAAAATTTTCCTTGAAATTTTTTTTCAAGGATAACGATTTTGTCCTTTATCCTTGAATATCTCAAAATCAGGTTTAGAATATTGTCGATTTTTAGTTTAGTCAAAATCATTTTTTTTTATGTTTTATTTTCTCACATTTTGTAGGTTACTCTGTTTTACAAAACATACCAAAAAATTAACTTGGGTTCGGGGTCAAAAAAATCTAAGAACATCAGTGCTTCTAAATTATGTTATTTTTCTATAACATAATTGAGAAGCACTGGAAAAAAAACTCAAGGATAATTTTTATTCGTATTTTTTTATATTGCGACAACCTCCCCCTTTAAAATAAGTTCTATTTTATTATTCTAGGATAAAAATTACTCGAGATATGAATTTTCAAAGAGGACTCGGATACCATTTTTGCGAAACCTTTAACATACTATAACTAACAAAAAAAAACTAGATAGAAACAAAAAAATTGTAATTATATTTTTTTTTCACTAGTTCTTCAAGTACAAAAATTTTCAAAAGTCGCAGCTGAAAGTATTAATATGAAAAATATCCCAAAGTCGTAGTTGTCATACAAAAATTCTGTAAAAATATCCTAACTTAATTTATGGAACTCACAATAACTCAATAAATTGTTCAACCATCCATCGAGTAGCCACTATACAATAGTTTCTACCTGTAAATAAAAGGTCATGCAATAATTGTATCTGCACTCCTCAATATTTTGCTATATTCCCAACTAAAACATAAATCGGAGTTCAGTATTTCATCTAGAGGTATCATGCGATTGGCTTGCAGCCGATCGTAAGTGCGTTCGTTATGTTCTTTTACTTTATTATTTCAATAAAACAGTCACACAAACAGTGTTATCGATTTTTAAAAAAAAAAATTTTGCTACCCTCAAAATTTTTTTTTCACGTTTCATGACGAGTAGACACGAAAAAAGTAAAAAAAAATTTCAGTCCGTCTGTCCGCCGTACGCCGTACGTCTACCGGTGTACGCAAAATTGTTTGAAGGCTCGTAGCTCCCAAACCCTTTAATGTATTAAATTGAAATTTTTTTTATGGATAGACTGGGTAGGCCCCTTGGAGTGGCCAAATTTTTGTGGGGAGGGGGTGTGAGGGGGGAGGAGGAGGAAGTGTTTTAGACGGAAAATTTTGGTTTCTAGTTCTCAGCAACCGCTTATGCTAGGAGGCTGAAATTTGGAATTTATATAGAGCTTTAGTAGTGGACCCATTTGCCGATATAGGTGAAGGGGTTTGGGAGTGGGGGGAAAAATAATGCGTCCGAAACGCAAAAAAGGTGAGATCGACACTTTCTAAAATCCATATCTCCTAAACGGTTAATGTCACAAAATTGAAACTTAATGAATATCTGTAGGTATACTAAGAGAATAGATCGAAAACAAAAATTTGAGTGGGGGCAGTGGCGTACGGGGGTGGGGGGTGAACAACTTTAGATTACGATATCTCACGAACCAATTACACTAGACAAATAAAATTCGGTTTCTGTATAAAGGTTGACAAAAGAAGTTTGCTGAAAGCAAAATTTTTTAAGGGAGCGGTGGAGCATGAAAGTGGAGGGGATAAGAATTTTTCTAAAAAATCACGTCTCATATCTCAAGAACAGTGTAAGATAGATGCTTAAAATTTTTACCAGAAGTGGGCCTAATAGACATCTAACAGAAAACAAAATTTCGGAAGTGTGGGTGTAGAGGGTGAGGGTGGGGGAGGGTGAAAAGGAAAAAGTTCCGATTTTAATATCTCGACAACCTATAATGATATAATGCTGAAACTTGGTATTTAGATAGAGCTATATTAGTAGCATCTTGAAAAAATAATTTTTTATAGGGGTAGTATGGTACGGGGGTGGGGGGTGTTTTTCCTATCTATACAACGGCTTATGCTACAAAGTTGAAACTCGGTACGTTTCTGTAAATCAACTAGAAAACTAATTTAGATGAAAAAAAATTTCAAATATTCATTGGCGTTCGGAGGTGGGGCAAAAAAAAATGATCAGTGAAAATGAAATGCATATATTTTCACGATTTTCGTCATATCTATTAGGTCTTCCCCAATATTGAATTCATTTTTATTCTACGGCTTCTTCATATAAATACCTAGAAAGTGTTTTCAGGATTTTTTGAAGTTCAACCCCTAAAAGGGTACAAAGGGGGTTGTAAACTTTTTCACGAATTCTATTATATCCCCACTTCTTATCAGATATCGAATATCTTTTCACTTTCACGTGCTTGCGTAATAATCGCCTAAAACTTGATTTTAAGTTTTTTCTTTTTTCAGCCCCTAAGGGGGTATAAACGGGTTGAACACGTTTTCACGAGTTCCGTCATTTATTTTAGAAGTGATAAGAAATTGAATTGGTTCCTACTTTCTCGTGCTGTCTTCATATTTATTTATTAACTTCTTTCAGGATTTTTGGATATTCAACCCCCAAGTGGGTGTAAGGAGGTTGCATATCTGGTGATATATCGAATTCATTTTTACTTCCTAAGGTTTCCTATATATAAAAGCAAAAAAGTCAATTTCAGTATTTTTGATATTCAATCCTAATGGGTGTAAGGGGACTGTATGCTTTTCAAAGTTTCGACATATTTCTTAGGTTCGATGAGATATTAGATCGCTTTTCATTTCCACAGACTTTTTATATAATCGCCTACAAACCCATTTCTCAATTTTTCGATATTCAACCCCCAAGGGCTTGTATATGTTTTCACAATTTTTGCCATTCCTTAGTTCTGATGAGATATTAAATTGATTATTACGGCCAACCAATTCACGATTTTTCGAATTTCCAGAACCAAGGAGGTGTGAAGGGTTTGCTTACATTTTCACAAATTTTTCAAAATCCGTCTTGTCTCATGAGATATCAAGTTGCTTTTTATGAAATCGTCTAAAAACCTATTTCACAATTTTTTCGAAATTCAAACCCCAAGTGGAAGCAATGGGTTTGTATCATATCTCTTAAGTCTGATAAGGCAAACAATTTGTTTTTACTTCTATGGGCTTTTAGTGTACATAATATACTGAAATTCGAATAGTCTACACGGACTTTTTCAATGTTTAATCGGCTAAAAATCTCTATTTTAAATATTTTTATATTAAGAACAAAAATAATTTTAAAAGAAATCTAATAATCTCGAAGCAACTCATGATACACTCCGACTTTGACCGCTCCCGAACTTTGACCCGAAAAATAATAAAGTTTCGCCCATACCATTGGCAGATTTTTTTTATTATTTCTCAATTTGAAGATGTGATGTGAGAACTTTCGTCAGCTAAACTTTAAAAAGTCTTACATTCTTAAATTTTTAACACGCGCATTGTCAACCCAGTTAGGTAGTTCAATTCAGTAGAATGCAGTTTTCTGCTTTCAATACTAACATTTTAACGAACGGCATTTTACGGTTGCCGCAGTTTAGTTTTAGTTTAGTGTTCGAAACGAGTACATATCGTATTGCTGTGAAATAAACATTCTTAACTTCCACCTCAACCAAGTTGTTTTGTGATATTATTATTTAAAAAGTGTTCCTCTAATCTTGTTTGTCCTTAGAAAATATGGTAAGCGCTAAGTTAAATAAAATTATTTACCATTCATGTGTGAGGCGTATAGAAGAATTCTGAAGTAAAATCTCTGTTCATTTTGAAGCGAATAAGTCCTCTATACTTAAAATTTTACTTTACAGAATGCTGTTTATAACATTAAAAGAAGATAATAATGAACAGTTTTTAATCAGTGAAACAAAAATTGGTATTACAAGAAACTTCAGAGTGTTCTTAATAAAAATTTTCTTAAAACGCACGTAAAAACAAAAAAATAATTACTACTATAAAAATTAAACCATAGAATTATAAAATGGGAACATGACATAGTGGACATGGACATGAAAATTGGAATGGATTTTTTTAATAATCAGATCCGATGTTTGTTTGATAATTTTGCGCAAAAAGTTTTTCGCTCAAGAGGTAGCAATTATAAGTCACCAAATAATTTAATTGAAAAAGAAGATATTTAATTACAGTACGCGAATCAATGAGGTACCTACAGAAAACAATTCATAGTTTGAAAGAATAATTATTCTCTAAATCATATATAGGATTTGATTCTTTGAATATTAGTGATTCTATGATATTATTCATTAATGGTCATTTTATCTGATTTTCTTAAATTCATTGTGTCCGATGATAATGATTAAAACACATATTTATATTAAGTTTGATAATGGCATATTTATTTCATTGCACTCGTCATACCTACATAATATATATTTAAATTAATAAGTTTAATATTTACATAAACGGTAGACTCAATCTTATACCTAAAGTACCATCGAATGGCTTAATAATATTCATAGGTGGATGTTTTATTTCTATATTATGAAAAATATCGAATTTGTTTGAAAAACTGTAATCTTTGTCTAAAATATAACTTTGTAAGTGATCATCAAAACGGTTTACATTAGTATGATTTTAATACTCTAAAAACTAATTTCATGTGAGTTACTTATAAAAGCTAGAACATTTCCGCCATTAAATTGTGTGCCACTAATTTCTACAGTCTTTAGAACCCAAACATGCTTTAAGCAAAACATATTTTCAGATTTCAATATAAGTTAGGATATATTTAATTTATAGTGAAATCTACTTTCGCCTCTATTTGTAAAACTATATTCTTTGGAAAATCATTTTTTAAATTAAAGTAATAGTTCGTTGCTTGTTGATAATTTAATTTAATGCCTAAGCTCAGTAATATATTATTTCTTGAACATCACAAATTAGCATATAGCTTTAAAAGCTTGTGCTTCGCTTCAAAACACATTGCCCACAATCTTGATTGGACCTATTTATACATTACACAGTAAATTTTTTTTAACTGGATTTCACTAAAACTTAACTAGAGTAGAACTCCTAACCTTTCTAGTTAAGAATCTAGTTAAATTTGTTCAACTGAAAATCCAGTACATTCTTTTCACTGAATTTTCAGTTGATTATACTGATTTCTCGTACTCGTAACTAGATCGCTCTGGTTTTAAATTGTATTGAATTTCTAGTTAATTTAACTGTATTATTCACTGAAAATTCAGTATATTTACTGGAATTTTGTTGAATACCAAACATTATTAATCTGAAAATGATTAAAGGTTGAAGTTGTCGTGATCCAATAAAAATGAATCTTATCAAAAAAATTAAATTTATTCTCTCTCAAATCAAAAGTTTACAAAAAGTATTATAATAAAAAAACATTATTCTTTCATTAAAAAATCACTGAAAAATATTTCTTAACTTCCTACAATATTTTTTTATTGAATAAAGTAACCACTCCAAGTGGATTCACGTTCTTAATTTTGTAAATATAGCAGTCAAAAAAATTATAAAATTTTGCCAACGTTTTGTTGTATTCGATATTGAACATATAATGTGCCTTATATAGCACATCAAAAGCTTCAAGCACATTATCGCCGATATCAAGGAACTGGTAAGGCTGTTGCTCCTTAATGTTGAAAATGGCGTTCTCGATATCATCTTCAAGCTAGCAAATAAAAAATAATTTTAATGAAATGTGATTGATAATATTTTGGATTAGCTATTACATCGATCCATCGCAGCAGAGGAGCTAATAAATTTTTCTGGTTTGTTTTCTCCCAATTTTATACATCTGAAGATATTTGGCCACAGCTTCGCTTTAATTGCCTGTTGGGCAATTGACTTAAGATATACGAAAAAATCCTTATCGTATCTGAAAATATATAATAAATCGAAACTATAAAACGCAAAATAGGTATAATTAAATTATATATATAAAAAATATTTTGCTCAAGAAAAGTTCAAACTTTATAAAAATATAATACGAAGCACTTACCATTTGGAATACAGCTTTTCAAATTTTCATTTAGAGCAAGAATTTTTTGGGAATGCCTATTTAATTGGTTAATGTCACCTCCGTTGACTTGCAGTCTTTCGTAATCAGCTTTAATCTGATAAAAAGTAAGTTTTGAGAAATTTTCGTGAATTGTTAATTGAAAAATATGCAATGAACAAAATATGGATATGCAATTTCAGTACAATTTTTTTTTGTCATTGCATTTTTTTTCTTGGATGGTGTCAATTTCAACCTTGCATTTTCCAGGCGATATTCTATTTTCCCTGCAGCCTTCTCACCTGTTCTCGACCCTTTTGAATGAAACCACAAAGCCTAAAAGTGGGACTATTAATATTAAATGTGACTACATATATTTGAAAAATATTTATCACATGAGGTGGAATATTGCTATTTTCGTATTGGCCGAGTTGCTTGAAGTTTTGAACTATGGCCTTAGCCAAGTTTTCTTTATCTATTGTCCTTGGGTAAATGCAAAATTGTGTCAAAGTAAAATTTTAATTTAAAAAAATAATTATCAACTCTTACTATCCACATATTTCAATCAAATCTTCGACCATTATGCGATTGAATGAATTTATTTCTTTCCCATCCAAATCATCGTTATTCAAAAGTTTGCGAACTAGTTCTGGACCTTCTTGTCTTGAGTTCAATACGTCAATTAAATTTCGATTCTGTAAATTGCAATAAGGTATTTGTACTTATTAATGAGTTAAATGAAAAATAATAAGACATGAAAATACCTGGTTATAATGTAATTGAGAATTTGATGTAAACTCCAAAAAACTAGAAGTTCCTTGTGATGATACTGACGACATTCTAGATGCAGTGGAATCCAATTCGGTAATAAATTCGCCGAGAACCGTGTGTTTTGATGAGTTCTTATTTTTTTTAAAGGTTCAATAAGGCGCACAATTTTTTTCGTGGGCCGAGCTTTATATTAAGCAGAACTAAATTATTTTCCGTTATATCACTTGCAGCGGTCTCGTCGGTTTCTTCAGCTATTGTGTATTTAAATAAAATTTTTACAATTTAATTAAATAGTTCCTTTGCACAAATGCACGCGTTTAGACACACTCTACGTCAGAAATTAGAGTAGCTCATGGAACCAGCACGGAGGTTATAAAAGAACGAAAAAGGACCTACAAATTGTATGTCCTTCAATCAACGACGATATACAATCGATAGTAGCTTCATTTGAGATGCAATAATTGAGTTTATAAGTGTTAAAAAGTTGGTTAATAAGGTTTTTAATTATTAATAAGTAATAAGAATTTTTAGTTGAAATTTGTAGACCCTTTTTTACATTATTGATGTAAAAATATATGTCAACATATATGTAAATATACTGACCACAAGATCTTAATTATTTTTAGTTATTATGTGTAATAACTCAGTAAAAAATAAATTGTAATTTAGAAGGAACATTACAAAAAAGTCTTTTTAATCTAATTCAATCTAATTGACTATAATCACAAAACAATTAACCATTAAAAAAAAAGTTCATTTTGAAAATACTTAATATCGGTATTTGGTAGAAATATATTGCTTGCTCTCAAAGCGGAAACATGACATTAAGCTTAAAGGACCTTTTTTTCTAATACATTCCGCATAACGCATTGTATAATGGTGCTTGTTAATCATTTTACTTTATTATGTGATTGACCTGAAATTTCAAAAAAGTTTGCTACCCTGAAATTTTGTATTTACACGTTTTAGAACTAGTAAGCCCCAAAAAAGCAAAAAAAAAAAATGTCCGTCTGTCCGCCGTAGACACGGCGTACGCCGTGCGCCGTCCGATGTACGCCGTACGCAAAATCGTTTGAAGCCGCGTAGCTCCCAAACCCGTTGAGATATTAAATTTAAATTTTTATGGTGGGTAGATTGGGTAAACCCCTACGACTGGTATATTTTCGAGGGGTGGGGGTATAAGGGGAGAGGAGAGGGGAGCGTTTTAGACGAAAAATTTTGGTTTCTAGATCTCAGGAACCACTTATGCTAGGAGGCTAAAACGTAAAACTTATGTAGTACTATGATAATGGACTCAATTGCAAAAAAAATTGTCGATATTGGTTAAGGGGTGTGGAAGTGGGGGGAAAACAATGAGTCTTTAACGCATGAAAGACGGGATTGAAACATTCTAAAATCGATATCTCCTGCACGATTAATGTCAGAAGATTGAAACTTTGTTGTTGTCCTTAGGGAGACTTCAAGATTAGACAAGGGCTAAAATTTTTAAGAGGGGTGGTGGGGTGTGGGGGTGGGTGGTGAAAAACTTTGGAATTCAATATCTTCCGAACAAATTATACCAGGAATATAAAATTTAGTTTCTGTATATGGGATCACAAGAGGAGTCTACCGAAACTAATTTTTTTGAGGGGGGAGGTGGAGCACGAAAGTGGGGGGACAGCAATTTTTCAAAAAATGTAAATTTTATATCTCAGAAACTGTATCAGATATGATCTTGGAAATTTTACAGGAGTTGGGGTCGGTAAACTTCTAGTAGGGAAAAAAATTTTGGTGGTGTGGGTGTTGGGGGTTATGGTGAAAGGGGGTAGAAAGGGAAGCATTCTGATTTTTATTTCTCGAAAACCATAATGAATAGAAAGCTAAAAATTTAGGATTATATAGAGCCACTATGGAGACATCCTAGAAAAATAAAATTTTTGATACGGATATCAAGGTACGGGGGAGAGGGGTGGTTTTTTATATCTCTGAAACGGCTTATGCTAGAAAGTTGAAATTTATTACGTATATGTAGATGTGCTATTAGAGTAATTGAAGCAAAAAAAAGTTCAGATTTTTATTGGCGTTCAGAGGTTGAGTGAAAAAAATGTCCGTGAATCCACATTTTCACAAATTTCGTTAAAACTTTTAGACATGTCGAGCTATCAAAGCAATTATACTTCTGCGGGCTATTTATAGAAGCGCCTAGTAACGTTCTTCAAATTTTTTCGATTTCCAACCCCTAAGGAGGTGTAAAGTGGTTGTGTACATATTCACGAATTCTGATATATTTCTAAGGTATATTGAGATTTGGAATTCACTTTTACTTCTATAAGCTTTAAACGTAGTCGGGGAAAAACCGATTTAAGTATTTTTCTCAATTAAGCTTCCTGGGGGTATTGTTCAAGATTTCACTGATTCCGAAAATCTCTTAGATTTAATGTGATCGAATTCGCTTTTACTACTATGAATTATTCTATTGAAAAAAAAAATACGTAAGTAAATAAAAAAATCTGCCAACAGTCTGGGCGCAACTTTATTATTTTATGGGTAGAAATGCGAAAGGTGTTTAATGATGAGATACGGTGTTGGGTACTATGCGACTGACAACCTAAAAAATAGCCAGGAGGCTATTTGGAACGTTATTGAGAGCAAGCATAGTCCCCTTTGCTTGCTCTCAAAGCGGAAACATGACATTAAACTTAAAGGACCTTTTTTTGTAATACATTCCGCATAATGCATTATATAATGGTGCTTGTTAATCATTTTTGTATTTGGAAAAATACGTTCAAACAGACTATGACGTAATTGAATAATACTATCTTATTCACTTATCATGAACTCGTTCACAGTTTCAGTAAAAACTATTTCCAAAATTTTTACTAAATAATTTATTAGCATAATGTGATTGCTTTCTTCTTTTGGAATAAACTGATGAAGAATAAATGGAAGAGCTCTCAATAAAAGCCATGATTGCACTGCTTTTTGTTTGATTTTATTTATTTTTGAACTTAAGATTGATGTTGTAAAGTTTGGACTTGGCTTATTCTTTTTTTCAACATAGATAGTGAAAAGAGTTAATTCGCTGGTTTAAAGTTGTAATTGATATGTACTTTTTCTGAATTCAAAATTATTTCTTCCTTAACTCCAAACAATTTAATATTATTTTCGTTTTCTGCTATTAACCGTAACTGACGATTGTGCTCAACACGGTTTCTATTTTGAAATTTAGTTTTGAAATTTTCATGAAAACTTGGTCTATCTACAGTACATTGTCTACAAAATAGTTTACTTGCTGGACTAGAAAACCCTAATAGCTCATGAAGAGCTAAATTATCTCCAAGACAATTAACAAGAGTCGCATGCAATGAAATGAACTCATTTTCTGATCGAACAATAAGGCCTTCGTCACTTTCTAAAATATTCATATCTTCGATGAATGGTTGTAGAATTTTATTAACTCCATACTTTTTTATGTCTTCTGTATATACGACAGCTAATAAGAATATATTGCAAATATTCGAGTTAAATCTATGAATGTTTTGTATAGTATAATAAAAAATGCCAATTTTATAAAAAGTACTTCGAGATCCAAGGGGATTTGCAATTTCAAGATCATCATAATAGAGATTAATCCGTATTGTGTCTTCATACTTTTGAATAAGATCACAATTTTTGAGATCGTCTGAATCTAAGTAGGAAGAGAAAAATTCAGAATCTGCACTTTTTTAGTCACTTTTCATTAACAAACGAAATCTGTTATTGGTAATTAAATTGGCTAAGGTATTTTTGATAGATATGTATTGAAATGTCTCCAATGTAATTTTCGAAATGTTTCGAGTACCTTCAAAAACATTATCGAGTCTTGAACCGAGTGGGATTTCTTGAGGATGAACATATGACATTTCACTCTCTAAAAATGAAATTGGTTTTTGAAACGTTTTAGAATTTTGAAAAAAAAATTGACACATCAAATTTATTTAATAATGATAATAGCAATTTTTTATCATTCAAATTCAAAAATGTTTCAACAAGTCCCTTCAAGTACTTCGAAATTTCTTGCGCAATTTCAAGGCATTTGTCCGAAACGAGCTTTATAGTTGATTCAGGAATACTCGTTAAAGATCGAAGTTCAATGAAGGGTGGACTCAATGTTTTTTTCATCAACACCTCTTCTCGGAATTGGCTCTGTGCCAGAAATATTAGGCTCATAATTTTCAAAACTAAATTCACTCGAAATTCGCGAGGAATTTGTATTTTGCGGGCTATGCTTCTGAATAGTGTGCTTAGAAAAAGATTTGAATGATGAAAAAATACAGTTGCAACTATTTTCACAGCACGCCATATTAATTTTTGCGTCACTTTTATTGAATGGATCATTATGATTTTTAATTAAATGTTCTTTTAAGTTCCTCAGAAATCCATCAACGGATACACCGCAAATAAAACAAATCATTTTAAAACGCAATTTCACAATAAGTAAAAAAATCTGCCAATGGTCTGGGCGAAACTTTATTATTTTTCGGGTCAAAGTTCGGGAGCGGTCAAAGTCGGAATGTATCATGAGTTGCTTCGAAATTATTAGATTTCTTGAAAAACTATTTTTGTTCTTAATATAAAAATATTTAAAATAGAGATTTTTAGCCGATTAAATATTGAAAAAGTCCGTGTAGACTATTCGAATTTCAGTACATTATGTACACTAAAAGCCCATAGAAGTAAAAACGAATTTGTTGCCTTATCAGAATTAAGAGGTGTGACGAATTGTTAAAACGTATATAAACCCATTACTTCCACTTGGGGTTTGAATTTCGAAAAAATTGTGAAACAGGATTTTAAACGATTTCATAAGAAGCAACTTGATATCTCATGAGACAGGAGGGATCTTGAAAAGTTTGTAAAAACGTAAGCAAACCTATTACACCCCCTTGGTTCTTGAAATTCGAAAAATCATGAAATTGGTTTTTAGGTCATAACATCAAATGCCGTAATAACCAATTTTATATCTCATCAGAACTAAGGGATGGCAAAAATTGTGAAAACATATGAAAACCCTTGGGGGTTGAATATCGAAAAATTGAGAAATGGGTTTGTAGGCGATTATATAAAAAGTCGGTGGAAGTGAAAAGCGATCTAATATCTCATCGAACCTAAGAAATATGTCGAAACTTTGAAAAGCATACAACCCCCTTACACCCATTAGGATTGAATATCTAAAATACTGAAATTGATTTTTTGTCTTTTTTATATAGGAAACCTTAGGAAGTAAAAGTGAATTCGATATATCACCAGATATGCAACCTCCTTCCACCCACTTGGGGGTTTAATATCCAAAAATCCTGAAAGGAATTAATAAATAAATATGAAGACAGCACGAGAAAGTAGGAACCAATTCAATTTCTTATCACTTCTAAAAGAAATGACGGAACTCGTGAAAACGTGTTCAACCCGTTTATACCCTCTTAGGGGCTGAAAAAGGAAAACACTTAAAAACAAGTTTTAGGCGATTATTACGCAAGCACGTGAAAGTGAAAAGATATTCGATATCTGATAAGACCTGGGGATATAGTAGAATTCGTGAAAAAGTTTACAACCCCCTTTGCATCACCTTAGGGGTCGAATTTTAAAAAATTCTGAAAACACTTTCTAGGTATTTATATGAAGAAACCGTAGAATAAAAATGAATTCAATATTTGGGAAGACCTAATAGATATGACGAAAACCGTGAAAATATATGCATTCCATTTTCACTGATAATTTTTTTTGCCCACCCCCCCCCCCCCCCCAACGCCAATGGATATTTGAAATTTTTTTTTATCTAAATTAGTTTTCTAGTTGATTTACATAAACGTACCGAGTTTGAACTTTGTAGCATAAGCCGTTCTAAAGATAGGAAAAACACCCCCCACCCCCGTACCATACTACCCCTATAAAAAATTATATTTTTCCAAGATGCTACTAATATAGCTCTATCTAAATATCAAGTTTCAGCATTATATCATTATAGGTTGTCGAGATATTAAAATCGGAACTTTTTCCTTTTCACCCTCCCCCACCCTCACCCACCACACCCTTATTTCCAAAATTTTGTTTTCTGCTAGGGGTCTATTAGGCCTACTTCTGGTAAAAATTTTAAGCATCTATCTTACACGGTTCTTGAGATATGAGACGTGATTTTTTAGAAAAATTCTTATCCCCTCCACTTTCTTGCTCCACCGCCCCCTTAAAAAATTTTGCTTTCAGCAGACTTCATTTGTAAACCTTTATACATAAACCAAATTTTATTTGTCTAGTACAATTGGTTCGTGAGATATCGTAATCTGAAGTTTTTCACCCCCCACCCCCGTACGCCACTGCCCCTACTCAAATTTTTGTTTTCGATCTATTCTCCTAGTATACCTACAGATATTTATTAAGTTTCAATTTTGTGACATTAACCGTTTAGGAGATATGGATTTTAGAAAGTGTCGATCTCACCTTTTTTGCGTTTCGGACGCATTATATCTCCCCCCACTCCCAAACCCCTTCACCAATATCTGCAATTTTTTTGCAAATGGGTCCACTACTAAAGCTCTATATAAATTCAAAATTTCAGCCTCCTAGTATAAGCGGTTGCTGAGATCTAGAAACCAAAATTTTCCGTCTAAAACACTTTCCCCTCCTCCCCCCTCACACCCCCATCCCTCCAAATTTGGCCACTTTAAGGGGACTGCCCACTCTACCCACGAAAAAAAATTCAACTAAATAGCTCAAAGGGTTTGGGTGCTACGAGCCTTCAAACAATTTTGCGTACACCGGTAGACGTACGGCGTACGGCGGACAGACGGACTGAAATTTTTTTTTGCTTTTTTCGTATCTACTCGTTATGAAACGTAAAAAAAAAAATTTTGAGGGCAGCAAATTTTTTTTTTTTAAAAATCGATAACAATACTGTATTATTGAAATAATAAAGTAAAACAATAAAATTATAAACACTTTCACCTTTTAACAGCACAGCTACCTCCGCATCGATACCATTCGATTTTAAGTAATTATAAAACAATCCACATCCATTGCGGCCGTCTGTACGAAAATCTTACGTCGACTGACTTTAAACAAGCAAAGAACAAATGAACGATAACTTCTTTTCGGTAATTTCTAATGAAAAATAGTTGAAATCGACTGAAATTCAAGCGAAATTTAAATGTAAAGCAGATGGCTTCCACTAGATATTCCATGAAATTCACTGCAAATCTAGTTATTGGTTTCATATGATGTCAATCGATTACTTTTCTAGTTAATGAAAACAGAAGCTCAATAAAATTGAAATTTGAAAGAATTTCCAGTTAAAAAAAATTGCTTTCTAGTTAATTTTTAATTTTACTAGACAATGCTAGTTAAAATTCATAGAATATCATTTTTTTTAGAGAAAAGAATTGGAATTTTAGTATTTATTCCTAACTAGATACCATTCTAGTTCAATTTAACTAGATTATTTTTTACTGTGTATATAGTTAATAAGATACTTGGATTTAGTATTTGAATAATTAAATATTTGGACTTAATTTAATCTTGAAGATCAGAAAACAAACCGTATAAAGAATTTGATTTTTGCCACTCAGTGGCATTTCATAAAAATTATTTTGTATAAGATGCCATACTGACTGTGCTGCTTTCGGATATTCTAGGTTAGATTAGGTTATAGTGGCAGCCATCCAAACTATGGATCGACTCACTTAGACCTTTCGGTTGGTCCATTGTTATACCACACCCGTGACACCTTAATGAAGTCCCATATAGGGAGTTATCGTAGCATTGCTACAGGGGAAAGCTAGTCGAACCAACCACAGATGCGAATGAACTTGGCTAGTTCATCAATTCGTGCTCCAGCCATGTCCCTGAGTCTGGAGAAGAAATAGCTGCCCATGGCTCTGAACCTACAGCGGATATTCTACGTTAAATACATGACAAATCTTAAACGCTGTGCAAAGCGACTTGCAAAATGTTTGACACTTATAAACTATTTTATTGAAATAAACGGAAAAGAACTTAAATGAATCAGAAGGCGATCCTACTGTTATAATTATTGGCTGCATATGAAGTCCCTTGCTGGCTTAAAGCTGCATATGCTCTTCAGCTTTTTTTGTAACATTAGCAAAAATGTGTTAAATTTCTTCTAGCGTTAGAGAATAAATAACATAATCACCTCAACTATTAATATTAAGGGCTCACATACCTCTGCACGCGCTGAAAACGCTGAAAGTAAATTTGAAAAACTATTATAAAGGTTATATGGTGGAAAAAAATTTAATTGTTGAGTTCACATATCCTATTAACTATTCAACTATATAAAAATTTTTTTTTTTTTTAACTATTAACAATGTTTTTTACGGGTATAAATGGATTACTTATGAAAACAATGGCGCTTCCTGGTCGGCATCATAACTTCACCAAAAATAATTAAATTTGCAAAAATAAAAAAGAATCTTGTAAAATAATATAGTAGTTATAGTCTGACTGAGGGATTTTTTTTTTCAAAAATAAATAAGTTATAGTATTTCAAACTGTATTAATCGGTTTTTAAAAAAAAATTTGCGTTTAATAATTTATAAAAACATACTGCAGTCACGATCGGCTGCATGCCAATCGTATAATACTCTAGATGAATACTGAACTCCGATTTATATTGTAGTTGGGGATAAAGTAGAATTACGTGTGTGCATGTTGTATGTCCTTTATTAAGGACTGCCATTAGATTGCTACTCAAACCTAAAACACAATATTCAGTGTTTAATTTCATATCTTAAACTGGGTAAGTCATCGAAAAATATGTCCTTTTTGAAGGACTTTCATATGGGAGGTGCAGGAAGGACTCACTCGATTTCTTACATATTTATCCTTACCATTTAAAAATGAAAGTGTAAAAAATTTCAAATTCGTAGCTTGAAGCGTTCAAAAGTTATCGAAAAATATTGTTGAACACGTGTCTTTAGGACATTTTGTATGGCAGCTACCAGAAGGAGTAAAAGGATTTCGCTGATTAGTAAACTCAAACTTTGTTTTTACTCAAAACTAATTTGTACAAAATTTCCAATTCATAGCTAAAAGATTACTTGAGTTATAGTAAGTTCCGTAAATAAAGTGAAGACGTTTTGACAGGATATTTGTATGGCAGCTACACGAAGGACTAATAGAATTTTCTTCATAATCATACATTTAGCTTCAACTATTAAAAAAATAACACATACAAAATTTCAAAGACGTAGCTTAAACCTTTCTGAAGTTATCGATCAATATTCTTAAACACGTGTTTTAAGGACATTTTGTATGGCAGCTACCCGAAGGAGTAATAGTAAAGTCGAACTTTCTATTCACTCAAAACCAATTTGTACAAAATTACGAATTCGTAGCTAAAGATTACTTGAGTTATAGTGAGTTTCGTAAATTAAGTGAATACATTTTGACAGGATATTTGTATGGCAGCTACACGAAGGACTAACAGGATTTTCTTCATAATCATATATTTAGCTCCAACTATTTGAAAAATAACACATACAAAATTTCATAGTCGTAGCTTAAACCCTTCTGAAGTTATCGACCAATATTCTTGAACACGTGTTTTAAGGACATTTTGTATGGCAGCTACCCGAAGGAGTAGGGCGATTTTGCCCGTTAACGAACTTAGCCTTACAAATTCAACCAAACATCCAGATTCAAAATTTCAAGATCCTAGGTGAAGGCGTTCTTGAGTTATCGTGTTCACGGACGGACGGACGGACGTCAAGCGGATTTGAGGTTTTTGGCTACAAATAAACAAAAAATAATATTTAACTTTTTTTCGTCCGAGGCTTGGTTCTATGCGTTACAAACTTTTGGGCTGGATTAAACTTATAATACTCTATATGATTTCATCTAGAGTATAAAAATATCCAAGCAAAAAATTTAAAAAAACCTCTCGTCAGACTATAGAGAAAATAGTTATCAAACTTTAAAAAAAAAAAGTTGAAAAATATTGAAAATTGACTGAGTTATCGTGCCGACCATGTCTAAAAACATAGGTTCGAGAAAAATGCGTTTAAAGTTTTTGGTAGGTACAACGTGAACTTACGGCTAGTCTCCCATTCCAGCTTCGTACTGTACACCTTCTTCCTCTTGTATCTTCGTATTTTTCATAGATGGTCCTATGAATAACCTTGTTTTCTATGAAATCCAGCTTTTGCGAAAAAATAAATGCTAAACGCTGCTGTTAAGAGTGGCGCGGCACTTAGCCTGGAAGCCGCTCCAAACTCATGTGTGGTCACATTTATTGCTATAACTTTGTAATGGAGTGGAATTTTCTAAATTCTAATTTTTTTTTAATTCTTTAAAGTATAAAAAATAAAAATCTGTAAAAAAAAAAACCAATTTTTTGAAAATTTCAGGGGTATATGAGCCCTTAAGGACTGTTGCGATTCTAATATAGTCGGCTTCCAAGTCTTTGATTTATTAGAACGAATTATTGTTGGCAGTAAAATTGATGGTATCAAATACATATATTGAGAAGAAATTAAGTGCTTCACTTGATGTATTCTTAGGGAGGATGTTGCGGCAACTTGTATCTTTAATGGAACGCTAGAAAATTTTTAAAATTTTTGCCGTGTATACGTCACATTTTGAAGATAACAATTTTTCCTTTCCAGGGTACAGCTGGTCAAAGTCAAGTTCGATATATTAATAATTTCTAAAAATTATGTAACAAAGACTTTGAAGAAAATTAGTAAAAATTGCACAACTTGCCAAAGCACGTCCAGTATTTTGTGTCAATATCGGCCACTCTTTAAATATATCAACACTCTCATCTTTTATTTGTGGCATACAGTAACTATGGGTACGTATACATGCCGGTACCACAAGATGCTCCGGTTCCCAATTTAGTTTGATCCATTGTACATCTTCATGATGGAAATGAAGATTTTCTTTAGGAATTTCCACTTGGTCTGAAAAGGCCTGCCAGCTTTTCAATTTATAGCGGATTTTTAATATTCCCCGTTGTTGGTATTTTCGGAAAAGCGTACGTGAATTTGACACAGATGTTTCCTTGTAAGTAAGAAACTTTATGTTATTCAATAAACTGTCTAAGGTTTGTCCTTATGAAGACAGTAGGAAATATTTTTATTTGGTATGTTTAATTTTCATTCGTATATGTTATGCCTAACTTTCGCTTTCTGTAGTACTGTACTTACACAGTAAACTTTTTTTAACTAGACTCGTAGGAAAACTCAACCAGAGTGGAACAACACCCAGCCAAACTAGCTAAAATCCTAGTTAAAATAACGTTACTGATATTCCAGTAAAAGAAACTTGTTAGATTTCCACCATAATTACTTGAATTTCTAGTTATATTCGAACTACTAGAAATCAAGTGGTAAAAACTCTTTTCCCAATTAAATACGCTAGAAATGTAGTGTATATGAGCTACTTACTACCAATGCAGTGTATTCCGGGTGAATAAACTAATAGTCTAACATATTTGTAATACTAGAAATACAGTGACAAAAACTGTGTTTTTTCAGTTAAATTAACTAACGAATAGTACATTTTGATTACCAGAAATCAAGTGAGAACGATTCATTTTCCTTTTGAATGTCTAGTGTGATTCGATTGCGTGAAATTGTTGAGTTGCCGCTGTCAACAAAACCCCGTGAGCGCGATCGAGTGTTGGACTATCGTTCGATGATCTCTGGCTGGTTGTCTGGCGTTTGTTTTTTATGTCGTGCCGTCCTTGTTGTCTTCATCATCGGACTCGACTGAGTCCTTTATTAAACTGTTTGATATGGGACACAGTATAATCCGAAACGCCACACAAAAATAAAAAAAATGAACAGCATTTTAGCCGGAAACCTAGCCTTTTTCAAAAATATGTTTTTTTCCTAAATTAGTAATAAATGCCAACAGTAGTTTGGGTGCAACTTAATTATTTTTGGGTAGAAGTCCAAAACGAGTTTAATGGTGAGATGCGGTGTAAGTAACTATGCCACTGACAACCTATTCAATAACGTTCCAATTAGCCTGCCGTTTATTCTTTATGTTCTCAGTCGCATAGTAACCTAAACCGTATCTCAGCACTAAACGCGATTCGAATTTATACCCAAAAAATAATAAAGTTGCGTCCAGACTGTTGGCAGATTTTTTTTTGTTATTTGCTTTTTTTTAATAGAAGATTCAATAGTAAAAACGATTTCGATCTCATTAAACCTTAAACATTTTCGGAATTTGTGAAAACTTGAACAATACCTTAAACCCCGGGGGTTTTGATTAAGAAAAATGCTAAAATCCCTGTTTATTCCCGTTTATACATATTTAAAGCCTATAGAAAAGAAAATGGATTCGATATCTCTTTAGGCCTAAAAAAAATATCGGAATTCGTGAAAATGATAAACACAACCACTTTACACCCTCTTAGGGGATGGATATTGAAAAATATGGAAAAACTTTTCTAGGCGTTCCAAATAGCCTTCTGGTTATTTCTTAGGTTGCCAGTCGCATAGTAACCTACACCGCAACTCATCATTAAACACTTTTCGGACTTCTACCCATAAAATAATAAAGTTGCGCCCAGACTGTTGGCAGATTTTTTTTATTTACTCACGTATTTTTTTTATCAATAGAACAATTCATAGTAGTAAAAGCGAATTCGATCACATTAAAACTAAGAGATTTTCGGAATCAGTGAAAACTTGAAGAATACCCCCAGGGGGCTTAATAGAGAAAAATACTTAAATCGGTTTTTATGTGTGAATTCGAAATCTCAATATACCTTAGAAATATGTCAGAATTCGTGAATATGTATACAACCACTTTATATCCCCTTAGGGGTTGGATATCGAAAAATTTTGAAGATCATTACTACGCGCTTATATAAATAGCCCGCAGAAGTAAAATTGCTTTGATAGTTTGACATGTCTAAAAGTTGTAACGAAATTCGTGAAAATGTGGATTCACGGACATTTTTTTACTCAACCTCTGAACTCCAATAAAAATCTGACCTTTTTTATTGTTTTAATTACTCTAATAGCACATCTACATATACGTACTAAGTTTCAACTTTCTAGCATAAACCGTTTCTGAGATATAAAAAACCACCCCTCTCCCCGTACCTTGCTACCCCTATCAACAATTTTAGTTTTCTAGGATGTCTCCATAGTGGCTCTATATAATCCTAAATTGTTAGCTTTCTATTCATTATGGTTTTTGAGAAATAAAAATCAGAATGTTTCCTTTCTACCCCCTTTCACCATCACCCCCAACACCCACACCACCAACATTTTTTTCCCTACTAGAAGTTTACCGACCCCAACTCCTGTAAAATTTTCAAGATCATATCTGATACGGTTTCTGGGATATAAAAATCAAATTTTTTGAAAAATTGGTGTCCCCCCACTTTCGTGCTCTACCTCCCCCCTCAAAAAATTTAGTTTTAGTAGACTCCTCTTGTGATCTCATATACAGAAACTAAATTTTATCTTCCTGGTATAATTAGTTCGGAAGATATTGAAATCCAAAGTTTTACACCCCCCCCCCCCCATAATTCTTAAAAATGTTAGCCCTTGTCTAATCTTGAAGTATCCCTAAGGACAACAACAAAGTTTCAATCTTCTGTCATCAATTGTTCAGGAGATATCGATTGTAGAATGTTTCAATCCTGGCTTTCATGCATTTCAGACTCATTGTTTTGTATCGATAAATTGTACGAAAATATCGTCTTATATCGATTGAGACAACTATCGATATTTTTCCACATCTAGTTTCGAGTGGCGGGTATCAGACCAGCGTCGTCGCCTGAGTGTACGTGTACGCGTTTACGCGAAACGGATTTTGTGCGATGAACTGTTCGTCGGCCGGCCTAGTAAAAAAGTCCGCTACAAACTCTGTATAATCGGTTGCGATAGAGCGAGAGAGGCAACAACTTGTGGGCAAAACAAACTGGCCTAGCCGTGTTGAAGTTTTCTTGTCGGGCAATTGTTTTGCGTTTTCCGCTATTTTTTTCCCCGTGTGTTGGAATTAGGATTTGTCTTTTGTTTTGGTTTCCTCGCCGGGTTGAATTGCAAACAGAGGAGTCGCGCGGCGACTATTATTTCGGTGAGCTTTGTAGTCGCTGTGTTTCGAGTTTATTTGCACTTGTCGGTCGGGCTGAGTTAAAAGGTGAAGGGTTTTTGAGTTTAAAAAAATAAGAATTCATCAATTTCTTTTTGATGAGTTATATTTACAAGTTTCAAATCTTCCAAATAAATTTCTGTATTTGGTTCATAATAAAAATTAGTGCCTTTATGTGATTTACATGCTCGTGGTTTATGATTTTATTTATTTATTTATACATACATGATTGTTTATGGTAATTAAACAATTTGCAAATGTAAGTTTACAGTTCAATGGTAAGTCTAGATCTTCATTATTACATGTGTTCTTTATTTTAGTATTTTTTATATTGCTTGTTATTAATAGCATACAATTTATTGCTGGTTTAAGTTTATTTATATATTTATTAAATGGGTATATAGTGTTATTTATTTTTATGACGTTTTCATTCTCAAAATTTAGGATTGTATGGTTAGCAAATGGTATAGATTTTACTCCTATATTATTTTTTATAATTTCATCTGTGTCGAGGATTAATTTTGACATTATGCCAGCTTTGGCTGAATTTATGTTATCAATTATTTTATCAATTTCCTGTGAAATATCATTAACTATATTGTTCGCTTCCATATAAAATAGTTCAACTTAAATATTTGAAAGTAGGTCTTTTATATTTGTGGAAAATATTTTAATTTGATGTGATAAAGAGTGATATGCAAATTTTAAGTTTTCGTTATTTTCTTCAAATTGGGTATTAATGTGAATTTGTCTGTTTGGGAATGTTTTAATTTCGTCTTGGTTCTATTCTAATGCGTGTAATGCTCCTTGTATTTCTGTTCTGTCCTCGTTGTCCATTAGTCTGAAAAGTAAGTTATATATTCCTCCTACTATATTTAAGGCTCCTCTTTTATGTCTATTGAGCTTACTAATTTTATTGTGTCGTAATAGCATCTCGATATTAGTCTGAATTATTAGATCCTAGCCGTATAGGTATTTGTCCTGATGCCATCATGGTATTCCGTAGGTTGTTTAGGATATCTTGATATGGGTATAAATCTATCTTATGAATTATTGTGTAGGCATCTTCTATCATCTCTATTTCTTTTTCGCTGATTAATATTAGGTTGATGTCGTTTTTTATAGTTTCTATAATGACTGTTGCTGTTGCTGTTGTTGGGCTGGCTACCATCATATAAAATATTATTTTGTTGAGTGATGTATCCATCTGAAACAAGATTATTCTTCTTAGATATTTTGGAATTTCCGTAATTTTTGGTGTTGTTGTTTATGGTACTTTCTATTAGTTTTTTTAATAATTTTAAATTTAGGGTCTAGTTTGTTTTTTGTTTCTATTTTAACTATTGTGGGGTTTATTTCATCGTCGCATTTATCTTTATTTAATCTTGATATGATATTTATTTTATTTCGTTTAAATCTTTCATGTATAGTTTCGTTGTCACACCTACCAAAGTGTACATCAGCTGGAATTTCTTGTGTTGCAGAATGTTTTGTTTCATTATAGTTCTGTATTATTTTTTGCAAGGGGTCATAATGCGATAGTTTGTTTTCCTCTGTTTCGATTGTTTTCCAAATTCTTAATTTTTCGTTCAGTGTATTATGAAATCGTTCTATGTCGGAATTCCCTGTATGGTAATTAGGTGTAGTATAATCAATTTGTATGTCGAGATTTTCCAGTTTGTTTTTTACAGTTTCGCATTTAAAAGCGGCTTCATTGTCCATAATTAATTTTTTAGGTTTTCCAATTGAATTAATCATATTAATAAGTCCGTCCAATACATCTTTCCAATTTTTAGATTTTAATTTAGTAATATTTACGTACTTACTGAATTTGTCAATCGCTGTCAAGTAAAAGTTTTGCCTATCTTTAAACCATATGTCTGTATGTATTATTTCACATGGGTTTTCTGGGGATCGGCTAGCTTAAATGGTATCTTTACTGGATTTCTTTCGAATTTGCTTTTTAAACATACACTGTATTTTTTTATAATTTTTTGAACTATATGTTTTAAATTAGGGTAAAAATATATCATTTTAACCTGTTCGTATGTTTTGTCTAAGCCATTATGTATTGATCTTTTATGCATTTTATTAATTTCTTCTTCAATTTCTTAATCTCTGGCATTTATCAATTTTGTGTTGGTTTTTAGACATTGAGCTTTATTCCCGGAGTTTTCTTCCATAGCTGATATTCTTCTTGAAAATCTTTGAATAATTATATGTCTTCCATATACACATACTCAAAAAAGTTTGCGTACACTTGCTGGTCGTAGCAAACATATCAATATAAAAACCTTTGCCATTTGTTTATAATTTTAAAATTTTTGTTTATTACTTTCATTAAACTATATGGTAGATAAATATATAACTGAGTATTCGTTCGCTGTTTAGAATAACCAAAATAAAAAAGTTTCTTCCAAGAAGTCTTCAAAATGCATCCAAAAAAGTCTGCGTACACCTGAAAAAATTTATTCATTTTATTTGAAATGCACTATATTAGCTTACCAGATTAAGAACCTTAATATCTAGTAGCATAGCCTTTCCTATAAATGACTTTCTTTAGCCTATTTTGCATGGAGTGGACAAGCTTTGATGTTAATTCGGCCGTTATTTTGTTCCACTCGTTCAAAATAACATTTTTTAATGACTCTTTGCTTGTTATGTCATGCTGTCAAATTTTTCTTTCAAGTAAATCCCACAAATGTTCAATTGGGTTTACATCTGGTGATTGAGGAGGTGTACCTAAGAGTTTTGGGAGGTTGTAGGCCAACCAAAGCCTATTTATTTCAGCAGTATGTTTGGGGTCATTATCGTGCTGAAAGTAAAATGCATTCCCCAGCCGCAATTTCTCAGCACTTTGCTTAACATTATTTTTTAAGATATTAAGGTACCCGTATTTATCCCTTGTGGGTTCTATGAAAACTAGTTGCCCCACTCCACTGCCTGCCATACACCCCCAAACCATCACACCGCCGCCACCATGCTTTACAGTGGAAAACAAATTTTCTTTATTGAATTTTGTCGAGCGTTTTCTCCATACTAATTTGCGTCCTTTTATCCCAAATATACAAAACTTACTTTCGTCCGAAAAAAGAACGCTTTCCCAAAATTCTTTTGGCATAGTTACATAAGTTTTGGCGAATTCCATTCTCTTTCGTCGATTTCGTTCCGATATGAACGGCTTTTTACGTGCGACTCGACCATGGTAACGGCCTTTCCTGAGAATTATGCGCACTGTTTCATCGCATATTGTTTTATTATATTACTGTTTTATATCCTGCACAATTTGGAACGCCGTTAATCGGGGATTTTTTTTCACAGCATTAATAATACTCCGACGTTCACGTGCTATAAGTTTAGGAGGACGTCCTGATCGATGCCGTGAAATAATCAAACCGGTTTCTTCGTAATTAGCAACAACCCTTTGTACCGAGGAATGGGTTCTTGTAACTATTGCGATTTCACGAAAACTTTTCCCGTTTTCACGCAATTTCACTATCACTTTACGCTCACTAACACTGATTTCCTTATTTTTAACTTCCATATTACAGAATAGTCTTTAATTCACGCAAAACTCTCAAACAATTTTCCAATGAAGTATCGTCACGCGAATCAATGAAAAAATGTAGGCATAACCACTGCACATTTCGGGGAATCTCCAAATTTTGTGATGTGTACGTAGACTTTTTTGGGGCCGCTCACATACTTCCAAGTATTGAAATTACCATATCTTCATTAAATTTAGGAATTTTTTAATCAAACCTGCTTCAATACATTTCTTGCAGTTTAGGCTTTTTATCGAAATGATTAAATCAAGATCACATTATTGATTCATACGATTCCAACATCATTCAGAATTTACTAATGGGATGTACGTAGACTTTTTTGAGTATGTGTATGTATATCCCAATTTTTCCTTTATTGGGCAAATGATTATGTATCAATTATTTCATATATATTCCTTGTTTTGTAATCGTGATTCGCATAACAATTGTTTTCTTCCTTTATAATTTATTTTTTGCATTTTGTTCCCTTGTGATTTTTGGATAATTATTTGGAAATTAGAAAAGTTTAATGGTTTTTCGGAAATTCCTATGAAATTTGTGTTATCTTCCTCCGCGCTATGTATGGTTGCTATGATTGACTGGTTACTAGATCCGATTTCGTTGACATTTATTTCTAATCTGCTTAATGCGTCTGCTACGTAATTTTCCTTTCCTTTTATATATTCTAAAATCATACTGTTCGAGTTCTGTTTTTCAACGTTGTAGTTTTAAATTCGGTTCCTTTAAATTGGTGAGCCAAGTTTGATAAAGCTTCTTCTTCAAGTTTATGATCGGTTTTAATTTTAAATTGTCGTCCATATAAATATGGTCTCAAATGGAATGTACCCGAAACAATTCCTAAAAGTTCCTTTTCGATAGTGCTGTACTTTTCTTCGTGCGTATTCAATGTTCTAGATGCATAACAAATAGAGTGTCTTGTGATAAAACTGCTCCGATAGCGAAGTTTGATGCATCGGATGTTAGTGTGAAAGTTTTATTGAAATTAGGATATTTTAGTATAGGGGCTGTTGATATTAAGTCTTTTAATTTATTAAAGGACTCTTTATAATATATATCTTCTGTATTGATTTTCTGACTTTCCTTAAGTCTACGTGTAAGTGGTTTGGCAATAAGTGCGAAGTCTTTAATGAATTTGCGGTAGTAACCGACTAGCCCAAGGAATGACTTTATTTCTTTGACCGTTTTAGGGATTTCAATTTTTTGAATTGCAGTGACTTTGTTAGGGTTTGGTTTTATTCCTTTATCGGTGATGATATGTCCCAAAAATTCAGTTTCTTTTTTGAAAAACTCGCATTTTTGGAACTCTACCTTTAAATTTGCCTTTCCTAGTATTTATACTCTAAATGAAATCATATAGAGTATTATAAGTTTAATCCAGCCCAAAAGTTTGTAACGCATAGAACCAAGCCTCGGACGAAAAAAAGTTATATATTATTTTTTGTTTATTTGTGGCCAAAAACCTCAAATCCGCTTGACGTCCGTCCGTCCGTCTGTCCGTGAACACGATAACTCAAGAACGCCTTCACCTAGGATCTTGAAATTTTGAATCTGGATGTTTGGTTGAATTTGTAAGGCTAAGATCGTTAACGGGCAAAATCGTCCTACTTCTTCGGGTAGCTGCCATACAAAATGTCCTTAAAACGCGTGTTCAAGAATATTGGTCGATAACTTCAGAAGGGTTTAAGCTACGACATTGAAATTTTGTATGTGTTATTTTTCCAATAGTTGGAGCTAAACATATGATTATAAAGAAAATCCTGTTAGTCCTTCGTGTAGCTGCCATACAAATATCCTGTCAAAATGTATTCATTTAATTTACGAAACTCACTATAACTCAGGTAATCGTTTAGCTACGAATTCGGAATTTTTTACAAATTAGTTTTGAGTGAAAAGAAAGTTCGAGTTTACTAGTCAGCAAAATCCTATTACTCCTTCTGGTAGCTGTCATACAAAATATCCTCAAGACACGTGTTCAACAATATTTTCCGATAACTTTTGAACTCTTCAAGCTACGAATTTGAAATATTGTACACATTCATTTTTGAATGGTTCCAAGGAAAAGGATAAATATGTAAGAAATCGAGTGAGTCCTTTCTGTACCTCCCATGTGAAAGTCCTTCAAAAAGGACATTTTTTTTCGATGACTTACCCAGTTCAAGATATGAAATTAAACGCTGAATATTGTCTTTTAGGTTTGAGTAGCAATCTAATGGCAGTCTTTAATAAAGGACATACAACATGCACACACGTAGTTCTACTTTATCCCCAACTACAATATAAATCGGAGTTCAGTATTCATCTAGAGTATTATACGATTGGCTTGCAGCCGATCGTGACTGCAGTATGTTTTTATTATTGTCTCGATAGGGTCAACGTGTTCTACTAGTGAGGTTGAAAATATAATAATATCGTCCAAGTATAGAAAGTTGATGGTGCATTTTTCAATCCGAATGGCATACATAAAAATTCGTAATGTCTATTATCAAATGAGAATGCTGTCTTATGTCTATCTCTGGGGTTCATTTCTACCTGATGAAACCATTTCGTTAAGTCTGGCATCGTGAAGTAAAAAGAATTTCCCAATTTTCCCAAAATACCGTCTATGTCTGGTATACATAGGGTATCTATCTGTTACAGTCTGTTCATTTAATTTCCTTCTTTTGAATCTTTCTTAGGAACTATCCATAATGGTGCCTTATAAGGTGAGTTTGAATGCCTAATAATGTCTTGTTTTAGCATATCTTCAATTTGGTCTTGAATTTCTCGTTGGAAGGCTTGTGGGCATTTCTAGTTTTTAGTGTAAATGGGTAATTCATTTAATGTATTAACTTGATGTTTTACTTCATGTGTAAATGATAGTTTATCTCCCTTTTTATAAAATGCTCGTTCGTACTTCCTAATAATCTTTTCTAATTCTGTAGTTTCTTCTTTATTTAAAAAATGTCTATTTACCTCACTCTCAGGATCACTGGTAATGTTATCAATCATATTTACTTCCGCGTTTTTTATGTGATTAGTGTTTTCTAGTCCTAGTTCTTTTATTCTTTCTTTTGTGTCGCTATGTTCTAGTTCATCTAACGTTTTTTGTATATAAAAAATTTATTTCTCGTAGTTCAATGTCTCCAATTCTTCGTCTAGTGATAAATATAATCTTATTAAGCATTAACTCTCTGCCCTTTAGGTTAATTATAGTGTTCAATGGTTTTAGAATATCGATTCCAATAAGTCCATCATATAATTGATGAAAGTTATCAATTACGAGTTTCAAATTCTTGAAATGCGTCTGTAATCATGATTTTGTCAATAGTAAATGTGCTTTTTAATCAGGAAATAGGGATCGGTTTCTCTAAAGTTTGCAACTCTTTAGGGTCACAGATTTTACTGTCAACGATGCTTGTAGAGGTTTATCTTTAGTGTTGATTATTATACAGTGGATGCCGCTTATTGTAATCACTTTGGGACCGGCCATAAACAATAACATTAACCGGATGATAACAATAGACGAAGGGGAAAATTTTTCTCATTTATTTTCCTACGCTTGAATATAGATTGCTCGAAGCATCTAGTATTATTTTTTTTATTCATTAAGAGTTATTTACAACTCTAGCTTCAATGTTTCACAAAGCTACAGAGAATATGAAATACTTTTTCCTCTTTCTCCTCATCCAGGCAGGTTCTACAGAAAGTCGTTTGAAAAGAAACGCCGTCCTTTAGCATGCCGGTTTATAAGACAGTGTCTGGTCAGGACACTTACTGTGGTGCTGATTCTCTCCCTTTTTAGCAAATTAAGCCTTGTACAGCGTTTTAGATGCAGCTTCGGACATATCTGTCAGCTCAGCGCGCCACTTCTATTAAACTGTCTCGAAAACTTACTCGAAGTTGAGCTCATTCTGTTGAACGAGATCAGCATCAATAGTTTTCAGAAGCTACGAAAAGACTGAAATTTCTCATAGTAATCTATGATATGTATCGCCTTGTGCTTACATAAATGTAAAACCAAGAGCAATCATCTTTAATTTTGATATTGTTTTTATTTTGCCTTTTTGATCACATTCACATGAAGAGAAAAGAGGAGCGATTAAGAATACAGTCACAAAACTTGTAATGTTGTATGGAAATCTGGCCCGAATGATAACATAAAGCGAATTTTTATTCCAATAAGCGATGAATTTCGTTTGTGGAAAATGGAACTAACTTGTTTTGATAACAAAATGCGGCTTATAACATTATCCGCGATTACTATAAGCGGCATCTACTGTATATGGAAGTCTTCAGTCGAGACTAGTAAGGGAAAAATTCTCTTGAATGTGGCCAATTTCATTATGTAGTGTGGTATCTGTTCAGTTAGTTTGTCTACTTTGCATGGAAACGTCTGTATTTAATTTTAGGTCGTTATGTTGTCCGTAGCTTGGTTTCTGTTGATAATTACCTTGGTAGTTTTGCCTGTATTGATAATTTGAGTTCGGGTTAAAATTATTTCTGTAAGGGCCCTGTTGTACATTAAAAGAGGGTTGTTTTTGATTTCTTGGAATTTGTTCTTGTTGATAGTTTATAAAATTTGGTTTAACTTGATTTTGTACATGGCTGAAAGTTTTCCTAAAAATTATTTTGATTCCTGTATTGATACTTTGTAAAATTTGGTTTAAATTGGTTTTGCATATGGTTGTATGGCTGAAAATTTCCTTGAAAGTTATTTTGATTTCTTTGTTGATAATTTGGATTGTATCCTTTCTAAAAATTATTTGGTCGATATGTACTAAATTTTTGATTGAAATTAGGCTTTGTAGAATTAAAGTATTTAAATGGATTTGGTACTTCCAAGTTATCGTGAATTAAATTTTCTTCTATTAATGTATTGTATGCATCAATCATGGAATTAACACCTTTAGCCTTTAACATGCATGTTTTATGCACCGGAATTATGGCCAAAAACTTATGTAGAACTAAACGTTCATTTCTAAGTAGAAAATTCATTATATAATAATTGGTCATTCTCATTAATATATTTGGTATTGATTTTATACAGGAGATTTAAAAGTTTATTATATGTAAATTCTATATTATTATTAAATTTGACGGCGTATATCTCGTCAACGATGCTGTGGAATGACTGGTTGATTCCAAATGCTGCTTTTATTTGCGTTTGTATGAGGCTCCATGTCTGCAACAGCTTTTGCGGCTCCTCTTAGTTTCCGAATGATAATTTGCGTAACGTAGTCTCGCTGAGGTCCCACAGGTACGTGCGACATAAGGTCTGTGCCTTCTTGAATCCACGTATTCAGGTCGTAAGAGGAATTACCACCATCGTAATTGTTTAAGTGTCTAGCTTCTTTGACAACTTGTTCGAACGATAAATTCAATGGAACTAATTCGTTGGCTTGTGGTCTAAATCTTTGTCCGTCAGCTTGATTACCTTCATTTACCTGTTCAAACATGTTTAAAAAAATTTACTTGAGCTTTACCCTAGTTGGTTTCCTTTAGTCACTAATAATCTGTTAATATTAATAGTTTGTTACACTGTGATTCCGTGCGGCATCACACAGAATTAAGAGATTAGGCCCCAGTTGCTCCCTTTCAAGAACGTATGTTTTTTCATACACTTCCTTAAACACTAGGAAGTGGGTTTTTTAAAAAAATTGTCCGGTTATTATTTTGGTTCGATTAATATTATCCTTTATACAGGATTATTGAGGAATATCCGGTTATTATTTTTAATATCTCGATTTAGAATCCTTTGCACAGGATTATCGAGGATCGCTCTAGGCGTGTTCCTTAACAATATATTTCACTTGCACGAAATGGTTCGAAGAGCGACTGCGCCAGTTAAAAGATGAAGGGTTTTTGAGTTTTAAAAAATAAGACTTTTCCGTTTCGATATATTGAATTTTATTGATGCGGATGTCTCGGCGGTTGAATTAAAACTGATTTAAACTACTTCACAATGTTCTGGAGGTAAACCAATTGATAATTGAAATTAGCTCGAATTGCTATTCTTAATCTTGAAGAGAAAAGAATTGCAATTCTGCAGAATGCTTATCGCATTTTATGCGGTCCGATCACTCGTGCGGATGTTTATTTATCGATATGTTATATCGATATGCTTATGAGAATATAACTGCTGCTCGGGGTAATCGGCTCGATAGCCAGCGGAACGCCAAAAACCAGCTTGATTGGAGTTGTGCTGAACAACAAGACAAGTTGTACAGTGAGAATTAAATTCTGCCGCGGAAAAAATACGACGATATCGCATTATTGTGTAACCTGTACAAGCAGTTGTGGCTCACTGGTTTAAGAAAATAAAATGTGGTGCGAAAAAAAAAATTCAATAAGGAAATCTGTTTTCTTAAAATTAAAAATTGAATTATCAATGAATTAAAAATTTAAATAACAAAACCCGCCACCTCCTGAAATATACCGTAGAACTTACTTACTAGCTATCTTACGTCTATCGAACCGCCACCCACTTAAATTAACACTAGTAGTAGATGCAACAAAAATAAACTTCCAATGAGTTATGGTGCTACACGCTCAATGCGGAGACTCCAATTCGGACACTGCATATCGCAACCCTATGGGTGTTTTTCGCCATGGTACGGCTTGTCATCTACCAGATCATACACGTATGGCGAAACACATTTCGCGATTTTGTACGGTCCTAGGAACTTTGGTCCCAATTTTACCGTATAAGAATTAGTCGCGTCCGATAGTGCAAAATTCCTTCTCCAAACCAAAACCAGTTCATTCAGATAAAACCGTGTGTTGCGATGCGAGGCGTCATAGTTTTCTTTCGCCTTTTTCAAGGCTGCAGCCATCTTCTTCACTATATCCCCATTTTCCCTATTCGAGCGGTCACATCTGAGCTAGATACTTCTTGCAAAATCGCTTCCGATTGTGACCCATTATTCCCGTCTGTTACCATCTCTCTCTTCCGAAATTTAAAAAGTCCGGAGTTACCCCCAGAACTTCGTGTTGTGCTGTCCGAATCGCACACTCAACTTTCGGAAGCTGAATGTCCCAAAAACGATGATTTTCCGAGACATAGGCCCGAAGCGTGGTCTTCACAATCTGGTTCATTCTCTCTGCCGGGTTCGCTTGGTAATGCGCTGTATAACGTATGCTCGTACCGTAGGATGCCAGTAAGCCCTTGAATGCCTTGCTAGTAAACTGAGGTCCGTTATCACATTCGGTACACCGAACAACAACATAACGTCGCGCTCCAATTCGCGACAAATCACAGGGGCGGTTGAAGATCGTAAGGGAAACAGTAGAGGGAATTTCGTGAAATAGTCGACCACCGTCAAAATATAAT
The DNA here is from genome assembly GCA_951812415.1 of Beris morrisii. Classification (NCBI taxonomy): domain Eukaryota; kingdom Metazoa; phylum Arthropoda; class Insecta; order Diptera; family Stratiomyidae; genus Beris; species Beris morrisii. The sequence continues at coordinate 10,772,787 of OX638314.1, read as the reverse complement.
TAAAGCCTGTCGTTGAAGTGGGAGGGGCCCAATCAGGTCAACGCAAATCATCTCCCACGGCCGAGACGAGCCCTTCCGCTCCACTTCCGCAGCCTGCCGTTTTCTTCCGTTCCGACCTTACACTCTGACAGACATGATAACCTCAGACGTCTTTTATTGTTATCTGCCCTCATTGTCGGCCGATAAAACTTAGCGGCCAACCGCGCATAGGTTTTAAATACTCCCATATGTCCAGTCAGGGGGTTATCATGGTGTTCCCTCAGGATATTCTTCCAAGCCTCTTTCGGTACGACCCACTTCCAAACCTGCCCATCCTCGTCTAGCTCCGGAAAACGCAGCGATACTCGCTTGAAGAGCTTCCCATCCTCGACTCTCCAATCCGGAAAGGACAAAGGGTTATCGTGTACTTGTTTCATAATTTTCGTGATCCACGGATCTACCACTGACGTCGATATGCCAGCCAACTCACCCACTGTTCGTGACAACATGTCGGCGATCGATCTCCATGTCGTATTGTTGCAGGCGAATCGCCCATCGAGCTAGCCTACCACAGTGATCCTTCAGGTTGGAAAGCCACACCAGTGAATATTGGTCCGTGATCACCCGGAAGCGACTACCCTCAAGGTATGGGCGCAACTTCTCCACCGCCCATACTACTGCCAGGCACTCCCTTTCTGTTGAGTAATTTCGTTCAGGTCTGGTTAAGGAACGACTAACTACTTTCTCGCCAGTGTCGTACTCCTGCGCTAAGACCGCTCCGATCCCAAAATCGGATGCATCCGTCTGAACCAGAAAAGGTCGCTCAAAGTCTGGACACGTCCGAATTGGAGCAGTAATCAGACACTCCTTTGCCTCCCTGAATGACTCCTCGCACTCTTCGGTTCACTCAAATCTCTTCTTTTTCTTCAACAAATCCGTCAGAGGCTTGGTGAGGGGCGCGAAATTCGGTATGAATCAACGATACCACGAAATGGTGCCCACGAAACTCCACACCTTCTTTACACTGTTGGGAGCTGGAATCTTCACCACACAGTCTACCTTTTCTGGGTTGACGTGCAACCCCTCGGCATCCACCACTACGTACCCCAAATATTTTAATTTTGACCGAAGAACTGAAATTTTTTCGTGCTTAATTTCAGCCCTGCATTGGCCAACCTCCATAAAACTTCTCCAAGCACTAGCACATGCTTCTCAAATGAAGAAGTCACTATAATAATATCGCCCAAGTAGACAAATACGTTCGGTTCCAGATCGCCTCCCATGACCTGGTCGATAAGACGCTGTTACGTGGCCGGCACGTTGTGCAAACCAAACGGCATGCGCGTAAACTTAAACAAACCCCTGTTTGGTACGGTAAAAGCCGTGAATGCTTTTGATTCCTCTGCCATTGGAATTTGCCAATACGTGGACTTAATGTCCAGCGTGGATAGAAATTGTGCGTTTCTGAGCTTATCCAAGGTAACCGAAACGAATGGTATCGTATAGGCATCGCGCTCAGTGACTTTATTCAGCTTACGGTAATCTACGCAGAATCCGTACCTCCCATCTTTCTTTTTGACCAGAAGGATGGGTGATGCCCAGGGACTATTAGAGGGTTCGATCACGCCTTCCGCTAACATCGCATCCAGTTCTTCGTTTATTTGTTTCTGTATGACTGGATTTACCGGATAATACCTTTGCTTAATCGGCTCCGCAGCCGTACATATTTTGTGCTCCGATAAATGTGTACGACCCAACCCTGTCGGTTCTGACCTCAGTATGCTCGAGGTCAGATCCTCCAATTCCTGCGTCTGATTTGGTGTTAATTGAGACGTGAGGGAGTGGTCTTTAATTGACGCCAAAGTTTGCGAGTGGCTAGAAAAGGTCCAAATATTGTTGCTCAAATCCTGTATGATTCCAAACTTTGCCAAAAAATCCGCCCCTAAAATAAGAGCCAGCGGCAAATCCGGAACCACCAGGACATCCAATAACCCCACCCTCTACCCTAAATGGAACTGATACCGTTCCTGTCACCCGCACACTTGAACCATCTGCCAAACTTACCGAAACCACACCGCTCGTATTCAAAGAGAGTCCCACAATTTGCAAGGTATCCCACTCTTTCCCTCCGACAATCGTGCGAGATGCACCCGAGTCCAACAACCCAAGCATCCCCATTCCGTAAACCGACACCTTCAGATGTGGACGATTGTCATTAAAACGGCTATCCAATACGTATTCGAGATTAGCAATGCTCTCGACAGAACACACTGTAACCCTACCCTCTTCTCCTTGTATGGCAGATGTCTGTCGACCCGAACTCTCTGGTCTGCCGTGTCAGAAGTTCCTTGCTCGTTTTTCGAGCATGGAGGGCAATTTTTCCTTTTAACACCTTCCCGACCGCAACCATAATAGCGACTAGCCTGCTGACATTGGTTGGATAAGTGACCCTCACTGTTGCAATTAAAACAACGCCACTCAGAACTAGGTTTCCCTTTACCATTCCTATTCGCAGACATCGGGTTGCCCTGAATAGCTGACGTGTTGGTGGCCGAAGACGTATACGCTGCATTTAACGATGGATCACGGCACCTTGACATATGTCTCCACGTTGTATCTCTTTGCTTCCAACCTTTTCCCCACCGTTACCAATTGCTGTAAAGATGTAATCGTCACCAAGGCAAATTGGTTAGCATAAAACGGCTAGGTTCTTTACCATAATTGACTCCGGGCATGGCTCGCTTAGACGAGAAAAAAGGTTAAGCATCACACTCACAAACATTCCAATGCTCTCTTTTTCGCACTGTGTACGATATCGAATCTCCTCCAACAATCTATCGTTCTATCCAGGCGGTAAGAATTCGTCCCTTAGCTTCTCTACAAGTTCCGACCAATTCCTAATATACGCCTTATTGGCTAGCAACCAAATAAGAGCCCTCCCATCAAAAAGGTCTACCGCCGAGCTATATAATTTTGAATTCAACCCCCCATTTGTACACTGGGACCCAGTTTGCTCGAGCTACATCAATCGACGTTTACCATGTGTTGTGGATTTACCACCTTATGCCTGACCCCCTGGTTAGTAATCCCTCCACCCTCTACTTCTGTAGTTCTCCGCCCGAGTTTTCGCGATGATGCGTGACTCGGTCCAGCGCTCCGGCCAAAATCCAACGCCGCCCCCATTTTACTCGGTTTTGTCGTAGTTAATTTGTTTACTTCTAATAAATTCGACACACTACTCTTTTCCATAACGTCCTCTTCTTGGTCAGCCTGGTCGTCTAGTATGACAAACATATCTGCCACTCTTTTCCGCACACCTGAAATCTTGCCAGACACAATTCACCAAAGTCCCCTTTTACCCATATAAATACATACATATGATCATTCGGAAGATTTACTTGTACCTATACATTCAACATTCACATCGTTCACAACGATAGCAGATTTTATTCCACCGCCAGAGGGAAACGCATATTTGCGGGCAGCCCGCTGACTCTGCCCAAGCAGGTCCAGGGTTCCTGCAGCAAGGCAAATTTCGCGTTACATTCATTCATCCATTCACCTAAATCATGCATAACTCCAGCTGCACCTTGACAATTCAATAAGTAGTAGTAATTTGACAGCCATGTATTCAATGCCTAGCACTCAGCCTTGCCATTCTTCCAACATATGTAGGACAGACATGAGAAAAAATCCTATGGCTTGCAGGAAGTTCATTCCGCTCGCAGTTACGGAAATTTACTGCTTTGTGACCACTTATAGAGCATCGAGAGCATACATCGTCCTTAACTCTACATTCTCCAATGCCATGGTCAAACCCAAGACAACGGTAGCAGAAGAAAACTCCATCATCTGAACTTACTCTGTAGCTAAACCACTGAACATAGATTCGTTCATCAGCCAGAAGGGTCTCAATCATCCTTGGACTACCTTCAAAGAAAACGCTAGCAACCGCGTCAATTCCCTCCTTTATGGGACGTCATATAATTCTCAATTCTTTTTTTACTTTGCTCAATGAGAAGCGTTCCTTTAGGTTCTCATAGATATTCGCCATTAACTCTTCTTCGGGAATATTACAATGGACTTCCTATGCAATGAGTCTGGTCCCGCGTTTAGCGGGAATAGAAACATCAAGGCCACGTTGACCGAAGTTCTTATTTGCTGCTATTTTGTTCATCTCGGCTTCCGAGGGAACTCTTATGGAAATTCCACCGTTTCTCATTGGATTAACTCCATGAACTCTAACTCCACGGGTTGGTCCTACCTCCTTAGGAATGACGTCAGTGATCTCTTTTGGGGTTGCATCCTCCTTTCAGCTCTTAACTACAGCCGACCACATTTCTTTGGGCTTCAGCAGAGGAGGAAAGGCTGTCGAGACAGCAGGGAAAGTATTTTTCGTTGGAAGAGTCGGTTGAAGAGAGATCATAAATGCAGCCTTGTTTCCAGAAATACCATCGAGCTTACCATTAAACACTCATTTTCCGCTAAAAGTTTCTATTCGCTTCATTGGACAGATCGATAAGATTGGTCTCGTCAGTTACAGCAGGAGACCCTTTAACACGTTTCCTATTCTTTTTACCGACTGTTTTTTTTTATCTATCTCACTGTATGAGTCATCATCAACCTTCATACGACGGGCATCAGCACGTTGGGTATACTTCTTACTTCTTTTCACTGTATCACTGAATGATTTGTCTTCCTCATCCATACTTATATGGGCTCTAGCCAAACCCACTTTCTTCCTTTCTCTCGGATTACTCTCAATTGAGTCGGTATATTCGTCAATCATACCGTCAACCGACTCCGTTGCAAATTTCTTAGCACTCTGCTTAGCCGAGGCCGGTCTCGGAGGATTTATTTTATTTTTTATTTATTTTCACTCACCTGAGACAATACAATAAACTACTATTTGTTAGAAAATATGACGACTTCAAGTATAAGTGACTGACAAGTCGAAGCCGAAGTCGAAGTCGAAATCTGAAGTCCAACCAGGCCAGGCCACCTTAAACACTGGCGGATGCACTGATTTTTACTCGACGGTTCCAAATCAAACAGACCACTTGTATTTTTCTACAACCAGTAACCTTGATATGCACGTGCACAATGAACACACTTGAACTTATCGGCAAAAGATTCCAATGGAATTTTCCGATGAAAATTATACAAACAACACTGTGTTATTTCTAAACTTCACTATAAATATCGATCCAAACACCCAATCACTATGAGAAAAACACGTATCTATAGCTTAAATAAGCGCGCACACGATAAGTTAACTCACGGCCCTTGATTTTAAACACGGAGCGATTTCAAACACATATGAACACACAGACTGTGACGTCAGAAGTTAAGGGACAGGGACAAAAATGTCGTGTGGCTTAACGTGCGCACTTGCCACGAGGGCTTAATGACACGGCCCTCTTCGGACACGGATTGATTTTGTGACGACAATCAGCGCCCCTCCAACAATGGTGGTATCAGTCTATATAAGAGTGCAAGCCCTTACATTCATACTGATGGATGCGAGACTTATCTAAATCTCTGCCGTTCTGTGGGTCCCAGCACCCAGTTGATACGCAACTCCACGTCGAGCTCCACAATGAAACTCTGCCCGCTTGGGCATAACCACAGCCACCATGTTGCTCCCCTAGGGGCCTCTCCAGTGTCGAGAATGGAAGCGGCCTTCCATGGGCTCCCCGACTCCCGTGGTACCAGAAATAGTACCGTAGCTTAATAACACTACTACCAAATGTTTGAGTTACTTGCAACTCGGGACTGGTGACCCTCCTCATCGGGTGCGTGGGGTAGGCACTCCCCAAAGGCTTCACTGGAATCGACCTTAACGTCTTTCAACCAGCGACGGTACAAGTACCACCTCCCTGCGCAACAACACAGACAACGCCAGACAACAATAGACAGCACTACACAATACAGGACAACACCAGATAACACAAAACGCAACATAAAGGACACCAAGAATCACGGCTGATCAACCACACAGCTCAAACGCTCAGATACGCCCTCCGCGTAGCGAAAGCTTGGCGAGTAAACTCATTCATCCTTTCAAACGTTTCCTTCGTTTCCAAACATTTACTCACGTCATACGATCCATTCACTAGTCGAATTCCCATCGCACTCAAATCTCTCCATTCAGAGTATATTACACATTCAAACAACACATGTTTCCAATCCTCAAATGAGGCACCACACAGAAGGCACTCCTCAGTAGCCGACTGACTCAGCCCATACAAGTATCCATTCATACTACCATGGCCGGTAATGAGGTACCCCAGGCTCAGACTAAAGTCCAACCCCAGGGCCCCTCTGGCAAAACATACATCCTTAATATACTCATAGGGCACTCTTCCTTTAGAGTATTCATCCCACCTAGTTTGCCACCTAGTCATCAAACATTCATCCAGGAGGTTACTCCATGAGTGACGACTCCTACCAATCAAATCACCATTCGAATCCCAGTCATTTTCCAGCAATGGTACGCCCCTCCGAATCCTAAAGGCTAGGCTCCTACGGAGCACAACCAGATCCAGAGGTGCGACTCCCATGGCGTCGGTCGAAACCGTACGACACAGGTATACACGCATGCATAACCACTCGCTGACATGCATACATCAATCGCTTCCCCCGTGCAGTCATCATGCATTCCGCAAACACTGACGATCCGTATGCTGCGCATGCAACAAACAGACCGCCATAAATGGTCCTGACGGCCTTCCGTCCCAGACCCCACTCACGCCTCAACACACGCCTAATCGAGCACACCAGTGTGAGCAATCGGGCTCTTAGCTCTTCGAGGTGCAGATAAAAATTCATTCGTTCACCCATTCTAATCCCCAGGTACTTGACCTCGGTCGCATACCGAAGGGATCTACCATTTGCTCTTATCGATGGATGTCGGTTTGGCGACAATCTGCCCTTGAGCAGTATTGTCACCGACTTGTCCATCGATACACTTACACCAACTTTCTCACCCCAAGCATGGACAATGTCCATGATGGAAGCACCTCTACGCTCAAGGAGCAGACGACTTCCCTCCTCAACGAGGATGAGAAGATCATCGGCGAAAGCACACACCCTACATTCACCAGATAACCTAACCAGGAGTTCATCCATCATCAGGTTCCAAATGAATGGTCCTGCGACCTAACACTGTGGACATCCGACCTGCAGACAATTTACATTCACATCATTCACAACAATGGCGGCCTTACCGCCAGTCGAAGAAAACACACGCACGTTTGCGGGTAGGCCCCTGACCCGTCCATGGACGGTCCAGGGCTCCTGCAGCAAGGCAAACATCACGTCACTGTCACACATCCATGCACCCAAGTCATACATGTGGGTGTTCTATATTAACGATTTGGGGAATATACTGGTTACGCTTGAATAGTAATAAAACGACTGAATTCTGATGTGGTTATAAACTGACTAAAATTTATTCTAAAATTCACTTACCAACTAACTTAAAACTAGTTCTATATATCTCGTTGTACATATTTTTGTTTTAAAATATGAAATCCTATTGTTACAATCTCGAACGATTTACTGCAAAGGGTCGCTGTCGGAACTTTTGATGAGTTACCGATGCAAAATATCGGATTGCATTTGTTCATAAAATTTAATTCTTTTTAATTTACCGGTGTAAAATATCGGATCGAAAAACTTATTTTTGAAATTTAAATTTCGATTGTTCCAATGAGAATAGAATTTTTTTGTCGTTATAATGAAAATAGGATTTGCTATTTTTCTGAAATTCGGAATCGGTCGAATTTTCCGTTGGGTCGCTACACACTCCCCTTCCAGCGAAGCGCATTTAAGAAAAGAAAATATTGTCATGTCACGTCTTGTTCTGAGGAATCTGAAAGGATGTACGCGGGTTTTACTCGGTCAATCGAAATTGAGGAATTTTTTCCGTTTATTTCGATGACGATTTGCTTACGGAAACGACGAATTACCTTGTAAGGTCCTTCGTAGGGAGGGGTTAATCCTGGTCGTAATTTGTCGACTCTGACGAAGATAAATTTGCAAGTATTAAGATCTTCCGGAAAATTTACTTTTTTTTGAAAATTCATACGTGTGTCTTGTGGTTTCATGTTGCTTATAGATTGTTTTAGTTTCTTTACGAAGTCATGGTGATTAACGTCTTCGGAGCCGTGATTGTCCACAAAATATTCCCCTGGTACCTTCAGGCCTTGGCCATAGACCATGTCTGCGGGTGAACATTGTAGATCGCTTCTTACTGTGGTCCTAATTTCAAGAAGTACAAGTGGTAGTTCTGCGTACCAGTTTGTGGCGTTCTCTCTGGCCATTAAGGAGGCTTTCATGTGCCTATGAAATCGCTCGACCAACCCGTTTGCTTGGGGGTGGTAAGCAGTAGTATGCACACAGTGAGCGCCTAATAGCTTTGTCAGCTCTGCAAAGAGTTTTGATCGAAATTGGCTTCCTTGGTCCAACGTGATTTCGAGTGGCACACCGAAACGCGGTATATATTGCTGTACGAATGTTTCTGCTGTGGATACTGCCGTCATGTCTTTCATTGGATAAGCTTCCGGCCATCGTGTGAATCTGTCTATGATAGTTAGAATGTAGGAATATCCACTGGATGGTGGAAGCGGACCGACAATATCCATGTGTATGTGCTCGAAACGTTGAGATGGTAATTTGAAACGTTCGAACTCTGTACGTGTGTGTCGATGCACTTTGGCTTTTTGACAACCAATGCAGGTTTTAGACCAATTGTTAACATCACGATTCATTGAAGGCCAGAAATACTTTGAGGCGAGCTGTTTTCGAGTTGCTCTAATGCCTGGGTGTGAGAGATTGTGAATTGATTCGAAAACACTCTTTCTTAGACCTTGGGGAACATAAGGGCGACTGCTTCCTGTACTCGTATCGCACCAGATCTGGTCTGGGTAGAAAGGAATAGTCTTAAGTTCCATTTTGTATTTTGATTGTGTGTTTTTCGCACTATCTACGAGAGACTTGAGTTCCTCGTCCCCTAATTGGTTATCCACCAGGTTTAGTGTTATTGTGTTAACATCTATGTTCTCAATGCGAGACAGTGCATCAGCGACGTAGTTTGTTTTCCCGCTAATGTGTTTTATGTCTGTTGTGAACTGGGAGATATAATCTAGATGTCGGGTCTGGCGGGGAGAACGCTCTGTTTTTGAAGGGATGGCGGTAACTAGTGGCTTATGATCTGTGAAAATAGTGAAGTTTCGGCCCTCCACGAAGTATCTAAAATGTTTGATGGAAAGGTAAATTGCTAAGAGTTCCCTGTCGAATGCCGAATATTTCACTTCCGCTGGAGATAATTTTCTGGAGAAAAATGCGAGTGGATGCCATTGTTCTTTTTGACGTTGTTGGAGCACTGCCCCAACTGCTATGTCTGAGGCATCTGTGGTGATGCTATATGCAGCGTTTTCACAAGGATGCGTTAATAGTGTAGCATTAGCCAGCGCAGTTTTAACTTTGGAAAAACTTTCCTGGCAATCTTCTGTCCATTCGAACAGTTTTTTAGGTCCTTTTAGCTTTTGGAGTTGTGCTACGTGATTGTGAATAGGTGCGAGTAGCTCTGCTAACTTGGGTATAAAGCGGTTATAATAGTTTACCATTCCAACAAATTTTTGGATTTGCTTTATCGATGATGGCACTGTTAATTTGGTGATCGCTTCAACTTTTTCTTCCATTGGACAGATTCCTTTGCTAGATACGGTGTGGCTAAGGAAATTTAATTCTGGGACACCTAATAAGCACTTAGAGGCTTTAATGCACAAACCATACTCTGATAATCTTTGAAAAACGGTTTCGAGATGCTTTTCATGTTCTTTTTCGTTGCGGCTTGCTATAAGGATATCGTCTATGTAGACGAATACGAATTCAAGACCATTGGTCACTTGGTTGATAAACCTTTGAAATGTTTGTGCAGCATTTTTTAAGCCGAAAGGCATCCGGGTAAATTCGTACAGACCAAATGGAGTGGTTATGGCCGTCTTGTGTACGTCTTCTGGAGCTACCGGTATGTGGTGATATGCTCTGACCAGATCTATTTTGGAAAAAATGCTGCAACCAGTTAAGAACATAGAAAAATTTTGTATGTGTGGCACCGGGTATCTGTCTGGCACTGTAATCGCGTTTAATCGCCGGTAATCCCCGCATGGGCGCCAATCTTTACTATCCCTTTTGGGCACCATGTGTAACGGTGACGATGCTGGAGACGCTGATGGTCGGCAAATTCCAATTTGAACCATATGCTCGAATTCGAATTTCGCCGTCTTGTATTGTTCGGGGTTGAGTCTTCTTGGTCGGGAGCAAGGAAGCGTTCCCTGCGTGGTTATATGATGTTGTACTGAATGTTTGATTGGCATGTTGAAGTTAACAGGTTGATAGAGTGTCGGAAATTTTTTTAGTATCAATCCGAATTGGTTTTCGATGCTAAAATTCCGTGGTGTTGGGGTTTCCACCTTAATTGTATTTATGCTGGAAGTTAATTTGGTAGTAGAGTCGATAAGTTTTTTATGTCTCAAATCTACCAGGATATTAAATTTTTCGAGAAAATCCGCCCCTATAATTGGCTTGTTAATCGAAGCGATCAAAAAGGAATGAATGAAATCGCGTCGCAGACCAAGGTTGAGTTTCAGCAATCTGGTTCCATATACTTTAATTCGTGAACCGTTTGCTGCAGTCAGGAAAAAATCGCTTTCTGTAGCTACCGAATTGGATGTATGGTATGGAATAATAGAGACATCTGCCCCTGTGTCGATTAAAAAATTTATTTTGCTGTTTTGATCTGTGACGTATAAGCGGCGTGATGAGCTTTGAAAACTTCTGTTTGCCGCTAGATCAGAAGTGCAATCTAGTTTTTTGAAGACGAAGACGCCATATTTTTATTTGATTCCTTGTAGTTGCAAGGCTTTTGGCATTTACTGGCTTTTTCAGCATATTTACGGTGGTACCAGCACATTTCTTGTGGTATGTCTTTTGGCTGTTCTTTGTTGCGAGAACGGCTACGACTTCGTTGCTTACTCTGAAAGGTAAGGTTTTTGATTTGCTTCTGAAGCTCTCTTATTTCTTTATGAAGCGTTGCTAAATTTTCTTGCGGTTCGACAGAACAAATAGAACTTGAATTCGGCAATGCGTCCCAAATTCTGTCCGCTAATATTAGCATTTCCGAGATTTCTTTGTCTTTATGTGCAATTAAGGCGATATTGATTGGTTGCGGTAACCTTCGCATCCAAAGCTTGCGAATTAGTTTGTCATTTATTGCCTCGCTAGACCCGGCAATATTCGACAAGGACCTATAAAATTCGGATGGTTTCCTATCCCCAAGTTCTACATTTCCCAATAGTTGCTCAATTCGTTTTTCTTCGCTAAGTGAGTGTCTATTGATGAGGGTTAATTTTAAATTTTCGTACTTTGAATCATCACTTGGTGGGTTTTGTATAGTATCGAGTACGGTTTCTATTACCTGTTGCGGTAGTGATGCTATGACATGATTGTATTTGCTTATGTCTCTGCGAATTTTTCCTATCATAAATTGAGCCTCTGCCTGAATAAACCAAACCAACGGGGAATTTGACCAGAATGGCGGTAACCTTATTGAAAACGTTGAGAGGTTTTCAGCAGAGTTATCGGCTCCATCCTGACCCTCTTGTGAGTGCAGGTTTTTATCCTTATTCTCTTCCATCTATGACAATATTTTGCTTTCTAACTTTATTTGCCTATAAGTGGCACCGAATCAATTTAATCTTTCGCGGGTTTTTTTTCTTGATGGGAAGGGAGTACGCAAAATAGTTGAGAACGAAAAATATATATGTAAAAGTAATATTATCGCTATATCTCTTTCGCGTGCACTTTCTTCAAACTCTATCCTAACTAGAACACTTTTAATGTGTTTTGACCGATATTTAGCACTTTTTTTATGTTTTTCAGAAGTTGCACACCGATTTTATTTTTTTTATTGCAATACGATGTTTTGTCACTTGTGTGAAGAACAATATATAATACCGATCGCTTGCGCATATGCACTAACACGAAAAAAAATCAGTTGTTAAACTTTCGGATTTGTAACAATAAGATGTAACATTGGATATGACACTGTAATACTGTAATTGTAAGATTAATTTGATGGTAGGTATGTGTTATTCCAAGTAACGCAAATAATTTTTGTTTTACATAAATTCTGGTTTTTAATTTTTAGTACATAACTTTTTGAATAATAAAATGGTTATGTTCTAGCGAAATAAATTTTCAGTAATCAAATGAATAATATATCAAATTGTAATAATGATAGAAAAATTTTTCGACGCAGCGCCGACTTACGGAATTGATTTTATTTGGATACAAAAACTTTCCTATGTTGTGGCGGGTTGTGTGATGCTGCAGATCTTGTCTACGAAATGTTCCAAGCGGCGTTGAATTGTCGGCTTTCGCTATGATGCGTCGTGTGATGCTTCTTTGTGCGGCGATATAGAAAGAAATGTTGCTGTAATGCTGATATCACATATTCGATGATGCAGTTATGAAAACTGTTGTGACGATGATCTTGTAGATTGGATGAAGCAGCAATAAAAATTACTGTGCCGCCGAAATTGGAGATTCTATGGCGCAGCGACGTTAATACTGCGGATTCGACGACCAAATTGCGAGATTTTTCTCGTTAGCAGTGCTTGATTCCACCAAATCACTTTTTTTATTTTTAATATTATGTTTGTTGCCCACTTTATCAACTTAAACTTTTGGTTTCTAATTTAATTATAATACTTTGTATTAACTTTAACTTTTAGTTTTATTGTATTTTAGGATTGTGTTCGAGGGGGTCACCACTGTGGGTGTTCTATATTAACGATTTGGGGAATATACTGGTTACGCTTGAATAGTAATAAAACGACTGAATTCTGATGTGGTTATAAACTGACTAAAATTTATTCTAAAATTCACTTACCAACTAACTTAAAACTAGTTCTATATATCTCGTTGTACATATTTTTGTTTTAAAATATGAAATCCTATTGTTACAATCTCGAACGATTTACTGCAAAGGGTCGCTGTCGGAACTTTTGATGAGTTACCGGTGCAAAATATCGGATTGCATTTGTTCATAAAATTTAATTCTTTTTAATTTACCGGTGTAAAATATCGGATCGAAAAACTTATTTTTGAAATTTAAATTTCGATTGTTCCAATGAGAATAGAATTTTTTTGTCGTTATAATGAAAATAGGATTTGCTATTTTTCTGAAATTCGGAATCGGTCGAATTTTCCGTTGGGTCGCTACATACATAATCGCCTCCGCTCTCTGACAGTTTAGCTGTATTAGTTGTACAGCCATGATGCTTAGTGTCTAGACCTCTTCCACGCCGCCTTTGCTGCATAGACCGGACACTGCATAGACAGAAGCGAATGGTCTGCTGATGTACCTCTCATCGCACAATTTCGGCAGTGCATAGCCTTTTCGCAATCGAGACTTCTATGGCCACTGGTCGAACAACGGCTACAAACGTGCTCTTTGGCTCGGCAATCCCTGATCATGTGATCGAAACCAAGCACCTATAACAATACTGGATCGAGTCAGTCCTCCTAAGCCGGTAGCCAAACCATCTGACGTAAATTCGCTCGGCCGACAGTAGGTGATCAATAATCTCCTGGCTGCCTCCGAAGACCACATTTGACGTCGCATCAAGACCATCTCCAAGGGGGCGGCTTATTATACTTAAGCCTCTTTTCACCTCATCCACGCTAAACCTATTCTTAAGATTATTCTCATAAACGTCCTTCATCAGTTCCTCTGTTGGAATAGAGTAGTGCACGTCAAAAGCCCTAACCCTAGCCAACGAAGTAGCTGGCAATGTAACGCTCAACCCACATTGGGCAAACTTAGCATTTGAAATCAGCTTGCAACGCTCAGCCTCCGACGGTACCTGAATGGCAACACCACCACCACTCCTCAAGGCATTCATACCATGTACCCTGACTCCCATAGTCGGTCCTACCTCTTTTAATACAACATCCGTGACCTCTTTAACCGTTGCCTCAGCAGATTTGCTAGTGACTACCACCGCATATGTGTCCATCGGCTTGGCCACTTTAACAGCATGCGCTGCAACCGCCGATCCACCATTCTGATTGGACTGGAGCGCTGTGATGTTGCTCTTTTCAGACGCCAAGGACTCACGTAGTTTCTCTAATTTACCCACCGATTCTTTACTCTCCTTCTCCCTTTCCTTCCCAATGGTCCTAAGTTCACCGTGCAGTCCCTCATTTTCAGCGAGAACTAGGACCACTATTTCCTCATACTTCTTCAGTTCCACCTGAACCTTACGAAGAAAGTTTACTGAGGCACCCTCCTCAACGAATACGGCAGCTATCGCCGATGAAATGCCCGACATTCTTCCATACGTCGTAAGGACACGTGTCTCAGTTGTGGACACAACAGCCTCCCTAAACTTCACCCTCGCCCCCAAGTCCACCACTGGCTTTGGTGCACCAGCAAGTGCATGATCAACCCTTATCCTTCGTCCAGCCGTCTGCAGGACAGCCACGTCTTCAGGTGTTACCACCGCTCCTACTCCTTCCCCACCATTGCCTTCATCCATTGCCACATCTGCAATCAGCCTTCGGGAATTAGGCACGTTGTGCGAAAGCGCTTCATCGCTGGAGTCACTCAGCTCAAGGGAAACATCGTCGTCAGTCACAGCAGCCTTTTTGGCTGAAGCCGACCCTGGTTTGTACCTCGAAGCCGGCCCTGGTTTGTACCTCGAAGCCGTTTTCCAGTTATCTATGTCCATATCCATAAATGTCGTAAACAAGTTCCCGTTATCGGACAGTCCGCTGATTCTACCATGGCAGATCCAGGGTTCCTGAAGTAATGCAAACATCGCGTCACATCTAATCATCCATTCACCCAGATCATGCATTACACCAGCTGCGCCCTGACAGTTTAACTGTAGGAATTTGACAGCCATGATTTAGTGCTTGGAACTCGACAACACCATCTTGGCAGCATAATATGGGCAAACCGAGGAAAGGATCCGGTGGTCAGAAGGGCGACCCCGGAGCGCACAATTTCGACAGTGTGGCTTACTGGAACAGTCACTGACCTTATGGCCACTGGCAGAGCAACGACTACATACGTCACTCGTACCCTTACATTCTTTAATACCGTGGTCAAAGCTTAGGCATTTAAAACAGTGGAAGACATCGTCTAGGGGTCTGACTCTGAAACCAAACCACTTGACATAAATTCTGTCAGCCGAAAGAATACATTCTATAATAACGTCAGTACCCTCAAGGACGATGTTCGAAACAGCGTCGGGGCCCTCAACGATAGGTCGACGTACAATACGCAGACCATTCTTGGCCTGCTCTTTAGAGAAGCGGTGTTTTAGTTTGTTTTCGTAAATATCCTGCGAGATACAGCAGTCCACATCCGCGGCAATAATTCTGGGCCCCGATTTCGCCGGGACAGAGACCTGCAGGGCACACTGCTCAAACTTGCCATTTTTAAATACATTGTTCCGTTCAGCCTCAGAAGGCACTCTGATAGCAAAACCGCCGTTTTTCAGCTTGGAGACGGCGTGAACACGCACTCCAAGTGCAGGCGCAACTTCTTTTAATATTAGCTGGTTCACTTCCGACTGTGTCGCATTGGCATTTCTGCTTTTCACTACGACAGACCATGTGTCGACGGGTTTGGGCATCGAGGGAAAGGTTCGGGTAACCGGTGTAGATGGGACAGCAGAGCGAGCAGCAGACGCATATGTAACAGGCTGGGTAGATTTGGAAGCCAACGGAGTTACTGCGCTACGCATGCTTTGTTTATCGAACTTATTACGAAGGTAACGAATTTCCTCGTTTGCCTGCTGCAACATCCCATTAAGGCCTTCATTTTCGGCGATTTCAGAAGCCACAATTTCCTCATGCACTTTCACTCGTTCTAGGGCACGACGGACGAACTCGGGTGACCCACCTTCGTCGATAACCAGCGCGGCAAGGGAAGAAGCAACGTCTGACATTCTGCGGAATGCCGACTGCATTCTAGTTTCCTTCAGCTTCGGGATCCGAAGCTTGAGGGAACCAGTAGTAGGGGGCGGCATATTCACCGCCACAGCAGTCGTGTCACTCTCCGTATCGGACTCGACGGTGACAGTGGGTGCGGCCAAAGCAGCAACAACCTCGTTGTCAGCCGTCCTGTCGGAAACGTCGGAGAAGCGTCCAGGGCTTGAAGTCCGACTCAAAATCTTTCGCGGATTAAGGTACGCCTCGTTGGAACTACTGTCCATTTCGTCACAGGACTTCTTCTTCCTCGTCCTCTTAGCCCGCTATTCATTTGTAGAGAAAATTCACGAGCAAAAGTTTAAAAAATTTTCAATCACTCACAACTTCTAAAATATGGCTCCGATCGCAAAAATAAGGGTTTTTTTCAAAATCTTAACTGAAATCTAAAAATAAAAAAAAAAAATTTTTTTAAGATTTTGAAAATTTTTAGCCTCGAAAAGTTTGGCACTTTTTTTTTTTTTTTTTTTAAATTGCGCTTCACACAATAAACTCACTACACTAGGCTCAATGAGTCTCTAGCGAAAACCACTATACCATACGGCACCAAGCACTAGTGAACCGCTAGGGTACGAAGCACTATGCTAGAAATGCACTTCAAAAGCAATTATTTTGCAAGTGATTTAGTCACTTGTTGCAGAAGCAACAACAAATACACGTGAAATCACAAAAAGCACTACAACTTCCAAAGTATAACTCCTATCGAAAATTCAAAACCATCCACGCGTAGGGCACACTAGGGCGCACGCACTGGTAGCACACACGATAATAAACTCACCAGGGAACACTATCAAAAATTCAAAAAAACCGGGAGCTCAAATTCACACGACCTATCGCTACGGCTGTTCAGACAACAGTGAATAGAGAGGGACAGTAATGTCGTGTGGTTTAACGTGCGCACCTGCCACTAGGGCTTAATCACACGGTCCTCTTCGGACACGGATTGTTTTTGTGACGACAATCAGTGCCCCTCAATAATGGTGGTATTAGTCTATACAAGAGTGCAAGCCCTTACATTCATACTGATGGATGCGAGACCTATCTAAATCTCTGCCGTTCTGTGGGTCCCGGCACCCAGTTAATACGCAACTCCACGTCGAGCTCCACAAGGAAACTCTGCCCACTTGGGCATAACCACAGCCACCACATTGCTCCCCTAGGGGCCTCTCCAGTGTCGGGGGTGGAAGCGACCTTCCATGGGCTCCCCGACTCCCGCGGTACCAGAAATAGAACCTCCGGCCAGGATTCGTAGCTTAAGAACACTACTACCAAATGTATGAGTTACTTGCAACTCGGGACTGGTGACCCTCCTCATCGGGTGCGTGGGGAAGGCACTCCCCAAAGGCTTCACTGGAATCGACCTTAACGTCTTTCAACCAGCGACGGTACAAGTACCACCGGAGAAAAAGACAACCAAAGCCAAGAGATTCTGATACAGTTTTACAACAAGCTACTCAATCTACACACACCACAAATAAAAGCGAAGAAAACAAGGCTACAGCACCAGAATTATCACGATATGGACGAAAAATTAAAAGAACTGTCCGCTTCGCAAAGTAACGCATCTGCTGGAAAGGGAGTACTGTGGTGACACCAAAACATCAATTATTAATCAAGTCATTAAACTCATTTCAATTAATCAAGTCAAGTCATTAAACTCATTTCATTAAACTCATTCTTAAAATTTCCCTTTATTTTATTTTATATTATTTTATTTTTATAGACCGGGCAACATTGTTATATTAAATTTTGTATAAATAGAAAAAGAATTTAATAAAGCCCTCCTTCTCTACCGAACATCCGAGCGTTTCATATCATATTCAAGTCAAACCCAAAAGGTATACCATTCACTCGGCTCATTCAAGACATACATTCTGTTCGCAAGCAACCATTCACTCAGAACCACACCGTGGCGACGGCTTCGGCTACTAAACCTTCGTCTAGAAGCCTTGCTGTGCCACATTGGTGACGTTGCATTAGCATCCATACCAAGGATGATAGGTAAGCTGCTAACCTGTAGCAGCACCCCATCCAAGTACCCAAGATAGGGCAACAGGTCGTCGCCAAACACACAATACACACTCACCAAACACATCTCTCCAAAGTCTCCTTTCACCCACACGCATACACCATGTTCACTCGTGAGATGTTCGACTTGCAGGCAATTCACATTCACATCAATAACAACAATGGCGGCCTTACCACCAGTCGAGGAAAACACACGCATGTTCGCGGGCAGGCCCCTGATCCGTCCGTGGACGGTCCAGGGCTCCTGCAACAAGGCAAACTTCACGTCAGACTCACACATCCATACACCCAAATCATGCATAACCGCCTCCGCCCTCTGGCAGTTGAATTGAATGAGTTGTACATCCATGATGCTTGTCGGGCCCTCCACCTAGCCGCCCTAGAAACGTACAACGGGCACCTCTCCGAGGAGAGCGAGTGGTCAGCAGGAATGCCTCGCGAGGCACACAATCTGCAGTGAGCAGACTTGTTACACGCACCGACAGAATGGCCGATAGTGGAGCACCGATAGCACACCATGTCTGCAGACGGACACTCCCTTGCAAGGTGGTCAAACCCGCAGCACCGATAGCATCTGAGCACACTACCCATTGACATCAGCCTATACCCGTCAAAAC
Organism: Beris morrisii; assembly: GCA_951812415.1. Taxonomy (NCBI): domain Eukaryota; kingdom Metazoa; phylum Arthropoda; class Insecta; order Diptera; family Stratiomyidae; genus Beris; species Beris morrisii. The sequence continues at coordinate 10,754,092 of OX638314.1, read as the reverse complement.
CAACATAGATGCGCCCACGCGACAAAAGATGTTGGCCTATTTCCTCGGTGCAGGCAAAGACGACATTTGAGACCGCGTCGAAGCCTTCCCTTATTGGACGGCTCCCAATCCTTATCCCCTTTTCCACCTCGGCTGTTGAAAACTTATCCTTCAAATTTTTCTCATAAACCTCGTTGAGAATATCCTCGTTTCTATGGAAGCAGTGCACATCCATTGCCCTGGCTCGAGCACCAAGCATAATCGGCACAGTGGCTTCAAGACCACACCTGGCCAGTGCCGTGCATTCCTCGATTTTCCTTCTTTCGGCCTCCGAGGCCACCCTGATCTTTACCCCTTCCCCATTCCTGATCGGATCCAACGCATGTACCCGGACACCAAGCGTCGGGCCAACCTCATTCCGGAGAACATGGGCGACCTCTCTCGAAGTCACCTCCCTATTCCTCGACTTGACAACCAAGGCCCAGGTCTCTTCCGGCTTGCGGGGTGGAGCAGCCTTCCTGACCGCCCCAGCCGTCGCAGCCGTAGCCACAACCGGCGCTATGGGTCCATTTGCTTCCTTCATCCCCTCGATTTTGCCTTCAAGCCTTTCAATTCTCTTCAATCGAACTACTACCTCCTCAAAACCCTGGAGTCCCGTGTACACTCCCTTCAGGAGCTTCATCGGGTCGCTCTCCTGACCGAAGGGCTCCATGATCTGGGTTGCGATCTCCTTCATCTTGGCGAAAGCCGCTTCCTTAACACTGGCCTCCGCTGCCTTTTCAATAACATTGTCCGCGGCCACATTCACTGTCTCTGGCGATTTTTCACCAACCTTATCAATGGTCTCCGGCAACACAGCGGTTTTTGGGCTCTCTACAACGCCAGTTTCCATCTCCACTACCATAGCTGCATCCGACGACGTCGGCTGATCATGACCCGACGCCGCGGGCCCAGCCAGACCAATCTCATCAATGCCACCAGTGCCAGCCCTCTTTCTACTAATCTTGGCCAGTCTGGCTTTAACAATGTTCATCATCTGTTCTTCCAGACTGAAGCCCTCACACAGATCCTCCTTATCAGTGGAACTGTCTGACAGAACCCTGCTGGCAAACTTCCGACCACCCTGTGGAAGCTCCAAGCTCGACTCATTCGATTCATTCTCGGCTTCCCTCTCCAACCTCTGGGCTTTCGATGAGGCCGAATCCGCACTGGAGCCCCTCATTGTACTCATTTCCGTACAATAATCCACAAGTCCACTCTGACGTCTTAAATCGCTCCTATCTCGCTCAATTTTGCTCTAATCGCAAAAAGAGCCAAATTTTTAAAAAACTTAACTGAACACCGAAAATAAAAAATAAAAATAAAAATAAAAATAAAAAATAATTTTGAAAATTTCGAATTTTCAAAATTTTTGGCACCGAAAAATTTTTCACTTTTGACTCAGCACTTCTCTCAATAAACCGAGTATACTTCACTAAATCTTCACAATAAACGCACTATAGCGCACCTGGCACTAACTGCACTAGCGCACCGCTAGGCCAAAAAGCACTCAATGCACTTGCACTCTACACAATAAATTTATTTGCTTATTGCAAAACAACAACAAACACACGAGAAAAAACTCAACTCGCTACAACTTCCAAAGTTTAGGTCGCACGACAAATCCAAAATTATCTACGTGCAGGGCACGTCAGCGCGCACACACAATTCAGGTTTAAATCACCAGGGAACACCTGAAAAAAATGCAAAAACCGGGAGCTCAAAATAGCACTACGGCTGTTCACTTGCTGCTAATAGAGAGGGACAGAATAGTCTTAGTGTTTAACGTAGATACCTGCCAACTGGTGGCTTAATTCTGCGGCCTTCTGCAGGCACGGATAGATTTTGGGACCACAATCAGAGCCCCTCCAATAATGGTGGTACCAGTTCATATAAGAGTGCAAGTTCTTACATTCATACTGGTGGATGCGAGACCTATCTAAATCTCTGCCGTTCTGTGGGTTCCGGCACCCGGTTGATACGCAACTCCACGTCGAGCTCCACAAGGAAACTCTGCCCGCTTGGGCAGACCACCACGTTGCTCCCCTAGGGGCCTCTCCAGTGTCGGGGGTGGAAGTAACCTTCCATGGGCTCCCCGACTCCTGTGGTACCGGAAATAGAACCTCCGGTCAGGATTCGTAGTTTAATAACACTACTACCAAATTTTTGAGTTACTTCCAACTCGGGACTGGTGACCCTCCTCATCGGGTGCGTGGGGTAGGCACTCCCCAAAGGCTTCACTGGAATCGACCTTAACGTCTTTCAACCAGCGACGGTACAAGTACCACCTCCCTGCGCAACAATACTGAACAGCAATAAACAGCACGAAACTATAACAGACCACACAATAGACAACACACAAGAAAACAAAAAGGACAATAAAGATCACAGCTGTACAACCCACACTAAACACTCAGGTATGCCCTCCTAGTGGCAAAAGCTACACTCGCAAACTCATTCATCCTTTCAAACGTTTCCTTCGTTATCAAGCATTTACTCACATCATACGATCCATTCACCAGCCGAACACCCATCGCATTCAAGTCTCTCCAGTCAGAGTATATTACACATTCAAACAACACATGTCTCCAGTCCTCAAATGAAGCACCACACAGTTGGCACTCCTCAGTATTAGACTGATTCAGCCTATACAAATATCCATTCATACTACCGTGACCGGTAATGAGGTACCCCAGGCTCAGACTAAAGTCCAACCCCAGGGCCCCTCTGGCAAAACATACATCCTTAATATACTCATAGGTCACTCTTCCTTTGGAGCATTCATCCCACCTAGTTTGCCACCTAGACATCAAGCATTCATCCAAGAGGTCGCCACACGCTCGACGACTCTTTCCAACCACATCTGCATTCGATACCCAGTCACTCGGCAACAATGGTACGCCCCTTCGGATCCTGTAGGATAGACTCCTACGGAGCACTTCCAAGTCCAAAGGTGCAACCCCCATGAGCACCTGAATGGCGTCAGTCGAAACCGTACGACACACAGGCACACACGCATACATAACAACACGCTGACATGCATACATCATTCGCTTACCACGATCAGTCAACATGCATTCCGCAAACACTGACGATCCGTATGCTGCGCAAGCAACAAACAGACCGCCATAAATGGTCCTGACCGCTTTCCGGCCAAGACCCCATTCACGCCTAATCGAACACACTAGTGTGAGCAATCGATCTCTTAGCTCGGTTAGGTGCAGGTAGAAATTCAATCTTTCGCCTACTCTGATCCCCAGGTATTTGACCTGAGTCGCATACCGAAGGGACCGGCCATTAAAACGGACTGATGGATGTCGGTTCGGCGACAATCTGCCCTTGAGCAGCATTGTCACCGACTTCTCCATTGAAACTTCTACTCCAACTTTTTCTCCCCAACCTTGAACAATGTCCATAATGGCCGCACCTCGACGCTCAAGGAGCAGACGAGCTCTCTCCTCAATGAGGATGAGAAGATCATCGGCGAAAGCACACACCCTACATTCACCAGATAACCTAGCCAGGAGTTCGTCCATCATCAGGTTCCAAATAAATGGACCTGCGACCGAACCCTGTGGACATCCTCTACTTACATTCTTCCACACATGACCACGCACACCATTCACAAAAGCACGCCTGTCAGAGAAGTAATCTGACCAAAGGTCTACTTCCTGGCAGCCACATTCGCGCAATTTAGCAATCACAGCATCCCAATCCAGGCAGTCGAATGCGCCCTTGAAATCAACAAAGATTTCAAGAACGTAATCGGCCCTACTGTCACCAACACAATTCTTGACATACATCCAGGCATCTTCAGTCGATTTGCCCACTCGAAAACCATACTGTCGATCTGACCAAGTGTCAGAGACAATGTCCTCCAGTCTACGAACAAGGATCCTTTCCAGGACCTTGCCCATCGCCGGGAGAACCGAAATACCCCTGTAGGACCCAGGATCACTTCTGATCCTGTCCGGTGATTTAAGAAGGACTACCACACGAGCAATCTTCAGGGCTGCAGGAAAGACACATTCACTAAAGCACCTTCCAAGTACGCACAGAATGTGGTCAAGAATGACCCGCCAGATGCTTTTCAACATCTCACCAGTCATCCCATCCCACCCCGGCGCCCTACCTGATCTGATCCCAGCCATTGCCACATCAATCTCCCAGCGCTGGAGTGCAGGTATTGCTACGCGCACTCCCACACTGTCAAGATTAACTGGATCCGGCCGAGACCTAGCCTCAGGGAAGAAACTATCCAACAAAGCACTCACTGACTCACTCCATGTCAGCAGAGGGCTGCCACCAATACTCAACCCAGATACACTATACCTTTCATTCTTCCCCCTGCAGACCCGATACGCCGTTCCCCAAGGATCATCAGCATTATCGCTGACAAATGCCCTCCATTCATCCACCTTGCATTTAGCAAGCAAAACACGATATTCATTCATACCCCGCACAAATGCGAGCCTGAATTGGGCAACATCCTCACTCCCATTTATCCTAGCCTTTTGGAATTTCTTCCGAAGGCGCCTAACCCATCTTCTTTTCCTGGCAAGATCCAAGTTCCACCACTTAACTCTTCGAAGATTCTTAGCCCTAGTTCTGCTAAACAATCCATCATTCACACTTTCAACCATCCTTTGGAGCGCCCGGATTTGGTCATCCACACTCAGCTGCTCGAAAACAGCGAGTGGCTGCTCAGCAGCGACCTCCAGAACTCGCTCTCCATACACAAACCAATCACACCCTTTCGTATGCCAGGCTACATTAGCCGGCATCTCATTCGAACCCACAACCCCATCAAAGACCATTTTGATCTCGATGGGGTTGTGGTCACTCAATCCCCAACCATTCCTTATCTTCCACTCAAACTCAAAGGTCATTGCTGCCTCATTCACGCATGTGACATCAATGTTACTGACATCCATTGGCCCATCAAAGGTATACCATTCACTCGGCTCATTCAAGACATACATTCTGTTCGCAAGCAACCATTCACTCAGAACCACACCGTGGCGACGGCTTCGGCTACTAAACCTTCGTCTAGAAGCCTTGCTGTGCCACATTGGTGACGTTGCATTAGCATCCATACCAAGGATGATAGGTAAGCTGCTAACCTGTAGCAGCACCCCATCCAAGTACCCAAGATAGGGCAACAGGTCGTCGCCAAACACACAATACACACTCACCAAACACATCTCTCCAAAGTCTCCTTTCACCCACACGCATACACCATGTTCACTCGTGAGATGTTCGACTTGCAGGCAATTCACATTCACATCGTTAACAACAATGGCGGCTTTACCACCAGTCGAGGAAAACACACGCATGTTCGCGGGCAGGCCCCTGAGCCGTCCGTGGACGGTCCAGGGCTCCTGCAACAAGGCAAACTTCACGTCAGACTCACACATCCATGCACCCAAATCATGCATAACCGCCTCCGCCCTCTGGCAGTTGAGTTGGATGAGTTGTACATCCATGATTCTTAATGTCGGGCCCTCATCCTAGCCGCCCTAGAAACGTACAACGGGCACCTCTCCGAGGAGAGCGAGTGGTCAGCAGGAATGCCTCGCGAGGCACACAATCTGCAGTGAGCAGACTTGTTACACGCACCGACAGAATGGCCGATAGTGGAGCACCGATAGCACACCATGTCTGCAGACGGACACTCCCTTGCAAGGTGGTCAAACCCGCAGCACCGATAGCATCTGAGCACACTACCCATTGACATCAGCCTATACCCGTCAAAACCAACATAGATGCGCCCACGCGACAAAAGATGTTGGCCTATTTCCTCGGTGCAGGCAAAGACGACATTTGAGACCGCGTCGAAGCCTTCCCTTATTGGACGGCTCCCAATCCTTATCCCCTTTTCCACCTCGGCTGTTGAAAACTTATCCTTCAAATTTTTCTCATAAACCTCGTTGAGAATATCCTCGTTTCTATGGAAGCAGTGCACATCCATTGCCCTGGCTCGAGCACCAAGCATAATCGGCACAGTGGCTTCAAGACCACACCTGGCCAGTGCCGTGCATTCCTCGATTTTCCTTCTTTCGGCCTCCGAGGCCACCCTGATCTTTACCCCTTCCCCATTCCTGATCGGATCCAACGCATGTACCCGGACACCAAGCGTCGGGCCAACCTCATTCCGGAGAACATGGGCGACATCTCTCGAAGTCACCTCCCTATTCCTCGACTTGACAACCAAGGCCCAGGTCTCTTCCGGCTTGCGGGGTGGAGCAGCCTTCCTGACCGCCCCAGCCGTCGCAGCCGTAGCCACAACCGGCGCTATGGGTCCACCAACCCTCTTCTGACCATTTGCTTCCTTCATCCCCTCGATTTTGCCTTCAAGCCTTTCAATTCTCGCAATCAATCGAACTACTACGTCCTCAAAACCCTGAAGTCCCGTGTACACTCCCTTCAGGAGCTTCATCGGGTCGCTCTCCTGACCGAAGGGCTCCATGATCTGGGTTGCGATCTCCTTCATCTTGGCGAAAGCCGCTTCCTTAACACTGGCCTCCGCTGCCTTTTCAATAACATTGTCCGCGGCCACATTCACTGTCTCTGGCGATTTTTCACCAACCTTATCAATGGTCTCCGGCAACACAGCGGTTTTTGGGCTCTCTACAACGCCAGTTTCCATCTCCACTACCATAGCTGCATCCGACGACGTCGGCTGATCATGACCCGACGCCGCGGGCCCAGCCAGACCAATCTCATCAATGCCACCAGTGCCAGCCCTCTTTCTACTAATCTTGGCCAGTCTGGCTTTAACAATGTTCATCATCTGTTCTTCCAGACTGAAGCCCTCACCCAGATCCTCCTCTTCAGTGGAACTGTCTGACAGAACCCTGCTGGCAAACTTCCGACCACCTTGTTTAAGCTCCAAGCTCGACTCATTCGATTCATTCTCGGCTTCCCTCTCCAACCTCTGGGCTTTCATCTTGGCTTTCGATGAGGCCGGACCCGCACTGGAGCCCCTCATTGTACTCATTTCCGTACAATAATCCACAAGTCCACTCTGACGTCTTAAATCGCTCCTATCTCGCTCAATTTTGCTCTAATCGCAAAAAGAGCCAAATTTTTAAAAAACTTAACTGAACACCGAAAATAAAAAATAAAAATAAAAATAAAAAATAATTTTGAAAATTTCGAATTTTCAAAATTTTTGGCACCGAAAAATTTTTCACTTTTGACTCAGCACTTCTCTCAATAAACCGAGTATACTTCACTAAATCTTCACAATAAACGCACTATAGCGCACCTGGCACTAACTGCACTAGCGCACCGCTAGGCCAAAAAGCACTCAATGCACTTGCACTCTACACAATAAATTTATTTGCTTATTGCAAAACAACAACAAACACACGAGAAAACACTCAACTCGCTACAACTTCCAAAGTTTAGGTCGCACGACAAATCCAAAATTATCTACGTGCAGGGCACGTCAGCGCGCACACAAATTCAGATTTAAATCAATAGGGAACACCTCGAAAAATAGCAAAAACCGGAGCTCGAAATAGCACGACCATACACTACGGCTGCTCACTTGCTGCAATAGAGAGGGACAGTATGTCTTCTGGAGTTTTACGGGAACACCTGCCACGAGGGCTTAATTCCACGGTCCTCTTCGGACACGGATTGGTTTTGTGACCACAATCAGAGCCCCTCCAATAATGGTGGTATCGGTTTATATAGGGGTGCAAGCCCTTACATTCATACCGATGGATGCGAGACCTATCTAAATCTCTGCCGTTCTGTGGGTCCCGGCACCCGGTTGATACGCAACTCCACGTCGAGCTCCACAAGGAAACTCTGCCCGCTTGGGCATAACCACAGCCACCACGTTGCTCCCCTAGGGGCCTCTCCAGTGTCGGGGGTGGAAGCAACCTTCCATGGGCTCCCCGACTCCCGTGGTACCGGAAATAGAACCTCCGGTCAGGTTTTCGTAGCTTAATAACACTACTACCAAATGTTTGAGTTACTTGCAACTCGGGACTGGTGACCCTCCTCATCGGGTACGTGGGGTAGGCACTCCCCAAATGCTACACTGGACTTGAAATTATCGTCTTTCAACCAGTGTCGGTATCTGGTACCACCTCCCTGCGTAGATATAATACGACACAACAGAATCCTGTTGCTAAGACAACCGTCCAAACACCAGCACCAATCAACTTCAGCCATTCCTGAATCTAGCAGTTAAGAGCTCCCTCCTTCTCTTAAAGGAGAGACGGGCAAATTCATTAATCCTTTCAATCGTTTCCCTACTTTTGACACAATTACCTACATCATACACTCCGTTCATAAATGTAACTCCCATAGCATTCAAGTCACGCAAGTCTGAGTATATCTCACATTCAAACAAGACATGCTTCCAGTCCTCAACATCGGCTACACATAATGTGCAGCTACCGACATCAGAGAGACCGAACCGATGCAAAGACGCATTCAAACTACCATGATTGGTAAGGAGGAAGCCGAGGTGCAGACAGAAGTCCAACTCCAGGGCTCCTCTGGCAAAACATACATCCTTGATATACTCAAAAGTCACCCGACCTTTGGTACTTTCATCCCATCTAGTTTGCCACCTAGACATAAGACACTCATCTAAGCGGTCGGTCAAAGAACGACGACTCAGTCCCACGCATTCAGCATCCGTCAACCAGTCACTTCACAATGGAATGCCCCTCCGCACCCTAAAGGCAATACTCCGACGAAGCACCTCCAGGTCGAGCGGGGGAACACCCATGAGAACCTGCATGGCGTCGGTGGAAACCGTCCGACACACAGGAATACACACGTACATGACAACTCTCTGACATGCATTCATCAATCGTCTACCCTTTTCGTACACCATACATTCATCAAACACGGACGATCCATAGGTTGCAAGTGCAACGAATAGACCGCCGTAGATGGTCCTAACAGCCCTGCGGCTAAGGCCCCATTCAACTCGTTAAATTCTGCGCAAAGCACACGCAACAACAAGCAATCTCTCCTTGAGCAGTGTCAGGTGGATATAAAAATGCATTCTTTCACTCATTGTAATACCGAGGTATTTGACATGAATCACGTACCGAAGCCTTACTCCATTCATACTTATCGATGGAGGTCGTGAGCAAGACAGGCTGCCTTTCAGCAGCATGATCACCGACTTGTCCATCGATACACTCACACCAACTTTCAAACTCCATGCATGGATAAGCTCGATGATAGCTGCACCTTTACTCTCAAGGCTCAGACGAGAGTTACCCTCAATGAGGACTAACACACACACTACATTCGATCGAGAGACGATGCAGTAGCTCATCCATCATCAGGTTCCATATAAATGGATCTGCGACGGAGCCCTGAGGGCAGCCCCTACAAACGTCCCTCCAGACACAATCCCTGGCACCTCTTACAAAAGCTCTTCTGTCAGCAAAGTAGCTAGACCAAAGGTCAACCTCCTGACAGCCACAGTCACGCAACTTCTGAATCACCGCTTTCCAATCCAGGTGGTCGAATGCGCCCCTAAAGTCTATGAAGACTCCAAGAACGTAAACAGACCCACTGTTATTCACACATTCTTTAACATGCTGCCAGGCGTCCCCGGTACATTTTCCTGCACGAAAACCAAACTGCATGCTCGACAATGAATCAACAACTTTCTCCTCCAACCTATTGACCAAAATCCTTTCAAGGACCTTGCCCATAGCCGGGAGGAGAGAAATACCCCTATACGACGTGGGATCGCTCTTGAGCTTCTTCAGCGACTTGAGGAGGACCACTACGCGAGCGGTTTTCCAAGCAGGAAACAAACATTCACTTAAACATCTTTCATAAAGACATTGCAAATACTCAGGTATGACCCGCCAAATGCTCTTCAGCATTCCGCCAGTCATCCCATCCCATCCAGGCGACTTCCCGGATCTAGTCCTCGCCACAGCCACATCGATCTCCCATCGCTGAAGAGCGGGTATTTCTACCCGCTCCACTTCGTGAGTGGAGTCAACGGAAGGCGAAGTCCTAGCATCCGGAAAGAAACTCTCAAGCAAAACATTCACAGATTCACTCCATGTTGTCATTACGTTGTTGCCAACAGTAATTCCAGACATTTCGTGTCTCCCTTTCGTACCTCTGCAGATCTTGTACGCTCTTCCCCAGGGGTCGTTGGAATTTGTACCGACGAAGCTTTTCCATTCTTTCATCTTACACTTCGCGAGCAAGTCTCGGAATTCATACATTCCTCGCAAATATGCGAGCCTGAATTGGGCAGCTTGCGGATCGCCATTCGCTCTAGCCCTTTGGAATTTCTTCCGTAGGCGCCGTACATTCTTCCTTTTCACACCGAGCTCACGGGTCCACCATTTAACACGTGTAGGATTCGGGGTACGAAACCTTTCAAACATACCAGCATTTATCCTTTCCATCCATTCCTGGATGACCAAAATTTGGTCATTCAGAGAAAGCACAACAAAATCACTCAGAGGTAGCTCCTCAGTTACCTCTCTGAGACGCTCATCATACAGAGTCCAGTTACACCCATTCGTGCGCCATGCATTATTAGCAGGCGCTTCATTCACCTCAACCACCCTTTCATAAGTCATAATGACCTCGATCGGGTGGTGATCACTCAGACACCATCCAGCCTTGATACACCAAGAGAAGCCATGCACCATTGCGGCCTCATTCACGCAAGTGACATCAATATCACTAACGCCCCTGGGCCCATCAAACGTATAACTCTCGCTCGGTTCATTCAACACATACATTCTGTTCGCAAGGAACCACTCACTCAGCGCCTCACCACGATGAAGTCCGCGAGAGCTAGACGTATGGCTAACAACCTTGCTGAACCACATCGGGGACAACGCATTAGCATCCATGCCAAGGACGAGAGGAAAACCGCCGACAAGCGGAATCATCCCGTCCAAGAACGAAAGATAGGGCTCCAGGTCGTCACCAAATGCACAGTAGACACTCGCAAGATACAGAAGACCAAAGTCACCTTTCACAGATACGCAAACACCTGAGTCATTCGGGAGATTAACTTGCATACATTCAACATTCGCATCATTCACGACGATAGCAGATTTGACTGCACCGCCTGAGGGAAAAACACGCATGCTTGCGGGCAGTCCGCTGACTCTCCCATGGGAGATCCAGGGTTCCTGCAGTAAAGCGAACATCGCCTCACATCTAGTCATCCATTCACCGAGGTCATGCATGACCCCAGCTGCACCTTGACAGTTCAATTGCAGAAATTTGGCAGCCATTGATTAGTGTCTGGCATTCGACATAGTCATCCTAGCAACGTAAGTGGCACAAAGGTGCGACAGAATGCTATGATTCGCGGGGCGTCCACGGACTTCACAATTCCGGCAGTGCGGCGGTTTGGTGCAACCGGTGGCCCTGTGACCACTGCCTGAGCACCTGTTGCATACGTCCTCAGTAACTCTGCATTCCCTGATACCGTGGTCGAAACCAATGCATCGGAAGCACGCGAAGACGCCGTCATTGGGTCTGACCCTGTATCCACAAGAGAAGACGTAAATGCGGTCAGCGGCGAGAATGTGACCGACTATATCCTCGGTGCCTTCAAGGATGACGTTGGCAACAGAGTCTGGGCCCTCCACGATGGGACGGCGGACAATACGAAGGCCATTTTGGGCCTGATCCTCAGTGAAGCGATCCTTCAGGTTGTTGGTGAAGATCTGCAATAGAAGACTCTCGTTGGAAATGTAGCAGTCTACATTAACCGCCAGTATTCTGGGGCCAAGTTTATTACGGATGACAACATCCAGTCCGCACTGCTCAAATTTTGCAGATTTTGCTACCTTTTCCCTTTCGGCTTCGGATGGAAGACGAATGGCGAAGCCACCATTCTTCAGGTTGGTAACAGAGTGCACACGGACCCCAAGGAAGGTGCAACTTCTTTGAGGATCACTGGGGAAAGCTCCTGCTGTGTCGAATTCGGCTTTTTGCTCTTGACGACTACGGACCAAGTGTCCACGGGCTTGGCCTTAGCAGGCAAGGATGGGGCCGTAGGAGTAACCGCAGCCGCGGTTTTGGCAACTGCCGAGTACATCGAGGGTTGGGAAGGTGAAACGGCGGGGTGGACAACACGGGTAGCCGGCTGTGCAGGAGTCCTGTCACATTTCCGCCTAAGGAAATCGATTTCGGCATTGGCCTGCTTAAGCATGCCTTCGTCGATTACCAGCGAGGCAAGGGAGGAAGCAGCGTCTGACATTCTGCGGAATGCCGACTGCATTCTACTTTCCTTCAGCTTCGGGATTCGAAGCTTGAGGGAACCAGTAGTAGGGGGCGGCATATTCACCGACATAGCAGTAGTGTCACTCTCCGTATCGGACTCGACGATGACAGTGGGTGCGGCCAAAGCAGCAACAACCTCGTTGTCAGCCGTCCTGTCGGAAACGTCGGAGAAGCGTCCAGGGCTTGAAGTCCGACTCAAAATTTTTCGCGGATTGAGGAACGCCTCGTTGGAACTACTGTCCATTTCGTCGCAGGACTTCTTCATCCTCGTCCTCTTAGCCCGCTAGGCCTTCGAACTATTGTCCATATCAATAAGTAATTAAAAGGGGTACTCACCAGAGAAGCACCTTGCAGAAAATCACTCACAGAGAAAATTCGCGAGCAAAAATTGACCAAAAATTGTTCGATCGCTCACAACTCCGAAAATATGGCTCCGATCGAAAAAATAACGGAAATTTTCAAAAACTTAACTACCATCTAACATAAAAATAAAAAAAAAATTTTTAGAAATTTGAAAATTTTTGACCACGAAAAATTTGGCACTTTTTTTTTTTTTTTAAAAAATTTTGCTTCACGCAATAAACTTGCTATACTAGGCTCCCCACTTTCTCACAAACGCAAACTCCAGATGGAGAGGACTGACCAACTGCGTCATATCTAGGAAGATATGGCCATCCTACTCCCCGAGCAGAACAGACGAACTCCTGAGCAGGAGCCGTGTGGACGTCTCCAGAGTCACGGCAGTCAGCACGGGTCACTGGCCGATCGGCGACCACGCGGCCAGACTGGGTATTCTCTTTAACGTCAATTGCCGCAGTTGTGGGGATGCAAATAAGAGGGAAACTGTTATTCACCTTCTTTGCGAGTGTCCCGCCCTAACTAGAGCCAGACTTCGCGCACTAGGCAAACCCTTCTTCAATAACCTCGATGAGATCTCGAAAAACAAGATAGGACAACTGATTACCTTCTTGAACAGCTCCGGATGGATATCATAATCTAGAGCCCCAGGTCTCTGTAAAACTATACATATACTTCATCGGCCCTTAACGACCAGGTTAAACGAGTTGTGTTATCAAAACGGCGCTTCATGTGCTAATTGGGCCCTGTCTTTCGGTAGACGGGCCACCACGTAAACCAACCAACCAACCAGGCTCAATGAGTCTCTAGTGAAAACGACTATAGCATACGGCACCAAGCACTAGTGAACCGCTAGGGTATGAAGCACTATGCTAGCAATGCACTTAACAAGCAAATTTTTCCAAGTGATTTAATCACTTGTTGCAAAAAGCAACAACAAACACACGTGAAACCACTAAATGCACTATAACTTCTAGAGTTTAGGTCGCACGAAAAATCCAAAATCAACCACGTGCGGGGCACACTAGAGCGCACACACTGGTAGCACACACGAAAATTTATTCATAAGGGAACACTTTCAAAATGACAAAAGACCGGGAGCTCAAATTCACTATGAAAAACCGCGGCCTATCGCTTCGGCTGTTCAGACAACAGTGAATAGAGAGGGACAGTAAAGTCTTGTAGTGGTTTAACGTGAACTCCTGCCTCGAGGGCTTAATTCCACGATCCTCTTCGGACACGGATTGATTTTGTGACCACAATTAGAGCCCCTCCAATAAAGGTGGTATCGGTTTATATAGGGGTGCAAGCCCTTACATTCATACCGATGGATGCGAGACCTATCTAAATCTCTGCCGTTCTGTGGGTCCCGGCACCCGGTTGATACGCAACTCCACGTCGAGCTCCACAAGGAAACTCTGCCCGCTTGGGCATAACCACAGCCACCATGTTGCTCCCCTAGGGGCCTCTCCAGTGTCGGGGGTGGAAGCAACCTTCCATGGGCTCCCCGACTCCCGTGGTACTAGAAATAGAACCTCCGGTCAGGTTTTCGTAGCTTAGTAACACTACTACCAAATGTTTGAGTTACTTGCAACTCGGGACTGGTGACCCTCCTCATCGGGTACGTGGGGTAGGCACTCCCCAAAGGCTACACTGGACTTGACCTTATCGTCTTTCATCCAGTGTCGGTATCTGGTACCACCTCCCTGCGTAAATAGAAAACACAAATGCAGACACAACGAAGACAGCTACCAGATAATCCAGTCGAATACCAGCACCAAGATCACTTAGCTATTCTCAAGTCTCCCCGCAAGGAGCTCCCTCCTCCGTGAGAAGGAGAGACGGGCAAATTCATTCAGTCTTTCAAATGTTTCCTTACTTTTCAAAGAGCCACCGAACTCATACGATCCATTCAATAGTCTAACCTTCATTTCATTCAGGTTACGCAAGTCTGAGTATATCACACAGTCACACAAAACATGCTTCCAGTCTTCTGGAGCAGCGCCACACAAGGTGCAACTATCTACCGCAGACTGGCGAATCTTGTATAAATATGCATTCAGACTACCGTGACCGGTAAGGAGGAAACCTAGGCTTAGACAGAAATCCAAGCCCAAGGCTCCCCTGGCAAAACACACATCCTTGATATACTCAAAAGTCACCCGACCTTTGGTACTTTCATCCCATCTAGTTTGCCACCTAGACATCAGACACTCATCCGAGCGGTCGTTCAGAGAACGACGACTCAGGCCCAAACATTCTTCATTCGTCAACCAATCGTTACTCCGCAATACCGCAATATATCAAGGATGTGTGTTTTGCCAGGGGAGCCTTGGGCTTGGATTTCTGTCTAAGCCTAGGTTTCCTCCTTACCGGTCACGGTAGTCTGAATGCATATTTATACAAGATTCGCCAGTCTGCGGTAGATAGTTGCACCTTGTGTGGCGCTGCTCCAGAAGACTGGAAGCATGTTTTGTGTGACTGTGTGATATACTCAGACTTGCGTAACCTGAATGAAATGAAGGTTAGACTATTGAATGGATCGTATGAGTTCGGTGGCTCTTTGAAAAGTAAGGAAACATTTGAAAGACTGAATGAATTTGCCCGTCTCTCCTTCTCACGGAGGAGGGAGCTCCTTGCGGGGAGACTTGAGAATGGCTAAGTGATCTTGGTGCTGGTATTCCGCAATGGTATACCCCTCCGAATTCTGAAAGCCAAGCTCCTTCGGAGGACCTACAGATCGAGCGGGGCAGCACCCATGAGAACCTGCATGGCGTCGGTCGAAACCGTGCGACATACAGGTAAACACGCGTACAACACAACCCTCTGACACGCATACATCATACGCTTCCCACGGTCATACAACATACATTCACCAAACACGGACGATCCATAGGTCGCAAGTGCCACAAATAGACCGCCGTAGATGGTCCTCACCGCCTTACGGCTAAGGCCCCATTTAACGCGAAGAATTCTGCGAATCTTGCACACCACAGTAAGCAATTTCTCCTTGAGCTTCGATAGGTGAATAAAGAAATTCATTCTCTCACTCATAGTAATCCCCAGGTATGTGACATTTGTCACATACCGAAGGCTTACGCCATTCATTCTAATCGATGGATGTCGGTTAGGCGACAGTATGCCATTAAGCAACATAACCACAGACTTGTCCATCGACACATCCACTCCTACTTTCATACTCCATGCATGGATCATCTCCAAGATGGTTGCACCTTTGCGCTCAAGGCCCAGACGAGAGTTTTCTTCAAGAAGGATCAACAGATCGTCAGCATATGCACAGACATTACATTCAGTCGAGAGACGCTTCAAAAGGTCATCCATCATAAGGTTCCAAATAAATGGACCTGCGATGGACCCCTGGGGGCAAACCCTGAAAACATCCCTCCATACACAATCCTTGACACCACGAACATAAGCTCTTCTGCCCATGAAGTAACTCGACCAAAGGTCAACTTCACAGCATTCCAATCCAGATGGTCGAATGCACCCTTGAAGTCAATAAAGACTCCAAGGACATAAACGGCCCTATTGTTTCTCACGCATTCTTTCACACACATCCAAGCATCTTCAGTGCATTTGCCGGGGCAGAAGCCAAACTGCCTATCCGACATCGTACCTGCAAGCTCTTCTCCCAACCTAGAGACAAGTATCCTCTCAAGGACCTTTCCCATGGTTGGAAGGAGAGAAATACCCCTGTAGGAAGCAGGATTGCTTCTATCCTTCTTAGGAGACTTAAGGAGCACCACTACACGAGCGGTTTTCCACGAATCGGGAAAAATTCGTTCTTCCATACACCGTTCATATACACGCTGAAGATAGTCGGGGATCACTCGCCAAATGCTCTTCAGCATTCCACCAGTAATCCCATCATATCCAGGCGACTTCCCAGATCTAATCCTCGCAATAGCCACGTCAATCTGCCATCGCTGAAGATCAGGTATCTCTACCCTTTCCCCAATACGAGAAGGACCAACGGGATCAGGCTTAGTTCTAGCGACCGGAAAGAAGCTTTCCAGAAGCACATTCATTGAGTCGCTCCATGTTGTCATAGCGTTGTCGCCAACCCTAATGCCCGACACTTCTCGACTCCCGTTCGCCGCCATGCAGATCTTGTATGCTCGGCCCCAAGGGTCGTTGGCATTTGCACCTACGAATCTCTTCCAGTCGTTCATCTTGCATTTCGCGAGCAAGTCTCGGAATTCGTACATACCTCGCATATAAGCGAGCCTGAATTGGGCACAATCGGGGTTTGCATTCGCTCTCGCCCTTTGGAATTTCTTCCTCAGACACCTGACATTCCTTCTTTTCACACTGAGCTCATGTGTCCACCATTTTACACCTCTAGGGTTCGATACACAAACTCTTTCAAACATGCTATCATTCACTCTCTCAATCAGTCTTTGGATAGCCAAAATTTGGCCATCCAAGGATAACTCGCAGAATTCATTCAGGGGCAGTTCATCAGCCGCCTCTCTGATACGCTCATCGTACATAACCCAATTACACCCATTCGTACGCCATGCCTTATCAGCAGGCGCTTCATTCGCTGTTTCCACCCTATCGAAAGTCATGACGACTTCGATAGGTTGGTGGTCACTCACACACCATCCAGACTTGATACACCAAGAGAAGTCATGCACCATTGCAGCATCATTTACGCAAGTGATATCTATATCACTAACACCCCTCGGCCCATCAAACGTATAACTTTCACTCGGCACATTCAGCGTATGCATTCTGTTCAGAAGGAACCATTCACTCAGCACTTCGCCTCGACGCAGTCCACGATCACTAGACGTTCGACTAGCGATCTTGCTAAACCACATCGGCGACAGAGCATTCGCATCCATGCCAAGGATGAGAGGAGAACCACCTACGTGTGGCATCATCCCATCCAAGAACGCAAGATAGGGATCCAGGTCGTCACCATACGCACAGTATACACTCGCAAGATACATTTCACCAAAGTTACCTTTCACCCATAAACAGACACCTAAGTCATTCGGGAGGTTAACCTGCATACATTCAACATTCGCGTCATTCACGACAATGGCAGATTTCCCTGCCATGCCAGAGGAAAATATACGCATGCTTGAGGGCAGTCCGCTGATTCTACCATGGCAGATCCAGGGTTCCTGAAGTAATGCAAACATCGCGTCACATCTAATCATCCATTCACCCAGATCATGCATAACACCAGCTGCGCCCTGACAGTTTAACTGTAGGAATTTGATAGCCATGATTTAGTGCTTGGAATTCGACAACACCATCTTGGCAACGTAGTGCGGGCAAACCGAGGAAAGGATCCGGTGGTGAGAAGGGCGACCCCGGAGCGCACAATTTCGGCAATGTGGCTTATTGGGACAAGCACTGACCTTGTGATCAGTAACTGAGCAACGCCTGCATACGTCACTCGTAGCCTTGCACTCTTTGATACCATGGTCAAAGCTTAAACATCTGAAGCAGTGGAAGATATCGTCATGGGGTCGGACTCTATAGCCAAACCACTTGACATAAATCCTATCAGCCGAGAGGATGCATTCAATTATTTCGTCCGTACCCTCAAAGACGACATTCGAGACAGCGTCGGGGCCCTCAACAATAGGACGACGAACAATCCGCAGACCACTCTTGGCCTGCTCTTTAGAGAAGCGGTGTTTTAAGTTATTCTCATAAATATCAGCAAGAATATCCTCCTGCGAGATGCAGCAGTCCACATCCGTGGCAATAATCCTGGGCCCCAGTTTCGTCGGGACAGAGACCTGCAGACCACACTGCTCAAATTTGCCATTTTTGGCAATCTTGTTTCGCTCAGCCTCAGAAGGCACACGAATTGCGAAACCGCCGTTTTTAAGCTTGGAGACGGCGTGGACACGTACTCCAAGTGCAGGCGCAACTTCCTTCAGGATCGTCCGACTTAACTCCGACTGTGTCGCATTTGTATTCTTGCTTTTGACCACGACCGACCATGTGTTGACGGGTTTGGGCAGCGAGGGAAAGGTTCGGGTAACCGGTGTAGATGGGGCAGCAGAGCAAGCAGCAGACGCATACGTAGCGGTCGGAGCAGGTTTGGGGCAAGGCGAAGTGACAACGGTCTGCTGGCCAGATTTGTCTAGCGTTTTACGAAGGTATCGTATTTCGTCATTTGCCTGCTGTAACATCCCAGAAAGGCGTTCGTTTTCGGCTTCGGCTTTCGTTCGTTTTCCTCGTGTATTTTTAGAATAATCGCGGCACGGCAAACTAACTCAGGCGATCCACCCTCATCAACAATAAGCGTACCCAACGACGAAGAGGCATCGGACATTCTACGGAATGCAATCTGCATCCGGGTCTCTTTCAATTTTGGCACCCTAATAATTAGGCTGCCACCTTTGGGTGATGCGTTACGAGCATGCTCTCTAGACCTAGACTTCGAAGGCTCAACTTCGGAGTCTGTATCGACATCAGCATTCTGTATGTCCGCTACTTCCTGGTCAATAAACGCGTCAGACGCATCCGAAAAGCGCCCAGGCTCGGAGATCGAGAAATCTTGGCCCTAGGCTTGAGGTGGCTCTCGTTGGAGCTACTCTCCAGGTCTGAGGCATCCTTTTTAGAGCGTTTCGCCCTATGGGGCGGAACGCCTTTCGGTTTTTCCATATATACAAGAAAATACAAATAGGTACTCACCAGACAATTATTCACTTATAAGAGAAAATTCGCGAGCAAAAGTTCACGAAAAATGTTCAATCACTCCTAACTCCGTAAATACGGGTCCAATCGAAAAAATAGTCAAATTTTTCAAAAACTTAACTATCAACTAAAATAAAAATAAAAATAAAAATAAAAATAAAAATAAAAAAAAAATTTTTAAAATTTTGAAAATTTTGACCTCGAAAAATTAGGCACTTTTTTTTTTTTTGAAAAATTCCGATTTAACTTCACCCAATAAACTGGCTATACTCCATATACTGCACTCGCAAATAAACACACTATAGTAGTGCACTAACAGCACTAGTGCACCGCTAGGCTACGAAGCACTCTATGTATTTTAACTTAACAAGCACTCAATATGAATAAATTTAATTGCTTTTTGCAAAAAGCAACAACAACCACACACAATTCAGAAAAATCACTGTAACTTCTGTAATTCTTAACCAATCTTAAAACCAAAATAACCGATGTGCAGGGCACATCAACGCACACACAGCGGTATCACACACGATATTTGATTCACCAGGGAACACTTTCGAAAAGGCAAAAAACTAGGAGCTCAAATACACACGACCTATCGCTACGGCTGTTCAGACAACAGTGAATAGAGAGGGACAAGGATTGTCTGTGTGTTTTACGTGTGCACCTGCCGCGGGGGCTTAATCACACGGTCCTCTTCGGACACGGATTAATTTTGTGACCACAATCTGAGCCCCTCCAATAATGGTGGTATCGGTTTATATACGGGTGCAAGCCCTTACATTCATACCGATGGATGCGAGACCTATCTAAATCTCTGACGTTCTGTGGGTCCCGGCACCCGGTTGATACGCAACTCCACGTCGAGCTCCACAAGGGAACTCTGCCCGCTTGGGCTTAACCACAGCCACCACGTTGCTCCACGAAGCAACCTTCCATGGGCACCGACACCGACACCAAACTCTTAAACAGCAAGGAGGGTCTTCCTTCTTGCGAAGGACAGACGCGCAAACTCATTCAACCTCTCAAAACTTTCGCGGGTTTCTAATCATTTGCTCACAACTTACATTCCATTCACACATTGTACACCCATTTCATTCAAATCACGCAAGTCTGAGTACACCACACATTCAAACAACACATGCTTCCAGTCCTCAACGGGGGCGTTACACAAAGCGCAACTCTCCACCGCCGACTGACCTATTCCAAACAAATACGCATTCATGCTACCATGACCGGTAAGGAGGTAGCCCAGGCTCAGACAAAAGTCTAAGCCCATGGCCCCTCTGGCAAAACAGTTATCCTTGATGTACTCATATGTTATCCGACCTTTGGCACACTCATCCCATCTAGTTTGCCACCTACATTCATCTAGGTGGTCGTTCACTGAACGACGACTCCTATCAGACACATCCTCATCCGCTATCCAGTCACTCGCAAGCAATGGTATGCCCCTCCGAACCTTGTAGGAGATGCTTCTACGAACCACCTCCAGATCCAGCGGGGCAGCTCCCATGAGCACCTGCATGGCAACGGTCGAAACCGTACGGCATACAGGTATACACGCATACATCACAACACGCTGACAAGCATTCATTAATTCAACTCCACGTTTTGTCAACATACATTCAGCAAAGACAGACGACCCGTACGTTGCACATGCAACAAACAGGCCGCCATAGATGGTTCTGACAGCCTTTCGGCCCAGACCCCATTCACGCCGCATTACTCTGCGCAACTGACCCACCAATACAAGTAATCTTTCCTTGAGATCAACCAGGTGCCGATAAAAGTTCATTCTCTCACCCACTCTGACCCCCAGGTACTTGACACTAGTCGCATACCGGAGATTCATTCCATTCACACTTACCGATGGATGTCGGTTGGGAGACAAGAAGCCTTTCAGCAACATTGTCACCGACTTATCCACCGATACATCCACACCCAATTTCATACTCCACGATTGGACTAACTCCAACATGGCGGCACCTCTTTGCTCAAGAAGTAGCCGAGATCTCCCCTCCACAAGGATGAGAAGATCATCGGTGAACGCACACACCTTACATTCAAGGGATAGTCGCTCCAGTAGCTCGTTCATTGCAAGGTTCCAAATAAATGGACCTGCAATCGAGCCCTGGAAACATCCCCTCGACACATTCCTCCAAACACACTCATTCACTCCCTGGACGAAAGCTCTTCTGCCAGAGAAATAACTCGACCATAGGCCGATTTCTTGGCAGCCAGATTCACGCAATTTTTTAACCACAACTGCCCAATCCAGGTAATCGAAAGCGCCCTTGAAGTCAATGAAGACCCCAAGGACGTAATTCGCACAACTATTCTTGACGCAATCCTTCACATACATCCAAGCATCCTCGGTAGACCTACTCCTGCGGAAGCCGTACTGTCTATCCGATAGACTATCGGCTGTCACCTCTTCCAGTCTACGAATAAGAATTCTTTCCAGAACCTTAGACATAGCTGGAAGGAGGGATATGCCCCTGTAGGATCCAGGATCATTTTTGACCCTGTCTGGAGACTTCAGAAATATCACTACACGAGCTACTTTCCAGGCTGAGGGAAACTCATTCTCGATGAAGCACTTTTCATACATACATTGGAGGTATTCGGGAATAACTCGCCATATGTTTTTCAACATCAAGCCAGTCACACCGTCATACCCAGGCGCCTTACCAGATCTGACCCCAGACAGAGCCATATCGATCTCCCAGCGCTCCAGTGCAGGCACAGTGCCAAGCACTTCTTCGCCTTCAAGACCAACACGACGTGGCCGATAGACAGCGTCTGGAAAGAAACCCTCCAATAACGCACCCACAGATTCACACCATGTATCCATTATGTTGTCACCAACCTTAATGGATGACACTTCAGTCCTTTTATTCTTCTCCCTACAGATCCTGTATACCTGACCCCAAGGGTCATTGGCATGGTCACCGACGAAGCTTCTCCATTCATTCTCCTTGCACTTAATGAGCAGAGCTCGATACTCATACATCCCCCGCATATATGCGAGCCTGAGTTGAGCAACATTTTCACTCTCATTTACCCTTGCCTTTTGGAATTTCTTCCTAAGGCGCCTTACACTCTTCCTTTTCACACCGAGTTCTCTCGTCCACCATTTCAAACGCCTAGGATTCGTAGAACGAATCCTAGCAAACGTGGAGTCATTCACACTATCAATCATACTTTGGAGAGCAGAGATCTGATCACTGAGCCACAAGGCGGTCATTGGCAGCAAAGGCGGTCATTGGCAGCAATTCAGCTGCCTCCCTGATCTTCTCTCCATACTCCACCCAGTTACACCCTTTCGTACACCAACCTTTGACAGCTGGCATTTCATGCACTTCCACCACCCCATCGAGAATCATCGTGATCTCTATGGGGTTATGGTCACTCACGCTCCATCCATTCATTACGTTCCATTCAAACTCACGGGCCATTGCCGCTTCATTCACACATGTGACATCAATGTCACTGACTCCCCTGGGCCCATCAAACGTATACCATTCACTAGGCTCATTCAACACATACATTCTATGCTGAAGCAGCCATTCACTCAGCACTTCACCTCGACGTAGGCCGCGGCTACTAGACGTCCGTCTAGTAGTCTTGCTAAACCACATCGGTGACAGTGCATTCGCATCCCATTCGCATCCCATTCGCACCCCATCCAAGTACGAGAGATAAGGTTCCAGTTCGTCGCCATGCGCGCAATATACACTCAACATTTCACCAAAGGTTCCTTTCACCCACACATACACTCCCCATTCATTCGTCAGGTGTTCAACCTGCATGCACGCAACATTCACATCATTCACAACAATGGCCGCATTAGCGGCCCCCGCGAAAACACGCATGTTTGCCGGCAGGCCCTTTACCCTACCGCGGTAGGTCCAGGGTTCCTGCAGCAAGGCAAACATAACGTTCCTTTCAGTCATCCATGCACCCACATCCAACATAACCGCCTTCGATCCCTGGCAATTTAACTGTATGAGTTGTACAGACATCGTAATTAGTGTCGAGCCCTCAACCTAGCCAGCCTCACAACATACAATGGACAGGCGAATGACGACAGTGCATGGTCTGCCGCTATACCACGAGCGGCGCATAATTTACAGTGGAAAGCCTTCTTACACTGTTCAGGCTTATACGACCTATGTCCAATCTCCGAGCAGCGGCCACACACGTTCTTCACGGAGGGGCACTCCCTAATAAAGTGGTCATACCCGAGACATCTAAAACATCTCGGCAGCTCCCCTATCGCACGCAGCCTATACCCGTCAAATCCAACATATATGCGGCCACACGTGAGCAGAACCTGACCAATTTCTTCAGTGCTGGCCAAGGCCTTCCTTAATTGGACGATTGGCGATTTTGAGGCCGCTTTCGCCTCCTCTTTAGAAAATCTACCCTTCAAATTTTTCTCATAAACGTCCTCCAGGATCTGCTCCTTTGTGTGAAAACAGTGCACATTGAGTGCCTTAATCCTTGCCGTTAGCTGACTAGGAATAGTCGCCTCAAGACCGCATTTGGCCAAGGCAGCACTGTTTTGAATGCGTTTTCTCTCAGCTTCGGACGGAACCCTGATGGTAACGCTCTCCCCATTCCGATTTGGGTTCAACGCATGGACCCTGACCCCGATCGTTGGTCCCACTTCCTTCCGGAGGACATTCGCAACCTCCATCGAGGTAGCCTTCTTATTCTTTGAGCGCACGACAACTGCCCATGTCTGCTCAGGTACGCGTGGCGGTAAAGCCTGCTTAACCGCAGGCAAACTGTTAGCAGCAACCGATCCGATTGCCGGCACAGCCACCCGCGCAACATTCAGCCCTCTGGCCGCCACAGCAGGGACAACCGGCTCGGCAGCACGCACCTGTACAGATGCCTGCTCCTTAATCCCCTCGATCTTCCCTTCCAGCCTCTCAATCCTACCTACTAACTTCATCACGATTTCCTCGAACTCTTGTAGACCACCATATACTCCTTTTAACAGTTCCATATGGCTGATTTCTCTACCAAACGGTTCTGTGATTCTTTGTGCGATGACTTTCATACTCGCAAAAGCCTCTTCCTTCACACACCTACTCTTTTCCTTGGGGCTCGTCTTAGTTTCGGCGATAGTTACCACACTTTCCCCAACCTGGTCATCAACAGCACCGGAATCGTCGGAAACCAACACTGAGAAAATCTCCTCATCAGCCACCGAGCTCCTGCGCTCCACTGTGGCTACATTCCCACCTTTATCCTCCAACCCCTCCCTTCCAGCTACTACACTGCGCCTACCCGACTCAGTGAGTGCAGAGAAGGCAGCCACATCCACCTTACCACCTGCTACCAGGCCCATCTTCTCCCTCTCAATCAACAAGGACAGATCATCTCCCAGGTCTTCCTCATCCATCGAGTCATCCAGAACGGAGGTCGCAACCTTCCGAGTGCCCTGCGGCAGCTCCAAGCTGGACTCGCTCTCCTCGTCCTCGCGCCGCTTAAGGGCGGCCTTCTTGGCTCTTTTAGCCGGCTTAGGTTTCTCCGGGGGCATAATGAAATTTGTACTCACCAGAAACTCAAATTTTTATAAAAATCGCCCGTAACTTGGTCAATTTTGCTCAGATCACAAAAATAACGAAATTTTTCAAAATTTCAACACAGAACCGAAAATAAAAAATCAAAATAAAAAAAATAAAAATAATTTTGAAATTTTGACTTTTTGAAAAATTTCCGAAAATTTCACTGTCACGATAAATTCGCTATATCACAATAAACTCTTCAGCGAAAGGCACTATAGTGCGCTTGCACCTGCACCTGCACTAGACACTTGACCTACTTAATATTCAGAAAATTTCTGTTTGTAGGAAAAACAACAACAATACACTTTACCTAATTAGTATTCATACAAAATTTTTCTTGTGGGAAAAACAACAACAAAATACACGGATTTCACTAAAAATTCCATAACTGTCACAATTTTTGTCCGATCTCAAAAATAAAAATACCTATGTGCAGGGCACGTCAGCGCGCACAATCTGAGCGTAATCACTCAATTATTGGACCACAATAACACCACGAAATCAATTAAATTGTCGAAGCACAGAAAAACACGTCCGTTCATGCACTAGAAGTAGATAGGGACAGAATTTGTCGGTTGGTTTAACGTGAACACCTGCCGCGAGGGCTTAATTTCACGGTCCTCTTCGGACACGGATTGAATTTGTGACCACAATCAAAGCCCTCCCATGAGATTCATGAGAGTACCAGTCTATGCAGAGTGCAAGTTCCACATTCATACTGGTGGATGCGAGACCTATCTAAATCTCTGCCGTTCTGTGGGTCCCGGCACCCGGTTGATACGCAACTCCACGTCGAGTTCCACAAGAAAACTCATCCCGCTTGGGATAACCACAGCCACCACGTTGCTCCCCTAGAGGCCTCTCCAGTGTCGGGGGTGGAAGTAACCTTCCATGGCCTCCCCGACTCCCGTGGTACCAGAAATAGAACCTCCGGTCAGGATTCGTAGTTTTAACACTACTACCAGTTAAGTTTCTTGCAACTCGGGACTGGTCACCCTCCTCTTCGGGTACGTGGGGTAGGCGACTCCCCAAAGGATACACCAGGTTTCCCTAGTACAACCTCCCTGCGTATAAATGTGGTAAATAGTTAGCCAATGAGAACACAGCGATAAGGAGAACATTGACCTATTCGGCCCATGTCCTCCCTACAACCATGCTCACACAATGCCACCATTCACCACATACTGAGGCAATCTTTATGTTCATCTCACCATATCAGCCAGTTCCTCCTTTCTCATTTCAAAAGCCCGTTTCGCAAAGACATTCATTCTCTCATATGTTTCCCTACTTGCAAGACATCCGCTAAAGTCATGTATACCATTTAGAATAACTATTCCCATCTCATTAAAATCTCTCATTTCCGAATAAATTGGGCATTCACACAATATATGAAACCAGTTCTCACTCGATGCTCCACACAACAAGCAGTTTGCCACATCAGCTAGACCCTTACCATGCAAATATTCATTCATGCTTCCATGTCCAGTCAGAAGAAACCCTAAAGAAAGAGAGAAATTCATATCCCGACTTCCCCTAGCAACACATACATCTTTCATGAATTTATACGATACCCTTCCGGTTGAACTATTTTCCCATCTATCCTGCCATCTATCCACTAAACATTCATCAAGTTTATCCAGCCACCCCTTTTTACTCAGTCCATTCACTTCCTCTGTAGTAACCCAGTCCGTTGGTATCATGGGTATACGTTTCCTAATTTTGTATGCAATTCCTCTACGAACAACCTCTAAATCTAGCGGTGGAACTCCCACAAGTATCTGCATAGCATCCGTGGACACAGTGCGACAGACAGGAATGCAAGCGTATAGCAAAACCCTTTGACAAGCAGTCATTAGTTTTCTACCTTTAACAGTCAGCATGCAGTCATAGAAAACTGAAGCTCCATATGCTGCACATGCTACTAGAAGGCCATTGTAGATAGTTCTAACAGACCGTCTAGTTAAGCCCCATTCACACCTCATAATTCTTTGCATGTTTCCCGCAACTACAAGTAGTCTATCTCTAAGCTCCTTTATATGTTGGTAGAATTGCATGCCTTCCGTTACCCTGATCCCAAGATATCTGACACTAGTCACATAATTTATTTATTATAAATTTTTATGCTTGGATGCCTGTTTTGTGACAGTCTTCCTTTAAGCAACATTATAACCGTTTTATTCTCTGACACACCAACCCCTACTTTTGTTCCCCATTCTCCAACTTTTTGCATGAAGGTAGTTCCCTTTCTCTCTAGCGATACTCGGTTTATACCCTCTACAAGAATCAGAAGATCATCGGCATAAGCGCATACTTTACAATCATTTTCAAGATTAATCAATAGCTCATCCATCATCAAATTCCAGATAAAAGGACCTGCAATTGAGCCTTGTGGACAACCTCTCTTGACATCTCTCCAAACATATTCCCTTACCCCATTAACAAAAGCTTTCCTATCAGAGAAATAATTCTTCCACATTGCAATCTCATCACATCCCTTTTCGATAAGTTTCTCAATCACTGAGCCCCAATCTAGATGGTCAAATGCGCCTTTAAAGTCGACAAAAATCCCAAGTACATACTTGGAATTTGAATTTGCTACACTGTCTTTAACATAGGTCCAGGCATCTTCTGTTGATTTTCCTTTTCTGAAACCATATTGTCTTTCACTCATTGAGTTTTCAATCTTTTCCCCCAACCTACGGACCAAGACTTTCTCCAGAACTTTTCCAAATACTGGTAGAAGAGAAATTCCTCTGTATGAATTTGGATCCGATTTTATTTTCTCCGGACCTTTAAGTAGTACCATTATTCTAGCAATTTTCCAAGCAGAAGGGAAAACTCGCTCTCGAAAACACCTTTCATAAATGCAGAAAATGTAATCTGGAATAAATTTCCATATACTTTTGCACATCTCACTTGTAACCCCATCCCATCCTGGCGCTTTTTTTCCCCATAATCCCGCAATACCAATTTCAATTTCCCACCGTTCAAGCGTAGGTACTTCATCCTGCACCAATACCATGTCAACATTACGTTGTTGTACATTGCTATCGGGAAAGAAGTGGTTGAGTAAAACCCTCATGCTGTCATTCCATGTTGGCATCGGAGTGCCATTAACAGAGATGCTAGCTCCATCTAGTCTAGTTTTTCTCCCACTACATATCTTATATGCTTGCCCCCATGGATCATTTGAGTTTTGGGACACAAATCGTCTCCAATCATCATTCTTGGTTTTTTCCAGCATTTCACGGTACTCGTATCTAGCTTTAAGGTTGGCACGCTTGAACGCTAATACTTCTGGATTCTGATTTGCCCTAGCGGACTGAAATTTCTTCTTCGATGCTCTAACTGCTCTTCTTTTAGACGAAAGCTCTCTACACCACCACCTTGTACGTTTTGGATTCACCGCTTTAATCCTTCTGAACATACTGTCATTAATCCCTTCCACCCATTCCTGCATGGTGTCAATTTGTTCATCTAATCTAAGTTGTGAGAATTCCTCCAGTCTAGTACGTTCTGCCATTTGCCTAATCCTTTCCCGGTACTCATACCAATTACAGCCCTTCGTTACCCAAGCTTTCCTATTTATCGATTCAGTGAGATTACTGATCGAGCTTTCATAGGTGAGTAATACCCTGATAAGAGAATACCCCAACTGTTTACAATCTTCCATTCAAAGGCAAACATCATAGCTGCCTCATTCGTACACGTGACATCAATGTCACTTTCACCATTCGGACCAGAAAAGGTATAAAATTCCGACGGTTCATTAATTACTTGAATTCCATTTATTTGGAATTGCTCCGTTAGCTCAATTCCCCTACGTGCTCCATGGGTGTTAGCCCATCGTCTTTTAACCTTGCTGAACCAAACCGGAGAAATCGCATTCGAATCCATCCCAACAATAGTAGGAGTACTACCAGCTAGTAACATTACCTCATTCAAATATGTTAAATGAGGCTCAAGATCAGCCCTAGGTGGACAATACATACTAACCAAAAACATTTCCCCAAAAGGACCCTTAATCCATACACACACCCCACACTCATTCGTGAAGTGTTCCATGGACATGCATTCCACACTAGAATCATTCGCCACAATAGCCACTCTGGGTTGAATTCCCGATGAGAAAACCCGCATATTGCCCGGCAATCCCCTAACCACCCCATACGTTGAATATGGTTCCTGAAGAATAGCAAAATTAGTACTATTCTCCGCCATATATTCACCTAAATCATGCATTACCCCTTTGGCACCTTGACAATTTAATTGCAAAATTTGTACTGCCATGATGATTTCTTAGTTTCTCGCTTTTGCTCTAGCTAACATGCATAGATCGGACACGCTACAGATTGAATTGAATGATCAGCTGGAGCACCCTGATACGCACAGTTTCTACAGTGGAGCGCATTTCTACAATTTATAGCTATATGCCCTCCAGTACAACATCGGGAACATATCACTTGCTTAACCGGGCATTGAGCAAAGCTATGATTAAAACCCAAACATTTGAAGCACCTATACACTAAATCCACCGGCCCAATCCTGTAGCGGAAATACCTGATGTAGCATTTCTCCGAAGCAACCAATTTCTCAATTATCGCCTCTGTTCCTTCTAATGTCACATGCGAATTTGCCCTTGTTCCCCCCCCCTGTTTGTCATCCCAGTATCCCGTTTTACAACTACAAGACTCTTTTTGAAATCCTCGAGGGTAATTCCCTCTTCCATGCTGTTAGCAAATATATCATCCATTATTTCCTCAGTTGGAATGTCCACTGGGACATTGTAGATAATAGCCCTCGGACCCATTTTCTTGGATGATCTGACATTCAGACCGCATTCCTGAAACTTCTTATGCCCCATAATTTTTTCCCTCTCTAACTCAGTTGTTACCCTGATTATTACTTCCCCATTTCTCAGAGTACTCATGGCATGAACCCTTACACCTAGCGCTGGGATGACATCTTTTTTAATAATTTCAGCTACCTTGGAGGGACCTACGCTTTCGTTCTTGCGTCCTACAACCGCCGACCATGTTTGCACCGGTGGGCGCCCCATTGCCTGTGCGCTTTGAAACCCTCCAAGACCCACTTGCTTCGCTGTCACATCTCCCTTTTTTGTGGCCATGTGATTTTGACCGAAATTTTTATCTAGTGTCTCCAAACGCCCCATGAGACGTTCCTTTACCGTAATCTGTCTTAACAAAATGGTCTCCATTTTCCTAGTTACTGCCGTAATTCTTGTGAGCGTTTCAGCATCACCCCCAGCATCCGCAACTACTTGTCCCAATTCAGCATATACTTCATCAATTTTTTGAAATATCTGCTCATTTGTTTCTTCAAATCCAATCTTTTTCATATCCTCTCTTTGATATCTATCCTTCTTGAATTCCCCTGTGGGCTTGGCAACATTAATGTTTTCCACTTTACCCTGCATACCCTTTTTCACCTCTCCCGCTGACTGAACAGATTTAATAGTTTCTACTTTACCCTTGTTCATCTTCTTCGTGCTCCCAACAGTCGTATACCCCTCTTCATCCTCTGCTTCATTCCCAGACTCACATCTCATGCGAACTTCATTGCTATCATTTTTATTGTGTTTTCCCATTTTCTTACTTGCTTTCTTTTTGGATTTTCCATCAGAGTCAGATTCGCTATTTCCGCCATTTGCACGTAATGCCTTCTTAGCGAGAATATCCTTCATGGCTTTCTTCAAATCCATCCTCACATCAATGTCATCCCCAATCTCGCTACAATCACTATTCCCCATATTGCAATCAATAATACTCATATTCTTACTTGCTTTTTTTCTCTTCCTAGCATCATCCGCTAAGGCATCATTCTCCGAAAGGCTGGTTTTGCTGCTCGTCTTACTGCCCGACCTTAGTTCGCGTAGTTTCTTAGTAGCACCCGTCATTTTAAATGTCCTTCACTTCACCGGCAAATAGTTTTCCGAGAAAAACTACCTAAGTAGTTTGCTCGGTACAAATAGTACCTGAGCCAAGCACAGCACTATCTCAGCGACCGGTTTCCGAAACAGGTTTTCAACCAGGACCGCACTTAGATATCCCAGTTTTCGCACCAGTGTTCAACTTGCAGACAGGCTTCTACCTGATCTACACTCTTGACACCAACAATATTCACTACGCCCTTAAGACAGGTCTCTAGCACAGGTACACAGATTTTACACACGCTTGCTTGCAAATATTTTAGTCTCTTTTCTAAGCAACACAAATATATGAAAATCACAAGATCGACGATAACTTTTATAATTTTCTTTCGATCAAAAATACAAAACCACTCACGCGTAGCACGTATCCGTGCGCACACAATGGTATTAATTACGATATTAATTACACCGAATTACACAGCTAAAACTCGCAAATAGCGGGAGCTCGAGATAAACACGTCCGTACTCCTTGGCGTCTGTTTCGCTAGATAGTAGATAGGGACAGAATAGTCTTTGTGTTTAACGTAGACACCTGCCAACTGGTGGCTTAATTCTACGGCCTTCTGCAGGCACGGATTGATTTTGGGACCACAATCAGAGCCCCTCCAATAATGGTGGTACCAGTTCATATAAGAGTGCAAGTTCTTACATTCATACTGGTGGATGCGAGACCTATCTAAATCTCTGCCGTTCTGTGGGTCCCGGCACCCGGTTGATACGCAACTCCACGTCGAGCTCCACAAGGAAACTCTGCCCGCTTGGGCATAACCACAGCCACCACGTTACTCCCCTAGGGGCCTCTCCAGTGTCGGGGGTGGAAGTAACCTTCCATGGGCTCCCCGACTCCCGTGGTACCGGAAATAGAACCTCCGGTCAGGATTCGTAGCTTAATAACACTACTACCAAATGTTTGAGTTACTTGCAACTCGGGACTGGTGACCCTCCTCATCGGGTGCGTGGGGTAGGCACTCCCCAAAGGCTTCACTGGAATCGACCTTAACGTCTTTCAACCAGCGACGGTACAAGTACGACCTCCCTGCGCAACAACATTGAACAGCAATAAACAGCGCGAAACTATAACAGACCACACAATAGACAACACACAAGAAAACAAAAAGGACAATAAAGATCACAGCTGTACAACCCACACTAAACACTCAGGTATGCCCTCCTAGTGGCAAAAGCTACACGCGCAAACTCATTCATCCTTTCAAACGTTTCCTTCGTCATCAAGCATTTACTCACATCATACGATCCATTCACCAGCCGAACACCCATCGCATTCAAGTCTCTCCAGTCAGAGTATATTACACATTCAAACAACACATGTCTCTAGTCCTCAAATGGAATACCACACAGTTGGCACTCCTCAGTATTAGACTGATTCAGCCTATACAAATATCCATTCATACTACCGTGACCGGTAATGAGGTACCCCAGGCTCAGACAGAAGTCTAAACCCAAGGCACCTCTGGCAAAACATACATCCTTAATATACTCATAGGTCACTCTTCCTTTGGAGCATTCATCCCACCTAGTTTGCCACCTAGACATCAAGCATTCATCCAAGAGGTCGCCCCACGCTCGACGACTCTTTCCAACCACGTCTGCTTTCGATACCCAGTCACTCGGCAGCAATGGTACGCCCGTCCGGATCCTGTAGGATAGACTCCTACGGAGCACCTCCAGGTCCAAAGGTGCAACCCCCATGAGCACCTGAATGGCGTCAGTCGAAACCGTACGGCACACAGGCACACACGCATACATAACAACACGCTGACATGCATACATCATTCGCTTACCACGATCAGTCAACATGCATTCCGCAAACACTGACGATCCGTATGCTGCGCAAGCAACAAACAGACCGCCATAAATGGTCCTGACCGCTTTCCGGCCAAGACCCCATTCACGCCTCAACACACGCCTAATCGAACCATCGATCTCTTAGCTCGGTTAGGTGCAGGTAGAAATTCAATCTTTCGCCTACTCTGATCCCCAGGTATTTGACCTGAGTCGCATACCGAAGGGACCGGCCATTAAAACGGACTGATGGATGTCGGTTCGGCGACAATCTGCCCTTGAGCAGCATTGTCACCGACTTCTCCATCGAAACCTCCACTCCAACTTTTTCTCCCCAACCTTGAACAATATCCATAATGGCCGCACCTCGACGCTCAAGGAGCAGACGACTTCTCTCCTCAATGAGGATGAGAAGATCATCAGCGAAAGCACACACCCTACATTCACCAGATAGCCTAGCCAGGAGCTCGTCCATCATCAGGTTCCAAATAAATGGACCTGCGACCGAACCCTGTGGACATCCTCTACTTACATTCTTCCACACATGATCACGCACACCATTCACAAAAGCACGCCTGCCAGAGAAGTAATCCGACCAAAGGTCTACTTCCTGGCAGCCACATTTACGCAATTTAGCAATCACAGCATCTCAATCCTGGTAGTCGAATGCGCCCTTGAAATCAACAAAGATTCCAAAAACGTAATCGGCCCTACTGTTACCAACACAATTCTTGACATACATCCAGGCATCTTCAGTCGATTTGCCCACTCGAAAACCATACTGTCGATCCGACCAAGTGTCAGAGACAATGTCCTCCAGTCTACGAACAAGGATCCTTTCCAGGACCTTGCCCATCGCCGGGAGAACCGAAATACCCCTGTAGGACCCAGGATCACTTCTGATCCTGTCCGGTGATTTAAGAAGGACTACCACACGAGCAATCTTCAGGGCTGCAGGAAAGACACATTCGCTAAAGCACCTTCCAAGTACGCACAGAATGTGGTCAGGAATGACCCGCCAGATGCTTTTCAACATCTCACCAGTCATCCCATCCCACCCCGGCGCCCTACCTGATCTGATCCCAGCCATTGCCACATCAATCTCCCAGCGCTGGAGTGCAGGTATTGCTACGCGCACTCCCACACTGTCAAGATTAACTGGATCCGGCCGAGACCTAGCCTCAGGGAAGAAACTATCCAGCAAAGCACTCACTGACTCACTCCATGTCAGCAGAGGGCTGCCACCAATCCTCAACCCAGACACACTATACCTTTCATTCTTCCCCCTGCAGACCCGATATGCCGTTCCCCAAGGATCATCGGCATTATCGCTGACAAATGCCCTCCATTCATCCACCTTGCATTTAGCAAGCAAAACACGATATTCATTCATACCCCGCACAAATGCGAGCCTGAATTGGGCAACATCCCATCCCATTTATCCTAGTTTTTTGGAATTTCTTCCGAAGACGCCTAACCCATCTTCTTTTCCTAGCAAGAGCCGCACACCACCACTTGACTCTTCTAGGATTCCCAGCCCTAGTCCTACTAAACATTCCATCATTCACTCTTTCAACCATCCCTTGGAGCGCCCGGATTTGTTCATCCACACTCAGCTGTTCGAAAACAGAGAGTGGCTGCTCAGCAGAAGCCTCCAAAATTTGCTCACCATACACAAACCAATCACACCCTTTCGTATGCCAGGCTATATTAGTTGGCATCTCATTCAAACCCACAACCCCATCGAAGATCATTCTGATCTCAATGGGGTTGTGGTCACTCAAACCCCAACCATTCCTTATTTTCCATTCAAACTCGAAGGCCATCGCTGCTTCATTCACGCAAGTGACATCAATGTCACTAACGCCTCTTGGCCCATCAAAGGTATATCATTCACTCGGCTCATTCAACACATACATACTATTTGCAAGCAACCATTCACTCAGCACCTCACCGTGAAGACGGCTTCGGGTGCTATACCTTCGTCTTGGCGCCTTGCTGTGCCACATCGGTGACGTCGCATTGGCATCCATACCCAAAATGATGGGTAAGCTGCCAACCTGCAGCAGCACCCCGTCCAAGTACCCAAGATAGGGCAAGAGGTCGTCACCAAACACACAATACACACTAACCAAACACATTTCTCC
This sequence comes from Beris morrisii, assembly GCA_951812415.1. Taxonomy (NCBI): domain Eukaryota; kingdom Metazoa; phylum Arthropoda; class Insecta; order Diptera; family Stratiomyidae; genus Beris; species Beris morrisii. Next base: position 10,719,281 of record OX638314.1, on the reverse strand, counting down.
AAAGTCTCCTTTCACCCACACACATACACCGTGCTCACTCGTAAGATGTTCGACCTGCATACAACTCACATTCACATCATTAACAACAATGGCGGCCTTGCCGCCAATCGAAGAGAATACACGCATGTTCGCGGGCAGGCCCCTGGCCCGTCCATGGACGGTCCAGGGTTCCTGTAGCAAGGCAAACATCATATCACACTCACACATCCATGCACCTAAATCATACATCACAGCCTCTGCCCTTTGGCCATTAAGCTGTATAAGTTGTACAGCCATAATGATTAATGTCGAGCCCTCTCTCTAGCCGCCCTAGCCGCGTACACCGGGCATTGAGTGGACAGCAAACCGTGTCCCGCCGCCGTACCGCGCATCGCGCAGTTCCTGCAGTGTGCCTCATTGGTGCACAAGTTAGCCCTATGGCCACTCTGAGAGCAATTTCCACAAACATCTTCTTTAAATCTACACTCCCTGGAAATGTGGTCAAAGCCCAAGCACCGGTAACAGTGCCTGACCAAATCGAAGCGCCAAACCTTGTAGCCGAACCATCTGACGTACAGCCTTTCAGCCGCAATCAGATGGTCAATAATGGCTTGTGTACCATCAAAGATGACAGTGGACGTTGCATCCAGGCCCTCTCTCATGGGGCAGCTGGCAATGCGAAGCCCTCGTTTAACCTCCTCGATAGTAAATTTCCCCGCCAAGTTGTTGTCATAAATTTACTTCATGAGATCCTCTGTCGGGATGCTGCAGTGGACATCCATCGCCTTCAATTTGGATCCCAAATTGATTGGCACCGTCACACTAAGTCCGCATTCAGCGAACTTAGTGTTGGACACCAACTTAGAACGCTCCGCCTCCGACGGCAGCTGAATCGCTACACCCGCACCTTTCCTCAGGGGGTTGAGGGCATGTACCCTTACTCCCATGGTTGGTCCCACCTTCTTAACAACGGCGTCTGTGACTTCATTTGTCGTTGCCTCAGCATTACCGCTCCTGACCACCACCTACCATGTCTCTACCGGTTTAGTGACTGGCTTATTCGGCACCTGAGCCCCCAGTGTAGCAGCCTGAAGACTGGGCTTAGATCTAGCCGCCATTTGCATCCTCAGCTCATCTAGCTTCAGCTCGGACTCACTTTTCCACTTACTTAGCTCCTTCAGCTGTCCACGTAGCCCTTCATTATCGATCGGGAGTTTGCCTATCATGTTCTCGTACCTCCTCAGATGTACCTCCATTTCCCTATAGTATTCCATCGACCCATCCTCTGTCATCAGCATTTCACTGATGCACGACCTAATACTGCTGATCTCAGCTTGAGCCGGACTCGGTGACCAATCAACCACGGGCGCAGCTTTCATAGCACTAACATATCTTACCCCTAAGTCCACCCTAGGCACCGGTGCTTCAGCAAGTACTCTATCCACCCTCTCCCTCTTTCTTGCTCCCCTAACGGCCGCCGCATCACTTTCGGACATTGTGAGATCCTCACCGGTAACACCCCCAGCAAAATGCACTTCTCGAGTTCCATTTGCCGTCGCCTCATCGCTCAGCTCGCTGCTGCTGGATATATCCTGGCCAGCCAACCTCGCTCTTAATCTGGCCTCTCTCTTCCGCGAAGCCGGGCCTGGTTTGCCTTTCTGGCTCGCCAGCTCCCATCCACCTCCTTCATCAACTTCCATCCCGTTACTCATAAATATTGCAAACACTTACCGAAATTTCCTTATCTATTTGCACTGGTATAACGTCCAATTCCTCACTCAAAAATCTTATACCGCGCGTAACTCGCTCAATTTCGCTCTAATCGCAAAAAGAGCGAAATTTTCGAAAAACTTAATTATGAACCGAAAATAAAAAATAAAAATAAAAATAAAAAATGATTTTGAAAAATTCGAGTTTTGAAAAATTTTGGCTCAAAAAAATTTTGGCTCAGACAAAATTCCACTCAGCACTTCTAACAATGAACCGAGTATACTGCACTGGACTTCGCACAATAAAAGCACTATAGTGCACCTGGCACTAACTGCACTAGTGCACCGCTAGGCCAAAAACGCACTCAATGCCCTTGCACTGTACACAATAAATTATTTGCTTATTGCAAAAGCAACAACAACACACGAGAAAACACGCAATTCACTATACCTAAAGTTTTGATCGCACGAAAAATCCCAAACTATCTACGTGCAGGGCACGTAAGCGCGCACACACTGGCACCAAAATAAAATTTTAATACAAGCGGGAACACCTCGAAAATTCGCAAAAACCGGGAGCTCGAAATAACACGTCCGTACTCATCGGCTGTTCACTTGCTACAAAGTAGATAGGGACAATAATGTCGTGTGGTTTTACGTGCGCACCTGCCTCGAGGGCTTAATCACACGGTCCTCTTCGGACACGGATTGATTTTGTGACCACAATCAGAGCCCCTGCAATAATGGTGGTATCAGTCTATATAAGGGTGCAAGCCCTTACATTCATACTGATGGATGCGAGACCTATCTAAATCTCTGCCGTTCTGTGGGTCCCGGCACCCGGTTGATACGCAACTCCACGTCGAGCTCCATAATGAAACTCTGCCCGCTTGGACATAACCACAGCCACCACGTTGCTCCCCTGGGGGCCTCTCCAGTGTCGGGGGTGGAAGTAACCTTCCATGGGCTCCCCGACTCCCGTGGTACCAGAAATAGAACCTCCGGTCAGGATTCGTAGCTTAATAAACTACTACCAAATGTTTGAGTTACTTGCAAATCGGGACTGGTGACCCTCCTCATCGGGTGCGTGGGGTAGGCACTCCCCAAAGGCTTCACAAGTTCCACCTCCCTGCGCATCAACACTGAACAGCAATAAACAACACGAGACTACAAAAGACCACACAATAGACAACACACAAGAAAACAAAAAGGACAAAAGGAATCACAACTGTACAACCTACACTACGCACTCAACAAAAATGGCTTCCTAATGGCAAAGGATTCACGCGCAAAAACATTCATCCTTTCAAACGTTTCCTTCGTCTCCAAGCATTTACTCACATCATACGATCCATTCACTAGTCGAATCCCCATCGCACTCAAATCTTTCCAGTCAGAGTACATTACGCATTCAAACAACACATGCTTCCAATCCTCAAATGAGGCACCACACAGTAGGCACTCCTCAGTAGCCGACTGATTTAATCCATACAAGTATCCATTCATACTACCATGACCGGTAATGAGGTACCCCAGGCTCAGACTAAAGTCCAACTCCAGGGCCCCTCTGGCAAAACACACATCCTTAATGTACTCATTGGTCACTCTTCCCTTGGAGCATTCATCCCACCTAGTTTGCCACCTAGTCATTAAACATTCATCCAGGAGGTTACTCCATGAGTGACGAGTCCTACCAATCAGATCATCATTCGAAACCCAATCATTCGGCAGCAATGGTACGCCCCTCCGAATCCTAAAGGCTGGGCTCCTACGGAGCACAACCAGATCCAGAGGTGCGACCCCCATGAGCACCTGCATGGCGTCGGTCGAAACCGTACGACACACAGGTATACATGCATACATAACCACACGCTGACATGCATACATCAATCGCTTCCCCCGTGCAGTCATCATGCATTCCGCAAACACTGACGATCCGTATGCTGCGCATGCAACAAACAGACCGCCATAAATGGTCCTGACGGCCTTCCGTCCCAGACCCCATTCACGCCTCAACACACGCCTAATCGAGCACACCAGTGTGTGCAATCGATCTCTTAGCTCTTCGAGGTGCAGATAAAAATTCATACGTTCACCCATTCTAATCCCCAGGTACTTGACCTCGGTCGCATACCGAAGGGATCTACCATTCGCTCTTATCGATGGATGTCGGTTTGGCGACAATCTGCCCTTGAGCAGCATTGTCACCGACTTGTCCATCGATACACTTACACCAACTTTCTCACCCCAAGCATGGACAATGTCCATGATGGAAGCACCTCTACGCTCAAGGAGCAGACGACTTCCCCCCTCAACGAGGATGAGAAGGTCATCGGCGAAAGCACACACCCTACATTCGCCAGATAACCTAACCAGGAGTTCGTCCATCATTAGGTTCCAAATAAATGGACCTGCGACAGAACCCTGTGGACATCCTCTACTCACATTCTTCCATACATAATCGCGTACACCATTCACAAAGGCTCTCCTGCCAGAAAAGTAATCTCTCCACAGATCAACTTCTCGGCAGCCAGATTCACGCAGTTTACCAATTACAGCATCCCAATCCAAGTAGTCGAATGCACCCTTGAAATCAACAAAGATCCCAAGGACGTAAGCGGCTCTACTACCATTAACACATTCTTTAACGTACATCCAGGCATCTTCAGTCGATTTGCCACCCAGGCGCCTTACCTGATCTGATCCCAGCCATTGCCACGTCAATCTCCCAGCGTTGGAGTGCAGGTATTTCTACGCGCACTCCCCCACCGTCAAGATCAACTGGATCCGGCCGAGACCTAGCCTCAGGGAAGAATGCATCCAGCAAAGCACTCACCGACTCACTCCAAGATAGCAACGGGCTACCACCAACACTCAGTCCAGACACGCTATACCTTTCATTCCTCCCCCTGCAGACCCGATACGCCGTTCCCCAAGGATCATCAGCATTCTCGCTGACAAATGCCATCCATTCATCCACCTTACACTTCGCAAGTAAGTCGCGGTATTCATACCTACCATGCACAAATGCGAGCCTGAATTGGGCAACATCCTCACTCCCATTCAACCTTGCCCTCTGGAATTTCTTCCGGAGGCGCCTTACACATCTTCTTTTCCTTGCAAGAGCCGCACACCACCATTTCACCCTTCTAGGATTCCTAGACCGAATCTTAGAAAACATTAAATCATTCACTCCTTCAGCCACCCCTTGAAGCGCCACGATTTGATCGTCCACACTCATCTGCTCAAAAACAGTGAGTGGCTGCTCAGCAGCGGCCTCCAGGATTCGCTCTCCATACACAAACCAGTCACACCCTTTCGTAAGCCAGGCTACATTAGCCGGCATCTCATTCGAACCCACAACCCCATCAAAGACCATTTTGTTCTCGATGGGGTTGTGGTCACTTAATCCCCAGCCATTTCTTATCTTCCATTCAAACTCAAAGGCCATTGCTGCCTCATTCACGCATGTGACATCAATGTCACTGACACCCATCGGCCCATCAAAGGTATACCATTCACTCGGCTCATTCAAAACATACATACTATTTTCAAGTAACCATTCACTCAGCACCACACCGTGGCGGCGGCTTCGGCTGCTAAACCTTCGTCTAGGAGCCTTGCTATGCCACATCGGTGAAGTAGCATTTGCATCCATGCCAAGGATGATAGGTAAGCTGCTAACTTGCAGCAGCACCCCATCCAAGTACCCAAGATAAGGCACGATGTCGTCTGCAAACACACAATAGACACTCACCAGACACATTTCTCCAAAGTCACCTTTCACCCACACGCACACACCATACTCACTCGTGAGGTGTTTGACTTGCAGACAATTTACATTCACATCATTCACAACCATGGCGGCCTTACCGCCAATTAAAGAAAACACACGCATGTTCGCGGGCAGGCCCCTGACCCGTCCATGGACGGTCCAGGGCTCCTGCAACAAGGCAAACATCACGCCACACTCAGACATCCATGCACCTAAATCATACATCACAGCCTCTGCCCTCTGGCAATTGAGCCATGATTCCTAATGTCTTGCCCTTTCCCTAGCCGCTCTGGCTGCGTACACCGGGCATTGGGTGGACAGCAAGCTGTGCCCCGCCGCGGTACCGCGCATCGCACAATTCCGGCAGTGGGCCTCGTTTGTGCACCTCGTGCTCCTATGGCCACTCTGTGAGCAACGCCCACACACGTCCTCCTTAAATCGGCAATCTCTGTCGATGTGGTCGAACCCCAGGCATCTGAAGCAGTGCCTGACCGGATCAAAACGCCAGATCTTATACCCAAACCATCTTACATAAAGCCTCTCGGCAGCTATGAGATGGTCCACGATCTTCTGGGTGCCGTCAAAGATAACAGTGGACGTCGCGTCCAACCCTTCCTTCATGGGGCGGCTGACTATCCAAAGCCCTCGCTTCACCTCCTCAATACTGAACTTCCCCATGAGGTTATTCTCATATATCGCTTGCATTAGCTCTTCCGTGGGGATGCTGCAGTGTACATCCACCGCACGAATCCTCGTCCCCAAGTTCACCGGCACCGACACGCTAAGTCCGCATTCTGCGAATTTAGCGTTCGACGCCAACCTCGTCCTCTCAGCCTCGGACGGCACATGAGTGGCCACACCCACTCCATTCCTAAGGGGGTTAAGTGCATGCACCCTTACTTCCATGGTCGGTCCCACCTTCTTCAGCACCGCATCCGTCACTTCCTTGGTTGTCGCCTCAGCGTTACCGCTTCGTAAAACCAGGGACCAGGTGTCTACCGGCTTAACAGCTGGCTTGTCTGGCACAGGAACCCCCACTGATGCAGCCTGAAGACCAGGCTTTCCCTTGACCGCCATTTGTACCCTAAGGTCGTCCAACTTACCCTGGGCCTCGTCCCTCCCCCTGGACAACTCCTCCAGCCGTCCATGGAGCCCCTCATTCTCCGCCAAGAGTAGCACCACCATCTGCTCGTATTTCTTGAGCTGAAGTTCCACCTTTTGGTGGAACTCCATTGAGCCCCCCTCTTCCACAAATACCGATGTTATGGCTGATGAGATGCCCGCCATCTTACTGTAGGCCGTCAACACTCTCGACTCCGTCGTTTGAGCCACTTTCTTTTGCTTCTTAACTTTCGCCCCCAGTTCCACCCTGGCCTCAGGTGCTCCAGAAAGCACCTCGCTAACCTTCTCCCTCCGTCCTGCCGCCATTAGGGCCAATGCATCCCTACCGCTCATCGTTAGGTCGCCGTCACCTCCCGCCACAAACTCATCACGAGGCCTCTTATCCCTCATGAGCGGCGCATCGTCACTTGATTCGCTGGAGGAGATTAACTCCCCAGCTTCAATCGCCGCCTTCCTAGCCGCCGCCTTTCGCGAGGCCGGCCCTGGCCTAGTCTTCCCCCTTCCCGTAGGCATTTCCACGTCTACTTCCATAACAAAAAGGTCGCTTACCAGTCTTTTTCTATTATTAAAATTACACTGTGCACTGTACACGTGCACAACAACTCACAAACAAGTTCCCGTTAGAGACTTGGTCAATATCGCCAACTAAATTTGCACAAACAAGTTCCCGTTAGGGACTTGGTCAATAACAATAGCACTCAGATTTGCACAAACAAGTTCCCGTTAAGGGACTTGGTTAAAATAACTAACACTCCAACACGTTCACTCGAGATAGGGAAAAACAAGTTCCCGTTAAGGGACTTGATCAGAAAACAGGGGCCACTATCACAGTTAGTGCAAACACATATGATGTGGTGTGCACTGCACACACTGGTGGACACAAGGTTCCACTCATCCCACACTACGTTCACACACGAACCTCTAATAGTGAAAGCACAAACCGAATTTCTATTTTGATAATTTCACTAGCGATTTCGGGAAGCACGTCCGACCACTTCGAGAGCTCTTTTGCTACTAATAGATAGGGACAATATTGTCGATTGGTTTAACGTGAACACCTGCCGTAAAGGCTTAACTCCACGGTCCTCTTCGGACACGGATTGATTTTGTGACCACAATCAGAGCCCCTCCAATAATGGTGGTATCGGTTTATATAGGGGTGCAAGCCCTTACATTCATGCCGATGGATGCGAGACCTATCTAAATCTCTGCCGTTCTGTGGGTCCCGGCACCCGGTTGATACGCAACTCCACGTCGAGCTCCACAAGGAAACTCTGCCCGCTTGGGCATAACCACAGCCACCACGTTGCTCCCCTAGGGGCCTCTCCAGTGTCGGGGATGGAAGCAACCTTCCATGGGCTCCCCGACTCCCGTGATACCGGAAATAGAACCTCCGGTCAGGTTTTCGTAGCTTAATAACACTACTACCAAATGTTTGAGTTACTTGCAACTCGGGACTGGTGACCCTCCTCATCGGGTACGTGGGGTAGGCACTCCCCAAAGGCTTCACTGGAATCGACCTTAACGTTTTTAAACCAGTGATGGTATCAAGTACCACCTCCCTGCGTATATGACTGCACAACTCATACCTCACACAGTCAGGTATTCCTTCCTAGTTCTGAAGGCAATACGGGCAAATTCATTCATACTTTCAAACGTTTCCCTTGATTTAAGACATTCACTTACATCATACGATCCATTCAATAGGCATTCAAATCTCTCCAGTCAGTGTACATCACACATTCAAACAACACATGCCTCCAATCTTCAAGCGCCGCCCCGCACAGTTGACACCCCTCAGTGGTTGAGTGGTTCAACCCATACAAATACGCATTCATACTACCGTGACCGGTAAGGAGATATCCCAGACTTAGACAGAAGTCCAAACCCAGGGCACCTCTGGCAAAACAAACATCCTTAATGTACTCATAAGTCACTCTGCCTTTGGTACTTTCATCCCATCTAGTTTGCCACCTAGACATAATACATTCATCCAGGAGGTCGATCACAGAACGACGACTCCTTCCATTCACCTCATCATTCGATACCCAATCACTCTGCAACAATGGTATGGCCCTCCGGATTCTGAAGGATAAACTCCTACGGAGAACCTCCAGGTCCAGAGGTACAACACCCATAATTACCTGCATGGCATCAGTCGAAACTGTACGACATACAGGCACACACGCATACATAACCACTCGCGGGCATGCATTCATCAGTCGTTTCCCACGTTCAGTCAACATGCACTCAGCAAACACTGACGATCCATATGCAGCACATGCCACAAACAGACCGCCATAAATGGTCCTGACCGCCTTCCGGCCAAGACCCCAATCACGCCTCAAAACACGCCTTATTGAACACACTAGTGTGAGCATCCGATCTCTTAGCTCAGATAGGTGCAGATAGAAATTCAGCCTCTCGCCCAATCTGATTCCTAAGTATTTGACCTGAGTCACATACCGGAAAGACCTGCCATTTACCTTTACTGATGGATGTCGATTCGGCTACAATCTGCCCTTGAGCAACATTGTCACCGACTTGTCCATCGAAATATCTACCCCAACTTTAAGGATTCAAGCGTGAACAATGCTCATAATGGCAGCACCTCGACGCTCAAGGAGCAGACGACTTCCCTCCTCAACGAGGATAAGAAGGTCATCAGCGAATGCACACACCCTACATTCAGCCGATAAATTGACAAGAAGCTCATTCATCATCAGGTTCCAAAAAAATGGACCTGCGACTGAACCCTGTGGGCATCCCCTACTAACAGTCTTCCACACACAATAACGTATACCATTGACGAAAGCACGTCTGCCAGAGAAGTAGTCTGACCAAATGTCAGCTTCCCGGCAGCCGCACTCACGCAACTTCTCGTTAACAACTTCCCAATCTAAGTAGTCAAATGCGCCCTTGAAATCAATGAAGATTCCAAGAACGTAGTTGGACCTACTGTCATTAATACAACTCTTCACATACAACCATGCATCCTCTGTTGACCTACCAGCGCGGAAACCATATTGTCTGTCAGACCAAGTATTGGGAATCACGTCCTCGAGTCTACGGACCAGAATCCTTTCCAGGACCTTGCCCATAGCCGGGAGAACCGAGATGCCCCTGTAAGACGAAGGATCACTCCTGATCCTATCCGGCGACTTTAAAAGCACCACAAGGCGCGCAATCTTCAAGGGAGCAGGGAAGACACGCTCCTCAAAATAACCTTTGAGCATACACTGAAGGTAGTCAGGAATGACCCGCCAGATGCTTTTCAACATCTCACCAGTCATCCCATCCCACCCAGGCGCCTTATCTGATCTTATACCGGCCATTGCCACATCAATCTCCCAGCGTTGGAGTGCAGGTATTTCTACGCGCACTACCCCGCCGTCAAGATCAACTGGATCCGGCCGAGACCTAGCCTCAGGGAAGAAGCCGTTCAGCAACGCCTCTACCGATTCGCTCCATGTTAGCAGCGGGCTGCCACCAACACTTAGTGCGGATATGGCATACCTTTCGCCTCTACCCCTGCAAACCCTGTATGCCATACCCCACGGGTCATCGGCATTTTCCCCAACAAAATTTCTCCATTCATCCAACTTACTCCTCGCAAGTAAGTCGCGATACCCGCATAAAGGCGAGCCTAAATTGGGCAACATTTTCACTACCATTTAATCGAGCCCTCTGAAACTTCTTGCGGAGGCGCCTGACATCTCTCCTCTTCGTACTGAGAGCATCAGACCACCATCTAATCCTTCTAGGACTTACACTGTGAGCCCTAGTAAACAAACCATCATCAACTCTCTCAGTTATTCCTTGGATGGCCAGGATTTGGTCGTCCACACTCAACTGCTCGAAAGCATTGAGTGGCTGCACAGCAGCGGCCTCCCTGATCCGCTCACCATAAACCATCCAATCACACCCTTTCGTACGCCATGCTTTATTAGCAGGCGCCACATTTGCTTCCACAGCCTCACCGTAGACCAACTTGATCTCGATGGGATTGTGGTCACTCACACCCCATCCATTCTTGATTCGCCATTCATACCCATAGGCCATTGCTGCCTCATTTACACATGTGACGTCAATGTCACTGACGCCCCTTGGCCCATCAAAAGTGTACCATTCACTCGGCTCATTCAGGACATGCATACTGTTACTAAGTAACCATTCACTCAACACCACACCATGACGCCGATTTCGACTGCTGTACCTGCGACGGGGGTGCTTGCTAAACCACATAGGTGATGTGGCATTAGCATCCATACAAAGAATGATGGGGAGGCTGTTAACTCGCAGCAACACCTCATCCAAATACGATAAATAGGGCAAGAGGTCATCGCCAAACACGCAATAGACACTCACCAGGCACATTTCTCCAAAGGCGCCTTTCACCCAAACACATACACCGTGTTCACTCGTTAAGTGTTCTACCTGTAAGCATTCAACATTTACGTCATTCACAACAATGGCGGATTTCCCTCCCGCCTAGGGAGGGAGGGGAGGGCGGGTGTAGTTCAGTGGTAGTGTACTAGGCTTGAAAACATTGCTACCGGGGTTCAATTCTCACTCAATGCATAATTTATTTATATGAATTTTTCAGTTGCTATTGGTTTCAGAATATTAATATAAATCGTGAACAGTGCGGAATGTTTAATAGAGTCACTTGTAAAGGAATTTAAACCTGAGCAAATGAGTTCTGTTTACATTCTTATCAGATTCACAAATACCATCAGAGCTGCCAGACAGTAGTTGATTTGCTATAGGCAACTTTGCTGTTCTGGTAGATCGTATCACAGCCAATAGTACTGAAAAATTATGATGACTAACACCTGCTAGTACACTGCCATACCCGGCCCGATTCCTGATCTTCCTTCCCATTCCTAAAACTGATTAAGTTCGGTATCCCCTTTCTTCTCCACAATTCCTTCCAACTCTCCTCTCCTTCGTACCAAGAAACACGGAAAAATATTTGATAGAGCAATACCGTGGCCAATTGGGCTCAGTTTAACCTTGAAAATTAGCCAAAAAACAGCCATCAGCCGTAGGCGCCGTGCAGTGGTGCAGTGGGATCACAACGGACCCATCTAGCGGTCTATGTGTTAGCTATCTCTGTCAATAGCTACCCACCTAACCTAACCTAACCTCCCTCCCGCCTAGGAAAATATACGCATATTTGACGGCAGGCCCCTGACCCGCCCATGGACGGTCCAGGGCTTCTGCAGCAGTGCAAATGTGACGTCACATTCGCACATCCACGCACCTAAGTCATGCATAACTGCTTCTGCTCTTTGGCAATTTAGCTGTATGAGTTGTACAGCCATATTAGTGCTTGGCTCTCGACCTCAGCAACCTCGCGGCATACGTGGGACACGTGGGCGACATCATGCGATGGTCCGCCGGACGCCCACGAAACTCGCAGTTTCGGCAGTGTGGCGGTTTGCTGCATCCAGTGGCCCTATGTCCACTCGAGGAGCACCTGGCACACACATCTTCCGAGACCTTGCACTCCCTGATGCCGTGGTCAAAACCGAGGCATCTGAAGCAGGCGAAAACATCTTCATGGGGCCTAATTTTGTACCCCGAATAACCGATGTATAGCCAATCGGCAGCGAGTATGTGCCCGATAATCTCATCAGTGCCTTCAAAGATTACATTGGACACAGCATCAGGGCCTTCGACAGTGGAACGGCGAACAATCTTGAGACCGGCTTTGGCCTGCTCTTCAGTGAACCTATCCTTCAGGTTATTCTTAAAAATTTCAGACAAAATTACCTCATTCGGCATAAAGCATTCAACCTCAAGAGCCATGATCCTTGGTCCAAGCTTGATCGGCACCGTAACGTCCAGTCCCCACTGCTCAAACTTGTCGGACTTCGACACCTTAAGCCTTTCGGCCTCGGAAGGCAGACGTATGGCGAAGCCGCCGCCCTTGAGGTCGCTCACTGATTGAACCCGCACTCCAAGGGACGGGGCGACTTCTTTATGAATGAGCTGCGAAATTTCCTGCTGCGAGGTGCTGGCCCCCTTGCTGCGCACCACGACAGACCAGGGGACGCGGTGGGAGCTACGGCAGCGGCCCTGGCAACCGACGAGTACGACGAAGGATGGGCGGGTGTAACTGCGGTTGGGATGCGCTCCATTTGCGGCTTGGGAGACCTGTCCGCCTTGGCCCTAAGGTACGCTATCTCCTCGTTAGCCTGCTTGAGTTGCCCATTCAATCGCTCAATTTCCGCAATTTCGGTAGCGGCAATCTCCTCATGTACCTTAACACGTTTTAGGGCACGACGGACAAATTCAGGTGACCCACCTTCATCAATAACCAGCGAAGCAAGGGAGGAAGCAGCGTCTGACATTCTGCGGAACGCCGACTGCATCCTGGTTTCCTTCGGCTTCTGGATCCGAACCCTGAGACAACCAGCAGCAGGGGGCGGCATGTTCTTTGACACAGTCGCGTCACTCTCCGTATCGGACTCGACGGTGACAGTGGGTGCGGCTAAAGCAGCAGCAGCCCCGTTATCAACCGTCCTGACGGAAGCGTCGGAGAAGCGTCCAGGGCTTTAAGTCCGACTCAAAATCTTACGCGGATTTAGGAGCGCTTCATTGGAACTGCTATCATCCATTTCGTCCTGCGACTCCTTCTTCCTCGTCCTCTTAGCCCGCTGGGCTGCAGAATTATTCTCCATAAATTTAAATGAAAAAAGAGTTCGTACTCACCAGAGAAAGTTCACTGCGACCAAACACTTGCAAAATTTCGCAAACTAGAACACTCGGGGTAATGCCCAACAACTGCAAACAAACAATAATGTTTGTTAGAGAAAAAACACGAATTTTAACACACTCTCTATAGGGGAAACAGAAACAAATAATGTTTCTTAGAGAAATTTGGAAATAGTCCAAAAATTCACAAAAACCTTCTAACACCCGTAGCTCCGTCAATTTTCACTCAATCGAAAAAAGGACGAAAATTTTTAAGAACTTAACTATTACGTTAAATTAAAAAATAAAAATTCTTTTTTAAAAATATGTCTTCGGAAATTTTTAACCACGAGAAATTTTTAAATTTTCCTTTTTTTTTTTTTTTTAGCCTCAGCTAATAAACACACTATACCTCACTTCGCACTCAGAGAACACCATGTGAAACTCGCTATACTAGGAACCGTACCAAAGGGAAACACCGTTGCGGCCGTGAAGCACTATGCCGCTATAGCACCTCACAAAGCACTTTATTTTGCACCAACTAGAATATTTTGCGAAAAAACAACAACAATTGCACTAAATCTCACAAAATGTAGTATAACTTTCACAGTTTATACTCAATCACCTATATAAAACCACTCTCGCGTAGCACACACTGGGGCGCACACAAGGGTATCACTCACTGAATTTTAATCACTTGTAAACACTTCTAAATAACTGATAGACCGGGAGCTAAAATCACTGCGACCATTCTCTAGAGCTGTTCACTCAGCAATAATAGATAGGGACAGTATGTCGTCTGGGGTTTAACGTGAACTCCTGCCACGAGAGCTTAATTTCACGGTCCTCTTCGGACACGGATTGATTTTGTGACTACAATCAAAGCCCCTCCAATAATGCTGGTATCGGTTTATATAGGGGTGCAAGCCCTTATATTCATACCGATGGATGCGAGACCTATCTAAATCTCTGCCGTTCTGTGGGTCCCGGCTCCCGGTTGATACGCAACTTCACGTCGAGCTCCACAAGGAAACTCTGCCCGCTTGGGCATAACCACAGCCACCACGTTGCTCCCCTAGGGGCCTCTCCAGTGTCGGGGATGGAAGCAACCTTCCATGGGCTCCCCGACTCCCGTGGTACCGGAAATAGAACCTCCGGTCAGGTTTTCGTAGCTTAATAACACTACTACCAAATGTTTGAGTTACTTGCAACTCGGGACTGGTGACCCTCCTCATCGGGTACGTGGGGTAGGCACTCCCCAAAGGCTACACTGGACTTGACATTATCGTCTTTCAGCCAGTGTCGGTATCTAGTACCACCTCCCTGCGTAGATATAATTCGACACAACAGAAGCCGGTTGCTAATACAACCATCCAAACATCAGAACCAATCAACTTCAGCCATTCCTGAATCTGGCAGTCAAGAGCTCCCTCCTTCTCGTAAAGGAGAGACGGGCAAATTCATTAATCCTTTCAAACGTTTCCCTACTTTTGACACAATTACCTACATCATACACTCCATTCATAAGTGTAACTCCCATAGCATTCAAGTGACGCAAGTCTGAGTATATCTCACATTCAAACAAGACATGCTTCCAGTCCTCAACATCGGCTCCACACAATGTGCAGCTACCGACATCAGAGAGACCGAACCGATGCAAAGACGCATTCAAACTACCGTGGTTGGTAAGGAGGAAGCCGAGGTGCAGACAAAAGTCCAACTCCAGGGCTCCTCTGGCAAAACATACATCCTTGATATACTCAAAAGTCACCCGACCTTTGGTACTTTCATCCCATCTAGTTTGCCACCTAGACATAAGACACTCATCTAAGCGGTCGTTCAAAGAACGACGACTTAGTCCCACGCATTCAGCATCCGTCAACCAGTCACTCCGCAATGGAATGCCCCTCCGCACCCTAAAGGCAATACTCCGACGAAGCACCTCCAGGTCGAGCGGGGGAACACCCTTGAGAACCTGCATGGCGTCGGTGGAAACCGTCCGACACACAGGAATACACACGTACATGACAACTCTCTGACATGCATTCATCATTCGTCTACCCTTTTCGTACAACATACATTCACCACTAACAAATCGTCAGCATAGGCACACACACTACATTCGATCGAGAGACGATGCAGTAGCTCATCCATCATGAGGTTCCATATAAATGGACCTGCGACGGAGTCCAGAGGGCAGCCCCTACAAACGTCCCTCCAGACACAATCTCTGGCACCTCTTACAAAAGCTCTTCTGTCAGCAAAGTAGCTAGACCAAAGGTCCACCTCCTGACAGCCACAGTCACGCAACTTATGAATCACCGCTTTCCAATCCAGGTGGTCGAATGCGCCCCTGAAGTCTATGAAGACTCCAAGAACGTAAACAGACCCACTCTTATTCACACATTCTTTAACATGCTGCCAGGCGTCCTCGGTACATTTTCCTGCACGAAAACCAAACTGCATGCTCGACAATGAATCAACAACTTTCTCCTCCAACCTACTGACCAAAATCCTTTCAAGGACCTTGCCCATAGCCGGGAGGAGAGAAATACCCCTATACGACGCGGGATCGCTCTTGAGCTTCTTCGGCGACTTGAGGAGGACCACTACGCGAGCGGTTTTCCAAGACGCAGGAAACAAACGTTCACTTAAGCATCTTTCATAAAGACATTGCAAATACTCAGGTATGACCCGCCAAATGCTCTTCAGCATACCGCCAGTCATCCCATCCCATCCAGGCGACTTCCCGGATCTAGTCCTCGCCACAGCCACATCGATCTCCCATCGCTGAAGAGCGGGTATTTCTACCCGCTCCACTGCGTGAGTGGAGTCAACGGAAGGCGAAGTCCTAACATCCGGAAAGAAACTCTCAAGCAAAACATTCACCGATTCACTCCATGTTGTCATTACGTTGTTGCCAACAGTAATTCCAGACATTTCGTGTCTCCCTTTCGTACCTCTGCAGATCTTGTACGCTCTTCCCCAGGGGTCGTTGGAATTTGTACCGACGAAGCTTTTCCATTCTTTCATCTTACACTTCGCGAGCAAGTCTCGGAATTCATACATTCCTCGCAAATATGCGAGCCTGAATTGGGCAGCTTGCGGATCGCCATTCGCTCTAGCCCTTTGGAATTTCTTCCGTAGGCGCCGTACATACTTCCTTTTCACACCGAGCTCACGGGTCCACCATTTAACACGTGTAGGATTCGGGATTCGAAACCTTTCAAACATACCAGCATTTATCCTTTCCATCCATTCCTGGATGACCAAAATTTGGTCATTCAGAGAAAGCACAACAAAATCACTCAGAGGTAGCTCCTCAGCAACCTCTCTGAAACGCTCATCATACAGAGTCCAGTTACACCCATTCGTGCGCCATGCATTATTAGCAGGCGCTTCATTCACATCATCCACCCTTTCATAAGTCATAATGACCTCGATCGGGTGGTGATCACTCACACACCATCCAGCCTTGATACACCAAGAGAAGCCATGCACCATTGCGGCCTCATTCACGCAAGTGACATCAATATCACTAACGCCCCTGGGCCCATCAAACGTGTAACTCTCGCTCGGTTCATTCAGCACATACATTCTGTTCGCAAGGAACCACTCACTCAGCGCCTCACCACGATGAAGTCCGCGAGAGCTAGAAGTACGGCTAGCAACCTTGCTGAACCACATCGGGGACAACGCATTAGCATCCATGCCAAGGACGAGAGGAAAACCGGCGACAAGCGGAATCATCCCGTCCAAGAACGAAAGATAGGGCTCCAGGTCGTCACCAAATGCACAGTAGACACTCGCAAGATACAGAAGACCAAAGTCACCTTTCACAGATACGCAAACACCTAAGTCATTCGGGAGATTAACTTGCATACATTCAACATTCGCATCATTCACGACGATAGCAGATTTGACTGCACCGCCTGAGGGAAAAACACGCATGCTTGAGGGCAGTCCGCTGACTCTCCCATGGGAGATCCAGGGTTCCTGCAGTAAAGCGAACATCGCCTCACAACTAGTCATCCATTCACCGAGGTCATGCATGACCCCAGCTGCACCTTGACAGTTCAATTGCAGAAATTTGGCAGCCATTGATTAGTGTCTGGCATTCGACATAGTCATCCTAGCAACGTAAGTGGGACAAAGGTGCGACAGAATGCGATGGTTCGCGGGGCGTCCACGGACTTCGCAATTCCGGCAGTGCGGCGTTTTGAAGCAACCAGTCGCCCTGTGACCACTGCCTGAGCACCTGTTACATGTGTCGTCAGTAGCTCTGCACTCCCTGATGCCATGGTCGAATCCAAGGCGTCGGAAGCACGCGAAGACGCCGTCATTGGGTCTGACCCTGTAACCACAGGAGAAGACGTAAATGCGGTCAGCGGCTAGAATATGACCGATTATGTCCTCGGTGCCTTCAAGGATGACGTTGGCAACCGAGTCTGGGCCCTCCACAATGGGACGGCGGACAATACGAAGGCAGGTTGTTGATGAAGATCTGCGATAGAAGATTCTCATTCGAGATATAGCAGTCAACATCAACCACCAGAATTCTGGGGCCAAGTTTGTTTGGGACGACAACATCAAGTCCGCACTGCTCGAATTTCGTAGATTTCGCTACCTTCTCTCTTTCGGCTTCGGATGGGAAACGAATGGCGAAGCCACCATTCTTCAGGTTGGTAACCGAGTGCACACGGACCCCCAAGGAAGGTGCAACTTCTTTAAGGATCACTTGGGAGAGCTCCTGCTGTGTCGAATTCACCTTCTTACTCTTCACGACGACGGACCAGGTGTCAGCAGGTTTGGCCTTAGCAGGCAAGGATGGGGCCGTAGGAGTAACCGCAGCCGCGGTTTTCGCGATTGCCGAGTACGTCGAGGGTCGGGAAGGTGAAACGGCGGGGTTGACAACACGGGTAGCCGGCTGTGCAGGAGTCCTGTCACATTTCCGTCTAAGGAAATCGATTTCGGATTGGCCTGCTTCAGTATGCCAGTGAGACGTTCAATTTCTGCAATTCCGGTTGCGACTATTTCCTCGTGTACTTTCACTCGTTTCAGGGCACGGCGGACGAACTCGGGTGACCCACCTTCGTCGATTACCAGCGAGGCAAGGGAGGAAGCAGCGTCTGACATTCTGCGGAATGCCGACTGCATTCTACTTTCCTTCAGCTTCGGGATCCGAAGCTTGAGGGAACCAGTAGTAGGGGGCGGCATATTCACCGATGCAGCAGCAGTGTCGCTCTCCGTATCGGACTCGACGGTGACAGCGGGTGCGGCCAAAGCAACAACCTCGTTGTCAGCCGTCCTGTCGGAAACGTCGGAGAAGCGTCCAGGGCTTGAAGTCCGACTCAAAATTTTTCGCGGATTGAGCAGCGCCTCGTTGGAACTACTGTCCATTTCGTCGCAGGACTTTTTCATCCTCGTCCTCTTAGCCCGCTGGGCCTTAGAACCATTCTCCATAGTATAAGTATAAAATGTACTCACCAAATAGCAAAAATTCACTCACAGAAAAAATTCGCGAGCAAAAGTTCAAAAAATTTTCGATCACTCACAACTTCTAAAATATTGCTCCAATCGCAAAAATAACTTTTTTTTTCAAAAACTTAACTAACCCCTAAAATAAGAATAAAAATAAAATAAAAAAAAAATTTTTTAGGTTTTTGAAAAATTTTAGCCTCGAAAAATTTTGTACTTTTATTTTTTTTTTTTAAAACTTTCGCTTCACGCAATAAACGCGCTACAATAGGCTCAATGAGTCTCTAGCGAAAACAACTATACTATACGGCACCGAGCACAAGTGAACGGCTAGGGTACGAAGCACTATGCTAGAAATGCACTTCACATGCAATTATTTTGCAAGTGATTTAATCACTTGTTGAAAAAGGCAACAACAACCACACACAATTCGGAAAAATCACTATAACTTCCGCAATTATTATTCAATCTTAAAACCAAAATAACCGATGTGCAGGGCACATCAACACGCACGGTATCACACACGATATTTGATTCACCAGGGAACACTTTCAAAAAGGCAGAAAACTGGGAGCTCAAATACACACGACCTATCGCTTCGGCTATTCAGACAACAGTGAATAGATAGGGACAGTAGAAATCTCGTTAATCCAGTCATGCCCGTCACTAATTAGATGACGAGGCATTTGGCAATTGCTACGACGCGAGGTCGCACTTTCCACATTGATGGAAGGGCGTGGTAACCCATGACATTGTCTTCACTCAACTGGAGGTCAGGCTAGGGGGATCCTGTTACGGATCCTCCGAACTTCGCCCATCCCTCCCCTTTCACCATCTTTCGATTTTAACCCATCGTTGCGAAGCCACACCCTTAGGTACTGGCCTGGACTAATTAGCAAACGAGGCCTCGGGCTACCGAGGACACAGCTATTGGCCGGGTCAACGTGCACCACGCGTTGACCCGTTACCGGGGAAAACCACGTGGAGGTTGCTGCTCGGTTCCTCTTGGGCATACCGACTCGCCGCCATGCTGTCCCCTCTAAACAGTCATGACTCGCGGTGTTGTTAAGATATCGTCATTCCGCTAATCAACCAGTTGGGGATGCTAGGGCCTAAGCCCAGGACAACACTGACACATAGGATACACAAAATCGAACTAAGTTCTTGTCAAGTTTGGGTGGACGGACAAGTAATAAATAGTGTATGAAAAGATGTTAAAACTGTTCAGTTGTCTAGAATATTAATCATCCCAACAATGCTGCCTGTCCGATCAATAAAATACCTTAATATTACCTTATATTAAAGTCACAGCATTGTTGTTTGTTAAGCTCTTTGGTGTGTATGATTTATTTTGTTATAGTATTATTATTTGTTTGTTTGCATCTGGTTGGTTATTTTTTTTCATCATAAGCTTCTTATTAGTGGGTCTATCCGTAGTCTAGGGAATGTCGTGGAACGTGATTATAATCCATGAATTGGTGGTATATCTCTATGGAACATCGAAGAGATATGAGGCTGATTGTTTTTAGTCTCTTCGTGCTTTTGATGCCTATCTGTTTCAGTCCACCTATGGTCTCCTTGGGCATAGCTCCTCTCGTTCCCACGACGATCGGGATGACATCTCCCGAGGTTGCAGCAAACCTCGATAGGAGATGTGGTATGAGGCGGCCATACTTCCGGAGTTTCTCCTGAGCTCCCTTCGTTAGGTAATCCTTGTCCTCATGGCGGACCGTAACGTCGACCACGAGGACCCTTCCCTGGCTCTGTATCACCAGGTCCGGTTTGAGATTACCCTCGGGAAGCTCAAAGATAGGCTCCTTGGTAATGACCGCCCCTTTATCATTTTTCGCAACTTCTTTGATTATCAAATCACGGATCACGTTGTGGCGGTTGATTCTTGATCCTTTGGTAGCCGTACACTGTCCCAGAATATGTCCAAGAGTTTCCAGTTGGACATGACATCTACGACAGTTCAGGCTACCGTGCCCTCCAGCTCTGTGCAGGGCACATTTGTCCGCTTAAATATTAGCGAGCATTTTGAGTCCAGTGATTTGACAGCATGGCTTTAAAAGTTTGGGCTGCAGCAGCCATGCGTTTCCTATTGGATCATTTTCAAAACTGGGTACCGCCTTACCCTGCGAAGTCAGCGTAGACCAGCGCTGAAGCTCCGCCTTCTTCTGCTCCTTCTTAAATTTAATAATGTCATGGCCGCTAATGGGCCATGATAGTCGGACAGACGATGCCACTCGTCTGAACCTTTCTTGGAAAGCTGGATTTCGGCTAAGCGCCACCATAACCGGGTCCATACTTTCCATAAATTTTTCTCCGGCTGAGAGTATCATGGCAGTAACGGCGACCTCCAGTTTTGGGATACCAAGTCCTCCGTCCCTCTTGCTACAATACAACAGGCCATTGGCTGCCGACTGAGGCAAGTGGTAGAAGTCCTTGAATATGACCCTAATCTTTTGGTCTAAGTCCCGCAGAAACGAGACCGTTGACACCGCTATTACCAATTGATGCGTGTAGTGTGGAAGGATATATGTTGCAACTAAGTCCGCCTTTTGGGATGGTTTAAGCTTAAGCTCCCGGACGTACTCGAGAGTCCCGAGTAGATGAGTCCGGATGTCTTTCTCACACATTCCTGCCCAAGGAGAATACCTTATCCCTAAGTACTTCACGTGTGTACTCTCATCGGCGAATGGCAACCGACTTCCGCACCTCAACGTAAGCATGGGGTCCTTTAGGAACCAGGAATCTTTAGTTTTGACTATCTGGAAGGTTGAACACTTAGGTGGTGACACCTTCATGCCCAAACCCTCCAAATAGTTTTCCGTCAATCTAAGCTGCATTTCGGCCGATTTACGTTCTGTCGCGACGACTATTAAGTCATCAGCAAAGGCCATGCAACCCAGTTGACAACCTGGAGCGATGCTGTACCCATGCTCAGCTTCGAGCTGAAGCAGCAGAGGCTCAAGCACGGCGTTAAACAGTAGAGGAGATAGGGGATCCCCCTGCTTTACGCCGCGCAAGACTGGAACCTCAAAGGAGGAACCACCAAAAGAGATCCTCGTCTTGATGTCTTTATAGGCGTCTGCGACTAGCCCTATTACGTGCGCATGAACACCTTTTCTTTTTAATGCTATCTTAATACCCTCATGGGGTACCGTGTCGAAAGCTTTGGAGACATCTAAGAACGAGGCGATCAGATCCTTGTTGGCCTTGGAATGACGAATGACCTCATCAAGAATCCGAACGTTGTTGAAGCACAAAACCTTTCTGTCTGGGTGTGAACCGTACGACGTATCTAAGTTTCTGATCAATTATACCGAAGTATAATCTACTCAGAACCGAAGATATAGTTATAGGTCGGTAGTCTTCGGGAAGACTACCGTCCTTTCCGGCTTTCAAAATTAACGTCGTCTTGTTCATTCTCCACTCTGAGGGTTGCTTTCCACAAATCATGAGGAAATTAAACAACAGGTGAAGAACTTCAGCGTATGCTCCACTGCAGATTTGTTTTTTCGAGATACCGTCATTGCCGACCGCAGTAGACTTCTTTGTTTTGGCTAGTCTACAACTGACTTCTTCTACGGAAATAAATGAAAGGGTTGAAGACAAGAGAACAGAGTCCTCGCTTTGACCCATATCTGGGATAGTAGGGGAGTGCACTTCTCCCCATAGCCTTGAATATACCTCTTTGATTTCTTCCACTCTAGGAGTGGAGTTCTCTGTTTCACCCAGCCAGTTCGTACGTTCTCGTACGTGCTTTGCCAATAAACCCGGTTCTCTTTTATACAAATCTTGAGTCCGAGCATATACAAATCTCTTTCGCCCTCTACTACTTTTTGCCCTTGGTCTGCGCCTAGACATCGTGGCGCCACTTGAGTGTCCCTCATTCGTTATAATTGTGTCTGTGAACATTTTGTACACATGGTCAATGATATCCTGAGGAACCCTTCCCCTAAGCTCTACAGCATAGAGGATGGCGTCTTTTATACCCCCGACTACACCTTCAAGACGAGTGGGTAAGGGTCTGCTTGGGGTATAGTCCATAGCGTTACCTTTAATTTCCTCTCGCCAAGAAATACAGTCGGGATCTTCTTCAGCTTCTGGGGCAGGAAGTGACGCATTTGGACTCCTGTCTACGCAGACAATATCGGAGGCGTCAAGGAATTCCTGGTCAGAGGCTTCTTCTGAAGAAGATTCGAGACCAGCAAAACGTTCGTCTCGTAACTTTTTGTAATGCGGTTCGTTACGTTTATCGCGTAACTGTTTAACCGTCTTACCTGTGAAGAAGCTACACATTTTGGCGGCCACACGACTCTTACCACGGAAACGTACTTCGAGCTCAAGCATCCGATCGACATCCCTTGATGTGAACACCCTCCCACCTCTGGGAGAGCGAACCGCATGTCGCGATCTGGCATCTGCTAGCGCTCGTATCGCATTCCGGGCTACAGGGTGTGCCCGTCTCTCGTGTTGGGATAGACCCATACGAGATTTGAATACCCCTCCACATAACTCGCAAGTCACTCCATTTGTGGGGGGTATTCGTGCCCCAGTGCACTTGGGCACATGGCAAAGAGCCGCATGCTTCCCCTGGTAGGTCTTGTTACAGGAGGTGCACTTAAAAATAACCGTCCGTGTAGGATGATATTCTTTAGCATGCGTAATCACTTCATTTATGCTCAATGCCATGAAGTTACCCAATCCAGCGTCCGAGCATGCGACGCATGTCTTAGCTGTAAAGGGAACTTTTATTTCATAGATCGCAACGTTTCCAGGGATACCGGGTCATAGGTTCGTTCGTTTCGACTGTTGCCATTGTGCCCCCCTGGCTGTTTTCACGACTGGCGGGGGCATACCGCGTCGTGTCCGAGGCTTCATTATTGTTGTCAAAAGCTTAATGAAGTTGTGAGAGTAGCTTGCTAGACTACTCACACCTTTCCCTTTTTGTCATCTATTAGCTCGGTGTGAAAGCACAGTATTAAGTCCTACTGGCACTACTGTAAAATTCTGCAATCACCGCCTATCCGACTCCCAGGTGGCACCTTGAACTCCGAACATACACGCCCCGACCAGCCTACAAACAACCAGAGGACTTACACATCAGATGCCCCTAGCGCTTGCAACCTCGACGTAGACCCTATAAGGATTCGAAGACCCCAATAGGATCCTTAACTCAGGAGGGGTCCCCTGAATTACTTACTTGAATTTCTTCACTTTGACATTCAGAGCACTGGGCAGAAATCACATTGTGTCAACACCCGTTAGGGCCATCACAATGCTTTGTTTTAATTAGACAGTCGGATTCCCCAAGTCCGTGCCAGTTCTGAATTGATTGTTAATTGATAGCCGTTATAAATTGTATTAAAATAAATTTTAATAAATTATTAGCAAGAAAGTTCCGTAATTGGTTACGTATCTACTATCCGGGGAACAGATATAATTTATATTAAATATATTATATCTTAATTTAACCAGAACGAGTACATAAACCATATTATGCACCTCGTGCCACCGATACCGCCTCAAGTAATATCACCATAAAAATTAAGTTTTGAAAGGGATGCGTCTCCTATCGTCGAATGGAAGAAGGGATACTCAAGTTGGAACCCTAATTTTCTCCATTAATGGCACCAAATGTAGATTTTTCCCCCTTTTTCGCTCTTCTGGTTCAGTCATTGCTGGACCGCACCTAAGCAGAGAAAAACAAGAAAATTCACACCAAAGTTAAGAAAAGGAATACAACCTAATTTGTCAGGGTGTTTGGCACTCCGTGTGCCACCTTGTAAGGGGTTACTCCTTGATATATTTGGAGAAAAAAATTGTTCTACAGGGTGGGTCAATTTTCAATATTAGTGGAGATACAGGGTGGTTAAGAAAAGTGTTATCGTAACTCAAACATGTATGCAGCTTTTGTAAGTAATAATACGGCTCATAGAAAAATAAAATTAAAATGACATTTTTATAATGGGGTTTTCTGAGAAAAACTACATTGATCACTGAATTTTAAGGGTTCACGTAGCAAAAATTTGTGTTTTCGAGTAAATATCTCAAGATTGGGTGCAGTTACAATTTAGACTGTTACATCAAATGAAAGGTAATTCGATTGCCTAAAAAACTAGTTATAACTCTTTGCCTTGTAATTATTCGTTTTCAAGATATAACGTTTTAAGTGAGTGAGGGTACCGGTCAAAAACACTTTTCTTAACCACCCTGTATCTCCACTAATATTGAAAATTGACCCACCCTGTAGAACAATTTTTTCTCTCCAAATATATCAAGGAATAACTCCTTACAAGGTGGCACACGGAGTGCCAAACACCCTGTATAATTAAAAAAAAATGCTTACATTTTGTGGGCGAAGTTTTTTTTTTCTTTTTGGTTTTTTCCTTCCTTTTTTCGCTTTCTGGTATTCCGCTCGCCTTCTATATACTCCTTCCGGGGGGGTGCCTTACACAGGGCCCTGTTGGAATTCGTCGACTCTCGACTTCCAGCTTCCGATCTCCTTTTTTTTCTCTATTTAAAGTATCGCCGAACTTCACCACAACTCCCTTAGGAGGGTTTTGTTTTTCTTCTTCAATATTATTTGGTTCTTCCTTTTTTAACTTGACCGGCGCGGTCGATGGCTGGAACTAGACCGTTTTTGTTGTTTCAGTGCGCACTGCGCACAAGCATCTTTTTTCATCGCCACTCTTTTGGTTTTCTCCTCTGTGGCACACGTATTTGAATGTCAGTTTTATTGACATCTGCTATTGCCCAGCAAGCAAAACTTATGCAACTGCGTGAGGTGCACTTCGTAAACTTATGATGCACTTTTGCCAAAGTGTACGTCGGATTATGTCGCTGAGCCGGCGTTCCTTTCCAAGGCAGGTTGCTGGACAAGGTCCTGCCGAAGCTCCAGTAAGCTGAGAGATTGAACGCCTTTATTAGTTAGTGCACTTCGTATATTTAAGGTGCACTTTTGCCAAAGTGTACATCGGATTATGTCGCTGAGCCGGCGTTCCGTTACAAGGTCAGATCCTCCAATTCCTGCGTCTGATTTGGTGCTAATTGAGACGTGAGAGAGTGGTCTTTTATTGACGCCAAAGTCTGCGAGTGGCTAGAAAAGGTCCACATATTGTTGCTCAAATCCTGTATGATCCCAAACTTTGCCCAAAAATCCGCCCCTAAAATTAGCGCCAGTGGCAAATCCGGAACCACCAGGACATCTAATAACCCCATCCTCTACCCTAAATGGAATTGATACCGTTCCTATCACCTGTTGCCGTTAGTCTGCTTGGGACAGTTGCCTCGAGACCGAATTTGGCCAAGGCAGCACTGTTCTCAATCCTCTTCTTCTCTGCTTCAGACGGAACCCTAATGGTTACGCCCTCCCCATTCCGATTTGGGTTCAACGCGTGGACCCTGACCCCCAGTGTTGGACATCCGCAACCTCCATCGAGGTAGCCTTCTTATTTTTGGAACGTACGACAACTGCCCATGTCTCCTCAGGTACGCGTGGCGGTAAAGCCTCTTTAACCGCAGGCAAGCAGTTCGCAGCAACCGATCCGATTGCCGGCACAGCCACCCGCGCAAGATTTGGTCCTCTAGCTGCCACGACAGGAACAACCGTCCCAGTAGCACGCACCTGCACAGATGCCTGCTCCTTAATTTCCTCGGTTTTCCCTTCCAGCCTCTCAATCCTACCTACCAGCTTCATCACAATTTCCTCAAACTCTTGAAGACCACCATAGTCTCCTTTCAGTAGTTCCATATAGCTAGTTTCCCTACCAAACGGTTCCGTGATCCTTTGCGCGATGAGTTTCATACTCGCGAAAGCCTCTTCTTTCACACACCTATTCTTACTCTTGGGGCTCGTCTTAATCTCGGCGACAGCTTGAACAATTTCCCCACCCTGGTCCTCAACAGTACCGGAATCGTCGGAAACCAACACAGCCAAAATCTCCTCATCAAATAACGAGCTCCTGCGCTCCACTGTGGCTACATTCTCACCTTTATCCGTCAACCCCTCCCTTCCAGCTACTTCACTGCGCCTACCCGACTCAGTGAGTGCAGAGAAGGCAGCCACATCCACCTTACCACCTGCTGTCAACCCCATCTTCACCCTCTCAGTCAGCAAAGACACACCATCTCCCAGGTCTTCCTCATCAATCGAGTCATCTCCAACAAAGATCGGAACCTTTCGAGTGCCCTGCGGCAGATCCAAGCTGGACTCACTCTCCTCATCCTCACGCCGCTTAAGGGCGGCCTTCTTGGCTCTTTTAGCCGGTGTGGGTTTTTCAGGGGGCAAAAAACAACAACAACCACACGCAAAACCACAAAACTCTAAAGTATCACTCCGATCACAAATCCAAGACCATCCACGCGTAGGGCACACTAGGGCGCACGCACTGGTAGCACACACGACAATAAATTATCGGGGGATCACCACTAAAACTTATAATAATCAGGAGCTCAGATTCACTTGGACCTATAAGACAACAGTGAAGTAGATAGGGTCAGTAGGAATCTCGTTAATCCGTTCATTCGCGTCACTAATTAGATGACTAGGCATTTGGTTATTTTCTACGACCGAGGTCGCACTTACCACCTTGATGACGGGGCGTGGTAACCCTGGATTTGCTTCTCAGGGGATTGGTTATAGGTTCTCATTGCTGATCCCCTCCAACGCTTTACTAATCCTCTCTTCCTCTATCTACTTGGACACTGAACCAAGTTGCACCCTTAGGTACGGACTTGGAATAACTAGCAAGCGAGGCCTCGGACTTATCCGAGGACACAGCTATTGGCTTGGTCGATGTGAACCACGCATCGATCAGTTACCGGGGAAAACCGCGTGGAGGTTGCTGCTCGGTTCCTCAAGAGCATACCGACTCGCCGCCAAGCTGTCACGAGGCAGCCATGACTCGCGGGTTTATGGTTTCAGCTATCCAACCATTCTTTGGAAATGCTTTTGGAGTCTAGCTCCAGAACGGGACAACATAGAGACATTTATAGCGAAAAAAGTTCTTGTCAGTATAGTAGACTGACAAGTTAAAAATCTTATTAAAAGATATTTCACTAAGTGAATTTATTAATTTGCCTTAAACCTATATCACAATTTGCTAGCTGTTCATGGTCATCAAAGTATTATTCGAAATTTCCTAAATTAATCTAGGTTCCAGCATTGATCGTCATTTGTTAAAAACTTAAAATCTAAACACATTAAAGACACATCACTCACGAAACGCCTATCCAACATATAATACATTCAGTCAGACAACTAAGCAGGACCAACATACGGTGACACAAGTTACACGTATATAAATATCCATATAGATGACTAGACACGTGCATATCTATTAAGACAAACAATCACGCAAACATGTGAGTAACTGTGACGTGTAAAATAAATTAATAACATTAAGAATAATAAATTAATTGTAAAATTGGTTGGATAAAAATTTATTGAGTACTAGTATATTTGTTTCAGGTCTATCCCTATGTGTGGTCCAATTGTTACCTGTTGTAATCCATGAAGTTATGGTATATTTCTCCTCAGCGCGATTAAACTTATAGTTTTCATCGTCTTCCTGTTTGTAATGCTCAACTCCTTCAGACCGCTGACTGTCTCCTTGGGCATGGCTCCTCTGGTACCTACAACAATCGGGATGATCATTCCTGAGGTTGCTCCAAACCTCATCAGGAGGTGCGGAACGAGACGGCTATACTTCAGGATCTTTTTACGAGCACCCCTCAACCGGTAATCTTTATCCTCGTGGCTTACTGTTACGTCGACCACGAAGACCCTTCCCTGGCTCTGTACCACCAGGTCCGGTTTAAGATTACCCTCAGGGAGCTCGATCAAGGGTTCCTTAGTAATCACCGCCTCATAATTATTTGCTACTATTTTCTTTATTAACAAATCCCGGATCTCATTGTGACGGTTAATTCTAGATCCTTTGGTGGCTGTACACTATCCCAGTATATGTCCAAGTGTTTCCAATTGGACATTACATCTGCGACAGTTGAGGCCACCGTGCCCTCCGGCTTTATTCATGGCACATTTGTCCGCACAAATATTTGCGCGCATCTTGAGTCCGGTGATTTGGCTGCATGGTTTGAGTAAATTAGGTTGAAGCAACCATGCATTCCCTATTGGATCATCTTCGAACGAGGGGACCGCCTTCCCCTGCGAAGTCAGCGCAGACCAACGCTGAAGCTCCGCCTTCTTTGCCTCCTTCTTGAATCTAATAATATCACGACCCTCTAGGGGCCATGATAATCGGACAGACGTTGCCAACCGTCTGAACCGTTCCTGGAAAGCCGGAACCCGATTCAGCGCCACCATCACCGGGTCCGTACTTTCCATAAATTTAGCGCCGGCTGAGAGTACCCCAGCGATAACGGTGACCTCCAGCTTCGGGATACCTAGTCCTCCGTCTCGCCTACTACAGTACAGTAACCCATTGGCTGCTGACTGTGGCAAGTGGTAGAACTGTCGAAAGGACGGACTCAAGAGTTTTGAGTAGATTTTTCCGGATCTCTTGTTCCTCGATTCCGGCCAAAGGAGAATACTTAATCCCCAGATACTGAATGTGTGTGGTTTCGTTGGCGAATGGCAACCTACTACCACACCTTAATGTCAGCACGGGATCCTTTAGGAACCAGGGATCTTTAGTTTTAACTATCTGAAAGGAAGAGCATTTCGGTGGAGACAGCTTCATGCCCAACCACTCCAGATAGTCTTCCGTCAATCTAAGTTGCAACAATTAGATCATCTGCGAATGCCATGCAACCTAGATGACAACCTGGTGAAACGCTGTACCCGTGCTCAGCTTCGAGTCTCAAAAGCAAAGGCTCAGGCACGGCGGTAAAAAGGAGGGGTGATAGAGGATCACCTTGTTTAACACCGCGCCTGTTAGGTACCTCGAAGGAGGTACCCCCGACAGAGATCTTCGTCTGGATGTTATCATAAGCGTCCATAATTAGCGCTATGACATGGGGGCTTACCCCTTTGCGATTTAAAGCCATTTTGATACCCCAATGGGTACCGTGTCAAATGCCTTAGAAACATCCAGAAACGAAGCGACCAAATCCTTGTTAGCCTTGGAGTGCCGAATTACTTCGTCAAGGATCCGGACGTTGTTGAAGCACCCAGCCTCGCTTACAAATCCTTTTTGTCTGGGTGTGAACCTGACGACGCATCTAAGCTTCTGGTCGATGATATCGAAGTACAATCGACTCAGCAGCGAAGATATGGTTATAGGCCGGTAGTCTTCAGGAAGACCCCCATCGTTTCCTGCTTTCAAAATTAATGTCGTCCGATTCATTCTCCATTCTGGGGTGCGGGCCGGAGGGGTTGAGCTCCCCCACAGCTGATGGTATAGTTTCTTGACCTCTTCCCCCTCGGGGGTGGCGCCTCTTGTATCACCCAGCCAGTTCGTGCCTTCCCTCACGTGCTTGGCCAGCAAACCGGGCTCTCTTTTGAACAGATCTTGAGTACGGGCATACTCAAATCTCTTCCGTCCTTTACTATTATTGGCTCGTTGTCTGCGCCTGGACTTCGTTGCGCCACTTGAGGATACCCCATTCTGATTAATGGTGTTCGTAAACGTCTTATAGACTCCGTCTATGACTTCCTGGGGTATCCTTCCTCCTAGCTCTTGGGCATAGAGGATAGCCTCCTTAAGTGCCCCAACTACTCCTCCAAGGTTAGACGGCATAGGCTTGCTATTGACATAATCCATTGCTTGCCTTTTAATGTCCTCCAACCAAGAAGTCCAGTCGGGATCCTCTTCAACTTCCGAATCAAGATGTGACGCATTTACACTCCTGTCCACGCAGACTATATCGGAGGCGTCAAGAAACTCTTGATCGGAGGCTTCTTCCGAAGAGGATTCGAGACCAGCAAGTCGTTCGTCTCTCAAACTTTTGTAATTCGGCTCGTTACGCTTGTCGCGTAATTGTCGAGCCGTCTTACCTGCAAAGAAACTTTGCATTTTGGCAGCCACACACCTTTCACCACGGAACCGTACTTCCAGCTCTAGCATTCGCTCGATATCCCTAGATGAGAACGCTCTCCCATTCTTGGGTCGTCGAGGTGAATGCAGCGGCTTGGGATCCGCCAGCGCACGAGCCGCGTTCCGGATTGCAGGGTGTGCCCGCCTCTCGTGCTGGAAAGTCCCATACGAGATCGTACATTACAGGGACAGTATGTCTTGTTGAGTTTTACGTGAACACCTGCCACGAGGGCTTAATTCCACGGTCCTCTTCGGACATGGATTGATTTTGTGACCACAATCAGAGCCCCTTCAATAAAGGTGGTATCGGTTTATATAGGGGTGCAAGCCCCTACATCCATACCGAACATTACAGGGACAATATTGTCGATTGGTTTAACGTGAACACCTGCCGTAAAGGCTTAATTCCACGGTCCTCTTCGGACACGGATTGATTTTGCGACCACAGAGCCCCTCCAATAATGGTGGTATCGGTTTATATAGGGGTGCAAGCCCTTACATTCATACCGATGGATGCGAGACCTATCTAAATCTCTGCCGTTCTGTGGGTCCCGGCACCCGGTTGATACGCAACTCCACGTCGAGCTCCACAAGGAAACTCTGCCCGCTTGGGCATAACCACAGCCACCACGTTGCTCCCCTAGGGGCCTCTCCAGTGTCGGGGATGGAAGCAACCTTCCATGGGCTCCCCGACTCCCGTGGTACCGGAAATAGAACCTCCGGTCAGGTTTTCGTAGCTTAATAACATACTACCAAATGTTTGAGTTACTTGCAACTCGGGACTGGTGACCCTCCTCATCGGGTACGTGGGGTAGGCACTCCCCAAAGGCTTCACTTGAATCGACCTTAACATCTTTCAACCAGTGATGGTATCAAGTACCACCTCCCTGCGTATATAACTGCACAACTCATACCTCACACAGTCTGGTATTCCTTCCTAGTTCTGAAGGCAATACGGGCAAATTCATTCATACTTTCAAACGTTTCCCTTGATTTAAGACATTCACTTACATCATACGATCCATTCAATAGGCATTCAAATCTCTCCAGTCAGTGTACATCACACATTCAAACAACACATGCCTCCAATCTTCAAGCGCCGCCCCGCACAGTTGACACCCCTCAGTGGTTGAGTGGTTCAACCCATACAAATACGCATTCATACTACCGTGACCGGTAAGGAGGTATCCCAGACTTAGACAGAAGTCCAAACCCAGGGCACCTCTGGCAAAACAAACATCCTTAATGTACTCATAAGTCACTCTGCCTTTGGTACTTTCATCCCATCTAGTTTGCCACCTAGACATAATACATTCATCCAGGAGGTCGATCACAGAACGACGACTCCTTCCATTCACCTCATCATTCGATACCCAATCACTCTGCAACAATGGTATGGCCCTCCGGATTCTGAAGGATAAACTCCTACGGAGAACCTCCAGGTCCAGAGGTACAACACCCATAATTACCTGCATGGCATCAGTTGAAACTGTACGACATACAGGCACACACGCATACATAACCACTCGCGGGCATGCATTCATCAGTCGTTTCCCACGTTCAGTCAACATGCACTCAGCAAACACTGACGATCCATATGCAGCACATGCCACAAACAGACCGCCATAAATGGTCCTGACCGCCTTCCGGCCAAGACCCCAATCACGCCTCAAAACACGCCTTATTGAACACACTAGTGTGAGCATCCGATCTCTTAGCTCAGATAGGTGCAGATAGAAATTCAGCCTCTCGCCCAATCTGATTCCCAAGTATTTGACCTGAGTCACATACCGGAGAGACCTGCCATTTACCTTTATTGATGGATGTCGATTCGGCGACAATCTGCCCTTGAGCAACATTGTCACCGACTTGTCCATCGAAATATCTACCCCAACTTTAAGGCTCCAAGCGTGAACAGTGTTCATAATGGCAGCACCTCGACGCTCAAGGAGCAGACGACTTCCCTCCTCAACGAGGATAAGAAGGTCATCAGCGAATGCACACACCCTACATTCAGCCGATAAACTGACAAGAAGCTCATTCATCATCAGGTTCCAAAAAAATGGACCTGCGACTGAACCCTGTGGTCATCCCCTACTAACACGTATACCATTGACGAAAGCACGTCTGCCAGAGAAGTAGTCTGACCAAATGTCAGCTTCCCGGCAGCCGCACTCACGCAACTTCTCTTTAGCAACTTCCCAATCTAAGTAGTCAAATGCGCCCTTGAAATCAATGAAGATTATAAGAACGTAGTTGGCCCTACTGTCATTAACACAACTCTTCACATACAACCATGCATCCTCCGTTGACCTAGCAGCGCGGAAACCATATTGTCTGTCAGACCAAGTATCGGGAATCACGTCCTCGAGTCTACGGACCAGAATCCTTTCCAGGACCTTGCCCATAGCCGGGAGAACCGAGATGCCCCTGTAAGACGAAGGATCACTCCTGATCCTATCCGGCGACTTTAAAAGCACCACAAGGCGCGCAATCTTCAAGGGAGCAGGGAAGACACGCTCCTCAAAACAACCCTTGAGCATACACTGAAGGTAGTCAGGAATGACCCGCCAGATGCTTTTCAACATCTCGCCAGTCATCCCATCCCACCCGCCTTACCCGATCTGATACCGGCCATTGCCACATCAATCTCCCAACGTTGGAGTGCAGGTATTTTTACGGGCACTACCTCGGTGTCAAGATCAACTGGATCCGGCCGAGACCTAGCCTCAGGGAAGTAGCCATTCAGCAATGCCTCTACCGATTCGCTCCATGTTAGCAGCACCAACACTCAGTGCGGATATGGCATACCTTTCGCCTCTACCCCTGCAAACCCGGTATGCCGTACCCCACGGGTCATCGGCATTTTCTGCAACAAAATTTCTCCATTCATCCAATTTACTCCTCGCAAGTAAGTCGCGATACTCATGCATACCCCGCATTAAGGCGAGCCTAAATTGGGCAACATTTTCACTACCATTTAATCGAGCCCTCTGAAACTTCTTGCGGAGGTGCCTGACATCTCTCCTCTTCGTATTGAGAGCATCAGACCACCATCTAACCCTTCTAGGACTTACACTGTGAGTCCTAGTAAACAACCCATCATTAACTCTCTCAGTTATTCCTTGGAGGGCCAGGATTTGGTCGTCCACACTCAGCTGCTCGAAAGCATTGAGTGGCTGCACAGCAGCGGCCTCCCTGATCCGCTCACCATAAACCATCCAGTCGCACCCTTTCGTACGCCATGCTTTATTAGCAGGCGCCACATTTGCTTCCACAGCCTCACCGTAGACCAACTTGATCTCGATGGGATTGTGGTCACTCACACCCCATCCATTCTTGATTCGCCATTCATACCCATTGGCCACATGTGACGTCAATGTCACTGACGCCCCTTGGCCCATCAAAAGTGTACCATTCACTCGGCTCATTCAGGACATGCATACTGTTACTAAGTAACTATTCACTCAACACCACACCATGCCGCCGACTTCGGCTGCTGTACCGACGACGGGGGTGCTTGCTAAACCACATCGGTGATGTGGCATTAGCGTCCATACAAAGAATGATGGGGAGGCTGCTAACTCGCAGCAACACCTCATCCAAATACGATAGATAGGGCAAGAGGTCGTCGCCAAACACGCAATAGACACTCACTATTCACATTTCTCCAAAGGCGCCTTTCACTCAAACACATACACCATGTTCACTCGTTAAGTGTTCTACCTGCAAGCATTCAACATTTACGTCATTCACAACAATGGCGGATTTCCCTCCCGCCTAGGAAAATATACGCATATTTGACGGCAGGCCCCTGACCCGCCCATGGACGGTCCAGGGCTCCTGCAGCAGTGCAAATGTGACGTCACATTCGCACATCCACGCACCTAAGTCATGCATAACTGCTTCTGCTCTTTGGCAATTTAGCTGTATGAGTTGTACAGCCATATTAGTGCTTGGCTCTCGACCTCAGCAACCTCGCGGCATACGTGGGACACGTGGGCGACATCATGCGATGGTCCGCCGGACGCCCACGAAACTCGCAGTTTCGGCAGTGTTGCGGTTTGCTGCATCCAGTGGCCCTATGTCCACTCGAGGAGCACCTGGCACACACATCTCCCGAGACCTTGCACTCCTTGATGCCGTGGTCAAAACCGAGGCATCTGAAGCAGGCGAAAACATCTTCATGGGGCTAATTTTGTACCCCGAATAACCGATATATAGCCGATCGGCAGCGAATATGTGCCCGATAATTTCATCAGTGCCTTCAAAAATCACATTTGACACAGCATCAGGGCCTTTGATACGAAATGTACGTATCCTAAAATACATTCATCTCGTCGTCAGATAATGGGCCCCTCTGGATCCGACAGCACTTTTCGCCGGCTATCTCAGGAGCTTGGGAGTGGGACAAGGACAAACGATCCAGAGGGGATACCATTCTTGCCGTGCTGTATAAAAAAAACCTATGTGGAGATATAAAAGGGACGGGACTTCCCCGCTAGTGTTCGCGAGCGACTATCGAGAGATACCGCACATACGGTGCATACCGGTAATTAACTCCGGTTCAACTGCTACGGCTTGCAGCACCGAAACCGAAACATGACCGAAATCCGTGAAGAGACAAGAGAAATTAAGGACTCGCCATTTCGCGCCTCCTCCCAGGATCCCCCAACGAGAATTACTTACTCGCACTCCATCTTCACCTAAAATCTAGACAAAAAAAAAATAAAAGAAAACTTAAAACGCTAGCAAAACTACGCTAGAACCAGTACCACCTGAAAATTTACATATATAATATAAATGTGCAATCTAAAACAAAAAAAAAATAGCAATAGAGTAAGTAACAAATAAAAATAATTTTGTTTTTCAAGTAGTATTATTATTAAAGGAAATAGTTTCTTAAAAAAAATATGTACATATATGTAACCGCAGGCGGTATAAAGCGGATTTAATATCGTCCTCCGAGCCTAGTTTAATGTCTGTTGGTATTATTATTGTGTGAAGAGGCGGATTATTCACTTTTTATCAGTCACGACTTGACTTGATTCCGAAGGCTATTGTCCGTTCCTTCAAAAAAAATTTTTGTGGTGGTGCACTCACCCTTTTGTTCTTTGTTTTTCACTGAGTTCTCACTATGTTAATTTCGTTTTTGTTATATTCACCGATTAGTTTTTATTTAGGTTTTTGGTTACTTCATAGAATTCTTTTTACTTTCACTCAAAAACTCGAATTTTTTTATTTTCTATCTTTATTTTTCCTGTTTTACGTCCTCACGATCAGACCGCACAACCGCCAATCCCCAAAAAAAACTCTTCCTTCTGCTCGTCGCTGCTGGAAATTGGCGCCAACTCTTTTTATTTTCCCCACAGAGGGCAATACAGCGGTTACAATTTACAAAAAAAATAATGACTACAAACAAATTAATACCAATAAATAAATAGTTTTCGAGTGCACTGGTTCTCAATTGAATTTTCATGTAAATTAAACAAACTTAATACCAAAATTGAAGATAAAGTGCTAGGTCACAACTTTTACCTAAACTGCACCCACAACAAATACCACAACCAACAACCAATCAAAAAAAGTAAGTTTATCAAAAGAAAAACCAGCAAAAAGGAAAAATATATATATAGGAACCAAAGAAGAAAAAAAATAAATGCAAAAATAAACTCAATGAAATGTGACATTTCGTCACACCTTCGACAGTGGGACGGCGAACAATCTTGAGACTGGCTTTGGCCTGATCTTCCGTGAACCTATCCTTCAGGTTGTTCTTGAAAATTTCGGACAAAATTACCTCGTTAGACATAAAGCAGTCATCATCAAGAGCAATGATCCTTGGTCTTTCGGCCTCGGAAGGCAGACGTATGGCGAAGCCGCCACCCCTGAGGTCGCTCACCGAGTGAACCTGCACTCCAAGGGACGGGGCGACTTCTTTGTGGATAAGCTGCGAGATTTCGTGCTGCGAGGAGCTGGCCCCCTTGCTGCGCACGACGACAGACCAGGTTTGTGCTGGCTTCACTCTTGCTCTCAGAGGTGTAACAACAGGGGACGCGGTGGGAGCTACGGCAGCGGCCCTGACAACCGACGAGTACGACGAAGGCTTGGCGGGTGCAACGACGGTTGGGATGCGCTGCGTTCGCTGCTTGGGAGACCTGTCAGCCTTGACTCTAAGGTATGCTATCTCCTCATTGGCCTGCTTCAGCTAACTTCTGCTAACTTGTAGCAGCACCCCATCCAAGTACCCAAGATAAGGCAGGAGGTCGTCTCCAAACACATAATAAACACTCACCGGACACATTTCTCCAAAGTCACCTTTCACCCACACGCACACACCATACTCACTCGTGAGGTGTTCGACTTGCAGACAATTTACATTCACATCATTCACAACAATGGCGGCCTTACCACCAGTCGAAGAAAACACACGCATGTTTGCGGGCAGGCCCCTGACCCGTCCATGGACGGTCCAGGGCTCCTGCAACAAGGCAAACATCACGCCACACTCACACATCCACGCACCTAAATCATACATCACAGCCTCTGCCCTCTGGCAATTGAGCTGTATAAGTTGTACAGCCATGGTTCCTAGTGTCTTGCCCTTTCCCTAGCCGCTCTCGCTGCGTATACCGGGCATTGGGTGGACAGTAAACTGTGCCCCGCCGCGGTACCGCGCATCGCACAATTCCGGCAGTGGGCCTCATTTGCTCCTGTGGCCACTCTGCGAGAAGCGCCCACACACGTCTTCCTTGAAGCGACAATCCCTCGCTATATGGTCGAACCCCAGGCATCTATAGCAATGCCTGACCGGATCGAAACGCCAGATTTTATGGCCGAACCATCTCACATACAGCCTCTCGGCAGCTATGAGATGGTCAATGATTACTTGGGTGCCGTCAAAGACCACAGTGGACGTCGCGTCCAACCCTTCTTTCATGGGACGGCTAACAATCCGAAGCCCTCGCTTCACCTCCTCGATGCTAAACTTCCCCATGAGGTTATTCTCATATATTTCCTGCATCAGTTCATCGGTGGGGATACTGCAGTGTACGTCCACCGCACGTATCCCCGTCCCCAAATTTACCGGCACCGACACGTTAAATCCGCATTCCGCGAACTTAGCGTTCGACGCCAACCTCGTCCTTTCTGCCTCAGACGGCACATGAATGGCCACACCCACTCCATTCCTAAGGGGGTTAAGTGCATGCACCCTTACCCCCATGGTCGGTCCCACCTTCTTTAGCACCGCATCCGTCACTTCTTTGGTTGTCGCCTCAGCGTTACCGCTCCGTACAACCAAGGACCAGGTATCCACCGGCTCAACAGCTGGCTTGTCTGGCACAGGAGCCGCCAATGTTGCAGCCTGAAGACCAGGCTTTCCCCTAACCGCCATTTGGACCCTAAGGTCGTCCAACTTTCCCTGGGCCTCGTCTTTCCCCTTGGCCAAATCCTTTAACCGCCCATGGAGCTTCCATCCCGTTTATTTTATTGTTCTAGTTCACAAAAACCGCTTACCAGTCTTATTTATCACAAACAACCACACTGTGCACTAAACACGTGCACAAAAAATCTTGATAACTGCACAATGGCACAATTCCAATAACAAGTTCCCGTTAAGGGACTTGGTCATATGCACTAACAACTTAGCACTAAATAGAAAAACAAGTTCCCGTTAAGGGACTTGGTCAAAACACGTTCACTCGCAGATAGGAAAAACAAGTTCCCGTTCAAAAACAGGGGCTACTATCACAGTTAGTGCACCCACATATGATGTGGTGTGCACAGCACACACTAGCGGACACAAGGTCCCACTAACCCACACACTACGTTCGCACACGAGCCTCACAATAGCGGAAACACAACACCGAATTTCTGTTTTAATATTTCCTCTAGCGATTTCGGGAAGCACGTCCAACCACTTCGAGAGCTCTTTTGCTACTCAATAGAGAGAGACAGAATAGTCTTAGTGTTTAACGTAGACACCTGCCAACTGGTGGCTTAATTCTACGGCCTTCTGCAGGCACGGATTGATTTTGGGACCACAATCAGAGCCCCTCCAATAATGGTGGTACCAGTTCATATAAGAGTGCAAGTTCTTACATTCATACTGGTGGATGCGAGACCTATCTAAATCTCTGCCGTTCTGTGGGTCCCGGCACCCGGTTGATACGCAACTCCACGTCGAGCTCCACAAGGAAACTCTGCCCGCTTGGGCATAACCACAGCCACCACGTTGCTCCCCTAGGGGCCTCTCCAGTGTCGGGGGTGGAAGTAACCTTCCATGTGCTCCCCGACTCCCGTGGTACCGGAAATAGAACCTCCGGTCAGGATTCGTAGCTTAATAACACTGCTACCAAATTTTTGAGTTACTTGCAACTCGGGACTGGTGACCCTCCTCGTCGGGTGCGTGGGGTAGGCACTCCCCAAAGGCTTCAATGGAATTGACCTTAACGTCTTTCAACCAGCGACGGTACAAGTACCATCTCCCTGCGCATCAACACTGAACAGCAATAAACAACACGAGACTACAATAGACCACATAATAGACAACACACAAGGAAACAAAAAGGACACTAAGAATCACAACTGTACAACCTACACTACGTTCTCAAATATGCCTTCCTAATGGCAAAGGATTCACGTGCAAACACATTCATCCTTTCAAACGTTTCCTTCGTTTCCAGACATTTACTCACATCATACGATCCATTCACTAGTCGAATCCCCATCGCACTCAAATCTTTCCAGTCAGAGTATATTACGCATTCAAACAACACATGCTTCCAATCCTCAAATGAGGCACCACACAGTAGGCACTCCTCAGTAGCCGACTGATTCAGTCCATACAAATATCCATTCATACTACCATGGCCGGTAATGAGGTACCCCAGGCTCAGACTAAAGTCCAACCCCAGGGCCCCTCTGGCAAAACACACATCCTTAATGTACTTATAGGTCACTCTTCCTTTCGAGCATTCATCCCACCTAGTTTGCCACCTAGTCATCAAGCATTCATCCAGGAGGTCACTCCATGAGTGACGACTCCTACCAATGAGATCATCATTCGAAACCCAATCACTTTCCAGTAATGGTACGCCCCTCCGAATCCTAAAGGCTGGGCTCCTACGGAGCACAACCAGATCCAGAGGTGCGACTCCCATGAGCATCTGCATGGCGTCGGTCGAAACCGTACGACACACAGGTATGCATGCATACATAACCACACGCTGACATGCGTACATCAATCGCTTCCCCCGTGCAGTCATCATGCATTCCGCAAACACTGACGATCCGTATGCTGCGCATGCAACAAACAGACCGCCATAAATGGTCCTGACGGCCTTCCGTCCCAGACCCCATTCACAACACACGCCTAATCGAGCACACCAGTGTGAG
Organism: Beris morrisii; assembly: GCA_951812415.1. Lineage (NCBI taxonomy): Eukaryota > Metazoa > Arthropoda > Insecta > Diptera > Stratiomyidae > Beris > Beris morrisii. Next base: position 10,679,109 of record OX638314.1, on the reverse strand, counting down.
CAATCGATCTCTTAGCTCTTCGTTCACCCATTCTAATCCCCAGGTACTTGACCTCAGTCGCATACCGAAGGGATCTACCATTCGCTCTTATCGATGGATGTCGGTTTGGCGACAATCTGCCCTTGAGCAGCATTGTCACCGACTTGTCCATCGATACACTTACACCAACTTTCTCACCCCAAGCATGGACAATGTCCATGATGGAAGCACCTCTACGCTCAAGGAGCAGACGACTTCCCTCCTCAACGAGGATGAGAAGATCATCGGCGAAAGCACACACCCTACATTCACCGGATAACCTGACCAGGAGTTCGTCCATCATTAGGTTCCAAGTAAATGGACCTGCGACAGAACCCTGTGGACATCCTCTACTCACATTCTTCCATACATACGGGCCTATTACGAAACTCGAGTCGAGTGAGTAACTCGACTCACATTTGGACTCGACTCGAGCTAAAGTTAGTATTATGAAACTCGACAATTAGAAAGTCACTTCATTTCCAGCAGTCGAGTGAGTTTGACATTTCTTATAGGAAAATACTCACTCGATCGGCTCTCATAATACGCAGTTCTCTTAACTCACGCTTTTGTTTTCGACTAAAAGTCGAGTGAAACTCGACAAGTAGGCACTCGTCGAGTTTCATAGTCGCGGAATGTGAGTTTTTTGATCGAGTCGAGTTTCGTAATAGGCCCGATAATCGCGTACACCATTCACAAAGGCTCTCCGGGCAGAAAAGTAGTCTCTCCACAGATCAACTTCTCGGCAGCCAAATTCACGCAGCTTACCAATTACAGTATCCCAATCCAGGTAGTCGAATGCACCCTTGAAATCAACAAAGATCCCAATGACGTAAGCGGCTCTACTACCATTAACACATTCTTTAACGTACATCCACGCATCTTCAGTCGATTTGCCCGCACGAAAGCCATATTGTCGATCTGACCAAGTGTCAGAGACAATGTCCCCTAGTCTCCGAACAAGGATCCTTTCCAGGACCTTGCCCAAAGCCGGAAGCACAGAAATACCCCTGTAGGACCCAGGATCACTTCTGATCCTGTCCGGTGACTTTAGAAGCACTACCACACGAGCAATCTTCAGGGCAGCAGGAAAGACACACTCACTAAAACACCTTCCAAGGACGCTCAGAAAGTGGTCAGGAATGACCCGCCAGATGCTTTTCAACATCTCGCCAGTCATCCCATCCCACCCAGGCGCCTTACCTGATCTGATCCCAGCCATTGCCACGTCAATCTCCCAGCGTTGGAGTGCAGGTATTTCTACGCGCACTCCCCCACCGTCAAGATCAACTGGATCCGGCCGAGACCTAGCCTCAGGGAAGAATGCATCCAGCAAAGCACTCACCGACTCACTCCAAGATAGCAACGGGCTACCACCAACACTCAGTCCAGACACGCTATACCTTTCATTCCTCCCCCTGCAGACCCGATACGCCGTTCCCCAAGGATCATCAGCATTCTCGCTGACAAATGCCCTCCATTCATCCACCTTACACTTCGCAAGTAAATCGCGGTATTCATACATACCTCGCACAAATGCGAGCCTGAATTGGGCAACATCCTCACTCCCATTCAACCTTGCCCTCTGGAATTTCTTCCGGAGGCGCCTTACACATCTTCTTTTACTTGCAAGAGCCGCACACCACCATTTCACCCTTCTAGGATTCCTAGACCGAATCTTAGAAAACATTAAATCATTCACTCCTTCAATGTCACTGACACCCATTGGCCCATCAAAGCTATACCATTCACTCGGCTCATTCAAAACATACATACTGTTCTCAAGCATCCATTCACTCAGCACCACACCGTGGCGGCGGCTTCGGCTGCTAAACCTTCGTCTAGGAGCCTTGCTGTGCCACATCGGTGAAGTAGCATTTGCATCCATACCAAGGATGATAGGTAAGCTGCTAACTTGTAGCAGCACCCCATCCAAGTACCCAAGATAAGGCAGGATGTCGTCTGCAAACACACAATAAACACTCACCAGACACATTTCTCCAAAGTCACCTTTCACCCACACGCACACACCATACTCACTCGTGAGGTGTTCGACTTGCAGACAATTTACATTCACATCATTCACAACAATGGCGGCCTTACCACCAATCGAAGAGAACACACGCATGTTTGCGGGCAGGCCCCTGACACGTCCATGGACGGTCCAGGGCTCCTGCAACAAGGCAGACATCGCGCCACACTCAGACATCCATGCACCTAAATCATACATCACAGCCTCTGGCAATTGAGCTGTATAAGTTGTACAGCCATGATTCCTAATGTCTTGCCCTTTCCCTGGCCGCTCTGACTGCGTACACCGGGCATTGGGTGGACAGCAAGCTGTGCCCCGCCGCGGTACCGCGCATCGCATAATTCCGGCAGTGGGCCTCGTTTGTGCACCTCGTGCTCCTGTGGCCACTCTGCGAGCAGCGCCCACACACGTCCTCCTTAAAGCGGCAATCCCTCGCTATATGGTCAAACCCCAGGCATCTATAGCAATGCCTGACCGGATCAAACCGCCAGATTTTGTAGCCGAACCATCTTACATAAAGCCTCTCGGCAGCTATAAGATGGTCCACGATCTTTTGGGTACCATCGAAGACTACAGTGGACGTCGCATCCAACCCCTCCTTCATGGGGCGGCTAACAATTCGGAGCCCTCGCTTCACCTCCTCAATACTAAATTTCCCCATGAGGTTGTTCTCGTAAATCTCCTGCATGAGCTCCTCCGTGGGGATGCTGCAGTGTACATCCACCGCACGTATCCTCGTTCCCAAATTTACTGGCACCGACACGCTAAGTCCGCATTCCGCGAACTTAGCGTTCGACGCTAATCTCGTCCTCTCTGCCTCAGACGGCACATGGATGGCCACACCCACTCCATTCCTAAGGGGGTTAAGTGCATGCACTCTTATCTCCATGGTCTGTCCCACCTTCTTAAGCACCGCATCCGTCACTTCCTTCGTTGTCGCCTCAGCGTTACCGCTTCGTACAACCAGGGACCAGGTGTCTACCGGCTTAACAGCTGGCTTGTCTGGAGCTGCCAATGTTGCAGTCTGGAGTCCAGGCTTCCCTCTAACCGCCATTTGGACCCTAAGGTCGTCCAACTTCCCCTGGGCCTCATCCTTCCCCTTGGCCAACTCCTTCAACCGCCCATGGAGCCCCTCGTTCTCCGCCAAAAGCTGCACCACTATCTGCTCATATTTTTTAAGCTGAAGTTCCACCTTTTGGTGGAACTCCATCGACCCCCCCTCTTCTACAAAGACCGACGTGATGGCTGACGAGATGCCCGCCATCTTATTGTAAGCCGTCAGCACTTTCGACTCCGTCGTTTGTGCGACTTTCTTCGGCGCCTTACTCTTACCCCCCAAGTCCACCCTTGCCTCCGGTGCTCCAGCAAGCACCTCACTAACCTCCTTCCGTCCAGCTCCCTTAAGGGCCAACGCATCCCTAGTGCTCATCGTCAACTCGCTTTCCCCAACCGCCTCATGCTCCTCACGAGGCCTCTTATCTCTTAGCGGCGCATCGTCACTCGACTCGCTAGAAGAGAATAACTCCCCAGTCTCCATCGCCGCCTTCCTGGCCGCCGCCTTTTGCGAAGCCGGCCCTGGCCTAATCTTCGCCTTTCCCGTAGGAACTTCCTCGTCTACTTCCATCCCAATTTAAATAAAGGTCGCTTACCAGTCTTTTTTTTTAACAATAATCACGCTGTGCACTGAACACGTGCACAACAACTCACAAACAAGTTCCCGTTAAGAGACTTGGTCAATATAACTAACTCTAATTTGCACAAACAAGTTCCCGTTAAGGACTTGGTCAATAACAAAAGCACTTAATTTGCACAAACAAGTTCCCGTTAAGGGACTTGGTCAGAAAAACTATAACTTCAACACGTTCACTCGCAGATAGGAAAAACAAGTTCCTGTTAAGGGACTTGGTCACTAATAGGGGCCACTTAATCACCGTTTGTGCACCCACATATGATGTGGTGTGCACAGCACACACTAGTGGACACAAGGTCCCACTAACCCACACTATGTTCACACACGAGCCTCTAATGGCGGAAACGCAACACCGAATTTCTTTTTTAATAATTTATGAAGCAAGCTCAATGAAACACGTCCGACCACTTTGAGAGCTCTTTTGCTACGAATAGAGAGGGACAGTATGTCGTCTTGGGTTTAACGTGAACACCTGCCACGAGGGCTTAATTTCACGGTCCTCTTCGGACACGGATTGATTTTGTGACTACAATCAGAGCCCCTCCAATAATGGTGGTATCGGTTTATATAGGGGTGCAAGCCCTTATATTCATACCGATGGATGCGAGACCTATCTAAATCTCTGCCGTTCTGTGGGTCCCGGCAGCCAGTTGATACGCAACTCCACTGGGAAACTCTGCCCGCTTGGTCATAACCACAGCCACCACGTTGCTCCCCTAGGGGCCTCTCCAGTGTCGAGGATGGAAGCAACCTTCCATGGGCTCCCCGACTCCCGTGGTACCGGAAATAGAACCTCCGGTCAGGTTTTCGTAGCTTAATAACACTACTGCCAAAATAGAGAGGGACAGTAATGTCTCGTGGTTTAACGTGCGCACCTGCCACTAGGGCTTAATCACACGGTCCTCTTCGGACACGGATTGATTTTGTGACCACAATCAGAGCCCCTCCAATAATGGTGGTATCGGTTTATGTGCGGGTGCAAGCCCTTACATTCATACCGATGGATGCGAGACCTATCTAAATCTCTGCCGTTCTGTGGGTCCCGGCACCCGGTTGATACGCAACTCCACGTCGAGCTCCACAAGGAAACTCTGCCCGCTTGGGCATAACCACAGCCACCACGTTGCTCCCCTAGGGGCCTCTCCAGTGTCGGGGGTGGAAGTAACCTTCCATGGGCTCCCCGACTCCCGTGGTACCAGAAATAGAACCTCCGGTCAGGTTTTCGTAGCTTAATAACACTACTACCAAATGTTTGAGTTACTTGCAACTCGGGACTGGTGACCCTCCTCATCGGGTGCGTGGGGTAGGCACTCCCCAAAGGCTTCACTGGAATCGACCTTAACGTCTTTCAACCAGCGACGGTACAAGTACCACCTCCCTGCGCAACAACACTGAACATCAATAAACACCACAAAACTACAATACACCACACAATAGACAACACACAAGAAAACAAAAAGGACAATAAGATCGTGGATGTACAACCACTACACCCTCAAGTATGCTCTCCTAATGGCGAAAGATTCACGCGCAAACTCATTCATCCTTTCAAACGTTTCCCTCGTTTTCAAGCACTCACTCACATCATACGATCCATTCACTAGTCGAATCCCCATCGCACTCAAATCTCTCCAGTCAGAGTATATTACACATTCAAACAACACATGCTTCCAATCCTCAAATGGGGCATCACACAGTTGGCACTCCTCTGTAGCCGACTGATTCAGTCCATACAAGTATCCATTCATACTACCATGTCCGGTAATGAGGTACCCCAGGCTCAGACTAAAGTCCAACCCCAGGGCCCCTCTGGCAAAACATACATCCTTAATATACTCATAGGTCACTCTTCCTTTGGAGCATTCATCCCATCTAGTTTGCCACCTAGCTATCAAACATTCATCCAGGAGGTCACTCCATGAGTGACGACTCCTACCAATCAGATCACCATTCGAAACCCAATCACTCGGCAGCAATGGAACGCCCCTCCGAATCCTAAAGGCTAGGCTCCTACGGAGCACAACCAGATCCAGAGGTGCGACCCCCATGAGCACCTGCATGGCGTCAGTCGAAACCGTACGACACACAGGTATACATGCATACATTACCACTCGCTGACATGCATACATCAATCGCTTCCCACGTGCAGTCATCATGCATTCCGCAAACACTGACGATCCATATGCTGCACATGCAACAAACAGACCGCCATAAATGGTCCTGACGGCCTTCCGTCCCAGACCCCATTCACGCCTCAACACACGCCTGATCGAGCACACCAGTGTGAGCAATCGGTCTCTTAGCTCTACGAGGTGCGGATAAAAATTCATACGTTCACCCATTCTTATCCCCAGGTACTTGACCTCAGTCGCATACCGAAGGGATCTACCATTCGCTCTTATCGATGGATTTCGGTTTGGCGACAATCTGCCCTTGAGCAGCATTGTCACCGACTTGTCCATCGATACACTTACACCAACTTTCTCACCCCAAGCATGGACCATGTCCATGATGGAAGCACCTCTACGCTCAAGGATCAGACGACTACCACCCTCAACGAGGATGAGAAGGTCATCGGCGAAAGCACACACCCTACATTCACCGGATAACCTAACCAGGAGTTCGTCCATCATTAGGTTCCAAATAAATGAACCTGCGACAGAACCCTGAGGACATCCTCTACTAACATTCTTCCATATATAATCGCGTACACCATTCACAAAGGCTGTCCTGCCAGAGAAGTAATCTTTCCACAGATCAACCTCTCGGCAGCCAGATTCACGCAGCTTACCAATTACAGCATCCCAATCCAAGTAGTCGAATGCGCCCTTGAAATCAACAAAGATCCCAATGACGTAAGCGGCTCTACTACCATTAACACATTCTTTAACATACATCCAGGCATCTTCAGTCGATTTGCCCGCACGAAAGCCATACTGTCGATCTGACTAAGTGTCAGAGACAATGTCCTCTAGTCTCCGAACAAGGATCCTTTCCAGGACCTTGCCCAGAGCCGGAAGCACAGAAATACCCCTGTAGGACCCAGGATCACTTCTGATCCTGTCCGGTGACTTCAAGAGAACTACCACACGAGCAATCTTCAAGGCAGCAGGGAAGACACATTCACCAAAGCACCTTCCAAGAACACTCAGAATGTGGTCAGGAATGACCCGCCAGATGCTTTTCAACATCTCGCCAGTCATCCCGTCCCACCCAGGCGCCTTACCTGATCTGATCCCAGCCATTGCCACATCAATCTCCCAGCGTTGGAGTGCAGGTATTTCTACGCGCACCCCCCCACCGTGAAGATCGATTGGATCCGGCCGAGACCTAGCCTCAGGGAAGAAACAATCCAATAAAGCACTCACTGACTCACTCCATGTCAGCAGAGGGCTACCACCAATACTCAGTCCAGACATGCTATATCTTTCATTCCTCCCCCTGCAAACCCGATATGCTGTTCCCCACGGGTCATCAGCATTCTCGCTGACAAATGCCCTCCATTCATCCACCTTACACTTCGCAAGTAGGTCACGATACTAATGCATGCCTCGCACAAATGCGAGCCTGAATTGGGCAACATCCTCACTACCATTCAACCTTGCCCTCTGGAATTTCTTCCGGAGGCGCCTCACACATCTTCTTTTCCTAGCAAGAGCCGCACACCACCATTTCACTCTTCTAGGATTCCTACTCTGAATCCTAGCAAACATCGAGTCATTCACTCTTTCAACCAATCCTTGGAGCGCAAGGATTTGGTCATCCACACTCAGCTGCTCGAAAACAGCGAGTGGCTGCTCAGCAGCGGCCTCCAGAACTCGCTCTCCATACACAAACCAATCACACCCTTTCGTATGCCAGGCTACATTAGCCGGCATCTCATTCGAACCCACTACCCCATCAAAGACCATTTTGATCTCGATGGGGCTGTGGTCACTCAATCCCCAACCATTCCTTATCTTCCACTCAAACTCAAAGGCCATTGCTGCCTCATTCACGCATGTGACATCAATGTCACTGACACCCATTGGCCCATCAAAGGTATACCATTCACTCGGCTCATTCAAGACATACATTCTGTTCGCAAGCAACCATTCACTCAGAACCACACCGTGGCGACGGCTTCGGCTACTAAACCTTCGTCTAGGAGCCTTGCTGTGCCACATTGGTGACGTTGCATTAGCATCCATACCAAGGATGGTAGGTAAGCTGCTAACCTGTAGCAGCACCCCATCCAAGTACCCAAGATAGGGCAACAGGTCGTCGCCAAACACACAATACACACTCACCAAACACATCTCTCCAAAGTCTCCTTTCACCCACACGCATACACCATGTTCACTCGTGAGATGTTCGACTTGCAGGCAGTTCACATTCACATCGTTAACAACAATGGCGGCTTTACCACCAGTCGAGGAAAACACACGCATGTTCGCGGGCAGGCCCCTGACCCGCCCGTGGACGGTCCAGGGCTCCTGCAACAAGGCAAACTTCACGTCAGACTCACACATCCATACACCCAAATCATGCATAACCGCCTCCGCCCTCTGGCAGTTGAGTTGGATGAGTTGTACATCCATAATGCTTAATGTCGGGCCCGCATCCTAGCCGCGCTAGAAGCGTACAACGGGCACCTCTCCGAGGAGAGCGCATGGTCAGCGGGAATGCCTCGCGAGGCACACAATCTGCAGTGAGCAGACTTGTTACACGCACCGACAGAATGGCCGATAGTGGAGCACCGATAGCACACCATGTCAGCAGACGGACACTCCCTCGCAAGGTGGTCAAACCCGCAGCACCGATAGCATCTGGACACACTACCCATTGACCTCAGCCTATACCCGTCAAAACCAACATAGATGCGCCCACGCGACAAAAGATGTTGGCCTATTTCCTCGGTGCTGGCACATTTGAGACCGCGTCGAAGCCTTCCCTTATTGGACGGCTCGCAATCCTTATCCCCTTTTCCACCTCGGCTGGTGAAAACTTATCCTTTAAATTTTTCTCATAGACCTCGTTGAGAATATCCTCATTCCTGTGGAAGCAGTGGACATCCATTGCCCTGGCTCGAGCACTAAGCATAATCGGCACAGTGGCTTCAAGACCACACCTGGCCAGTGCCGTGCATTCCTCAATTTTCCTTCTTTCGGCCTCCGAGGCCACCCTGATCTGTACCCCTTCCCCATTCCTGATGGGATCCAACGCATGTACCCGGACACCAAGCGTCGGGCCAACCTCATTCCGGAGAACATGGGCGACCTCTCTCGAAGTCACCTCCTTATTCCTCGACTTGACAACCAAAGCCCAGGTCTCTTCCGGCTTGCGGGGGAGAGCAGCCTTCCTGACCGCTCCAGCCGTCGCAGCCGTAGCCACAGCCGGCGCTATGGGTCCAGCAACCCGCTTCTGACCACTCGCCTCCTTCATCCCCTCGATTTTGCCTTCAAGCCTTTCGATTCTCGCAATCAATCGAACCACGACCTCCTCAAAACCCTGGAGTCCCGTGTACACTCCCTTCAGGAGCTTCATCGGGTCGCTCTCCTGACCGAAGGGCTCCATGATCTGGGTTGCGATCTGCTTCATCTTGGCGAAAGCCGCTTCCTTAACACTGGCTTCCGCTGCCTTTTCAATAGCATTGTCCGAGGCCACATTCACTACCTCTGGCGATTTATCACCAATCTTATCAGTGGTCTCCGGCAACACAGCGGTTCCTAGGCTCTCTGCAACGCCAGTTTCCATCTCCACTACCATATCTGCATCCGACGACGTCGGCTGATCATGACCCGACGCCGCGGGCCCAGCCAGACCAATTTCATTAATGCCCCCAGTGCCAGCCCTCTTTCTACTAATCTTGTTCATTCTGGCTTTAATAATATTCATCATCTGTTCTTCCAGACTGATGCCCTCACCCAGATCCTCCTCATCAGTGGAACTGTCTGACAGAACCCTACTGGCAAACTGCCGACCACCCTGTGGAAGCTCCAAGCTCGACTCATTCGATTCGTTCTCGGCTTCCCTCTCCAACCTCTGGGCTTTCACCTTGGCCTTCGATGAGGCCGGACTAGCATTGGAGCCCCTCGTTGTACTCATCCCAGTACAATGATTCACTTAACAAATAAGAAATAATGAAAGAAATCGGAAAATAAACACTCACCAAATGCTGGAGTCTAAAACCGCTCTTAACTCGCTCAAATTTGCTCTAATCGCAAAAAGAGCGAAATTTTGCAAAAACTTAACTATGAACCGAAATTGAAAATATAAAAATAAAAATAAAAAATAATTTTGAAATTTGGAATTTTCAAAAATTTTGGCACCGAAAAATTTCACCCAGCACTTCAGCACTTCTAGCAATAAATCGAGTATAGTTCACTTCACCTCTCAAATAAAAGCACTATAGCGCACCTGGCACTAACCGCACTAGTGCACCGCTAGGCCAAAACGCACCCAATGCACTTGCACTTCCACACAATAAATTTATTTGCTCGTTGCAAAAGCAACAACAACCACACGTAAAACACTAAACTCACTGTAACTTCCAAGGTTTTGGTCGCACGAAAAATCCCGAACTATCTACGTGCAGGGCACGTCAGCGCGCACACACTGGCACCAAAATAATTAATTCAAGCGAGAACACTTCGAAAATTCACAAAAACCGGGAGCTCGAAATAACACGTCCGCACTCATCGGCTATTCACTTGCTACTTAAATAGAGAGGGACAATAATGTCGTGTGGTTTAACGTGTGCACCTGCCTCGAGGGCTTAATCACACGGTCCTCTTCGGACACGGATTGAATTTGTGACCACAATCAAAGCCCTCCCATGAGATTCATGAGAGTACCAGTCTATGCAGGGTGCAAGCCCTTACATTCATACTGATGGATGCGAGACCTATCTAAATCTCTGCCGTTCTGTGGGTCCCGGCACCCGGTTGATACGCAACTCCACGTCGAGCACCACAAGGAAACTCTGCCCGCTTGGACATAACCACAGCCACCACGTTGCTCCCCTAGTGGCCTCTCCGGTGTCGGGGGTGGAAGTAACCTTCCATGGGCTCCCCGACTCCCGTGGTACCAGAAATAGAACCTCCGGTCAGGATTCGTAGCTTAATAAACTACTACCAAATGTTTGAGTTACTTGCAACTCGGGACTGGTGACCCTCCTCATCAGATGCGTGGGGTAGGCACTCCCCAAAGGCTTCACAAGTTCCACCTCCCTGCGCATCAACACTGAACAGCAATAAACAACACGAGACTACAAAAGACCACACAATAGACAACACACAAAAAAAACAAGAAGGACAAAAGGAATCACAACTGTACAACCTACACTACGCACTCAACAAAAATGCCTTCCTAATGGCAAAGGATTCACGCGCAAAAACATTCATCCTTTCAAACGTTTCCTTCGTCTCCAAGCATTTACTCACATCATACGATCCATTCACTAGTCGAATCCCCATCGCACTCAAATCTCTCCAGTCAGAGTACATTACGCATTCAAACAACACATGCTTCCAATCCTCAAATGAGGCACCACACAGTAGGCACTCCTCAGTAGCCGACTGATTTAATCCATACAAATATCCATTCATACTACCATGACCGGTAATGAGGTACCCCAGGCTCAGACTGAAGTCCAACCCCAGGGCCCCTCTGGCAAAACACACATCCTTAATGTACTCATAGGTCACTCTTCCTTTGGAGCATTCATCCCACCTAGTTTGCCACCTAGTCATTAAACATTCATCCAGGAGGTCTCTCCATGAGTGACGAGTCCTGCCAATCAGATCATCATTCGAAACCCAATCATTCGGCAGCAATGGTACGCCCCTCCGAATCCTAAAGGCTAGGCTCCTACGGAGCACAACCAGATCCAGAGGTGCGACCCCCATGAGCACCTGCATGGCGTCGGTCGAAACCGTACGACACACAGGTATACATGCATACATAACCACTCGCTGACATGCATACATCAATCGCTTCCCACGTGCAGTCATCATGCATTCCGCAAACACTGACGATCCGTATGCTGCGCATGCAACAAACAGACCGCCATAAATGGTCCTGACGGCCTTCCGTCCCAGACCCCATTCACGCCTCAACACACGCCTAATCGAGCACACCAGTGTGAGCAATCGATCTCTTAGCTCTTCGAGGTGCAGATAAAAATTCATACGTTCACCCATTCTAATCCCCAGGTACTTGACCTCAGTCGCATACCGAAGGGATCTACCATTCGCTCTTATCGATGGATGTCGGTTTGGCGACAATCTGCCCTTGAGCAGCATTGTCACCGACTTGTCCATCGATACACTTACACCAACTTTCTCACCCCAAGCATGGACAATGTCCATGATGGAAGCACCTCTACGCTCAAGGAGCAGACGACTTCCCCCCTCAACGAGGATGAGAAGGTCATCGGCGAAAGCACACACCCTACATTCGCCGGATAACCTAACCAGGAGTTCGTCCATCACTAGGTTCCAAATAAATGGACCTGCGACAGAACCCTGAGGACATCCTCTACTCACATTCTTCCAGACATAATCGCGTACACCATTCACAAAGGCTCTCCTGCCAGAAAAGTAATCTCTCCACAGATCAACTTCTCGGCAGCCACATTCACGCAGCTTACCAATTACAGCATCCCAATCCAAGTAGTCGAATGCGCCCTTGAAATCAACAAAGATCCCAATGACGTAAGCGGCTCTACTGTCATTGACACATTCTTTAACATACATCCAGGCATCTTCAGTCGATTTGCCCGCACGAAAGCCATACTGTCGATCTGACCAAGTGTCAGAGACAATGTCCTCTAGTCTCCGAACAAGGATCCTTTCCAGGACCTTGCCCAAAGCCGGAAGCACAGAAATACCCCTGTAGGACCCAGGATCACTTCTGATCCTGTCCGGTGATTTTAGAAGGACTACCACACGAGCAATCTTCAGGGCAGCAGGAAAGACACACTCACTAATACACCTTCCAAGGACGCTCAGAATGTGGTCAGGAATGACCCGCCAGATGCTTTTCAACATCTCGCCAGTCATCCCATCCCACCCAGGCGCCTTACCTGATCTGATCCCAGCCATTGCCACGTCAATCTCCCAGCGTTGGAGTACAGGTATTTCTACGCGCACTCCCCCACCGTCAAGATCAACTGGATCCGGCCGAGACCTAGCTTCAGGGAAGAATCCATTCAGCAAAGCATTCACTGACTCACTCCGGGATAACAATGGGCTACCACCAACACACAATCCAGACACGCCATACCTTTCATTCCTCCCCCTGCAGACCCGATACGCCGTTCCCCACGGATCATCAGCATTCTTGCTGACAAATGCCCTCCATTCATCCACCTTACACTTCGCAAGTAAGTCGCGATATTCATACATACCTCGCACAAATGCGAGCCTGAATTGGGCAACATCCTCACTTCCATTCAACCTTGCCCTCTGGAATTTCTTCCGGAGGCGCCTTACACATCTTCTCTTCCTTGCAAGAGCCGCACACCACCATTTCACCCTTCTAGGATTCCTAGACCGAATCCTAGAAAACATTGAATCATTCACTCCTTCAGCCACCCCTTGGAGAGCCAGGATTGGATCGTCCACACTCAGCTGCTCAAAAACAGTGAGTGGCTGCTCAGCAGCGGCCTCCAGGATTCGCTCTCCATACACAAACCAGTCACACCCTTTCGTATGCCAGGCTACGTTAGCCGGCATCTCATTCGAACCCACAACCCCTTTAAAGACCATTTTGATCTCGATGGGGTTGTGGTCACTCAATCCCCAACCATTCCTTATCTTCCACTCAAACTCAAAGGCCATTGCTGCCTCATTCACGCATGTGACATCAATGTCACTGACACCCATTGGCCCATCAAAGGTATACCATTCACTCGGCTCATTCAAAACATACATACTATTTTCAAGCAACCATTCACTCAGCACAACACCGTGGCGGCGGCTTCGGCTACTAAACCTTCGTCTAGGAGCCTTGCTATGCCACATCGGTGAGTTAGCATTTGCATCCATGCCAAGGATGATAGGTAAGCTGCTAACTTGTAGCAGCACCCCATCCAAGTACCCAAGATAAGGCACGATGTCGTCTGCAAACACACAATAGACTCTCACCAGACACATTTCTCCAAAGTCACCTTTCACCCACACGCACACACCATACTCACTCGTGAGGTGTTCGACTTGCAGACAATTTACATTCACATCGTTCACAACAATGGCGGCCTTACCGCCAATTGAAGAAAACACACGCATGTTTGCGGGCAGGCCCCTGACCCGTCCATAGACAGCCCAGGGCTCCTGCAACAAGGCAAACATCACGCCACACTCAGACATCCGCGCACCTAAATCATGCATCACAGCCTCTGCCCTCTGGCAATTGAGCTGTATAAGTTGTGCAGCCATGATTCCTAATGTCTAGCCCTTTCCCTAACCGCTCTCGCTGCGTGCATCTTTCATTGGGTGAACAGCAAGCTGTGCCCGCCGCGGTACCGCGCATCGCACAATTCCGGCATTGGGCCTCGTTTGTGCACCTCGTTCTCCTGTGGCCACTCTGTGAGCAACGCCCACACACGTCCTCCTTAAATCGGCAATCTCTGGCGATGTGGTCGAACCCCAGGCATCTGAAGCAGTGCCTGACCGGATCAAAACGCCAGATCTTATACCCAAACCATCTTACATAGAGCCTCTCGGCAGCTATAAGATGGTCAATGATCGTTTGGGTGCCGTCAAAAATCACAGTGGCCGTCGCATCCAACCCATCCTTCATGGGGCGGCTGACAATTCGGAGCCCTCGCTTCACCTCCTCGATACTAAACTTCCCCATGAGGTTGTTTTCATAAATCTCCTGCATAAGTTCGTCCGTGTGGATGCTGCAGTGCACATCCACAGCACGAATCCTAGTCCCCAAGTTTACCGGGACCGATACGCTGAGTCCGCATTCCGCAAACTTAGCGTTCGACGCTAACCTCGTCCTTTCAGCCTCGGACGGCACATGGATGGCCACAAACACTCCATTCCTAAGGGGGTTAAGTGCATGCACCCTTACCCCCATGGTCGGTCCCACCTTCTTAATCACCGCATCCGTCACTTCCTTCGTTGTCGCCTCAGCGTTACCGCTTCGTACAACCAGGGACCAGGTGTCTACCGGCTTAACAGCTGGCTTATCTGGCCCAGGAGCCGCCAATGCTACAGTCTGGAGACCAGGCTTCCCCTTTACCGCCAATTGGACCCTAAGGTCGTCCAACTTACCCTGGGCCTCATCCCTCCCCTTAGACACCTCCTTCAAACGCCCATGGAGCCCCTCATTCTCCGCCAAAAGTAGCACCACCATCTGCTCGTATTTCTTCAGCTGAAGATCCACCTTTTGGTGGAACTCCACTGAGCCCCCCTCTTCGACAAATACCGCTGATATGGCTGATGAGATGCCCGCCATCTTACTGTAAGCCGTCAGCACTCTCGACTCCGTCGTTTGTGCGACTTTCTTCGGCGCCTTACTCTTACCCCCCAAGTCCACCCTTGCCTCCGGTGCTCCAGCAAGCACCTCCCTGACCTTCTCCTTCCGTCCAGCTCCCAAAAGGGCCAACGCATCCCTGGTGCTCATTAGCAACTCCCTTTCCACAACCGCCTCATGCTCCTCACGAGGCCTCTTATCTTTTAGCGGCGCATCGTCACTCGATTCGCTACTGGAGAATAGCTCCCCAGCCTCAATCGCCGCCTTCCTGGCCGCCGCCTTTTGCGAAGCCGGCCCTGGCCTACTCTTCACCTTTCCCGTAGGAATGTCCTCATCTACTTCCATAATAAAATGAAGGTCGCTTACCAGTCTTTTTTTTTTTTGCACTCAGAAGTCTAAAACGCTCCTAACTCACCCAAATTTGCTCTAATCGCAAAAAGAGCGAAATTTAGCAAAAACTTAACTATACACCGAAATTGAAAATATAAAAATAAAAATAAAAAATAATTTTGAAATTTGGAATTTTCAAAAATTTTGGCACCGAAAAATTTCACCCAGCACTTCAGCACTTCTGGCAATAAATCAAGTATAGTTCACTTCACCTCACAATATAAAAACACTATAGCGCACCAGCTTTGAATCTTGTCGTGTGACCGATTCAAAACAATATTTATTTTAAGTTGGGTATGCGTTTATTATAATATTATGCTTAGTTGGTTTTACAGCGACATTGTTATATCTTAGAGTATAAAACTGTGAGTGCCGTCATATGCTATGCATATGCTATGCTGAAGGCTGCTATTTATATGATTTGAACATGCATGCGTTATTCACAAGTTGATAACTGCATCCATTCTTACTAGATTAAATTCTTAGTAAAACATTCTTGTGGTTTGCTAATTGATAAGCTTGGTCGGAAAAATAAAAATAATATGTTTTTAGTGATAAGCTGAGTTGGAAAAATAATATGTTTTCAGTGATAAACTTAATTGAATTGATAAGCAGAAATGGTTTTCGTTTCTGCGTGATTAAAATTGAGGTTTAAAACTAAAATTGGGTGGTTTGGGTGAGTCATACATAACTCACCTGGCACTAACCGCACTAGTGCACCGCTAGGCCAAAACGCACCCAATGCACTTGCACTTGCACTTCCACACAATAAATTTATTTGCTCGTTGCAAAAGCAACAACAACCACACGTAAAACACTAAACTCACTGTAACTTCCAAGGTTTTGGTCGCACGAAAAATCCCGAACTATCTACGTGCAGGGCACGGCAGCGCGCACACACTGGCACCACACACGGAATTTAATTCCAAGTAGAACACCTCGAAAAGTAGCGAAAACCGGGAGCCAAAATAGCACGTCCGTACTCG
This sequence comes from Beris morrisii, assembly GCA_951812415.1. Taxonomy (NCBI): domain Eukaryota; kingdom Metazoa; phylum Arthropoda; class Insecta; order Diptera; family Stratiomyidae; genus Beris; species Beris morrisii. Next base: position 10,662,524 of record OX638314.1, on the reverse strand, counting down.
ACGGCTGTTCACTTGCTACTAAATAGAGAGGGACAATATTGTCGATTGGTTTAACGTGAACACCTGCCGTAAAGGCTTAATTCCACGGTCCTCTTCGGACACGGATTGATTTTGTGACCACAATCAGAGCCCCTCCAATAATGGTGGTATCGGTTTATATAGGGGTGCAAGCCCTTATATTCATACCGATGGATGCGAGACCTATCTAAATCTCTGCCGTTCTGTGGGTCCCGGCACCCGGTTGATACGCAACTCCACGTCGAGCTCCACAAGGAAACTCTGCCCGCTTGGGCATAACCACAGCCACCACGTTGCTCCCCTAGGGGCCTCTCCAGTGTCGGGGATGGAAGCAACCTTCCATGGGCTCCCCGACTCCCGTGGTACCGGAAATAGAACCTCCGGTCAGGTTTTCGTAGCTTAATAACATACTACCAAATGTTTGAGTTACTTGCAACTCGGGACTGGTGACCCTCCTCATCGGGTACGTGGGGTAGGCACTCCCCAAAGGCTTCACTGGAATCGACCTTAACGTCTTTCAACCAGTGATGGTATCAAGTACCACCTCCCTGCGTATATGACTGCACAACTCATACCTCACACAGTCAGGTATTCCTTCCTAGTTCTGAAGGCAATACGGGCAAATTCATTCATACTTTTAAACGTTTCCCTCGATTTAAGACATTCACTTACGTCATACGATCCATTCAATAGGCGAACACCCATCGCATTTAAATCTCTCCAGTCAGCGTACATTACACATTCAAACAACACATGCCTCCAATTTTCAAGCGCCGCCCTGCACAGTTGACACCCCTCAGTGGTTGAGTGGTTCAACCCATACAAATACGCATTCATACTACCGCACAAGAAAACCAAAACCGTCCACGTGCAGGGCACGGCAGCGCGCACACACCGGCACCACACACGGAATTTAATTCGAAGTAGAACACTTCGAAAAGTAGCGAAAACCAGGAGCCAAAATAACACGTCCGCACTCGACGGCTGTTTGCTTGCTACTCGAAGAGAGGGACAATAATGTCGTGTGGTTTAACGTGTGCACCTGCCTCGAGGGCTTAATCACACGGTCCTCTTCGGACACGGATTGAATTTGTGACCACAATCAAAGCCCTCCCATGAGATTCATGAGAGTACCAGTCTATGCAGGGTGCAAGCCCTTACATTCATACTGATGGATGCGAGACCTATCTAAATCTCTGCCGTTCTGTGGGTCCCGGCACCCGGTTGATACGCAACTCCACGTCGAGCTCCACAAGGAAACTCTGCCCGCTTGGACATAACCACAGCCAGCACGTTGCTCCCCTGGGGGCCTCTCCAGTGTCGGGGGTGGAAGTAACCTTCCATGGGCTCCCCGACTCCCGTGGTACCAGAAATAGAACCTCCGGTCAGGATTCGTAGCTTAATAAACTACTACCAAATGTTTGAGTTACTTGCAACTCGGGACTGGTGACCCTCCTCATCGGGTGCGTGGGGTAGGCACTCCCCAAAGGCTTCACAAGTTCCACCTCCCTGCGCATCAACACTGAACAGCAATAAACAACACGAGACTACAAAAGACCACACAATAGACAACACACAAGAAAAACAAGAAGGACAAAAGGAATCACAACTGTACAACCCACACTACGCACTCAACAAAAATGCCTTCCTAATGGCAAAGGATTCACGCGCAAAAACATTCATCCTTTCAAACGTTTCCTTCGTCTCCAAGCATTTACTCACATCATACGATCCATTCACTAGTCGAATCCCCATCGCACTCAAATCTCTCCAGTCAGAGTACATTACGCATTCAAACAACACATGCTTCCAATCCTCAAATGAGGCACCACACAGTAGGCACTCCTCAGTAGCCGACTGATTTAATCCATACAAATATCCATTCATACTACCATGCCCGGTAATGAGGTACCCCAGGCTCAGACTGAAGTCCAACCCCAGGGCCCCTCTGGCAAAACACACATCCTTAATGTACTCATAGGTCACTCTTCCTTTGGAGCATTCATCCCACCTAGTTTGCCACCTAGTCATTAAACATTCATCCAGGAGGTCACTCCATGAATGACGAGTCCTGCCAATCAGATCATCATTCGAAACCCAATCATTCGGCAGCAATGGTACGCCCCTCCGAATCCTAAAGGCTAGGCTCCTACGGAGCACAACCAGATCCAGAGGTGCGACCCCCATGAGCACCTGCATGGCGTCGGTCGAAACCGTACGACACACAGGTATACATGCATACATAACCACTCGCTGACATGCATACATCAATCGCTTCCCACGTGCAGTCATCATGCATTCCGCAAACACTGACGATCCGTATGCTGCGCATGCAACAAACAGACCGCCATAAATGGTCCTGACGGCCTTCCGTCCCAGACCCCATTCACGCCTCAACACACGCCTAATCGAGCACACCAGTGTGAGCAATCGATCTCTTAGCTCTTCGAGGTGCAGATAAAAATTCATACGTTCACCCATTCTAATCCCCAGGTACTTGACCTCGGTCGCATACCGAAGGGATCTACCATTCGCTCTTATCGATGGATGTCGGTTTGGCGACAATCTGCCCTTGAGCAGCATTGTCACCGACTTGTCCATCGATACACTTACACCAACTTTCTCACCCCAAGCATGGACAATGTCCATGATGGAAGCACCTCTACGCTCAAGGAACAGACGACTTCCCCCCTCAACGAAGATGAGAAGGTCATCGGCGAAAGCACACACCCTACATTCGCCGGATAACCTAACCAGGAGTTCGTCCATCATTAGGTTCCAAATAAATGGACCTGCGACAGAACCCTGTGGACATCCTCTACTCACATTCTTCCAGACATAATCGCGTACACCATTCACAAAGGCTCTCCTGCCAGAAAAGTAATCTCTCCACAGATCAACTTCTCGGCAGCCACATTCACGCAGCTTACCAATTACAGCATCCCAATCCAAGTAGTCGAATGCGCCCTTGAAATCAACAAAGATCCCAATGACGTAAGCGGCTCTACTGTCATTAACACATTCTTTAACATACATCCAGGCATCTTCAGTCGATTTGCCCGCACGAAAGCCATACTGTCGATCTGACCAAGTGTCAGAGACAATGTCCTCTAGTCTCCGAACAAGGATCCTTTCCAGGACCTTGCCCAGAGCCGGAAGCACAGAAATACCCCTGTAGGACACAGGATCACTTCTGATCCTGTCCGGTGATTTTAGAAGGACTACCACACGAGCAATCTTCAGGGCAGCAGGAAAGACACACTCACTAATACACCTTCCAAGGACGCTCAGAATGTGGTCAGGAATGACCCGCCAGATGCTTTTCAGCATCTCGCCAGTCATTCCATCCCACCCAGGCGCCTTACCTGATCTGATCCCAGCCATTGCCACGTCAATCTCCCAGCGTTGGAGTACAGGTATTTCTACGCGCACTTCCCCGCCGTCAAGATCAACTGGATCCGGCCGAGACCTAGCCCCAGGGAAGAATCCATTCAGCAAAGCATTCACTGACTCACTCCAGGATAACAGCGGGCTACCTCCAACACTCAGTCCAGACACACTATACCTTTCATTCCTCCCCCTGCAAACCCGATACGCCGTTCCCCACGGATCATCAGCATTCTCGCTGACCAATGCCCTCCATTCATCCACCTTACACTTCGCATGTAAGTCGCGGTATTCATACATACCTCGCACAAATGCGAGCCTGAATTGGGCAACATCCTCACTTCCATTCAACCTTGCCCTCTGGAATTTCTTCCGGAGGCGCCTTACACATCTTCTCTTCCTTGCAAGAGCCGCACACCACCATTTCACCCTTCTAGGATTCCTAGACCGAATCCTAGAAAACATTGAATCATTCACTCCTTCAGCCACCCCTTGGAGGGCCAGGATTTGATCGTCCACACTCAGCTGCTCAAAAACAGTGAGTGGCTGCTCAGCAGCGGCCTCCAGGATTCGCTCTCCATACACAAACCAGTCACACCCTTTCGTATGCCAGGCTACGTTAGCCGGCATCTCATTCGAACCCACAACCCCTTCAAAGACCATTTTGATCTCGATGGGGTTGTGGTCACTCAATCCCCAACCATTCCTTATCTTCCACTCAAACTCAAAGGCCATTGCCGCCTCATTCACGCATGTGACATCAATGTCACTGACACCCATCGGCCCATCAAAGGTATACCATTCACTCGGCTCATTCAAAACATACATACTATTTTCAAGCAACCATTCACTCAGCACCACACCGTGGCGGCGGCTTCGGCTGCTAAACCTTCGTCTAGGAGCCTTGCTATGCCACATCGGTGAGGTAGCATTTGCATCCATGCCAAGGATGATAGGTAAGCTGCTAACTTGTAGCAGCACCCCATCCAAGTACCCAAGATAAGGCACGATGTCGTCCGCAAACACACAATAGACACTCACCAGACACATTTCTCCAAAGTCACCTTTCACCCACACGCACACACCATACTCACTCGTGAGGTGTTCGACTTGCAGACAATTTACATTCACATCATTCACAACAATGGCGGCCTTACCGCCAATTGAAGAAAACACACGCATGTTTGCGGGCAGGCCCCTGACCCGTCCATAGACAGCCCAGGGCTCCTGCAACAAGGCAAACATCACGCCACACTCAGACATCCACGCACCTAAATCATGCATCACAGCCTCTGCCCTCTGGCAATTGAGCTGTATAAGTTGTACAGCCATGATTCCTAATGTCTAGCCCTTTCCCTAGCCGCTCTCGCTGCGTACACCGGGCATTGGGTGGACAGCAAGCTGTGCCCCGCCGCGGTACCGCGCATCGCACAATTCCGGCAGTGGGCCTCATTTGTGCACCTCGTGCTCCTGTGGCCACTCTGCGAGCAGCGCCCACACACGTCCTCCTTGAACCGGCAGTCTCTGGCGATGTGGTCGAAACCCAAGCATCTGAAACAGTGCCTGACCGGATCAAAACGCCAGATCTTATATCCGAACCATCTTACATATAGCCTTTCGGCAGCTATAAGATGGTCCACGATCTTTTGGGTGCCATCAAAGACAACCGTGGACGTCGCGTCCAACCCTTCCTTCATGGGGCGGCTAACTATCCGAAGTCCTCGCTTCACCTCCTCAATACTAAATTTACCCATGAGGTTGTTCTCATAAATTTCTTGCATGAGTTCGTCCGTGGGGATGCTGCAGTGTACATCCACCGCACGAATCCTCGTCCCCAAGTTCACCGGCACCGACACGCTAAGTCCGCATTCTGCGAATTTAGCGTTTGACGCCAACCTCATCCTCTCAGCCTCGGACGGCACATGAATGGCCACACCCACACCATTCCTGAGCGGATTAAGTGCATGCACCCTTACCCCCATGGTCGGTCCCACCTTGTTAAGTACCGCATCCGTTACTTCTTTCGTCGTCGCCTCCGAATTCCCACTCCTTACTACCAAGGACCAGGTATCCACCGGCTTAACAGCTGGCTTATCTGGCACAGGAGCCGCCAATACTGCAGTCTGGAGGCCAGGCTTCGCCTTAACCGCCAATTTGACCCTAAGGTCATCCAACTTTACCTGGGCCTCATCCCTCCCCTTGGACACCTCCTTCAACCGCCCATGGAGCCCCTCATTCTCCGCCAAAAGAAGCACCACCATCTGCTCATATTTTTTGAGCTGAAGTTCCACCTTTTGGTGGAACTCCATTGAGCCCCCCTCTTCCACAAAAATTGACGTGATGGCTGACGAGATGCCCGCCATCTTACTATAGGCCGTCAACACTCTCGACTCCGTCGTTTGAGCCACTTTCTTTTGCAACTTTACTTTTGCCCCTAGTTCCACCCTGGCCTCTGGTGCTCCAGAAAGCACCACGCTCACCTTCTCCCTCCGTCCTGCCGCCATTAGGTCCGATGCGTCCCTACCACTCATCGTTAGGTCGCCATCCCCTCCCGCCACAAACTCATCACGAGGCCTCTTGTCCCTCCTTAGCGGCGCTTCGTCACTAGACCCGCTACTAGAGAGTAGCTCACCAGCCTCAATCGCCGCTTTCCTGGCCGCCGCCTTACGCGAAGCCGGCCCTGGCCTACACTTCACCTTTCCCGTAGGAACTTCCTCATCTACTTCCATCACAATTTAATTAAATTCGCTTACCAGTCTTTTCCTTATTGAGCAAAATCACACTGTGCACTAAACACGTGCACAACAACTAATTAATGTTTCTTAGAGAAACCTGACAAAATCGTACATTCCCCTTGGCAGGGTCTCGAAAAAATCACAAAAAATACTATTTGTTAGAAAAAACCGTCCCGAAAAATTTCACTCAAAATCACTCAAACTCAAATTTCACTCAAAAATTTTGAAAATTTCGAAAAATTCCACTCAAACAAAAACCACTCAAAAAAGTCACTCAAAAAAATTTCACTCACTCAAAAACGACCTCACACAAAAAACTCACTATATTTGGGTAACTTCACCGAACAAATGCACTATAGTGCACTTTGGTGCTAACTGCACTAGCAACCCGCTAGGCGAGCCGGCACAACACGTAATTACACTAACAACACCGATTTTTGAAAGGAATTTAATCACTTGTTGCGAATTGCAACAACAAACACACATGAAAAAACTCAACTCGCTATAACTTCCAGCGTTTTAATCGCACGAGAAACCCAAAATTGTCTACGTGCAGGGCACGTCAGCGCGCACACACTGACACCACACACGGAATTTTATTTGCGGTAGAACACCTTGAAAATAGCAGAACGCGGGAGCACAAAAAAGCACGACCATTCAGCACGGCTGTTCACTTGCTACTAATAGATAGGGACAATAAAGTCGTGTGGTTTTACGTGCGCACCTGCCTCGAGGGCTTAATCACACGGTCCTCTTCGGACACGGATTGAATTTGTGACCACAATCAAAGCCCTCCCATGAGATTCATGAGAGTACCAGTCTATGCAGGGTGCAAGCCCTTACATTCATACTGATGGATGCGAGACCTATCTAAATCTCTGCCGTTCTGTGGGTCCCGGCACCCGGTTGATACGCAACTCCACGTCGAGCTCCACAAGGAAACTCTGCCCGCTTGGACATAACCACAGCCACCACGTTGCTCCCCTGGGGGCCTCTCCAGTGTCGGGGGTGGAAGTAACCTTCCATGGGCTCCCCGACTCCCGTGGTACCAGAAATAGAACCTCCGGTCAGGATTCGTAGCTTAATAAACTACTACCAAATGTTTGAGTTACTTGCAACTCGGGACTGGTGACCCTCCTCATCGGGTGCGTGGGGTAGGCACTCCCCAAAGGCTTCACAAGTTCCACCTCCCTGCGCAACAACACAGACAACGCCAGACAACAATAGACAGCACTACATAAACAGGACAACACCAAACAACACAAAACACAACATAAAGGACACCAAGAATCACGACTGATCAACCACACAGCTCAAACGCTCAGATACGCCCTTCGCGTAGCGAAAGCTTGGCGAGCAAACTCATTCATCCTTTCAAACGTTTCCCTCGTTTCCAAGCATTTACTCACGTCATACGATCCATTCACTAGTCGAATTCCCATCGCATTCAAATCTCTCCATTCTGAGTATATTACACATTCAAACAACACATGCTTCCAATCCTCAAATGAGGCACCGCACAGTAGGCACTCCTCCGTAGCCGACTGACCTAGTCCATACAAGTATCCATTCATACTACCATGTCCGGTAATGAGGTACCCCAGGCTCAGACTGAAGTCCAATCCCAGGGCCCCTCTGGCAAAACATACATCCTTAATATACTCATAGGTCACTCTTCCTTTGGAGCATTCATCCCATCTAGTTTGCCACCTAGACATCACACATTCATCCAGGAGGTCACTCCATGAGTGACGACTCCTACCAGTCAGATCGCCATTCGAAACCCAGTCATTATCCAGCAATGGTACGCCCCTCCGAATCCTAAAGGCTAGGCTCCTACGGAGCACAACCAGATCCAGAGGTGCGACTCCCATGAGCACCTGCATGGCGTCGGTCGAAACCGTACGACACACAGGTATACATGCATACATTACCACTCGCTGACATGCATACATCAATCGCTTACCACGTGCAGTCATCATGCATTCCGCAAACACTGACGATCCATATGCTGCGCATGCAACAAACAGACCGCCATAAATGGTCCTGACGGCCTTCCGTCCCAGACCCCATTCACGCCTCAACACACGCCTGATCGAGCACACCAGTGTGAGCAATCGGTCTCTTAGCTCTACGAGGTGCGGATAAAAATTCATACGTTCACCCATTCTAATCCCCAGGTACTTGACCTCAGTCGCATACCGAAGGGATCTGCCATTCGCTCTTATCGATGGATGTCGGTTTGGCGACAATCTGCCCTTGAGCAGCATTGTCACCGACTTGTCCATCGATACACTTACACCAACTTTCTCACCCCAAGCATGGACAATGTCCATGATGGAAGCACCTCTACGCTCAAGGAGCAGACGACTTCCCCCCTCAACGAGGATGAGAAGGTCATCGGCGAAAGCACACACCCTACATTCACCAGATAACCTAACCAGGAGTTCGTCCATCATTAGGTTCCAAATAAATGGACCTGCGACAGAACCCTGTGGGCATCCTCTACTCACATTCTTCCATACATAATCACGTACACCATTCACAAAGGCTCTCCTGCCAGAAAAGTAATCTCTCCACAGATCAACTTCTCGGCAGCCAGATTCACGCAGTTTACCAATCACAGCATCCCAATCTAGGTAGTCGAATGCACCCTGGAAATCAACAAAGATCCCAAGGACGTAAGCGGCTCTACTATCATTAACACATTCTTTAACGTACATCCAGGCATCTTCAGTCGATTTGCCCGCACGAAAGCCATACTGTCGATCTGACCAAGTGTCAGAGACAATGTCCTCTAGTCTCCGAACAAGGATCCTTTCCAGGACCTTGCCCAAAGCCGGAAGTACAGAAATACCCCTGTAAGACCCAGGATCACTTCTGATCATGTCCGGTGATTTTAGAAGGACTACCACACGAGCAATCTTCAAGGCAGCAGGGAAGACACATTCACCAAAGCACCTTCCAAGAACGCTCAGAATGTGGTCAGGAATAACCCGCCAGATGCTTTTCAACATCTCGCCAGTCATCCCATCCCACCCAGGCGCCTTACCTGATCTGATCCCAGCCATTGCCACATCAATCTCCCAGCGTTGGAGTGCAGGTATTTCTACGCGCACTCTCACACCGTCAAGATCGATTGGATCCGGCCTAGACCTAGCCTCAGGGAAGAAACAATCCAACAAAGCACTCGCTGACTCACTCCATGTCAGCAGAGGGCTGCCACCAATACTCAATCCAGACATGCTATATCTATCATTCTTCCCCCTGCAAACCCGATATGCTGTTCCCCACGGGTCTTCAGCATTCTTGCTGACAAATGCCCTCCATTCATCCACCTTACACTTCGCAAGTAGGTCGCGGTATTCATGCATGCCTCGCACAAATGCGAGCCTGAATTGGGCAACATCCTCACTCCCATTCAACCTTGCCCTCTGGAATTTCTTCCGAAGGCGCCTAACATATCTTCTTTTCCGCGCAAGAGCCATGCACCACCATTTAACTTTTTTAGGATTCATACTCCGAATCCTAGCAAACATCGAGTCATTTACTCTTTCAACCACACCTTGGAGCGCCAGGATTTGCTCATCCACACTCAGCTGCTCAAACACAGCAAGTGGCTGCTCAGCAGCGGCCTCCTTGATCCGCTCTCCATACACAAACCAATCACACCCTTTCGTATGCCAGGCTACATTAGCCGGCATCTCATTCGAACCCACGACCCCACCGAAGACCATTTTGATCTCGATGGGGTTGTGGTCACTCAATCCCCAACCATTCCTTATCTTCCACTCAAACTCAAAGGCCATTGCTGCCTCATTCACGCATGTGACATCGATGTCACTGACACCCATTGGCCCATCAAAGGTATACCATTCGCTCGGCTCATTCAAAACATACATACTATTTTCAAGCAACCATTCACTCAGCACAACACCGTGGCGGCGGCTTCGGCTGCTAAACCTTCGTCTAGGAGCCTTGCTATGCCACATCGGTGATGTTGCATTTGCATCCATACCAAGGATGATAGGTAAGCTGCTAACCTGTAGCAGCACCCCATCCAAGTACCCAAGATACGGCATGAGGTCATCTCCAAACACACAATACACACTCACTAAACACATTTCTCCAAAGTCTCCTTTCACCCACACACACACACCATACTCACTAGTGAGATGTTCGACTTGCAGACAATTTACATTCACGTCATTCACAACAATGGCGGCCTTACCGCAAATCGAGGAAAACACACGCATGTTTGCGGGCAGGCCCCTAACCCGTCCATGGACGGTCCAGGGCTCCTGCAGCAAGGCAAACATCACGCCACTCTCACACATCCATGCACCCAAGTCATACATAACAGCCTCCGCTCTCTGGCAGTTTAGCTGTATTAGTTGTACAGCCATGATGCTTAGTGTCTAGACCTCCTCCACGCCGCCTTTGCTGCATAAACCGGACACTGCATGGACAGAAGCGAATGGTCAGCTGGTGTGCCTCTCATCGCACAGTTGCGGCAATGCATAGCCTTCTCACAATCGAGACTTCTATGTCCACTGCTCGAACAACGGCTACAAACGTCCTCTTTTGCTCTGCAATCCCTGATCATGTGATCAAAGCCTAAGCACCTATAGCAGTACTGAATCGAGTCAGTCCTCCTAAGCCGGTAGCCAAACCATCTGACATAGATTCGCTCGGCCGACAGTAGGTGATCAATGATCTCCTGGCTGCCTCCGAAGACCACATTAGACGTCGCATCAAGACCATCTCGAAGGGGGCGGCTTACAATACTTAAGCCCCTTTTTACCTCATCCAGGCTAAACCTATTCTTGAGATTATTCTCGTAAACATCCCTCATCAACTCCTCTGTTGGAATAGAGCAGTGAACATCAACAGCTCTAACCTTAGCCAACGATCCAGCCGGCATTGCAACGCTCAATCCACATTGGGCAAACTTAGCGTTTGCAATCAGCTTGCTGCGCTCAGCCTCCGACGGTACCTGAATGGCAACACCACCACCACTCCTCAAGGGGTTCATGCCATGTACCCTGACTCCCATAGTCGGTCCTACCTCCCTCAAAACTGTTTCCGTGACCTGTTTAACGGATGTCTCAGCAGATGTGCTCCTGACCACCACCGCATATGTGTCCACAGGCTTGGTTACTTTAGCAGCATGCGCTGCAACCGCCGATCCAACATTCTGCTTGGCCTGAAGCGCTTTGCTCTTTTCAGACGCCAGGGACTCTCTGAGCTGATCTAGTTTAACCCCCGATTCCTTGCTCTCCTTCACCCTCTCCTTCCCAATAGCCCTGAGTTCGCCATGTAATCCCTCATTCTCAGCGAGAATGAGGACCACCATTTCCTCATACTTCTTGAGCTCCACCTGAACCCTGCGATGGAAGTCCAACGAAGCGCCCTCCTCAACGAATATGGAAGCTATCGCCGATGAGATGCCCGACATTCTTCCGTAAGCCGTTAGGACACGTGTCTCGGTTGCGGACACAACAATCTCCCTTGACTTCACCCTCGCCCCCAAGTCCACCACTGGCTTTGGCGCACCAGCAAGTGCGTGCTCAACCCTTACCTTTCGTCCAGCCGCCTGAAGGGCAGTAACGTCTTCAGGTGTTATCACCACACCTACTCCCTCCCCATCATTACCATCCTCCATTACCACATCAGCAATTAACCTTCGAGAGTTAGGCACCTTGTGCGCAAGCACTTCATCGCTTGAGTCACTCAGCCCAAGCGAAACATCATCTTCGGTCACCGCACTCTTCTTGGCTGAAGCCGGCCCTGGTTTATACCTCGAAACCGTTTTCCAATTGTCTGTATCAACTTCCATAATAGTTCAGGAAAAACTTACCCACAAAATAATTTATGCACAAAACTAGTAAACAAGTTCCCGTTATCGGACTTAATACCACCAATTTATAACTTTACCGCTATGGGTTCTTCGCACAATGGCACTAACCAGGCAATCACTTCACAAAAACAAGTTCCCGTTAAGGGACTTGGTCAATAACAAGCACTTTGCAAAACAAGTTCCCGTTAAGGGACTTGGTCACTGATAGGGGCCACTTATTCACCGTTGGTGCACCCACATATGATGTGGTGTGCACTGCACACACTCGTGGACACAAGGTCCCACTTATCCCACACTACGTTCACACACGAACCTCTAATAGTGAAAGCACAACCGAATTTCTATTTTAATTATTTTATTAGCGATTTCGGGAAGCACGTCCGACCACTTCGAGAGCTCTTTTGCTACTAATGATAGATAGGGACAGTAGGAATCTCGTTAATCCATTCATGCGCGTCACTAATTAGATGACGAGGCATTTGGCTATTTTCTACGACTGATGTCGCACTTACCACCTTGATGACTGGGCGTGGTGACCCTGGATTTGCTTCTCCGGGGATTGGTTATAGGTTCTCATTACTGATCCCCTCCAACGCTTTACCAAGTACCCAAGATACGGCATGAGGTCATCTCCAAACACACAATACACACTCACTAAACACATTTCTCCAAAGTCTCCTTTCACCCACACACACACACCATACTCACTAGTGAGATGTTCGACTTGCAGACAATTTACATTCACGTCATTCACAACAATGGCGGCCTTACCGCCAATCGAGGAAAACACACGCATGTTTGCGGGCAGGCCCCTAACCCGTCCATGGACGGTCCAGGGCTCCTGCAGCAAGGCAAACATCACGCCACTCTCACACATCCATGCACCCAAGTCATACATAACAGCCTCCGCTCTCTGGCAGTTTAGCTGTATTAGTTGTACAGCCATGATGCTTAGTGTCTAGACCTCCTCCACGCCGCCTTTGCTGCATAAACCGGACACTGCATGGACAGAAGCGAATGGTCAGCTGGTGTGCCTCTCATCGCACAGTTGCGGCAATGCATAGCCTTCTCACAATCGAGACTTCTATGTCCACTGCTCGAACAACGGCTACAAACGTCCTCTTTTGCTCTGCAATCCCTGATCATGTGATCAAAGCCTAAGCACCTATAGCAGTACTGAATCGAGTCAGTCCTCCTAAGCCGGTAGCCAAACCATCTGACATAGATTCGCTCGGCCGACAGTAGGTGATCAATGATCTCCTGGCTGCCTCCGAAGACCACATTAGACGTCGCATCAAGACCATCTCGAAGGGGGCGGCTTACAATACTTAAGCCCCTTTTTACCTCATCCAGGCTAAACCTATTCTTGAGATTATTCTCGTAAACATCCCTCATCAACTCCTCTGTTGGAATAGAGCAGTGAACATCAACAGCTCTAACCTTAGCCAACGATCCAGCCGGCATTGCAACGCTCAATCCACATTGGGCAAACTTAGCGTTTGCAATCAGCTTGCTGCGCTCAGCCTCCGACGGTACCTGAATGGCAACACCACCACCACTCCTCAAGGGGTTCATGCCATGTACCCTGACTCCCATAGTCGGTCCTACCTCCCTCAAAACTGTTTCCGTGACCTGTTTAACGGATGTCTCAGCAGATGTGCTCCTGACCACCACCGCATATGTGTCCACAGGCTTGGTTACTTTAGCAGCATGCGCTGCAACCGCCGATCCAACATTCTGCTTGGCCTGAAGCGCTTTGCTCTTTTCAGACGCCAGGGACTCTCTGAGCTGATCTAGTTTAACCCCCGATTCCTTGCTCTCCTTCACCCTCTCCTTCCCAATAGCCCTGAGTTCGCCATGTAATCCCTCATTCTCAGCGAGAATGAGGACCACCATTTCCTCATACTTCTTGAGCTCCACCTGAACCCTGCGATGGAAGTCCAACGAAGCGCCCTCCTCAACGAATATGGAAGCTATCGCCGATGAGATGCCCGACATTCTTCCGTAAGCCGTTAGGACACGTGTCTCGGTTGCGGACACAACAATCTCCCTTGACTTCACCCTCGCCCCCAAGTCCACCACTGGCTTTGGCGCACCAGCAAGTGCGTGCTCAACCCTTACCTTTCGTCCAGCCGCCTGAAGGGCAGTAACGTCTTCAGGTGTTATCACCACACCTACTCCCTCCCCATCATTACCATCCTCCATTACCACATCAGCAATTAACCTTCGAGAGTTAGGCACCTTGTGCGCAAGCACTTCATCGCTTGAGTCACTCAGCCCAAGCGAAACATCATCTTCGGTCACCGCACTCTTCTTGGCTGAAGCCGGCCCTGGTTTATACCTCGAAACCGTTTTCCAATTGTCTGTATCAACTTCCATAATAGTTCAGGAAAAACTTACCCACAAAATAATTTATGCACAAAACTAGTAAACAAGTTCCCGTTATCGGACTTAATACCACCAATTTATAACTTTACCGCTATGGGTTCTTCGCACAATGGCACTAACCAGGCAATCACTTCACAAAAACAAGTTCCCGTTAAGGGACTTGGTCAATAACAAGCACTTTGCAAAACAAGTTCCCGTTAAGGGACTTGGTCACTGATAGGGGCCACTTATTCACCGTTGGTGCACCCGCATATGATGTGGTGTGCACTGCACACACTCGTGGACACAAGGTCCCACTTATCCCACACTACGTTCACACACGAACCTCTAATAGTGAAAGCACAACCGAATTTCTATTTTAATTATTTTATTAGCGATTTCGGGAAGCACGTCCGACCACTTCGAGAGCTCTTTTGCTACTAATGATAGATAGGGACAGTAGGAATCTCGTTAATCCATTCATGCGCGTCACTAATTAGATGACGAGGCATTTGGCTATTTTCTACGACTGATGTCGCACTTACCACCTTGATGACTGGGCGTGGTGACCCTGGATTTGCTTCTCCGGGGATTGGTTATAGGTTCTCATTACTGATCCCCTCCAACGCTTTACCAAGTACCCAAGATACGGCATGAGGTCATCTCCAAACACACAATACACACTCACTAAACACATTTCTCCAAAGTCTCCTTTCACCCACACACACACACCATACTCACTAGTGAGATGTTCGACTTGCAGACAATTTACATTCACGTCATTCACAACAATGGCGGCCTTACCGCCAATCGAGGAAAACACACGCATGTTTGCGGGCAGGCCCCTAACCCGTCCATGGACGGTCCAGGGCTCCTGCAGCAAGGCAAACATCACGCCACTCTCACACATCCATGCACCCAAGTCATACATAACAGCCTCCGCTCTCTGGCAGTTTAGCTGTATTAGTCGTACAGCCATGATGCTTAGTGTCTAGACCTCCTCCACGCCGCCTTTGCTGCATAAACCGGACACTGCATGGACAGAAGCGAATGGTCAGCTGGTGTGCCTCTCATCGCACAGTTGCGGCAATGCATAGCCTTCTCACAATCGAGACTTCTATGTCCACTGCTCGAACAACGGCTACAAACGTCCTCTTTTGCTCTGCAATCCCTGATCATGTGATCAAAGCCTAAGCACCTATAGCAGTACTGAATCGAGTCAGTCCTCCTAAGCCGGTAGCCAAACCATCTGACATAGATTCGCTCGGCCGACAGTAGGTGATCAATGATCTCCTGGCTGCCTCCGAAGACCACATTAGACGTCGCATCAAGACCATCTCGAAGGGGGCGGCTTACAATACTTAAGCCCCTTTTTACCTCATCCAGGCTAAACCTATTCTTGAGATTATTCTCGTAAACATCCCTCATCAACTCCTCTGTTGGAATAGAGCAGTGAACATCAACAGCTCTAACCTTAGCCAACGATCCAGCCGGCATTGCAACGCTCAATCCACATTGGGCAAACTTAGCGTTTGCAATCAGCTTGCTGCGCTCAGCCTCCGACGGTACCTGAATGGCAACACCACCACCACTCCTCAAGGGGTTCATGCCATGTACCCTGACTCCCATAGTCGGTCCTACCTCCCTCAAAACTGTTTCCGTGACCTGTTTAACGGATGTCTCAGCAGATGTGCTCCTGACCACCACCGCATATGTGTCCACAGGCTTGGTTACTTTAGCAGCATGCGCTGCAACCGCCGATCCAACATTCTGCTTGGCCTGAAGCGCTTTGCTCTTTTCAGACGCCAGGGACTCTCTGAGCTGAGCTCTCCTTCACCCTCTCCTTCCCAATAGCCCTGAGTTCGCCATGTAATCCCTCATTCTCAGCGAGAATGAGGACCACCATTTCCTCATACTTCTTGAGCTCCACCTGAACCCTGCGATGGAAGTCCAACGAAGCGCCCTCCTCAACGAATATGGAAGCTATCGCCGATGAGATGCCCGACATTCTTCCGTAAGCCGTTAGGACACGTGTCTCGGTTGCGGACACAACAATCTCCCTTGACTTCACCCTCGCCCCCAAGTCCACCACTGGCTTTGGCGCACCAGCAAGTGCGTGCTCAACCCTTACCTTTCGTCCAGCCGCCTGAAGGGCAGTAACGTCTTCAGGTGTTATCACCACACCTACTCCCTCCCCATCATTACCATCCTCCATTACCACATCAGCAATTAACCTTCGAGAGTTAGGCACCTTGTGCGCAAGCACTTCATCGCTTGAGTCACTCAGCCCAAGCGAAACATCATCTTCGGTCACCGCACTCTTCTTGGCTGAAGCCGGCCCTGGTTTATACCTCGAAACCGTTTTCCAATTGTCTGTATCAACTTCCATAATAGTTCAGGAAAAACTTACCCACAAAATAATTTATGCACAAAACTAGTAAACAAGTTCCCGTTATCGGACTTAATACCACCAATTTATAACTTTACCGCTATGGGTTCTTCGCACAATGGCACTAACCAGGCAATCACTTCACAAAAACAAGTTCCCGTTAAGGGACTTGGTCAATAACAAGCACTTTGCAAAACAAGTTCCCGTTAAGGGACTTGGTCACTGATAGGGGCCACTTATTCACCGTTGGTGCACCCACATATGATGTGGTGTGCACTGCACACACTCGTGGACACAAGGTCCCACTTATCCCACACTACGTTCACACACGAACCTCTAATAGTGAAAGCACAACCGAATTTCTATTTTAATTATTTTATTAGCGATTTCGGGAAGCACGTCCGACCACTTCGAGAGCTCTTTTGCTACTAATGATAGATAGGGACAGTAGGAATCTCGTTAATCCATTCATGCGCGTCACTAATTAGATGACGAGGCATTTGGCTATTTTCTACGACTGATGTCGCACTTACCACCTTGATGACTGGGCGTGGTGACCCTGGATTTGCTTCTCCGGGGATTGGTTATAGGTTCTCATTACTGATCCCCTCCAACGCTTTACCAATCCCCTCTCCCATCCTCTACTCGGAACCTGAACCAAGTTGCACTCTTAGGTACGGACTTGGAATAACTAGCAAGCGAGGCCTCGGACTTATCCGAGGACACAGCTATTGGCCTGGTTGATGTGCACCACGCATCAACCAGTTACCGGGGAAAACCACGTGGAGGTTGCTGCTCGGTTCCTCAAGGGCATACCGACTCGCCGCCATGCTGTTCCCTCTAAACAGCCATGACTCGCGGGTTTATGGTTTCCGCTATCCAACCATCCTTTGGGAAATGCTTTTGGAGTCTAGCTCCATAACGAGACAACATATATACATTTATATCGAACAAAGTTCTTGTCAGAGTGGACGTACAAGTTCAAATTTTATTAAAAAGATATTTTACTAAATGAATTTGCTATTTTGTCTTAAACCTATATCACAATTTGCTGGCTGTTTATAGTCATTAATTAATATTTTAAATTATCCTAAATTAATCTAAATTAATCTAAGTCCCAGCATTGATCGTCTTTTTGTTAAAACTTACAATCTAATAATAAGTAAATAAGTTAATAACATTAAGAATAAATAAATAAATTAATTGACTAACATGTGATATAATGAGATGGTTGGTTAAGTTTATTTGAGTACTAGTGAATTTATCAGGTCTATCCCTACGTGTGGTCCATTTGTGGCCTATTATAGTCCATGAAGTTGTGGTAAATTTCAATTGATGACCTCAGCGCGATTAGACTTATAGTTTTCATAGTCTTCCTGTCTGTAATCCTTAACTCCTTCAGACCGCTGATTGTCTCCTTGGGCATGGCTCCTCTGGTACCAACCACGACGGGGATGATCGTTCCTGAGGTTGCTCCAAACCTCCTCAGGAGGTGCGGAACAAGGCGGCTATACTTCAGGATCTTTTCACGAGCACCCCTCAACAGGTAATCTTTATCCTCGTGGCGGACTGTTACGTCGACCACGAAGACCCTTCCCTGGCTCTGTACCACCAGGTCCGGTTTAAGATTACCCTCAGGGAGCTCGATCAAGGGTTCCTTAGTAATCACCGCCTCACTATTATTTGCTACGATTTTTGATATTAACAAATCCCGGATCTCATTGTGGCGGTTAATTCTCGATCCTTTGGTGGCTGTACACTGTCCCAGTATATGTCCAAGTGTTTCCAATTGGACCTTACATCTGCGACAGTTTAGGCCACCGTGCCCTCCAGCTCTATTCAGGGCACATTTGTCGGCGCAAATATTTGCGCGCATCTTGAGTCCGGTGATTTGTCTGCATGGTTTGAGTAGATTTGGTTGGAGCAACCATGCATTCCCTATCGGATCGTCTTCAAATGAGGGGACCGCCTTCCCCTGCGAAGTCAGCGCAGACCAACGCTGGAGCTCCGCCTTCCTTGCCTCCTTCTTAAATCTAATGATATCACGGCCCTCTAAGGGCCATGATAGTCGGACAGACGTTGCCATCCGTCTGAACCGTTCCTGGAAAGCCGGAACCCGATTCAGCGCCACCATCACCGGGTCCGTACTTTCCATAAATTTAGCGCCGGCTGAGAGTACCCCAGCGATAACGGTGACCTCAAGCCTCGCGATACCTAGTCCTCCGTCTCGCTTACTGCAGTACAGTAGCCCATTGGCTGCTGACTGTGGTAAGTGATAGAAATTCCTAAAGGTAACCCTAAGATGTTGGTCTAGGTCGCGTAGAAACTTGACCGTAGGCGCCGCTATCACCAGTTGGTACAAGTAGTGGGGTATTAGGTAAGTCGCAACTAAATCCGCCTTTTGGGACGGTTTCAGCCTAAGTATCTGGACGGACTCAAGAGTCTTGAGTAGACTTTTCCGGATCTCTTGTTCTTCGATTCCGGCCCAAGGAGAATACTTAATCCCCAGATACTGAATATGTGTGGTTTCATTGGCGAATGGCAACCTACTACCACACCTTAATGTCAGCACGGGATCCTTTAGGAACCAGGAATCTTTGGTTTTAACTATCTGAAAGGAAGAGCATTTCGGTGGAGACACCTTCATGCCCAGCCCCTCCAGATAGTCTTCTGTCAATCTAAGTTGCAGCTCAGCCGACTTCTGATCATTTGCCAAAACAATAAGATCATCTGCGAATGCCATGCAACCTAGATGACAACCTGGAGAAATGCTGTACCCGTGCTCAGCTTCGAGACTCAACAGCAAAGGCTCAAGCACGGCGTTAAAAAGAAGGGGTGATAGAGGATCACCTTGTTTAACACCGCGCCTAATAGGTACCTCAAAGGAGGCACCCCCGAAAGAGATCTTCGTCTGGATGTCGTCATAAGCGTCCATAATTAGTTTTATGACATGGGGACTTACCCCTTTACGTTTTAAAGCCATTTTAATACCCCAGTGGGGTACCGTGTCAAATGCCTTTGAAACATCCAGAAACGAAGCGACCAGATCCTTGTTAGCCTTGGAGTGCCGAATTACTTCGTCAAGGATCCGGACGTTGTTGAAGCACCCAGCCTCGCTTACAAATCCTTTTTGTCTGGGTGTGAACCTGACGACGCATCTAAGCTTCTGGTCGATGATACCGAAGTATAACCGACTCAGCAGCGAAGATATGGTTATAGGACGGTAGTCTTCAGGAAGACCCCCGTCCTTTCCGGCTTTCAAAATTAGTGTCGTCCGATTCATTCTCCACTCTGTTGGTTGCCTTCCGCATAGCATGAGGAAATTAAACAACAGGTGGAGAACTTCAATGTATGCCCAACTGTTGATCTGTCTTCTAGAGATCCCATCGCCGCCTGTAGCAGTAGACTTCCTTGTTCTTGTGAGTCTACGACTGACTTCTTCGATGGAAATGTAGCTAAGGGTAGAGGACAAGGGCACCGAGGTCTCCGCTTGTCCCATAACTGGTGTGCGGGCCGGGGGGGTTTGGCTCCCCCACAGCTGATGGTATAATTTCTTGACCTCTTCCCCCTCGGGGGTGGCGCCTCTTGTCTCCCCCAGCCAGTCCGTGCCTTCCCTCACGTGCTTGGCCAGCAAACCGGGCTCTCTTTTGAACAGATCTTGAGTACGGGCATACTCAAATCTCTTCCGTCCTCTACTGTTGTTGACTCGTTGTCTGCGCCTGGACTTCGTTGCGCCACTTGAGGATACCCCATTTTGATTTAAAGTGCTTGTAAACGTCTTATAGATTCCGTCTATGACGTCTTGGGGTATCCTTCCTCCTTGCTCATGGGCATAGAGGATGGCATCCTTAAGTACCCCAACTACTCCTTCAAGGTTAGACGGCATAGGCTTGCTAGGGACATAGTCCATTGCTTGCCTTTTAATGTCCTCCAACCAAGAAGTCCAGTCGGGGTCCTCTTCGGCTTCCGAATCAAGATGTGACGCATTTACACTCCTGTCCACGCAGACTATGTCGGAGGCGTCAAGGAACTCTTGATCGGAGGCTTCTTCCGAAGAGGATTCGAGACCAGCAAGTCGTTTGTCTCTCAAACTTTTGTAATTCGGCTCGTTACGTTTGTCGCGTAATTGCCGAGCCGTTTTACTTGCAAAGAAGCTTTGCATTTTGGCAGCCACACACCTTTCACCACGGAACCGTACTTCCAGCTCTAGCATTCGCTCGACGTCCCTAGATGAGAACGCTCTCCCACTCTTGGATCGTCGAGGTGAATGCAGCGGCTTGGGATCCGCCAGCGCTCGAGCCGCGTTCCGGGTTGCAGGGTGTGCCCGCCTCTCGTGCTGAGAAAGTCCCATACGAGATTTGAATACCCCTCCACAGATTTGACAAGTCACTCCTGAGAGGGGCATTCGTGCCCCAGTACACTTGGGCACATGACAAAGAGCCGCATGCTTCCCCTGGTAGGTCTTTTTGCAAGAGGTGCACTCAAAGACAATCTTCCGTGTGGGATGGTTGTCCTTAGCATGCGTTATAGCTTCGTTTATGCTCAATGCCAAGAAGTTTCCCCGTCCAGCATCCGAACATACAATGCATGTCTTCGCTGAAAAGGGAACCTCTATGGTAAACGCCGTGTCGTTTTTATTCCCTCCCTGGTTCGTGCTACGCCCGGCGGAGGGATACCGGGTCGTAGGATCGTTCGTACTGACGTTTGTACCTGCGCCCCCCTGGCTGTTTGCACGGTCGGCGGGGGCATACCGACTCGTGTCCGAGGCTTCATTGTTATTGCTCATAGCTTAATGAAGTTGCGTGGGTAGCTTGCTAGACTACCCACACCTTACCCTTTTTGTCATCTATTAGCTCGGTGTGAAAGCACAGTATTCTGAACACTTTGGCTCCACTGTATAGTTCTGCAATCACCGCCTATCCGACTCCCAGGTGGCACCTTGAACTCCGAACATACACGCCCCGACCAGCCTACAAACGCCTATGCGCTATGCAGCCTCAAGGATAGTACGTTCTTCATCCGTGCCGGACCTTGATGACGTAGACCCTAGGAGGATTCGTAGATCCTAGAAGGATCCTTAACTCAGGAGGGGTCCCCTAGTTAAGAGAGTCATAGTTACTCCCGCCGTTTACCCGCGCTTACTTGAATTTCTTCACTTTGACATTCAGAGCACTGGGCAGAAATCACATTGTGTCAACACCCGTTAGGGCCATCACAATGCTTTGTTTTAATTAGACAGTCGGATTCCCCAAGTCCGTGCCAGTTCTGAATTGATTGTTAATTGATAGCCGTTATAAATTGTATTAAAATAAATTTTAATAAATTATTAGCAAGAAAGTTCCGTAATTGGTTACGTATCTACTATCCGGGGAACAGATATAATTTATATTAAATATATTATATCTTAATTTAACCAGAACGAGTACATAAACCATATTATTACTTCCCAATCAAGCCCGACTATCTCAATCTTCAGAGCCAATCCTTATCCCGAAGTTACGGATCTAATTTGCCGACTTCCCTTACCTACATTATTCTATCGACTAGAGACTCTTCACCTTGGAGACCAGCTGCGGATATCGGTACGGCCTGTTGAGAAATTTGCGTAACCCTACCATAAATTTTCAAGGTCCGAGGAGAAAATATCGACACAGCAGTAAATGCCATGCTCTTCTAGTCCATCTACCATATCTCTCTTCGAAAGACTTCCATGGTAGTACGACTATAAAACAGAAAAGAAAACTCTTTCGATATCTCTCGACGGCTTCTTTATGGTTGTTTCTGTTGCCAGGATGAACAATAAAGTCCATTTATAATAACAAACGTATACTCAACAGGTTACGGAATTGGAACCGTATTCCCTTTCGTTCAAAATATAAAGTTTTTAAGCGTTCAAAAGATTTTTTATTTATAACTTATACATTTTTCGGCTTTCGCCTTGAACTTAGGACCGACTAACTCGTGATCAACCACTGTTCACACGAAACCCTTCTCCACTTCAGTCCTCCAAGGTCTCATTCGATTATTTGCTACTACCACCAAGATCTGTGCCAATGGCGGCTCCATGCAGGCTTACGCCAAACACTTCTATGCACACCATTGTACCCTCCTACTCACTAAAGTTTCAAAATTTATCATAAAAAATAATAAGTAAATCATATACTTTAGCGGTAATGTATAGGCATACAACTTGAGCGCCATCCATTTTAAGGGCTAGTTGCTTCGGCAGGTGAGTTGTTACACACTCCTTAGCGGTTTACGACTTCCATGTCCACCGTCCTGCTGTTTTAAGCAAGCAACGCCTTTCATGGTATCGGTATGAGTTGTTAATTTGGGCGCCGTAACATTACGTTTGGTTCATCCCACAGCGCCAGTTCTGCTTACCAAAAGTGGCCCACTGGGCACAATATATCATAACCTTTATCTTCATATCAAGAAAGATAAGGTTCTTACCCATTTAAAGTTTGAGAATAGGTTAAGGTCGTTTCGGCCCTAAGGCCTCTAATCATTCGCTTTACCAGATAAGATTATTTTATATAATATTTAATTGCACCAGCTATCCTGAGGGAAACTTCGGAGGGAACCAGCTACTAGATGGTTCGATTGGTCTTTCGCCCCTATACCCAATTCTGACAATCGATTTGCACGTCAGAACTGTTTCGGTCTTCCATCAGGGTTTCCCCTGACTTCAACCTGATCAGGTATAGTTCACCATCTTTCGGGTCACAACATGTATGCTCAAGGTACGCTCCAGTTAGAGGTATCAATAATAAAAATAAATTAAAAATTCAAATTTATTAAAATACATAACTTTATAGAACGCCCCGGGATGGATTTTGTATTAATAAATTAATACATAATAATCCCATTGAACAACAGTTAAGTTAATTACGCCTTTAGGTTTCATTAAAAATTCAACCCAATGACTTGCACACATGTTAGACTTCTTGGTCCGTGTTTCAAGACGGGTCCCGAAGGTATCCTAAATCTATAGCATTGTTAATCATATAAACGCATATAATAGAACATATAATACATAGAATATATATTTATTATAACATATCGAGATATGTAAAGCGTTATATATAGAGAAAATCTGTTAATCATTTATCTGGTAACCGCAATATCGAAATATTTTAGATTTTATTCATATTTAATTAAAAATTAAAAAAAGAATAAACTTTATCCAACGGCCCTTATGATAAAAATTATATACATAATATTTTAATTAACAGATTACAATGTCTTAATTATGAAAAAATTGCACACTATTCATATGATTAAAAATTAATTTAATATATTATTAATGATGAATTTTTCATATAAGATATTCAGGTTCATCGGGCTTAACCTCTAAGCAGTTTCACGTACTATTTAACTCTCTATTCAGAGTTCTTTTCAACTTTCCCTCACGGTACTTGTTTGCTATCGGTCTCATGGTTATATTTAGTTTTAGATGGAGTTTACCACCCAATTAGTGCTGCACTATCAAGCAACACGACTCTTAGGAAATATCATCTAGTAATCATTAACATCACTACGGGCCTGGCACCCTCTATGGGTAAATGGCCTCATTCAAGAAGGACTTGGATTATTAATTTATCATACTAGAATATAGATATTCCATACACTGCATCCTATATTTGTTAAAATAACAAAATAGCTTAGTGCTGAACTGTTTTCTTTTCGCTCGCCGCTACTAAGAAAATCCTTGTTAGTTTCTTTTCCTTCCCTCATTAATATGCTTAAATTCAGGGAGTAGTCTCATATGAGTTGAGGTTGTTTTAAATTTTTTTCTTTTTTAACAACAGAGGAATCTGCATTCAAATTATTATTATTATATAAACTTTCTTGAGAATGATTTAATATTATATAAAAAAAAATTAATAATAATTGAATATTATATATACGATCCAATATGTTAATGGGTTTTATATATACAAATATATTATTATTATATATAAATTTTTATTAATGTTATAAAAATAATAAAATTTTTAGTAACACACTATGTGCACCTTTATTTTACTAAAGAGCAACTAAATTTCTTTAATTTAAGAGAAAATCGAACAACCCTCAACCATATGTAGTCCATGCAGCATATATTTTATAATATGTATAGCATGGACTGCAATATGCGTTCAAAATGTCGATGTTCATGTGTCCTGCAGTTCACACGATGACGCACAGTTTGCTGCGTTCTTCATCGACCCATGAGCCAAGTGATCCTCCGCTTAGAGTATTAATTTTTTATTTATTTTTTTACTATTCGTCACAATATTATTTATTATAAATAAAATATTTATAATTTTTCTTTTTTAATGAAATCAATATAGTTATGAAAGTCTATACTTTTTCTTAAATAAAAAAACAAGTATTTAACTTATATATTTACATAACAACATATACTATAATTAAATACTATACATCACTAAATATATATAAGTATAACAATTGATATCATATTGTTTTGGCGTCACTAGTTCGATGACATTTGGTATAGATTTCTTATATATTTTATTTGTATTGCCAACGTTCAATATCAAATATAAATATTTTTATTTATTTCGTCACTATTTCGATGACATTTCATTTGTGATAACCATATTTTTTTGAATTGCCCAATTTTCAAATTATTTCATGTCACTATTTAGATGACGATTCATTGTGATAAACATTTTTTAATTCATATTATATATAAATTATTTAAATTTCTTTATTTTTGCTTCTAGATCAATAATGATCCTTCCGCAGGTTCACCTACGGAAACCTTGTTACGACTTTTACTTCCTCTAAATAATCAAGTTCGGTCAACTTTTGCGAAACAACCATAACACACGAGGCGTCACAGTGATCACGTCCGGAGACCTCACTAAATAATTCAATCGGTAGTAGCGACGGGCGGTGTGTACAAAGGGCAGGGACGTAATCAATGCGAGTTAATGACTCGCACTTACTGGGAATTCCAGGTTCATGTGAACTGTTTCAGTTCACAATCCCAAGCATGAAAGTGATTCAGCGGTTTACCCAGACCTCTCGGTCTAGGAAATACACGTTGATACTTTCATTGTAGCGCGCGTGCAGCCCAGGACATCTAAGGGCATCACAGACCTGTTATTGCTCAATCTCATTATTGCTAGACGCAATTTGTCCATTTAAGAAGCTAGTATCCGTATTAATGGGACAAACAAACAGGTACGGCTCAACCTATACAAACACATTCGAATATGAGGACTGTCAATGTTATTTTCAAGAATATTAAAAAGAAAAAATCTGCCAATGGTCTGGGCGAAACTTTATTATTTTTCGGGTCAAAGTGCGGAAGCGGTCAAAGTCGGAGTATATCATCAGTTGTTTCGAGATTATGACGTTTCTTGGAAAGTTAGTTTTGTACTTAAAATAAAAATATTTAAAATAGAGATTTTTAGCCGATTAAACATTAAAAAGGCCGTGTAGACTATTAGAATTTCGGTATATTATGTACACTTAAAGCCCATAAAAGTGAAAACGAATTTGTTGCCTTATCAAATGTTAAGAGATATGACGAATTGTTAAAACGTATACAAAGCCATTACTTCCACTTGGAGTTTGAATTTCGAAAAAATTGTTAAATAGGTTTTTAGACGATTTCATAAGAAGCTACTTGATATCTCATGAGACACGAGTGAATTTGAAAAATTTGTGAAAACGTAAGCAAACCCTTCACACCCCCTTGGTTTTTGAAATTCGAAAAATCGTGAAACTGGTTTTTGGGTCATTACATCAAATTCCGTAATAACCAATTTTATATCTCATCAGAACTAAGGGATGGCAATAACTGTGAAAACATATGCAAACCCTTGGGGGTTGAATAT
Source organism: Beris morrisii (assembly GCA_951812415.1). Classification (NCBI taxonomy): domain Eukaryota; kingdom Metazoa; phylum Arthropoda; class Insecta; order Diptera; family Stratiomyidae; genus Beris; species Beris morrisii. The sequence goes on along the minus strand of OX638314.1, from coordinate 10,635,914 downwards.
CGAAAAATTGAGAAATGGGTTTGTAGGCGATTATATAAAAAGTCTGTGGAAGCGCAAAGCGATATAATATCTCATAAAACCTAAGAAATATGTAGAACTTTTGAAAAGCATACAACCCCCTTAAACCTCTTAGGATTGAATATCTGAAACTACTGAAATTGACTTTTTGGCGCTTATATAGGAAACCTTAGGAAGTAAAAATGAATTCGATATATCATCAGATCTAAGCAATATGTAGGAATCTGTGAAAACATAAGCAACATCCTTACACACACTTGGAGTGGGGGTTGAATACCGAAAAATCCTAAAAGGAGTTAATAGATAAATATGAAGACAGAACGAAGTAAAAACCAATTTAATTTATTATCAAAAGCAATGACGTGAAAACGTGTTCAACCCATGTACAAGTCTGTACAATCATTCGAATCGTCATATCATAATAATTCGAAATAAGTGCTGACATATAGTCTGTACTTTTATGCACAATTATTCGTATCATATCTTATCATAATAATTCGCATTAAGTCTGCACTTGTGCATAGCTCAGGTTACACGAATGCAATGTGCTACCTAACACCCACCGCATGTAAAGTACATGCGGCATGTGCGAATTTAATGATGTCTAATTTTTATGAGAATTATCGTTATGCTGAATAAGCATTAAATCTGTATATATTAGAGTTATGTTGTACATATTTTGTCAGTTCAATGAAAGTTGTAGTACACAAAGAACGACTGTATTATTCAACCCATTTATACCCTCTTAGGGGCTGGAAAGGGAAAAACTGAAAAACATGTTTTAGGCGATTATTACGCAAGCCCGTGGAAGTCAAAAGTTAGTCGATATCTAATTAGACCTGGGGGATATGACAGAATTCGTGAAAAAGAATACAACTACTTTACACCCCCTAAGGGGTCAAATTTCAAATAATCCTGAAAACACTTTCTAAGTATTTATATGAAGAAGCCATAGAAATTTTTTTATTTTTTTATCTAAATTACTTTTCTAGTTTATTTACATATACATACCAAGTTTCAACTTTGTAGCATAAGCCGTTCTATAGATATGAAAAAGAACCTCCACCCCCGTACCATACTACCCCTATAAAAACTTATATTTTTCCAACATGCTTCTACTATAGCTCTATCTAAATAGCAGGTTTCAGCTTTATATCATTATAGGTTCTCGAGATATAAAAATCGAAACTTTTTCCTTTTCTCCCTCCCCCACTCTCACCCTCTACACTCCCACCAACAAAACTTTTTTCCCTTCTAGGGTTTTATTAGGCCTACTTCTGGTAAAAATTTTGGCAACTTTGGCATCTATCTTACACTTTTCTTGAGATATGAGACGTGATTTTTTAGAAAAATTCTTATCCCCTCTAGTTTCATGCTCCACCGCCCCCTTAAAAAATTTTACTTTCAGCAAACTTCATTTGTCAACCTTTATACGCAAACCGAATTTTATTTGTCTAGTACAATTGGTTCGTGAGATATCGTAATCTAAAGTTTTTCACCCCCCTACTCCCGTACGCCACTGCCACCACTAAAAAATTTATTCCCGATCTATTCTTCTAGTATATCTAGAGATGTTTCTTGAATTTAAGCTTCGTGACATTAACCGTTTAGGAGATATGGATTTTAGAATGTCTCAATCTCTGTTTTTTGCGTTTCGGACGCATTATTTTTACCCCCACTCCTTCACCCCTTCACCCATATCTGCAAATTTGCAAATGGGTCTACTATTGAAGCTCTATATAAACTCCAAGTTTCAGCTTCCTAGCATAAGCCGTTAGATTAGATTAGATTTGGAAATAGGGGTTGGTATGGTTACCCTCTGTCACCGCAGCCTCAATTGGGCTTATTGTGACGTCCCCCCGGTTTGATTATGATTCCTCTTCGATCCCTGCGCTTTCAATGAAGCCTAGTATTTTGCGAAGAGGAATGGTCAGGAATTCCGATGGGTCCATGAAACCCTGACCGAAGTGACGAAGTCTTTTGCGAGTTAAACCCTCACATTCACAGAGGATATGCTCTGGTGTTTCGTCTTCGTCATTGCATATTCTGCAAATTTTAGTCTCAGAGAGACCAATCCTATTGAGATGCTTCCTCATGTGACAATGTCCAGTCAGAGCTCCCACTAAGGTTCGGGTCTGATATCTGCTTAATTTTAGATAATCAGATGTTCTTTTTTCCGAGTGTTTTGGCATAAAAAGCTTTGAGTGCCTGTTGCCCGGTACCAAGTCCCAGTGAATGGCACTTTGCGATTTTTGCCACATCCGGATGTTCATTCTGGCTGTGCTTAATGGTATCCCACAGAATGGATATGGTCCCATGAAGTCAGCTTCTGAACCTTTCCTGGCCATTAAGTCGGCCATTTCATTACCTACATAGCCGCTGTGTCCCGGAATCCAAATGAGACTAACTCTGTTCTTATTTCCGAGTTCAATCAGGCATTGGAGGCAATTCCAAACAAGTTTGGAGTAGATTTGAACGGACTGAAGTGCCATTATTGCTGCCTTGCTGTCCGAGAGAATATATATTTGTTGGTTTTTGTAGCCCCGTCTGATATTTTCTCTAATGCATAGTTCAATAGCATGAGTCTCCGCCTGAAAAACAGTGGTTGTTATGTGCATGCTACAGTAGAATTTCACATTTGGGCGCACTCCATAAACTCCTGCTCCTACACCTTGATCCGTTTTAGAACCGTCTGTGTACCAGATTATGGATTCTGGTTTTGGAGTGGGTTTGTTTGTGGCCCAATCCTCCCTTTTAGGTAGGACAACTTTGAATGGCTTTGTGAAATTAAATTTCGGTACCATTGAATCAGAAAGAGGTATCGCTAGTATTGGGTCCTTGTTGAGTTCCGCGGAGAGAGTTGGGCAAGCTATTTTGCGCTCTGACTCGTCCTCCTAGCTCAAAAGTTTGTATGTGGTGAATCTAGCTTCTTTCTGTATTTCTAAGTGTAGGGGTGCTAGGTTGAGAAGCACCTCTAAGGCAGCTGTAGGAGTGGTGCGCATCGCCCCAGTAATACCCAGGCATGCCAGTCTTTGTAATTTAGTCAGCTTGAGCTGAGCAGTTTTCTGCTTTGTTTTCTTCCACCAGACGGATGCCGCGTAAGTTATAATGGGCCTAGCAACGACGAGTAGGTTAGTTTTGGACTCAGTCCCCAGTTTTTGCCGAGAAGGCTCCTGCAGGTCCAGAGAGAGATTCTGGCCCTTTCAAGAACTTTGTCCAAATGAGCATTCCAGGTGAGCTTTTCATCCAGGATAATACCCAGGAATTTTACCTCACTAGAATACTCTGTGGATTCTCCAAAAAGAGTAGGCTTAGCTAGCTTGTCCTTACACCTCCTTTTGGTGAATGCAACAATTGTGCTTTTCTTTGGGTTGATACCCAATCCTGCTTTAGTGCACCAGGTTGCTACCTGGTTTAGGGTATTCTGAACTAGATCAGTCACCGTCGCTTCAAATTTACCTCTAACAAGGATGGCAAGGTCGTCAGCGTAACTCTGTACCGTGACTCCGGAATTAGTTAGGTCTTGAAGAAGGTCGTCCACTACTAAGCACCAGAGGATGGGTGATAGTACCCCACCCTGCGGACAGCCTTTCGCAGCTGTGACTGTGACTGTTGAGTCGGTTAGTGTCGAAGTTATTTTCCTGCGTTCTAGCATGGCCTTGATCCAACTGCAGGTTTTTGGATCAATACCACGCTTTTGTGCAGCAGAGTAGATACTTTCGTAGGCAGTGTTGTCAAAGGCCCCTTCGATATCTAAGAAGCAACCCACGGCTATTTCCTTGTCCGTAATCGATTTCTCGATTTTCGTGACTAGGTTTTGTAAGGCGTGGGTTGTAGACTTCCCCGGTTGATATGCATATTGATTGGAGTGTAAGGGTTGAGATTTCAAAGCCCCATCTCTGATATGCCCATCAATAATCTTTTCCATAGTTTTTAAGAGAAATGACGTTAAGCTGATAGGACGATCCGACTTAGGATTATTGCTCGAGCGGCGCCCTGTTTTTGGTATGTATATCACCTTAACGTTACGCCAGGATATGGGTATGTAACCCCATGCGTGGCTTGCTTTAAATATGGATATCAGTGTTGGTAGAAGATGGTCCATTCCTCTTTGTAGTAAAGCGGGAAATATTCTGTCTTCACCAGGAGATTTAAATGGTTTAAAACTACGTATAGACCATTTAACCTTGTTGGCAGTGAAGATCTTAGCTGAGTTTTTCCAGTCCAATATGGTTGGTCTGCTCGGCTTTGGGACGGTGTACTGTTCTTCATTGCTTGGTTCTATGGTTGAGGATCCTGGGAAATGAGTTTGTGGTAAAAGTTCTAACGTCTGTTTCCCATTTTCGGTAATCGAGCCATCGGATTTCTCTAATAAGCCCATTTTATTAGTGTGTGCTTTAGAAAGTATTTTGTGTACTCTTGCGCTGCTGGGTAAATCGTTTATACCCTGGCAGAACAATTTCCACGAATTTCTCTTTGCATGTCTAATTTCGTGGTTGTACTCTGTTAGAGCCCTTTTGTACGATTCCCACTCACCAGTTTTTTTAGCCCTATTGAAGAGCTTTCTTGTTTGAGATCTGAGCTTAGTTAGTGCTGGGTTCCACCAAGCTACTTTCCTGTTACTTGCTCTGGACCTTTCCGGGCAGGATGAGTTGAAAGCAGTTTCAATAGCATTGCGTATTTGTTCTGATGCTATTTCCATGCTGTCAATGTCCTTAATATTACGTATGGTGCCGGCCATGAGTTCCGACAATTTCTGGTCGTATAGTTCCCAGTTCGTCGTTTGTGGCTTCCTGTACGTTTCGGACGAAATGGTATTTGATTCTATGTTGAATAGGATATGCCTATGATCTGACATAGAAGTGTCATTTGAGACGTGCCAGTTGCAGATTTTTGTGCTCAGGAATTGAGTACAAATGGTAATATCCAGGACCTCCTGCCTGACTCTGTTTATGAAAGTGGGTTTGTTACCTCTATTGAGAATATTTAGGTTGTTAGTGTAAATAAAATCTAGCAGCAACTCACCCCGTTCATTGATGTTAGAACTTGACCACATAGTGTGATGTGCATTGGCATCACAGCCAAGTACCAGCTGCTTGTTAGTCCTCCGGCATAGGTCGACGATGTCTCTGATGACGGGTGACGCTGGTTCAGTGCAGTCCCAGGGAAGGTAGGCTGAGCATATGATGATCTCTGTCCTGCCCTCCGGGAACGGCAGCTCTACAAAGGCCGCTACAACGTCCTTCGTACAGTAACCTGGAATTGGAACATATTTAGTATTCTTTTTAAAAAGTAAACATGCTCTGGGTCTTCCGGTATTGGTAGAGTCATACAAGAGCTCACCCACGGTCAACCATCTTACCTGGTCCTCCATTAGGTATGGCTCCTGGATAAGAGCGACGTCGAGGTGAGCTTCAGTGAATCTGCGAGAGAGGACTGCTGACGATGCTTTCGCATGTTGCAGGTTCACTTGAAGGCACCTGAAGGCGGTCATTGTTAGGCAGTCGGGTTGGCCCTGTCAGAGTTAGCTGCCTGAGCAGCATCTCTGATGCGCTGAATCCTTCTCTGCAATGCCGACGGCACTGGTGGTTTTGCTAGCTCTGAGCCTTTAGTCGCCTTGTTCCCTCCGGCTTGTAGACCTTTGGGAGTGTTGCGCTGTGGCTTGAGGTGCTTTTTAGCGAGAGTTCCTTCACCAGATGTTGGGCCTTTGGAGGTTTGACTCTGCGCTGGACTCTCTTCCCCTGCAAGGGACCTTGTGGCGGTCCGGACTGGGGCGTGTTGTAGGTGTCCTGAACATTTAGGTTAGTGGCAGTTCTAGACTCTACATCCATGGGTATAGGAGCTTGTGATATTGCAGGTTGAGTGTTGATTTCTCTGCCCTGATCATCTGCTTCTTCTGCTGGTTTGGATGGTCTTGGTTGAGGGCTAATGTCTCTGACCAGGGCATCTGCACACTTCGCAGTTTCAGTCCTGATACCTGTGGTATTTTGTGGGGCTACCTTTACGGTGTTGACTTTCTCTGTCCCTTCCTTTTTGATCCTCACTAGGATATCTGAAAAGTTCAGGAATAGACGACACTTAAGTGATTCAAGCTCAGCGATTGAAGCGTCGTCTACAGAGAATACAAAGGTCTGTCCGCCATTCTTCTCCTTTACAATGCGGAGAACCCGCCATGATTCGGTCCTGAGGCTTGGGTTTTGTTTGCCTAGACGGAGCTTGAACTTGTCACCCGTCAATTCAAATAATGGTGGGACATAAGTTACGCAGGTAATTGCCTTCGGTAGTTCGGACCTATCTACCGCAACGAGCTGCGCATCCTTCCAGGGCTTTAGCATAGGGGTGATCCTGATGATCCAGTCCCTGGTCGGTTTGTTATTGCACGTGATGGAGAGCCAGCCGCTAGTCTGACTTTGTGCAATAAATTGCGGATGCGGTCCGCCAGCTTCAATCATGTCCACTTCGTCCATGATCGATCGCTTGACGTTTCTCATTTAGTCTTCTGTGAGAGTGACCGCAGGGTGCATGGAGTGCGTAATAGCTACTTTCATTTGAGACGTTACGTCTCTGTATGAGAGCTTGGAAGTGCACGGCGTTGGGATGAATGAGCTCTGTCCTTCCACCGGCTTTCCTTTTGCTATTTTTGCGCATACTGTAGTGGCTGGTTTGGTCTTTGTCGAGGAGACCTGAACCTTGTCAACGACTGCTGGTTTGGTTTTGCTAACCTGAACCGTGTCGACGACCGCCGCAGTTTTTTCAGTTTTCTGCACCTTTTTCGAGATCTGTTCTGGTGTGCTACCATCAGATCTGCCTCTTTTGCCAATGTGTGTTTTGGCACCTTCCGAGTCGCGTTTGGCTACAAGTTCTCTGACTTGTCTCCGCGCTTCTTCTGGATCCACGCCACTGGCAATTTTGGCACTGATACGTCTCCTAGAGGCTCCGGAGAAGTATTCATACTGCCTCTCTGATTCGATTTGTGGTAGGTCCACAGGAGCAACTACCGCATTTGGGACCATTGGCTCCTGAATGCTGATGTCGTTCGTGCTTACTACCGCTCATCTGCACAGAGATGGGGTGAGCAGGTTCCCCTCTTCATGATGGTCCGGCGGTGTGAGTAGTAGGGTGTCTTCACACTCTACATCCATCTCGCCATCAATGCTCACAGCAAGTACCACGTCAACTGGGGTGCTAATTCCAGAGGACACTTCGTCGGTGTTTTTTAATACTGTGTTTATTTTGTTCCCACGAGTATGGCGAGAAAAAACGGTCCGCATCCGCAGAGCTCCCAATACGGATGTAAGGCTAGGTTACAAGGGGGTTTCGCCCGGTGCACCCAGGAGATCGTTCAAGGCATCACTTTTATACACCTGATACCATGCAGCCCTCGGCACGAATACATATCCACCTTGGCTTGAGTGTGGATCCCTTTTCGTTCACCGCTTCTCTAGAGTAGTCAGAGCCACCCCCAACTATCTCCAGATTTGCGACACAAGCCCCCCCACCACGACAAGGTAGAGATCCACGGGGGGGGGGGGTAAAGCCGTTGCTGAGATCTAAAAACCAAAATGTTCCGTATAAAACGCTTCCCCCACCTCCCCCTTCACACCCACACCACTCAAAAGGTGTCTGCTTAAAGGGATATACCCAATCTACCCTGGAAAAAATATTCAACTAAATAGCTCAAAGGGTTTGGGTGCTACGAGCCTTCAAACAATTTTGCGTACACCGGTAGACGTACGGCGGACAGACGGACTGAAATTTTTTTTTGCCTTTGTCGTGCCTACTAGTCATGAAACGTAAAAAAAAAATGTTGAGGGTAGAACATTTGTTTTTTTTAAAAATCGATCACAATACTGTATTATTGAAATAATAAAGTAAAATTAGTTCACTTTGTTCTCTATGGCGAGACAAGGTAACATAACATAACATAACTCGACATGAAGGCTTATGAGTCTTAAAAACTTATGCTGGATGGTTTCAATTCGACCACCATGAACTTCAAAATATGGATTCCAGATTGGTGAAAGATATGCAAGTTGAGAACGGACTAAGCTACAATAACGATACTTGAGCGTGAAAATATTGGAAAAATATTTTGTGATACGTGATAAGAAACCGAACATACAACGAGCAGAATAACAAATACTTGCATAATGATGCTTGAATGAGAAGGAGTCATCAAACCAAACACCAAGATCTTTAATAACATTAACGTTAGATAAGGGCGAACCGTTCAAATTGTAATAATATCTAATAACAGAACAAGATTTATGAAAGATAATAAAGTTGCACTTCGTCACATTGAGATATAATAAATTAACATCACACCAAGTTAATAATTTATCTAAATTATCTTGTAACGCCAGGCACTCATTCATCGAACTTTTAAATTTATAAATTTTTGGGTCATCCGCAAAGAAAAGGAATTCCACATCATGAAATACCTCACAAAGATCATTAATGAATAGCAAGAATAGTGGTCCCAGATGAGAACCCTGAGGAACACCGGAGGTAACAACGAATGATTCAGAGAACACAAATTTAATTCTGGCAGAGCACGAACGACTTACAAGATAATTTGCGACCCAATTGAGCAGTGTATTTGAGAAGCCCATGTAGTTGAGCTTATCTAAAAGTAACGAGTGATTAACTTTATCAAAGGCTTTAATAAAGTCAGTATAAATTGAATGTGGTTGATTTCGGCTATTTAAAGTTGAAGCGATAAACGAAGTATAAACAGAAAGATTTGTAAGCGCGGACCTAGACTTAAAAAAAACTATGCTGGTGCGATAATATAACACGTTTACAAAGTGGTCTAATACTGTCAATCACAAAACTATCAATAATTTTAACTAGCGTTGACTGGATACAAATCGGTCTATAGTTCTTTATATAATTTTTATTACCAGATTTAAAAACGGGAATAAGATAACTGGATTTCCAGGCAGAGGGAAATGAACCCGAGCTTAAAGATTAATTAAAAATCTTATAAATAGGATAAACGAGAACGTCAGAACACATTTTCAAAAAGATTGGTGATATTTTGTCAGGACCAGATTCACCAGAACAGTGAGCCCTTTTTATACTCTAGATGAAATCATATAGAGTATTATAAGTTTAATCCAGTCCAAAAGTTTGTAATGCATAGAACCAAGCCTCGGACGAAAAAAAGTTATATATTATTTTTTGTTTATTTGTGGCCAAAAACCTCAAATCCGCTTGACGTCCGTCCGTCCGTCCGTCCGTCCGTCCGTCTGTCCGTAACACGATAACTCAAAAACGCCTTCACCTAGGATCTTGAAATTTTGAATCTGGATGTTTGTTTGAATTTGTAAGGCTAAGTTCGTTAACGGGTAGCTGCCATACAAAATGTCCTTAAAACACGTGTTCAAGAAAATTGGTCGATAACTGCAAAAGGGTTTAAGCTACGACATTGAAATTTTGTATGTGTTATTTTTCTAATAGTTGGAGCTAAATATATGATTATGAAGAAAATCCTGTTAGTCCTTCGTATAGCTGCCATACAAATATCCTGTCAAAATGTATTCACTTAATTTACGGAGCTCACTATAACTCAAGTAATCTTTTAGCTACGAATTCGGAATTTTGTACAAATTTGTTTTGAGTGAAAAAAAAGTTCGAGTTTACTAGTCAGCGAAATCCTTTTACTCCTTCTGGTAGCTGCCATACAAAATGTCCTTAAAACACGTCTTCAAGAATATTGGCCGATAGCTTCGGAAGGGCTTAAGCTACGTCTTTGAAATTTTGTGTGTGTTATTTCTTCAATAATTGGAGCTAAATGTATGATTATGAAGAAAATCCTATTAGTCCTTCGTGTAGCTGCCACACAAATATCCTGTCAAAACGTCTTCACTTAATTTACGGAACGTGCTATAACTCATGTAATCTTTTAGCTATGAATTGGAAATTTTGTACAAATTAGTTTTGAGTAAAAACGAAGTTCGAGTTTACTAATCAGCTGCCATACAAAATGTCCTTAAGACACGTGTTCAACAATATTTTTCGATAACTTTTGAACGCTTCAAGCTACGAATTTGATATTTTGTACACGTTCATTTTTAAATGGTTCCAAAGAAAAGGATAAACATGTAAGAAATCGAGTGAGTCCTTCCTGCACCTCCCATGTGAAAGTCCTTCAAAAAGGACATTTTTTTTCGATGACTTACCCAGTTCAAGATATGAAATTAAACACTGAATATTGTCTTTTAGTTTTGGGCAGCAATCTAATGGCAGTCCTTAATAAAGGACATACAACATGCACACACGTAATTCTACTTTATCCCGAACGACAATATAAATCGGAGTTCAGTATTCATCTAGAGTATTATACGATTGGCTAGCAGCCGATCGTGACTGCAGTATGTTTTTATCTAACAACAATTTCTTCAGATCACTACTGAACCAATGAGGATAAGTAGAGCTGTTTTTTTTTAAAATGGTTTATTATCTCGTCGCTCGGTGTTCTGACAGAGACTTCGGTCGTTTACAAAACTATGCTAGACTTAAAATTAGCGTAACGGAAACTTATATAATAAAAAGTACCGGCTGACTCAAAATCGAGTGTTACTAAGATTCGAGTTCCACTTAGGGTTCACGCATTGAAGCGGTAAGTCACCAGTCGATTTTGTGCCACGCGGCAAAAGTGTTACTTAAAATCTAGACCTTAGGTCAAAAAACTTACAATGCTAGCCTAATTACTAAATTGTGTCGTAATGTACCGACATACTCAGTAGGTTAATAAGCAAATCGAGCTGTTTGCATTTTCTTTTGGTTAAATTATTACCGCTCGATTTGTTTATGTTTTTGGCAGCTTTTGTACATTACCGATTTTTGCTGTTTTTATTCACGCTCAGAGAAAAATCGTGGTAGCATTGACAAAAATACATTTCTATTCGACAAAACTACGGTCAATATACGTCTAACAAAATACTTTATCGAATTGACAAATTTCATTATTCTTTCACTGTCTAGATGACAAAAGAAGTTGTTGAATAGAGAAAAATTTTACAATAAAAAATTGGTAGTTTTTGTATTTATGATAAAGATAAATTATGAAATCAAAAATTTTTTTGTATTTGTAACAAAAGAATATTATCAAATAGATAAATTATTTTGTTGAAGACGAAAGTGTTTTGTTGTTTATTTTGTCAATTTGACAATGGTTTTATTGCATATCACAGGTGGATTTTCTCAAATCAATTAATTAATTTATTCCAAATAAATGTGTATTTTGGTCATTATTATTGTTATTGAAAAAAAATAGTAATATTTACCATAAGGTAAACTTTTCTAATTTAAAAGAATACAATTTGAAAGAATCTGAAAGGAAAATACAAATTTGTTATATATTATAAATACATATTAATCTTATGAAAGGCTGACTTTTATTGGAAGCCGTTACAATACTATAAATACTATAAAACTTTTATAAGAAACGGTATAAGAAAGGGTATTCTAAGTTGAAAATATTAAATATTTTGAAGCATGTGTCAATTGCTTGTAAAGCAATCTTTTTAATTTATCTTCTACCTCTCAAAGTTTTTCCGACAATCATGAAGGAGTTCTGCGAGTCGTTAATGGTATATCTTTCATGCAACCTTTTGCCGTTTTGTAATAGGCTTGATTTGCAGTAGTATCATCTGTGAAGAAAAAATAAATAAATTTTTAGTATCGTATGATGTATTTGAATACAGGCTTACTTTCAGATATTGACTCCGAATTCTTCATCCCATTTATAATTTTCAATTTTATGGTACATTTTAATTTTTCCGTCAATATTTCGATTAATTTATTTGGGCGCTCAGGACATTTTAAACAAAGATGCTTGCATCTGGATACATAGTGTTGAAATCTATGTTTGTTTAATATAAAATTTGTTATATACATAATAATTTTGCTTAAGAGTTCAGTCTTACTAACTATACAACTTTTGAGAATACCAAATGTTTCAAGTTATTTTACTAAATAATTTTGTAACCTGCGAGAAGAAATATTTACAGGAAAATGGCAAGCAAAAAACCTAATTGATGAACTTTAACTATAACTTTAAAACTTAACCTAACTATTATATATTATTCAAGTAAAGGTGCAATTTAAAACAGTAAGTTTTTGATCAGTCTAAATCTATATTAATCTGCATAAATATGGATAATCAAATGTTGGGTTTTTTTTCAATAATAATAAAGCTTACAAGTTTATATCCCAATGACCGCTTGTATTGTTTTTAATCCTTTTCAAAATTCTTTAATTAGATAAATAACTAGAAAAACGTACCTGAAAGTCCTTTCAAATGACAATAAGACGTTGTCCCAAGTGATATACTTATAATTTTCACTATTTAAACACCACTATCATACTTGACTTGTCAGTCACGAATGTCGTAATCGAACTAGAACTCTGCGCACCGCGATTCCCACACCAATGTGTGCTATGGCCTTAGAAGAATTTCTGACAAACATTTTTGTCAATTTAATAAATCGTTTTGTAAATATAACAAAATCTTCCAGTTGACTTTTGGTCACTTTGACAAAACTTTCATCAAAAGCCGTTTCAAAGACAACATTTAATACTTCTTTCAATACAATAAAAAAATTGTTTATTTGATAAAAATATTTTTTAATATGAAAGAGCGGACATTGTAAATTTTGTCATTTCGATAATACATGTTTCGTTAAAAAACCGAACTGGAATTTCGCAGAATTTTTATCAATTTGACAAAAATTTATGAAACTGAATAATTTTTATTTGTTTTCTGATATAGTATTATCAATATGACAAAGCTGCACTGTTGAAATTCAACAAATACTTTGTGTCAATGTTACTAAAGATTTTTCTTTGAGTGCACAATTTGCAAGTCGACCCACTGAGAATGCGTTCACGAGAGGAAATCCAAATTAATGTAGGTATTTATCGGATTCTGTTAGGGTACACAACAGAGATATAAATGGGAAAGATTTTGGCGATTTTAATGCTAAGGATTTGCGTCCTGAAAGGCACCCACCAAACTTTCTGGCTACTCTCAGAATCCCATCGTCGGGCCTCACCAAGTATACAGCACTAGTAACAACCCCATAACGTGTGCGCAATCAGACCACAAAATCATTTAGACCCCTCAGACAATGAGCATGTTAATCACTTTTATCAGCCAGATAGAGCTCCCCTGACTTTCTATTCCATTTCTTCCCCCTCATTCCTCCACTATTTGACCAAACCGCGATAATAATGAATAATGCCGATCATCTTGTCAATTTGATCCACATTCGCGAGATGCACATACGACCGTGCTATCTACCAATCCGGACCTCGTTTGGAGCTCCAGATCTGTAACAGTAATAATGCTGGCCAGAATATGCACACAACTCATTATCAAAACAGTAAGCAAAGGCCCCAGGATGAGTGACCCTCGTAAAATTAAGTTAAATCCAATCCCACTAATCTAGAGAGACATCTGTATGAACTGGGAACACAAGCATGTGACTTTCCCCCCGCCAGTGTGCCATGTATACAAGCAATCGGAGCAGGTATGGGTATTTATCGCTTATTAATAATCTCTGCGAGTAGCCCATTATCGAGGTACCCTCGAAGTGAGGCACCCAAGAGTTAACTTCGATTCCACCGGCGCAAGACACATCGAGGTGTTTGGAATTGAAAGTTTCAACAATCAATCTACATGACGATCGACCCACCAAAATACCTATGAAATACCGATCAACTACAGGCCGGCGATAGTGGGTTAATATTATATAATATGTTGTACCAGCTCATACATGCTGCTGCTATCAGTGGAACCCGGTTTCAATGACCTATGCTCAAATTGCCCATACCATCCTGCCGTCTCGGTTATAGTGTGAGTTGCATATTCTGTCTAGTAGGGACCTTCTAACGCAACCGGAATAAAAAAAAATAATGAAAAGAGGAACAACGTAATCGCCTACTGCTAACGTACTCGTGAATAAATCTTGTCGATCTCGCGAATGTTGTCCAAACCATACAGTTAACATATCGGTCATATCAAGATGGGTGGGGAGGAAGAAAATGGTAGTGACTCTTTTCAATAAATGACTAATCCGACATTCTAAACTGCCACACATTAGCAAAACGCTCATTGTCTGGGAGGCCTCAGTGATAGGGCAATCCCAGAGCAGATCGAACCATTGTTAATCGTACAAAATACAGTAAGACTGGGAAGTTGCATATGCTGCATCTTGGGGAGCGACCCAATATTGAACACGTAGGAATCACTTCCGATTTTCAGCTTCCTCGGTAACATATATGTACTACCGTGTAACCTGCGCTGTAACGGATGTGTTTCGTCGTCCGATACGGCTATACGATTAAAGTATCAACATGTTAACCCTTTCTGTCCCGAAATAAATAAAAAGAACTAAATACTCGGCTCCCACCTAACAACCACCTCGCCATCTGTTGGTCAAGACCCGACTCTACCACGATCACAAACACCTCACCTGACAGCCCTTATTAGTGATGTCACTTTACTCCAGTTGGAGTAGATCTAATCACATTTTTTACCATCTGCTCCGCAACTCCACTTTTCTCGAATCTACTCCGATTTGTTACCATCTGCTCCGCTATTCTATGTACTTTTCTCGAATTTAAGCTCGAATTATAGTAAACGCGATGTCGTTTGATGCGTGAGATTTCTCAATGCTCGTTGTGTGACGAAATCGCGCGCATCATTCCAAATCGCAGTCACTGTGTAACGATTTGGTCCGCAGAACGTCCATTTGGCAATCTTGTCTTTACCGAAATTTTGGACGTAAGCCTGGCGGACTGAAAGTCATCCTCCATCTATCGGAAGAAATCGTCATTTCTTCCGCAAAATGAAGGATAACTTTCATACGTTATCGTTGACTATGTCGTCATTGGACGACATATGTCTCACGGACGGCCACGGAAACGACTGAGCATCTAGCATAAAAGCACGTGCTAGCTCGTCGGATGGGGTGGGTATGTCGTTTCGATCCGTGAACACGATATATTATGCTCGGTTTGGGCCGACAAATGGGTTTGAGAAGTTCCATTCTATCTGTCAGCGGGCTGAGGAAATGATTGAAGGTGTTTTGTTTTGCGCGACAATAAATTGCCGCGATTACTAACCTTAGATGGTTAGTTGACTCTATCTTTTCCAAAATTCAAACGACTTCAATTAGTTCTTTTACGTTTATTTTCTGATACAAGACTAACTAAATATTACAATTATTTTATCTTATATAGCCTACGTTATCTATTTACAAGATCTTAATCTAATATTTTCCCAAAACCATAAATTACATTTATTTGGGAAAATCACTTAATGTCTACATTGATATTTTCCCAAAACCATAAAATGTATTTGGGAAAATTGCTTAGGACTAAAAGATAAGAACTTACATGTACAAATTTTCTGTTCTTATCTTGGACCACGTGCACTCTTATCAGACGGATAATTAACATGTGGTCCAATCGCTTATCTAAGTCATAAATTTTATGATCTAAACTAAATCTACAGAGAGAGCTCAACATACTCCCCCCGTTGAAAGGATATACCTTTTAATGATATGAAAATGACTTAATACTACTAGATTGAGCTATTTCTGTATGTAATGTTACCGTGTGAGATACTGGTACGTTGGCCGATGTTTCAACTGTTGATCCCCTGGATATGCGTGTTTCCTTGTTGCGGTTTTTTTTTAGTTCGATGATAATATCCTAATACTAGGATGATGGTGATTATGATGATTGTAGTATTCAAGTAGCTTATTGAATAGTGATGCACATCATGTAGATTCAATTGCGTCCATAGTGATGATGACTCGATCTCAGGAATATCTTTGAGTCTAATTACTGCAGACTCTGTAAATAATGAACTATTGATGTTAGGAATAGAAGGAGATATATTGACCAATGGCAAAAGATATGTAAAATTTTCTGCAAACTTCCTCGATGATATAAGGGTTTGATCTGGCGTTTGTAATTGGCAACCTTTACGAAGTGTAGCAATTCCTTGTTTAGATATCATTTGTAATTGCGTTTCACTTCCGCATGTTACTTCGACGACTTGTTCGTTCAAGATAGAATATAGCCATGTGTTTTCTATCCCATTTATTTTAGTCCATCTTGATTCCATTGTTTCTATTTCCAGTACACAATTCTTGCTTTGATGCGATAGTAATTGTAATTCACATATTCTTTGACTGCTTATTTTTGACATAGCACATAACTGTGAACATAGCAATTGGCGTTTCATAACCTTGCATTGTAATAACTCTATAGGACTTAGAGGGTAATATTCTGTTTTTTGAATGTTTGTTATGATATATCGGAAAGAAGATCATATTATTATTTTTTCTCACAGGGTGAGGATACAATTCATACAGTTTAAAAATATTTGATGAGACAATTGGAACTTCTGTGCTAAATATAATATGTTTACCAGTCCTTTTGCTCGTAAAACGGAATATATTTCAAGCAAATCATTATCTGGTAATGTTACTTCGGCAGGTAAATTTTCTTTTATTTTGATAAGCTGACTGCTTAGTTGACTTAATGTCAACATGTCAGGGTGCAAATTACCTTGATTGGTATGCAGAAGAGAATCCATTAACTTGTCTTGAAGCTTCTCGAATTCGTCCATTGCGATATACGTTGTCCAAATTGCTGGGTAAAACTCCATGTTAAGCATTGTGATATTTATTCCATCTGTGATTGCATTCAACTTGCTGCGAATCATTCGAAACTGGTTTTCAACTGCTGCATTATTTTCCCGTATTATATTGCGAGTAGCATCATAAATGGTTGTCTGATTGTTGACTAAATTGACGATATAATCCTGTCGTTGATCATACAATTCAATTGTCTCTTCTAAATGTCTAGCATGATCAGCGTCCATCAATCCGAATAAAGCGTTAGAAATGCTACCTATAATCTCTAAAGGAGCTTTCTTCTGTCTTCCTAATTGATGATTGCCAAATATAACTTCATGGTTGTTTGTAATACGTCCGTTCTTTTGTTGAAGCTGTTCAATCTTATTGGTACAATGAATATCCTCCCGAATAGATCTTAATGACTTTAAACAAATAGAATCAAGTTTTCGAAGAAGTTGCTGAAGTTGTGTCTTTTGCATCCAATAATATCTCAGATCGAAGTGTGCGACGATTTGCCAATGATTTTTTACCAGTCGAACCTTAGATTGCTCCTCAAAGAATATCCCAGCACCATTAACATCGGAGAAATACTTAGCTGAGAGAGAACACTGGGAACAAGTAACAGTATGGCTAATAAAGCTGTTATATTCGATATTCCTTTATTTCGCTTAGATCGTCGAACTGGTGGTTTAGGTAATGTTTTGTCTGGCGATGAGGTGTGTGATTCGTCTGGGGTTGATTCTGGATCATCTACTCCTAGATTGTCTGGCAAGGGACATATATTATGAATAGCTCGTTGCGTTTCACCGGTAGCCGTTTGTAGATTTGCTATTCTTGCCAAACCGTCTTTTCCTAATATTACGCTTGTAACTCGACCCTTTTTCCAATTAAATGGGCTCGATTTGTTGTCCTTTAATAATACTAAAGCACCAGGCTGAATATTATTGCAGGTTTTAGTCCATATTATAACGTCTTTGCAGCTCGTTTAAGTACTGCGTTGACCAACGATTCCAGAACTCATCTCTACTTTTTTTTACAATTTTCCAATTATCGACTAAACTTAATTTATAATTATAATTCTTAAGGTAACTGGGTGTTCACGCCAACCGCTGGAATAAAATGGTACCGCGTCATGTTTGCCAACCTACAAAAAAAGGGTAATAAAAACGCCAGTCTTCTTCTAACATCTGAACGTGGCGTTTTACTTTTATTCTTATCATCCATTCGTGATCCGTACAAATCACAATAATTGTGGTTCATCGTGAGTTTTAAACATTTCAATTGAAGTTCGCTGCAACATTTTGGTCCGTCGAGCCGGATATGAACGGTGTAAAAATTAGGGATAAAGCGTTAAACGCGTTAAAAAGAACGCTTAACAGCAGCAAGTCTATCGACGCATCATGGGATGAGGCCACCCTCCAGTCATACCTAACATTACTGGAAAGGCAATGGTCAGCTTTTACGGAGGCTCAAACACAAGTAGAGGGAACGTGTGGTGCAGAAGGATTCACTGTAGAAGAATCAACATATGAGCAGGGAGAGGAGTGGTACCGCATGTCACTTGCCAACCTCAATCGCGGATTGAATAAGATTAAAACATCACAGCAGGTTAAAGCATCACCAACCGCGGCTGCTCTGCCGCACGAACACCCACCAACGTCGCAATTCAGGTTACCAGAAGTTCATTTTCCAAAATTCGCTGGAGATCCTCTGGAGTGGACAACGTTCCACGATCTATTTCAGGCGCATGTAGGAAGTCATAACAACTTGACAGGTGCTCAAAAGTTAACACTCCTTCGCGGAAACCTTGAAGGTGAAGCGCTTCAAATGATTAAAACACTCCCGGTAACCGATGAGAACTTCGAAGAGGCATGGGAACTGCTCAAAAAACGATATCGCCACTTGCGAACTCTGGTCAATGCACACATTGCAGCCTTTTTGCACATTCCGGGTCAGAAAAATGACTCAGCATGTGAGGTAAAGCGAGTGCTTAACCAAGCACAAGAACACGTACGGTCCTTGAAATCCTTACAAAGACCGGTCGCCCATTGGGATGATTGGTTTATACACATTATAATAACAAAATTGGATGCTGATACGATCAAACAGTGGAATTTGTCATTGACAGATGACAAGATTTCAAAATACAATGAACTCTATTACGGTTTTCCAAAAAGTTAAGGAAAAGAAACAAAATGAAGGAACTCGCCGACGTCTCCAACTCGGTAATTGCAAACACCTGAAAGGAACAGAACCCGAGCATTGGAGCCAACCAATATATGTGATATCACTTACCAGCAAAACCACTACTGTGTTGCGATGTCCGAAGAGTTGCCAACCTCCGCGTAAGAAAGCCGGGCCGAAAACCGGAAGTCAGAAGAGTAGATTTAGGACGATTGATTATGCGTAAAATTACGCACGGGAATTTGAACTATTTTTAATGAATTAAGGAAACCGATAAGTTTAGAAATACGAACTGGAATTGGAGGGCGGAATTAGTATTTGCTTTCCGATATGAAATATCAGCAATGTTAATAATATAATAGGATTAGATTTAGTAACGATAATAATAGGGTTAGATTTAGCAACAATAACAATATGATTAGATTTAGTACTAGACGTCGACATGGATTGCGTCGAGGCCACACGAATTTGAACCGGACACTTAAGGTAACACCTTTTTAAATAAAAAAAAAGCCTCTAACTGTACGCACGGCGGCTGCTAGTTTCCAAGGTAGCGGGTAAAATTGGGATCGAGGCATTTCGATCGTGACCGAGTGACCTAGAGGTATTTAAAAGTGCGAATTTGGAAAAAAAAAATCGAGCGATTAAGTTAATCCGATCGAGAAGAAAAGTTTCGCCGGGAAGATTTTGAAAACGTTGGGCGTGAGAATCATATAGTCGTCGGTACTGTGGAATCCGTAGTCTTATGAGAACGAAGAACCTTTCCTGAACGACAACTGTGCGCGAGAGTTATTCAGTCGTCAGGAATGTTTAGCCCAAAGTAATTCGGAAACGAAGAACCTTTTTCTGAACGACAAACTGTGCGTGAACATCATATAGTCGTCGGTACTGTGGAATCTGTAGCTATATGCAAACGAAGAACCTTTTTCTGAACGACAAACTGTGCGTGAAAATCATACAGTCGTCGGTACTGTGAAATCCGAAATTAGTTGAAAGCGAAGAATCTTGTCTGAATGACAACTATGCGCGAGAAAAATATAGTCGTCGGGAATATTGAATCCAGAGTTAATCGTAAACGAAGAAGCTCTCTCTGAATTACAAACTGTGCTTGAGAATTGAAGAGTCGCCGTTTATGTGGCATCAGGTGAAATTTGAAACGCGTAACCCCTTTTTCTGAAAAGTAATCGGTGCGCGCAATTTAAGTGGAAGACGGAGAAGAGAGATCCGGAGTAAAGTGAAAAACGAGCATACGGTTAATTTTGCCGGGATACGCAAAGCCATCCTGTGAATGTCGTGCAAATTAAAATACACAAAACAGCGAAATATCGGGTCTCTGCGGTTGCGGTACGTGCCGGTTGAACGAGGATCACCAGTGGTACCCTAGTATAAGCTTCTGAAACCATTCCATTGCCAAACATATATACCTTATTTTTTTCTCATTTTATAATAAATTCAAATTTTTTTTCCATTTTACGAACAAATCTTTGGAAATATGTTTTATGTGAAATCGTGTGACGTTTTCCAATTCCAGTAACTCCCTTTCGCGAGAATTAGAAATCCGGGTGGAACGAATTCTACTCAGCTCCACAGCTGGCTTGGTAGAGTAGAGCGACGCCGAAAATTTAGTTGTGTGGCGCCCACCCCGTCTCAACGGGTTAGCCGGCTCGACGTCGTTCGCCCCTTTACGGTAAGGGGTTGATTGAAGAATATCTGTACGTAAAAACTCATCGACTTTCTAGAAACACGGTTCCGCTCACTCGAGGCATTAACCAATCATCACATGAAACTGATGCTGAAACCAAGTAAGTCGTCCAACATACATCACGATAACAATAACAAGCTTCAGTCTAAAGTCGCATCACATCACACTGTCACCCAAAGGGAACCATTATGTTCCGTTTGCAAGGCTAGCCATACAGTATTTGACTGTCAAGAATTCTTAGCACTATCTAAGCCAGAACGCATATCTGTAGTGAATAGCAAAAGATTATGCCGCAACTGTCTGGGCGAAGGCCACTACATGGCAAAGTGTCGCTCAGTGTCAACATGCAGAATATTTCGTCAGAGACATCACACGCTACTCCATGAAGAAGAGTCGTCCACCACAGTGTCGTCCACGACGACGCTAATCGCTGAACTATCAGGGCTGTCGGAGCAACGTCAGGACGGAACATCTGTTCCGTACGATCAAATCAACAGTCAACCACAACACAAGGTTTTGTTATCGACAGCATTACTACGAATTCGTGACAGTTCCGGAAATTTCCAAACCTGCCGTGCTCTTGTCGACTCTGGATCACAGGCAACCTTTATAACGGAACAGTGCAGTCAGAACTTAGGTCTTCAGCGAAAGGATCTCACCATACCAGTGCTTGGGCTCAGCGAGACAAACGCAGGTACATCCCGCGGTACGGTCGTACTTGTGTCAAAGCCAATCTACAGTGAGGAGATCATTAATTTCAATGCTCTTATTTTAAAAAGAATAAGCTCAATAATACCGAACTTTAGCATCAACGAAGATTGGCCGCACATACAGCACCAAGTTTCCGGTGCCCAGGACCCATCGACATCTTGATAGGGGCTGATCAAATGGGACTCATTCTCCTTAATGGCATATTAAAAGGAACCTTCGGATCACCCATCGCTCAGTCCACCATCCTTGGATGGATTCTGTTCGGACCCATTGTGAAAGGAAGCAACAAATCAGGTACAGTTCAAGCCTTTTCATGCATCCTCAATGAAACTCTAAATAAATTTTGGACGATCGAGAGCATCCCAACTAACTGCATGATGACTGCAGATGAAAGAGCCTGTGAAGCTATATTTTCTAATACTTACCGCCGACTGGCAGATGGCCGTTTTATCGTTACGCTACCTTTCAAAGGTGAGCCAAGGCTAGGTCCATCTCGAGACGCTGCCATTCGCATGCTTCTCCAATTAGAAAAGCGATTTGTCAGAAATTCCGAACTAAGGAAACAATACAACGAGTTCATGTTAGACTACCAACAACAAGGTCACATGCAAGTCAGTAAAACTCTGGCCGATCCGCAACGGTCATATTTCCTCCCGCATCATGCGGTAATCAAGGCTGACAGCTCTACAACGAAGCTGCGAGTTGTATTTAATGGGTCTTACAAAACATCGACAGGTCAGTCTTTAAATGACAACTTAATGACTGGACCCAAGCTACAACCTGACCTACAAACAATACTTCTACGCTTCCGTACCTTCAAACCCGCGCTGAATGCCGATATAAAACAAATGTATCGCCAAATCCGAGTAACTGACCAAGACGCAAATTTTCAGCGAATTGTCTGGCGATATTCTGACCAAGATCGCATACAGGACTACAACTTAGTAACAGTCACGTATGGCACAACCTCCGCTCCATACTTGGCGATTAAGTCACTGCAGCAGCTGGCCAAAAATGAGTCAGACAAATTTCCGATAGCATCAAAAATAGTCTTGGATAATTTCTACGTTGACGACCTTTTAACTGGGTCTGACACGGAACAGCATCTCTTTGACATCTACCACGAACTCAACGAGCTACTTAGTGCTGGAAGATTTTTGCTGAGAAAGTGGGCGTCTAATAATTCGGCAATCTTACAAGCCATACCAACGTCAGCTCGTGAAGTTCAGGACACCCTACAGTTAGACCTCGACAAAAGTGTGAAGACGCTGGGGTTGCAATGGAATCCAGCATCGGACACATTCACGTTCTCGGTTGACTTAGAGCAACCGACACTACCCGTCACAAAACGAGCACTACTTTCCGATGCAGCAAAACTGTTCGATCCATTGGGTCTTCTGTCACCTACAACTATTGTCGCGAAGATGTTATTTCAAAAATTGTGGCAGCCGAAAGTGAATTGGGATGAAGTTGTACCCACCGAAATTCAGGACGAATGGCTACATTATCGTTCACAACTTCGCCATCTGAGTAACGTGAGCATCAATCGATGGCTTGGGCTAAAACCAGGGAACGAGCATACCTCACAACTGCATGGCCTCTCTGACGCGTCACAATCTGCCTACGCCGCTGCGGTATATCTAAGAACTGTAGATGAACTTGGCAACATCACAGTGCATTTAATCACAGCCAAGACAAAGGTGGCACCATTGCAGACAATTAGTTTACCCAGGTTGGAACTTTGTGCAGCACTACTTCTTGCTCGACTGATTAAACACATACGCTCATCTCTTGCACACATACACGAGATTTACGGTTGGTCCGACTCAACCATCGTGCTGGCGTGGCTATCTCAATGCCCGTCGAAGTGGGCAACATTTGTTGGAAATCGGGTTGCCGAAATACAAGACCTAATACCATCATGTAACTGGCATCACGTTCGAAGCGAGGACAATGCTGCCGACTGCGCATCGCGTGGAGTTCAGCCGTTAGAGCTGTTAGCTCACCCATTGTGGTGGACTGGACCTCCTTGGCTCAAACAGGCTGAAACGTTATGGCCAGTACAAGACCTAAATAGTAAGTACCACACCGAGCTGGAGCAGAAAAGGAGTCCGGTACTGGTAAAAGTAGGTGTTCTTCAATCCGAAGAGTGGAACCTTCTTACGCAATATTCCTCACTCTCCAAGTTGCAACGTGTCACCGCATACATTCTTCGTTTCATTGGAAATATTCGTTCAAAGACTCGAATGACAAGTAGACCTGCTAGTGGCTGGATCACGGCTAATGAACTTAAAGACGCAATGAACGTGCTAATCAGAATAACCCAATCGCATTACTACAGTGACGAGATACAATATTGCCATCACAACATGCCGACTCCCGCTCGAAGTAGTCTATTTAAACTTCGCCCTTTTTTAGACGAAAATAGTATTCTGCGAGTCGGCGGTCGATTGCATCACTCGCAACTGGCTGCAGACAAGAAATATCCAATAGTTCTACCGGAAAAGTGTCGATTATCACACCTGATTGTTTGTCAAGTGCACATCTTAAATCTTCACACTGGTCCACAGATGATGCTAGCTGTTCTTCATACGCGTTTTTGGATCACTGGCGCTAGAAAGCTTGTACGCAAAACAGTTTTTGAGTGCTTAACGTGCTTTAAAAGAAAACCGAAACAACTCAATCAGCACATGGGAGACCTGCCCAGGGTTCGCGTAGAACCTATGAGACCGTTCCTTCGCAGCGGAGTGGATGTCGCAGGACCATTTCAAATCAAATTTTCAAAGGGTCGAGGAGCCAAAAGTACGAAAGGCTATATCGCCGTGTTCATCTGCATGGTAACTGGAGCCATGCACCTTGAATTAGCTGGTGACATGGCGACTCAATCTTTCATCGGCTCGTACAATCGCTTTATTTCGCGACGGGGTCGTTGTCAGGATCTGTACAGTGACAATGGATCCAATTTCGTTGGAGCTAGTAGAGAACTTCGACGCTTATATGACGAAATCATTAAAAACGAAGATCTTCATAAGATGCTGGCTAAGGATGCTACAAATTGGCACTTCATTCCGCCATCTGCCCCGCACATGGGTGGATATTGGGAAGCTGGTGTTAAACGTGTCAAACACCATTTGAAGAGAATATTAACGGATGTCCTCTTAACGTATGAGGAATTCTCGACGGTACTCGCCCAAGTTGAAGCGTGTGTCAACTCACGTCCCTTGTGTTCGGAATCCTGTGACCCATCAGACTTATCAGTACTAACTCCAGGTCATTACCTCATCGGAGAACCCATGAACGCGATACCGGAACCTGACCTGACGAAATTTAACTGCAATCTAGTGACTCGTTGGCAGCTACTTCAACAGTTAAAACAGCACTTCTGGCGTCGTTGGA
The DNA here is from genome assembly GCA_951812415.1 of Beris morrisii. NCBI lineage: Eukaryota > Metazoa > Arthropoda > Insecta > Diptera > Stratiomyidae > Beris > Beris morrisii. The sequence goes on along the minus strand of OX638314.1, from coordinate 10,611,242 downwards.
GTCAAGAGTACATCGTACAGTTACAACAGAGACATAAATGGCAGCAACCACAGAAGAACATTGAAACTGGCATACTAGTAATCGTTAAGGATGATCGTTATCCACCCACTAAATGGAAACTAGGTCGAATCATTGATGTTCACCCTGGCGATGATCAGCTGATACGTGTGGTCACATTACGCACCGAAAATGGCATTATAACTAGACCAGTAACTAAGCTGTGTCCCCTACCAGGTCAAGTTTGAAGTATTACATATACCCTTGAATTCTCTTAATTTGCATAAACTAAGTGTTATAAAATAATATCAATTACAATTTTCAACTTTTTTTTATATTGTATAATTTCTCTAAATTTTTTATATGAATTACTATGTACAACGCTTTGAACCAACTTCCTGTAGGTTCAAGGGGGGCGAAATGTTCACGCCAACCGCTGGAATAAAATGGTACCGCGTCATGTTTGCCAACCTACAAAAAAAAGGAAATAAAAACGCCAGTCTTCTTCTAACATCTGAACGTGGCGTTTTACTTTTATTCTTATCATCCATTCGTGATCCGTACAAATCACAATAATTGTGGTTCATCGTGAGTTTTAAACATTTCAATTGAAGTTCGCTGCAACACTGGGAACGTGGATAACGGTTCTCCAATAAGAAAATGTACTGGTGTTAGGACTTGATAATCATTAGGATTATTTGATATTGGTGTTAATGGCCGCGAATTTAACACGGCTTCTATTTCTGCCATTACTGTATTAAGTTCTTCAAATGTTAATGACGCATTTTGAATAATTTTTTTATAATGAATCTTTACTGACTTAACCGCTGCTTCCCATAATCCTCCCATGACTTAAATCTTTGAAACATTTCTTTCATCTCTAAGGCTGCCCCTGTGAAATTAGTTGCATTGTCTGAATAAATTCGTTTTGGTAATCCTCGTCTAGCTATAAATCTTTTTAAAGCTCCAATAAATGATGCCGTCGTTAAATCTGAAGCAATTTCTAATTTTTAATTTCTTAATTTCTTTGTTGCAAAGCACACAAAGACACACACATACGCCTTGTCAGGACGTTTACCCCTAATCTTGTGATGGATAGTTATGGGTCCTAAATAATCTATCCCTACCGTATAAAATGGTCGAAAAGCTTGCACTCTACCACTGGGTAGATCTGCCATATATTGATGAAGAGCACGCGGCTGTGCAGAAAAACATCTGAAGCAACTATTTACAATTTTCTTAGCGATTAATCGTCCTCTCAATGGCCAAAACCGTTGTCTAACTATGGCTAATAAACCTTGTGGACCAATATGAAGATGGTCTTTATGTATCTGTGTCATTAACAATCTTGTTACATAGTGATCATATGGTAGCAGAACCGGATACTTTACGTCATAATGTACTTTTGCATTGCTGAGTCTTCCCCCTACGCGTATCATACCATCGTTATCTAACCATGGCGCCAATGTTTTTAATTGTGATGACAGTTTTACCATTCGCCTATTCTTTAAATCCTCAATCTCATCTGTGAAGTGAATTGACTGTTAAAGAATCAGCGAGCCAAATAACCTTAGGTTTACGTTCATTTTACTTTATTATTTTAATAATAAAGTATTGTTATCGATTTTTAAAAAAAAAAAATTTGCTACCCTGAAATTTTTTTTTTATGCGTTTTATGACTAATAAGCACCAAAAAAGCAAAAAAAATTTTCAGTCCGTCTGTGCGCCGTCCGCCGTACGCAAAACGTTTGAAGGCTTATAACTCCTAAACCCTATGAGCTATTAAATTGAAATTTTTTTTATTAATAGACTGGGTAGGTTCCTTGAAGTGACCACTTTTTGGGTGGTCGGAGTATGAGGGGGGAGGTGGGGGAAGCGTTTTAGACGAAAAATTTTGGTTTCTAGATCTCAGCAACCGCATAGGCTAGGAGGCTGAAACTTGGAATTTATATAGAACATCGATAGTGGACCCATTTGCAAAAAAAAATGATAATATGGGTAAAGGGGTGTGGGAGTGGGGGGAATAATAATGCGTCCGAAACGCTCGAAAGCCGAGATCGAGACATTCTAAAATCCAGATCTCCTAATCGGTTAATGTCTCGAAATTAAAACTTAATGAACATCTGTGGGTATACTAGGAGAATAGATTCGAAACAAATTTTTGAGAGGGGGCAGTGACGTACGGGGGTGGGGGTTGAAAAACTTTAGATTACGATATCTCACGAACCAATTGCACTAGAGAAATAAAATTTGGTTTCTGTATAAATGTTGACAAAAAAAGTTTGCTGAAAGTAAAATTTTTTAAGGGGGTGGTGGAGCATGGAAGTGGAGGGGGTAAGCAATTTTTAAAAAAATCACGTCTTATATCTCAAGCACAATGTAAGATAGATGCTTAAAATTTTTACCAGAAGTAGGCCTAATAGACCCCCGGCAGAAAAAAAAATTTTGAAGGTGAGGGTGGAGAGGGTGAGGCTGGGGGAGGGTGAAAAGGAAAAAGTTCCGATTTTTATATCTCGAGAACCTATAACAATATAAAGCTGAAACTTAGTCTTTAGATAGAACTATATTAGTAGCATTTTGGAAAAATATAATTTTTTATAGGGGTAGTATGGTACGGGGGTGGGGGGTGTTTTTCCTAACTATAGAACGGCTTATGCTAGAAAGTTAAAATTCGGTATGTATATGTAAATCAACTAGAAAAGTAATTTTGATTAAAAAAAAATTCAAATATCTATTGGCGTTCGGAAGTGGGGCAAAAAAAATTATCAGTGAAAATGGAATGCATATATTTTTACGATTTTTGTCATATCTATTAGGTCTTTCCAAATATTGAATTAATTTTTTTTCTACGAGTTCTTCATAGAAATACCTAGAAAGTATTTTCAGGATTTTTTAAAATTAGACCCCCAAGGTGGTGTAAAGGGGATTATACATTTTCACGAATTCAGCCGTATCCCTCAGGTCTGATTAGATATCGCATAACTTTTTACTTCCACGGGCTTATTTAATAATCACCTAAAACTTGTTTTCAAGGTTTTTCCGTTTTCAACCCCTAAGAGGGTAAAAACGGGTTGAACTCTTTTTCACGAATTCCGTCATATCTCTTAGGAGTGATAAGACATCGGATTGGTTTTCACTTCCTCGGGCTTTTTTCATATATATCTAGAAACTCATTTCAGGATTTTTGGATATTCAACCTCAAAGTGGGTGCAAGGGGGTTGTATATGTTTTCACAAATTCTTACATTTTTCTAGTTCTAATGAGATATCGAATTCATTTTTACTTCCAAAGGCTTCCTACATAATCGTCAAAAAGTTGATTTCGGGATGTTTGTGATTCAACTCCAATAGGACGTAAGGCTTTCGACATATTTCTCAGGATTGATGAGATATTAGATTGGTTTGCACTCCCACAGACTTTTTATATAATCGTCTTCAAACGCATTTCCGATTTCATGTAATGGCCCGAAACCAAGTCACGAAAAACCTTCTAATGGCGTAACAACTGATATTATACTAGGACTAGATCTCGTCCCGGTGTATGAACCAATTATGTAATTAATATGTTATATGAGGCAGCGGCGTAAGTATTCTAGCGCGACCCCATTTTAACCGCTTTCCGAATTTTTTTTTGTTTTCAGTCACATAGTAACCTACACCGCATCTCAGAATTAAACTCGTTCCGAACTTCTACCGAAAAAATAATAAAGTTGCGCCCAGACTGTTGGCAGATTTTTGTTTTTTAAATGATAGACAAATTTCAATACATTTGCTACAACTGCCTGCAAAAAATGAAAGTTATTTTTATGATCTATTTGATCGAGAAAGTGATTATCTTCTTTTACGATTAACGCAGTTTTAACCTTCTTTAGTTCAGGCACTTCATCCAAATCTAACTCTGATTGATCAAATCTAACTGTTTCCTGTTTTCTTAAAAATGAGGGACCATCTAACCATAAGGAACAATGAATGAATGCATTTGGCATCATATCTCGTGAAATAATGTCTGCAGGATTTTGAAGGGTATTTACATAGCTCCACTCCTTTATCATACTTAAAATTTTAATTGCTTGAACACGGTTCGCTACAAAAGTTTAGAGTAAGGATAAGTCAGTTCTTAACCAGGATAACACAATTGTAAAGTCGGTATAATAAAAGATTCTATTAATTTTGATTTCTAGAGAAATTAAAACTTGCTTTATTAATTGAACAAGCAGTTTAGCTGCGCACAGTTCAAGCTTTGGTGTTGTAATTTTTTTAATTGGTGCAATACGTGATTTTGCACAAATTAATTTAACTTGAATTTCCCGATCTGATTGAATACATCTCGCATACACTACAGCACCGTATGCTTTTTCTGAGGCATCACAAAATCCGTGAAGTTCAATGGTCTTGGCTTTACTATAAATTGCTTGTCGTAGTAATCGAAATTCTTTTAACCCCTCAAGTTCAGTTTTAAATCTAATCCATTTAGTTTTTATTGTCTCAGGAATTTCCTCATCCCAATCAATTTTTAATTTCCACAGCTCTTGCATACAAATTTTAGCATATACTATAAAAGGGTTAATAATTCCTAGCGGATCAAATAAACGCGCCGTTTCTGATAGAATTGTTCTTTTGGAAATATGCCTAGAATTAGTTAAATTCACTTTTATGGAAAATTCATCTGACGATACCAACCACAACTTCCCTAATACCTTAATAGTTTCTGGATTTTCACGATTAAATTCTAACTGCGTTTCACAATCTTCGGGAGAAAAACTAGCTAAAAGCGCGGGATGATTGGCGCACCATTTACGAATTGGAAATCCGAATTCCGATAGACAACTAGACATTTGACGTTAAATATTCAATAATTCCTTCAAACAATCGGAACCTGTCATAACGTCATCCATATAGAAATCCCTTTTGATCACTCGAGATACTAATGGATCCATTTCGTTGCCAAGATCCGCACATCGCTGTAAACATTTTACGGCTAAATACGGTGCAACAGAAGTACCGTATTTCACTGTTTTTAACTTATAATACCGTAAGGCTTCTTGTGGATTCCAGCGCCAAACAATTAATTGCCACTGTTGATCGGTTTCATTGATCCATATCTGCCGATACATTTTCTCGATATCACCTGAAAATACAAATGAATGTTTACGAAATCTGAGTAAAATATTAAAGAGATCATCTTGTAGCCGAGGACCTGTATATAAAGTATTATTCAAAGATATGTAAGTTGTTGTCTTTGCAGATGCATCAAATACTACTCGAAGTTTGGTGGAAGAACTCTCAGGTCTTAATAGCGTCAAATGTCAAACGAGTAAATATACAGTATTTTCCTCCGTGTTTTTATTCCGCAAATTAAAGTTTTAAAGCAACAAATAAAGTTAAATTTATTCTTTACGGTGTAATCTTAAGTATTTTTCAACGTCCGACCTGAAGAAATGTCCAAAAAAACGCACCAATTTGGTTAAATTGGCCGATGATGCCGGTCACGAAGACGTCTTACTTGACAAGCTCGAGGCTATCAATAAGAGGCTCGACAGTTTCGAGTCCAACCTAAGGAAATATGTGGATGATTGTTTTATAAAATTCAAAACTGAAATGAATTGCGTCAAAGCAGATATACTTAAAAATACCAGCAAAATTGTTACAATGGAACTGGCGTATTCTAAACTTACCCGCGAAGTGTTGGATGTCACTGGCGGAGTAGCAGGATTATTCGACAATACACAACGGGTAGATCGCCTGAATGATGTGATTATTCGTGGCGTTCCCTACAACCGGAATGCAAATGTAATGGAGGTAGTGGCAGAGATCTCATCGATTATCAATCATAAATTACCACCGTATACTAGTGCTTTTCGACCGAAATCAGGTAATGACAATCGTACGAAACCCATAATCTGCAAGTTCTCCTGTCAACGTGAGGCCCGCGAGTTTTGGATAAAAATGCTCAAAACCAAGCCTAAATTATGTATGCTGCAGGGATTCGCCTCGGACAGTCTAATATACGCGAACGAAAGCCTCTCGCCGAAGAACGCGAAATTATTAAAGGAAGCTCTGGATATGCGAAGATCTGAGCAAATTTTTTCCGCTTTTACCAAGGACGGCTTACTCTATGTCAGGCATAAAACAGATAGCACCGCAGTTCTGATAAAAAACTCCATCGATCTAATTGAACTCTCACGGAAGGTAGAAACTGACACTGGACCATAAGGATGAACATCAATACTAACCTAACTTTCTTTGTTTACCTAAATTTCATTTTAATTTTCTCACAATTCTTTGTCTTTCTACTACACGGAGAAAAAAGATTGTATAAATTCAACCAATGTATTATTCATTTTATATCAATGTTTTGTTTGAAATCCGGTCATACAGACTAATTCATTGTTTTAACAAATTAGGATTTATTAATTTCTCAAGAAAAAAAATTGAAAAATTAATCATTTGATTCGTTGACTTTTCAAATTTATTTTTAAAGTTTCAAATCGCTTTTATTGAACTTGCCACGAAACTTGTATGAACTACCTAAAATTTTTATTCAACTTTGCAAATGATTTCGTCGAACAAATAAATAATTTATTTGATATAAAGATGGCAACTATATGATATTACTATATCAAATTGTTTAAAATAACAAATGTTTTTTTGATTTTTTTACCTTTTTAATTCAGTTCTTATGACTTCTTCTGGGGCACGTACATAGACCATGGGTGGTTTTGTAAGCTTATTAAGATATACGAGAAATATAGCTGATTTTTTTTTTATTTTAATATAAAAACAATTTATTCAAATAAAGTAAATACATTTCTTATATAGATACTCATACATATTATAATTATTATGTTTAAGATAATACATATATGTCTTAGAAAAAACGTGGCTTAAGTTTTATAACATTGTCTCCATTAGGAATTCTGACAACTGATAGTGGTGGAAATTTAATATCTGATAAAGTAATATTGCTTAATAATTCACAGTTTTCGCTTACGATTACATAACTTAAATAATGATCATCAAATAAGGAGTATTCAATTTTGCTGCAATAGAGGAAAATATTTCCTTTGCAATCAGAAAAAATGTATTTAAGTTTATAAAATTTTACTTTCTTATAGTTATTACCAGATACAACAATAACATCATTTAGTTTATAAATTGTATTATTAATAGTTATATCTCTTGCAGAAAATATGTTTTCAAATACTTTTTTGCCAACAGGTATAACTTCTATCTTATGAAAATCTTTATATAGCGTAAAATTAATAAAATTTCCATTATAAATAAAATTATCTTTAAGAATAAATTGTTTTTGCTGGATAATTTTTGCAAAATTATATGAAGATTTGATAGCAAGGCTGGTTAAAATATTTTTTCTGCTTCTTACTACTGTTGCATATGACTTAAGGTCCTTATGTTTCGCCTCAAAACGCATTGCCCAAATTCCTTTTAGGGGCCCTAACTTTCTAATTGTCGACGAATAGTGAATTAGAAAATGCTGTTTCGGAATTAATTCTGTATTAAAAATGTTTACATATTTACGGTGGTGATTTTCTACCAATATTTTTAAATTTAATAAATCATCATCATTAAAACAAGGTTGAAAAACCAGATCTATAATTTTCAGGAGTAATATTAATAATAACCAAACTTTATCTTCTTTAGGTACCAAGTCTCCCAAAAACAAGGGAAAATAGTGAACAAAACATTGCATCTGTGACGCGGACATCTTAAACTTTTTATTTTTTATGTGATTTATCGTTATATCTACTGATTTATTTTTTTTGTCTTGATGTTCATAAATAAAGTTAGATTTTCTTGAATTCATAATATCGAGCGTGAAATATTTTTTTTCGAAAATGAAGTAGCTTAAGAACTGACTTAACTCCAGGTGGCATATGCCTTCATAAATATCATGCATAACATCACAAGTAACATTATCAGTAACATGGAAAGTTTTTATAGAATTAAATAAGCAATCTTCTCGGATGCCTGTTGCACCTGGATCGTTAATATTTAATTGTCTTGAATAATTAGTTCGATTTCTTAACAGAGAAGGGTCTTCACAGACTTGTTTTTTCATAATGCTTTTGTGTGCAATACATAAACGGCAATAATAATTTGCCGTAAAAGATTTCGTGAAACCAAGAATAGAATTTAATCCTAGATTATCACCAGTAACTGCTGCTAAAACAAGATAAACTTGTAGTTCTGCGTATTGAGTTTTGACAACTATACCATTTTCCTCAAGATCTCGAATGACATTTACCAAAGGCTGGAAGTTTGCTGCGTTCCCATGCCGACTGTCTGATGATTTCGAAAGGCAGCATATTAATATATTATCAAGTTTTGAAATTTCTGAAGGGTTCAACAGGGGAAACATAAGATATACTGCTGATATTTTATGAACTCCGCTCTTAGACCCTAGACCATTATTAATTTCTAGTTCGTCTTGATACAATATATAGGGTATCGTAGTTTTTCCTTCCATTTGCTTCATTTTTTCTTGCCATATTGTCCCCTGAACAATATTTGAAATATTTTTGTCGTTGTTTAAATTTTTTAAATTTAAAAGTATTGAATCCAAAATATTTGGACTTTGCAAAAAGCATTTTATTTTTTGTTTCACTGGCAATAAAACACCAGTAGAAGGAAGTTGTCTAATTGTAGTTATCGTATGGCTGTCGTCTATTAGAAAATCTTTATGTTTGAAATATAATTGTTTGTCCCCTAAACATTTTTGAACTTTATACTCCGAGTTATATTTAATAAAGCAATTTTGAAAATTTTGTAATATCAACTTTATATAAGATATATCTTGTGATTTATCACAGTGTGAAATGAGATTTTGAATGAATTCTTGAAAGTCTCTAATTATTTCAAGAGCTATTTTTCTGTCCAGTGACATCTTACCAAAAAGTTTTAAAATAAAAGCAAGGCAATCATTTTCAAAATTACTTATATCTTCATTCAGTCCTTTTTCAAATTGACTTATGTTACTAGTAGTAGTAGGTAATGTTTTATGCTCTACATCATATGTAATAGGCACTTCAGAAGTTTTTGGCTTTGGATGTTTTCGTATAAGATGGCGTCGGAATGAATACATATTTTGAAAAGACTGAGGACAAGAAGTACACTGGAAAAAATTGCTTTTGATTGAAAGTTGATGTTTTAATTTTAAATGAGACATAAACATCTGGATTGTCGCTCCTAGTATTGCAAATAAAACAGGTGTACATTTTAAATAAAATGAGAAGTAAGGAAACTAAAATATAAATCCAAAGCGGAAATTATAATTGTAATGATTGTAATTCACTAAATAGACTGGTTAAATTATGGCTTATTTTACCATGAAGAGGAATTTCATAAAAATAAAATTGTATAAACTCCCAAATTTGCTTTGAAGGTTTCGGATATTCCAAGTTGAATATTTGAAAAGTTTTAAATGTTACTGATAATGCTTTGCGAAAACTATCCACTTTATATATAATATCATTAAGGCTTACATAAAACTGCTGTAAATCATGCAAATCACCGACTACTATGATTATTGGTTGATTACTTAGTCCATTTTCCATTAATTTGCAACGATGACTTTCGACGGTCTTCAGAATATCATTTGAGGTCTGTAAAAATTGAAAAATAATTAATTGCCAACAAAGTATATTCTTCTTATGAAAAAGTCGTACCTCAACATGAAGAGCAAAAAAATGTTGACCTTCCAAAATTGATGGCTTCCAAGTTTTCCTCGGTTGGTTTTTTTTATGAATTATTGTTGGAACTAGAATTGATCCCAGTAGTATGACAGACAAATAATCTTTTGTATCTGGTAAAAAATATTTAAAGTAAAGAAACAATTAACACAAACAGATAGAAAACTTACCATCCGCTTTTTCTACTTTAAGCTTTTCTAACAGATGCTTAGAATTATCGTCTTTAATGTCACGTTCATATATCGGAGTAATGCATTTAACATATGCCTCCCATTTTAAGAACAATAGCTGATCCTTTTCTGGATAGAGATTATCGAAATCAATTTCGATCTAAAAATTTAACTAAGCTTCGAGACTTGAAAATTAAATATACTATAATAAAAATACCAAAGTAGATCCAATTGATTGTCGTAATAAGGGCCATTCCAAAAAAATGTTTTTAGTCGGGTCCTTAACATGTTGCATTCGAAGATTAGACGTATTTCTCCATCTTTCTATCACCAATGTGATGGGCTCTTTATTCACTTTCAGCCAATGATAATTTCCAATTTCGATTTCAGTGGTTAGATGGTCGCAGGAGTCTATTGGCCGTTGCTCCGTCAATGCCGAACTTTGACAGGCCCTTTTATATCGGCTTTGAATTATTCCTTTGTTTCGATATTTTCTGGATAAGCTGTAAAAGCGTTGTGCTAATTTTCCAGGTTTTTTTCCGTTATTCATATATATTTTCTTTGAATATATAAGTTATTAAAACAGAATTATGGACATTTTATGTTAGATTACCTTAGTTTCCTTCGGAAAAACTGCTATTATTTGGTTCGCAGCTTCTTCGTAGTCCTTATGAACTAAATGAAGTTGATTTTTATTGATCCAATTCTCTGCTATAGCAGTACATAACTCGTTTCTTTTTTCACTTGTCAATATATTCCTGCTGTTGAAATCTTTTAAAATGGATTTGCCTCTAAGGCTCCCATTTAAAATATTCTCTAAATTCTATAAAATTATCAGTTAGCTCGTACAATCGAGTACAATTTAAAAATTAAACTTCTTACTTGGGGCTCCTGATTAGTAGTGCAAAAGTGCTCAGCTTCTGCAACCGAGGGTTCCTGATTGGTTGGGGAGAGTTGTACATTTTCATCATTGTCCGTAAGCCATGATGCCAAACTTAACTGTGAAGCAGAAACTGTTTCTGCCAAGGGGGTAACATATCCCTATAGAAAGTATAATATTTTGAGATAACCTTTCATTCTATCTTGTGTGTCATGTATAAGGTGTATAATCCTTTAAGGGGTGGTTCCCTGATAAAGTTGGAGAAAAAACAAATAGTAATAGAGATAAGCTCATTATTGCGATTATTATTTTGAAGATATAATATTTTATGTGAGTGAAGGTACAGATCTGAAAGACATTGAACTTTTCTCTATAACTATTTTTTTCTTCAACTTTATTAAGGAAACACTCCTTAAAGGATTATACACCCTGGTTTGATATACTTATCCAGATCAGAGCAGGTTAGAAAATTTATATACAAAACAACAACAACATTGCTGTTTTTATGACTTTTTTATAACTTTTTTTCCATAGATAGCTGCCTCTGTGATCACACTGAAGCAGCTATTTGCGTTAAATTCTCTAATCTAGCCTACTATATATGGAAACAGCAATGTTGTTGTTACACGACATTAGAGTATATCAAACCAGGGTGTATAATCCTTTAAGGAGTGTTTCCTTAATAAAGTTGGAGAAAAAAATAGTTATAGAGAAAAGTTCAATTTCTTTTAGACCTGTACCTTCCACATAAAATATTATATCTTCAAAATAATAATCGCAATAATGAACTTATCTCTATTACTATTTGTTTTTCTCCAACTTTATCAGGGAATCACCCCTTAAAGGATACCTACACACCTACTGCAGGCACATCGAAACACATATTTATTTTAATAATTACTTTATTATTTTTTAATAACAAAGTATTTTATATTAGGATTGGGGCTCACTATAATTCAATTAATGTACTTACGTTCAAACTACGCCAATTAAAAATTTGTTGACGAAATTTTATTCTCAATCCTAACTTTTCACTTGGAATCAATTCATTTATGTCCGCAATTGTCATTGATTTGAAACACTCTAGATCGATTCCTTTTCGGAGAAAATCTTGTGATAATTGGAAGAGTCCCCAATCATACAATAATTTTTGGGACTCCTCCAATTCTTCCACAAGAATGATGTCTTCCATAATTCAAATAAAATTTTAATAATATTCGCGAAATCACTATAACTGCGCACTTCACCAAACAATTCACAAAACAATTTCGATATTTGCCGCTTGGCTTTTGTTTGCATACTGGCCGATGCCATGAAGTGCGTGCTTGTTTGAATGGTACCTACAACGGTGCATTTAGCCCTATTGTACATTCTTATTAAAAATTTTAGAAAGTGTTTGTTTAAAAATACTAAACTGTATTTTGCTTCTTCGAATAATTTTGATTTGTAAAAACAAAGAATTTTAAGTTTTGTTCCTACTAAAGTTTTTTATGGTTTTAGCAAATTATTTCTTTGATTCAGCGAAATTCAAATCAAAGAAGTGAGATTATTTGATTTAGCTAATCCATTATTTTCTGTGTAGTACTCTCTTTCGCTATTTTTCTTCAGTTATAATGTTATTGTAAATTGTTTGTGTATTTTTACAGAGCAATTTTTTTTATTTGTAAGCTTCTTGATTGCACTGTGATGTGTCTGCCGTGCAATGACAATGGCTAGATTGCAGGTGGACACGGTGGGAGCTCTCATTCAAACCTTTTGTCGACAATCGCGGGGACTTAATATTGTTGTTATTAATGCCAGAAGCATTAGAAACAAAATAAGTGAGCTGCGTTCAATGCTGATAAATCCAGCCATTCACATCTTAATGGTATCAGAGACCTGGTTGGGTGGTCATGTTACAAACTTTTCAGGAATGATCGTAATGAGCGAATTGGGGGTGGAGTCGCTTTATTCGTTAAGGGGTTAGGCCAGTCTAGAGCCCTCAAAAAAGGCCTAACTTTGACAATTTATTCTGGGAGTAAGGAAAAAGGTGTAAGGACATTCGTCACGACCTTATGCGTTGGAGTTCTCCCGGCTATGCCGAGAGTCCAACTTCTTTAAGGTCGTGAGCGACGACAGTATTCGGTGCCGTCGCGTGTCTGGGGGTGTGGCGTTCGCTGCGTCGGCAATGTCGCTGCCGACGTCTTTGCTGCGACGGCTCACATCGCAGCCGTCGTCTTTGTTGCGACGGCTCACATCGCAGCCGTCGTCTTGTTGCGACGGCTCACATCGCAACCGTCGTCTTTGCGGTGACGGTATTGTTCACTACCGTCGTGCCGCTGTTTGTGTAACTGCAGCGATGACTATTGTCGTCATCGCTTTGCAGTTGTCTTGCGAGTCGCCCGCCAGTTGGCGAACGACTGGCTGCCACTTCGATTTCTCGTCCTTATATAGGAATCGAAATGACAGCCAGCGTCCTTGGATCGTTGTGATCCAATTTGTGAGGAGTGTTTTCGGCCTGAGTAGTTTGGCCGCAAAACATCTCCCCACAAAGGAATCGAATTTCTATCTTTCAGGCTTTATTAAACATGTATTTGAGTGTATAAAAAAAATTTTATATTGACATTTTGATACAAAATGGCGGCTACTGGGCCAATCTTCGGAATCACCTTTTTCAAGAGGGCCTCTACGAGCGACGGTGATTCTAGGAACTCGTGCTATCTGAAACAAAATAAAGAACGGGATCTTAATCTACATAAAACTTGCTAGTAAAGTACGTATGTTTTTAGCTTTACATCAATTTTTCGCAAAATGGCGGACTTGTAAAAAAAAGGTTCAATTTTTGACCGAAAAAATGAGCAGTAAATTGTTTATAAAAAAAAAGTTGCAATGATAACAAAAAAATCGTACGTAGTTTACTGGATAATGTTACTGTGAAGCTACAGTTAAAATTTCAAGTGGATACGTGCGATAGTCTCCGAGTACCATCGTCTCCCGATTTGAAAAAGGTGATTCCGAAGATTGGCCCAGTAGCCGCCATTTTGTATCAAAATGTCAATATAAATTTTTTTTTATACACTCAAATACATGTTTAATAAAGCCTGAAAGAGAGAAATTCGATTCCTTTTTCCTTACTCCCAGAATAAATTGTCAAAGTTAGGCCTTTTTTGAGGGCTCTAGACTGGCCTAACCCCTTAAGGAAAGTTTGAAGGGTAGAGTTATCGCGAGATCTTCCTCAGGTGTTTTAGAGTTCATTGCTGTTGAATTGGATTGTGGACTTGAAAAAGCTGTCCTCACATCTTCCTATTGCCCTCCGGGGTGCTTCAATGAGGATACTGCAGAGCTCTTTATGGGATCAATGAGTGATATTACACATCGATATAATAATGTTATTGTAGGCGGTGACTTTAACGTTGATTTACTTCGGAGCAGTAAACAGAAAGATAGCTTCCTCCATCTTACTCAATCTTCGAACCTTACTGTTGTAAACACTGAGCCTACTTATTTCTATACTTCTCACCCATCTCTACTAGATGTTCTCCTTACAACAGATCGGAACCGAGTGCTGTTTCTAAACCAATCCTGCTCTCCTAGTTTTCTTGATCATGATATACTCTTCATGAGCTATGACGTATGTATGACAGCCTGTAACCTGACGAAAACAGTGAAATATCGAGACTGCAATAACTTACGTGTCTCCGACATCGTGTTGGAATCAAATATGCTTCCCTGGAATGATATGTATTATATGACTGACGTTGATGATCAACTCAGTCATGAATCACATCATGAATCACATAAGTTTAACCGAGTTATTTTCAGCTGTTAACTCCATTAAATCGTATGCCATGGGACCTGACGACTTACATCCTAAATTTATAAAAGCCATATTCCCATGCATAAGTAACTATGTTTTACACATTCTGAATTCATGCTTGTCTATGAGTATTTTCCCTTCTGCGTGGAAAGTTGCAACGGTGCTGCCAATTGCGAAGACCAACTGTCAATCAACTGTTAGTGACTACCGTCCTATTAGTATTCTTTGTTTTCTATCAAAAATACTAGAGAGAGTTATGTCAATGCAAATGCAGGATTACTTACATAACGCAAAATTAATATCCCGCTGGCAGTCTGGTTTCCGTCCGCATCATAGCTGTGAGTCAGCATTATTGAAAGTCACTTCCGATGTAGGAAAGGCTTTGGATTCAGACATGATCACCTACCTCGTCTTATTAGATTTTTCCAAAGCTTTTGATTCAGTGGACCACAAAAAACTACTGCTTAAATTATCATCGACCTTCAACTTTGATCTAGGCTCAGTTTCGCTACTCCATAGTTTCCTCCGTGATAGGCGGCAGCAAGTTCGGGTGGATGATGTTTAATGTAGATCGGCGATGTGCCTTCTCGAAGTTTTAGGACGCCTTTCACCCCGGTAATGTTCCCGATTTTTTGCGTAAACACGTCACTATAGTCTAATATTTTCTTCGATAATGTATTATAGTTTATGGAGTCTATTTGAACACTTTTAATATTTTTTATTTTTAGTAGATCCATATTATTTATCCAATCACGACCACAAATAGAATCCAATTTTGAAGGCACTATGTAGATTTTCCCCTGGAAGAAGTGATTCTTATAAGTGACACTCACTTCACTTTCCCCTAACACGGTGAACATTTGTTTGTTGTATGTCATCAGTTGTACATTTGATGGTTGTATTTCCAATTTTGGGCACAGTTTTCGAAAAGAGTTTTCACTTATTGTAGTTATAGCTGATCCCGTGTCGAATTCCATTGTAAATGGTTGGTGGTTAATATGTAGTTGTATGAACACTTTACTGCCACTCCCAGGCATTGTGATTAGCTCTATGGCCAAAATTTCTTGCAATTGGCCTTCAGTCTCTAGGGGCATCTCTATTGCATGTGCCTCTTTAGAATTTGACTTTCGAGGGTTCATGCACACAGCAGTCACATGCCCTTTTGCTTCGCATTTCTTGCATTGTAGTTGTTGGCGATCAATTCTGCATTGTGCTGCCTTGTGGCCCAGTTTTCCGCATCTGTAGCAGGTTATCCGTCTTGTTTTTGTCTTGCTTGTTGCTAGCATCTGATTTACCCCCAGCATCGTTCTGCTTTGTGTTTTCGACGACTCGATTGCGAGGGCAAGTTTCACGACATCATCAAATTTTGATCCTTTTTCCTGTAGGAGTCTTTCCCGAATGTCGCTGTCCCTCACCCCCCGAATAAATTGGAATCTGAGATGAGTGTCATTTGTTGACTTTTCACATGAATCACATTTGAAGTTGCAGAATGTTGTGAGTTTTTTGAGCTCCGCCACGAAACTTGCAAGAGATTCTCCTTCGTGTTGTGTTCGAAGTTGTGACGAGCCGTCCTGGCAGCACCGCCGCACCGATCGTGCAGTGCGTAAGTCGATAACGCGACACTAGCGCCAGAAGTGCATACAGCAAAAGTAACCTGCGAGCGAGGAGGCGAGTACTCGCTCTCTCTCGATGAAAAACCACCGCCGCGAGCAGACGTGCGAGCCGAAAAAGAAGAACACAGCCAAAAAGGGACGCCAACTTCCAGCACCGAGCGATTTCGGACAAAAAAACATACTGCAGTCACGATCGGCTGCAAGCCAATCGTATAATACTCTAGATGAATACTGAACTCCGATTTATATTGTAGTTGGGGATAAAGTAGAATTACGTGTGTGCATGTTGTATGTCCTTTATTAAGGACTGCCAGTAGATTGCTACTCAAAACTAAAAGACAATATTCAGTGTTTAACTTCATACCTTGAACTGGGTAAGTCATCGAAAAAAAATGTTCTTTTTAAAGGACTTTCACATGGGAGGTGCAGGAAGGACTCACTCGATTTCTTACATATTTATCCTTTTCCTTGGAACCATTCAAAAATTAACGAGTACAAAATTTCAAATTCGTAGCATTAAGCGTTCAAAAGTTATCGGAAAATATTGTTGAACACGTGTTTTAAGGATATGTTGTATGGCAGCTACCAGAAGGAGTAAAAGGATTTCGCTGATTCGTAAACTCGAACTTCCTTTTTACTCAAAACTAACTTGTACGAAATTCCAAATTCGTAGCTAAAAGATTACTTGAGTTATAGTGAGTTTAATTAAGTGAATACATTTTGACAGGATATTTGTATGGCAGCTACACG
This sequence comes from Beris morrisii, assembly GCA_951812415.1. Classification (NCBI taxonomy): domain Eukaryota; kingdom Metazoa; phylum Arthropoda; class Insecta; order Diptera; family Stratiomyidae; genus Beris; species Beris morrisii. Next base: position 10,594,327 of record OX638314.1, on the reverse strand, counting down.
AAGGACTAACAGCATTTCCTTTATAATCATATATTTAGCTCCAACTATTGAAAAAGTAACACATACAAAATTTCAATGTCGTAGCTTAAACCCTTCTAAAGTTATCGACCAATATTCTTGAACACGTGTCTTAAGGACATTTTGTATGGCAGCTACCAGAAGGAGTAAAAGGATTTCGCTGATTAGTAAACCCGAAATTCGTTTTTACTCAAAACTAATTTGTACAAAATTTCCAATTCATAGCTAAAAGATTACTTGAGTTATAGTGAGTTTCGTAAATTAAGTGAATTCATTTTGACAGGATATTTGTATGGCAGCTACACGAAGGATTAACAGGATTTTCTTCATAATCATATACTTAGATCCAACTATTGGAAAAATAACACATACAAAATTTCAAAGTCGTAGCTTAAACCCTTCTGAAGTTATCGACTAATATTCTTGAAGACGTGTTTTAAGGACATTTTGTATGGCAGCTACCAGAAGGAGTAAAAGGATTTCGCTGATTAGTAAACTCGAACTTCCTTTTCACTCAAAACTAATTTGTGCAAAATTCCGAATTCGTAGCTAAAAGATTACTTGAGTTATAGTGAGTTCCGTAAATTAAGTGAAGACATTTTGACAGGATATTTGTATGACAGCTACACGAAGGACTAACAGGATTTTCTTCATAATCATATATTTAGTTCCAACTATTGGAAAAACAACACATACAAAATTTCAATGTCGTAGCTTAAACCCTTCTGAAGTTATTGACCGATATTCTTGAACACGTGTTTTAAGGACATTTTGTATGGCAGCTACCCGAAGGAGTAGGACGATTTGGCCCGTTAACGAACTTAGCCTTACAAATTCAACCAAACATCCAGATTCAAAATTTCAAGGTCCTAGGGGAAGGCGTTCTTGAGTTATCGTGCTAACGGACAGACGGACGGACGGACGGACGGACGGACGGACGGACGGACGGACGGACGGACGGACGGACGGACGGACGGACGGACGTCAGGCGGATTTGAGGTTTTTGGCCACAAATAAACAAAAAATAATATATAACTTTTTTTCGTCCGAGGCTTGGTTCTATGCGTTACAAACTTTTGGGCTGGATTAAACTTATAATACTCTATATGATTTCATCTAGAGTATAAAAAGGGGGAAAAGAAAGTTTTTTGCAAGTGCGCGATAGTAATTCGTAGTGCCAGTTCATCGCCAGCTAAAATCAACCCAACAGGATATTCAGGAAAAAAAAAAAAAAAGGTTAGTCCCATGTCGTTCTCCTCCCCGGCCCCGAAGCCGCTAAGGTAACGGCACTCGGCCTTGTGAACCGACCGCATAGTCGCCAGATACGGGCCCCGTTCATCCGGTGGCCTTTATTGGTTTTCCGTCTCCTGCTTCCTATCAATCGCGAGGGGTTTCCCATCCATTTCGAAGGACTCGGACGTAATACAACAAAAAAAAAAAAAAATTGGCAGAATCCAATCGTACAATAATGCAGAAGGTGTGACGTCTCGCCGTGTGACGACGCGTGCGCGATTTGTAAGATTACGAACGGCATAATTCGGTGCCTTTTCCGTCTTTCCCGTTTACTTGTTCACGGTTGCCGTGCAATTTTCACACTTCGAAAAACAAAAAAAAAAAAAATAGTGAGAAGTTTTCGGGACCTTCTCGAATATTTTCTGAGTGCTTTATCAAGTGTGATTTACTTTTTCAAGTAAAAAGAAGACAAAGATGACTCCAACCGCATTCAATAGGGGTTCCGGCGAAAACGCCAAGCCGTTGAACGAACTTCAAAGTGTATGTTTGGGTTTCTTCCGCGATATTCGATTTTTTTTTTAAATTTTCGTCAACAATTTTCTTATTTTCGCAACTTTGGAAATCCGTGAATATTTTCCGCTAGTGGACGGCGCCTTTTACAATGGGCTCAGCGTCGAAAAGATTAGTTTTGGGTACGCTACCTTTTTGTCTCCGCCGCAGAAGAAAGTGACGTTTCCGTCATTTTGTGGTTTTTTTCTTGTAATTTTAATTTATGAATATTCCGGCAAAAAAATTCGATTTTGTGACGAACAAAAAGTGCACACGTACATTGCATTAAAAGGGCAATCGCATCAAAACCATTTCCGACGAAAAACCCCACGAGAAGTGCTTAATTCGAACTTGAATTGTGATTGTAAACATAACCTCAAAGTGTCGATCCATAAAGTGCAGTGAAAGAACATAAAAAGAAATCTTATAAATAATAAGTTAATAAAAGTAAATTGGTTCGGCGTCGTGATCCTAATGGATACAATGTACTTGGTGCTAATGCAATTACCGATCATTGCGATTGTCGTGCTCGCTTTTATCTACTATCGCAGAACTAAGAATGACACAGTGCAACAACGATTTGGTAGCAATGATGGTCATCAACAGGATCAGGAAATCCCCGGCAAGGAGTAACTCGTCGCCAACATCATCAACGAAAGGACATCAGAATCGTAATAGTGGCAACGGTGGCATTAATAAACGTCACGATAATAAGACCCATGCGCATCCTTGGCTAGTGACAACCCTTAAGGCTGCATGTGCTGAAGACAACATCATCGACAGCAGCCACAATACTGGTCATCGAAATAGCGCAACAAGTGATATGACTGGGAGCGACGACATAAATAGCAGCAGCAGTAGCGAAGATATGGCGACCGCCTACCAAGTGAAAGAGAAAATCAAGAAAACTTCGAAATCTGGCCAACGTATAAATCATCAACACCAACAAATGGTCATGCGATGGGAAGAATGGAAAAGTCGAGAATCATAATTTATTAGGCGGTGATCATCATCAAAATGGAGTACCAGAAACAGATGGCAATCCAGCAACCAGTGAGGGTTACCCTAAATCACCTGGAATGTCAAGAGGAGCCGAAATCAATACCACCGTTCCTTCTCCAAACGGTGCCAACCAGGTCATTAACAAAATTGTATTCCTCCAGGCGGTTACTCTTCCGGATTATAGTGGAAATTGTCTACTTCAATTCAATTTATTATCATCGCAAAGACAAACCTTTTAAAGTGAAGCCCAACTTAATAAAATAGAAATCATCCCTCCCTCTAATTAATATTCATTTTGTATTTCCTATTAATTTCTTTTGGTGCTTTGAAAAACTACAAATATACACGCACCGGCACGTCTTAACAAATATTGAATTGTTTAATCACTCCTTCTTTTAAAATGCGGTGCGCTAAATTTACACCGAGGATTATTTGTATTTAGTGTATACCTCGACGAGACTCGAGTATGGTTTTTAATTAGTATCATGAAAAAGGAAGAGAAAACCGTAACTGATCACTGAAATATATACTGGTTTATTTAAACTTTTGCTAGTGTTATTAATCAATTTTCAGATCAAATATGGATGTGGGAATATGAAGTAAGTGGAGAAGAAAACAGGAAACATCCCCACCTTTGAATTTTTTTTTCAGCAAGGGACCGGATAGGATGGATCAGGAGTACACAGCCTAACCCAGCGACTATATTTAATTCGAACTTTTCGGCAGCCGAGAGCGAGCCGTTATTTCACTGGATCCAGAAAGCCTCGAACCGCCCCTACTGGAACTTAGTGAGAAATACGGGACCGTTCCACACATTGTACCTCAGCTATGACATATTTTGGTACCACGGCTGTGATATCACCAGAAATGATCACGAGATATCCTTCCCTAAATTCTGCCATTTTTACAGCGCAACGATCCAACCACGGTGGAAATGCCTCTGCCCTCCTACTAAATATTGTAACACATCTTGAGACTCGCATCGTATTTTTTTTTGTTTTTTTTGCTTGCACCGAGGTTCGCATCCCTTCATCCCTTTTTACAGACAACATCAGAGAACCCGTCCTTTTGGTCTGCGCACCGCTGACAAGTTTGGGGAGTAAGGAGCATTTATTAAGACGGACGAACGGAAATTACCAACGTGCACCTCGATTCAACTGGTCGGCAAAATCTTGTTTAATGTCGCGGTATTCTTACCACTAACGCTCTGGACGCCACCAAAGCCATCAAGGGTGGGATTTAGAGCTTGCACAAGCACACACCGAAGGAGCAGGTCCCCAGTTCCGATCGGATCAAGCTCAATGAAATTGCCAAATGGTTTTCCTTTTTTTAGAAAAATCGTTGGCAGTAGCATGGCCTTGGTCAGGCCGCAACAGCATCGCTTCCATACGCCTCTCGGTACGATTGAGCCATAGTCATCCGCCCCCAGACGGATCGACTCTTTCGTTCTTGACAAAATAACACCGACGCATGGGTGTGTTTTCATGCCGGATCGCCCGTCGGGTGATCTCATCTAAATGTTCCTTCCCACAAATCCCATTTCCTTCCCACTCTTGTCCACCACCCTATTTTTATATCTGGCCCCCGTACCTTGATCCTTTCCAGCCCGCCGACATATGGAATGGGAGTTCTCAAACCCATTCGTCGGCCCCACGAGCATAATTAATTCAGTTCACGGAATGAAACGACACATCCACCCCATCCGACGAGCTAGCACGTGCTTTTATGCTAGATGCTCAGTCGTTTCAGTGGCCATCCGTGAAACTAATGTTGTCCAATGACAACATAGTCAACGAAGAACATATGAAAGTTGTCCTTCATTTTGACGAAGAAATGACGATTTCTTCCGATAAATGGAGGATGACTTTCAGTCCGCCAGGCTTTACGTCCAAATTTAAGACCAAAAGGCCTAGTCTTTCGGACGTTCTGCGGACATATTCGTTACAAAGTGAAAACTTATGTTGTTCGGTGATTTCGTCTGGGGTTGGGCATAGATGCTTTTCTAGAAGTTTTTGTAGTTCTGCGTATTGTTTTGTATTAGGCAAATCGGGTGAAGTTAAGCTAGCCAAGAGTTGATAATGTTTTGTGCCAATACAATTGATTAGTACTTTGGTTTTTTTTTTCGTCGACGATGTTTCGCAGTTCGAAATAGTTTTCGAGCCGTTGTCTGTATACCAGAAATGTTTCTTCGCCCTCTTTAAATGGTTCGAATTTAATGTCTGCTGTTGCATTTGATGAGCTGGGTGCTTGTAATGACTGCAGTAGGTTAATTAATGTCTGTACATTAATGTTTTCCGAGTTAATCCCGGGACTTACATGTGCTTCCATTTTAGGTTAAGTCGGCCGAAATGTAAATTTTATTTGAATTTTTATAAAATAATTGTTTTACCCGAGAGTTCGTATATCCTCGTCGCCACTGTTGTAATAATATACCGATTACTTATTTATAATAACGTTTATTATGTAATTTACGTTTGGAGGCAAATCCTGATGGAGTTTTCTCCACGTTTACACACCGGCTAATTTATGCCGATTTCAACTGTCGATTATACTTGTGATAATCGACAGGATCCTTTTAATTAAAAAAATCGACCTTTTTTATTTTAATTAAATATTTATTACGATTTCAAAAACTTATTCTACTCTTCCTGAACAACCGTACTGCTCAAGAGGATGGTAAAAAAGGACAAGAGTTGATGGTTGAATATGGTACTTATATGGCTTGTGTAAAACTATTGCTATTGTTCTGGTTCGGACCCTTTTTGGGTTATGGATCTAAGGTGATCCTTTACAAACGAAATCTAACTACAATAGGATTTTAAATTCAATAGAATTTAAAATTCAATACAATTTTGGATTTTTGACTTTAACGAATTCCAACTACAATAGAATTTTAAATTCAATAGAATTTAAAATTCAATACAATTTTGAATTTGATGTGGCCTTTACAAATTCTTTTATTCAAGGTGGCCTTTACAATTTGGACTATTCGAACGTGAATTTCGATATTGTCCTTTTCCCGATATCTGGGTGGTCAAAACTAAATTGGTTATTGTCAGGCGCTGTTGGTGTTTCCGGGCTAGTTTCTGTGGGCTTGTACGTACTTGTATAATAATTATGGATCGATTCTAGCTGCGTGTTCTCCTGCTGACAGCTCGTGGGACAAGACCTTTCCAATTCACAGTTGTCATCATTCGCAATTCACAATCACAACAATCATCATCCCTTCCAATTGTGCGAGGTGTGCCTCAGGGATCAATATTAGGTCCACTACTTTTTACTCTTTATATTAATGACTTGCCTGAGGTACTTGTCGACCAACTTTCAACTTTCCTAAGTCGTCCAATTGGACTTGTTGAGGATTGCGCGAGTCGTATCAATGACGACTTGGAGCGAGTTTTCAATTGGTCTGTTCGGAATAATTTAAAACTTAATGAGCTCAAGTCACAGTGCATTGTCTTTTACCAAGATTGCAGCCTTCTTGAGGAGTGCCTTCCAAGGGTTATCTTGAATGAATCATTGCTGGCTTTTAACTCCATTGTTAAAAATCTAGGTGTATCCCTTAATAGCTCTATGAGTTGTTGTTCCCATGTATCTACCATATTGAGGAAGGTTTATGGTGGTTTACGTAGGCTCTGGATTTTCGCCAGTATCCTACCATGGAAAATCAGGTTAAAGCTGGTACGTTCACTCATAATTCCTTTCATTACATATGGTAGTGTTATTTTTCCCAAATTCGATTCCAACTGCCAACGAAAACTAGATATTGCCTTCAATGATTGCTTACGTTTTGTATTCCGCTTGAGACGCTACGATCATATTTCTCCTTACAGGAATGAATTGCTGGGTTGCTCCCTCTCAATTTATTTGAAACGGAAAATTTTGTTGGTGTTGCATAGCATTCTTGTTACAGGTGAACCATCTTATTTAATAGAAAGCTTAGTACCGTTAAACTCGAAGCGACATCAAAGTCTTCTTGCACCGCGATATTCGAGGTCAGTTGGAGAGAGCTCCTTCCTTGTTCAGTCGATTAGACTTTGGAATAATCTTCCTGTCAGTGTTCAGCGTGCAGGTAGTTCTAGTGCTTTCAAAAATCTATTATGCAGTTTTATTTTAAATAATTAATTATATTTGTTTCGACTCTGTATTATATCATCCAGTTTATCAATTTCTTTTTATTTTTATTTTTTCTCTCTTTCATACAATGTAATTTTTTTATTACTGCTATCTCTTGCTCTTTAACTATCTTTTCTTTTCTTTTTTCTCACTTTGATTGTTGATAGTGTTATTATTACTTTTTTGGAATTATTGGATTCTATTTTGATTTTATTTGTACTATTATATAAGATGTACAATCTTGTAGTACTATATGTATATAAATAAACATTTAATACACAATGGTGAGGCAAGAAATAATGTTGTGATGGAATTTCACTTTCCTTAATTTCCTCCATATGATTCATATTTATATATTTTTGAATAAAATCATGATATTGTTCCTTTAATTTATCTGTTTTTTCTAACTTCCTTTCCAACGAGAAGAAACGACGCACCGCTAAAGTCCTTGATTCACCTAAAGTTGATGGATCAACAGAAAATGGTAAGCTTACAACAAATTTCCCGTCCTTTGCCCTACTCACATTTTCAATAAAATGCTTTTCACATAAACTCTCTGCTTGACTTAAAATTTGTTTAGATTCTTCCTCGACTTCTTCGCGTTCAAAAAATTCACGCAGATTTTTTTCTAAAGCTAAATCGCTTTTTGTTATTATCCCACAATGATAATTTTGTTTTGGAATAAATATTGCACCACTAACCGTCCAACCGAATATTGTCTTTTTAAGACTTATTTTATTATCTCCAACCTTAAGTTGTTTAGGGAGTATGATTTCGTTATATAATTCTATTCCTAAGAGTAAGTCAACTTTATCCGGCAAATTGAACTCCGGATCAGCTAATTTAATATTTTTGGGAATATCAGAAAATTTAACTTCTTGACTCGGTTGATTTGAAGATGAAATTGTTGGTAATACAAATGCTTCTAAAGTAGTTTCAAACTTCATGTCGTTTAACGCCACTTTTATATTCACTTGCTTGTTTGGACTTGCTATTTTACCCGCAATCCCTTCAACCGACAAGCTACATTCCTTGGAAGTAAGATTCAAATTCTTAGTCAGTCTTGAAGTTATAAAATTTAATTGAGAACCTTTATCTAATAGCGCACGACAAATAATCCAACCTCCATCTCCTTTCTGGACCTTTGCTCTTGCTGTCTCAAGTAAAACATATTTTCTACCCGTCTTAACTGGATCTTGTACTGAAAAGGAAAACTTCCGCTTTACTACTTTCTCGTCTTGAACCTTAGCTGAATCGGGTTTAGCTTTAATCGATGCTTGATTACCTCTATCATCATGCAAAAGTGTATTATGCTTCCAATTGCATTTCTTGCAAGTACCATTACTCTTGCAAACTAACACATTATGCCCTGGATTTAAACAATTAAAACAACATTTATTTTCTACAATCTTTTGCCTTCTTTCTATTGTAGATAATTTTTTAAAACGTTCGCAAACGGATAGGTGATGTTTTTTCTTTACATCCCATTAAACAACTCTTCCGAAAGGTAAGGAAGGAAGAACCTTTCGGCTTCGTCAATGCGGAACCTTTATTTTGCATTAAGTTTTTCCCTACTATTTCTAAAGCACTAAATTGTTGTTCTATAAATTCTAAGATACTAATAATCCTGTAATTTCTCTAGGATTTGTTAATCCTTGCTCGTATCTTTGCCGAGATTCGTGATCTAACTTCCTTAATACTATGAAATGCAAAAATGCATCTTTCCATTAAGCATCAGAAAGATTCATAGTATCGATTGCTCTTGAAGCTGATGTGACAGTTCCTTGAAGAGATTTGTATGCACTTACCGTACCTTGAGATAAGGTAGGAGCATCTAAAATTTGTGAAAACAACGCAGATAGTTGTAATCTTTGATTGGAGTAGCGTTTTTCTAACAATTCCCAAGCAATTGTGTAATTAGGTTCCGAAAGGGTTATATGTTGAATAATTCTTTCAGCTGCACCTTGCACATGTGCTTTCAAATGTGCTAACTTTTGAATAGATGTTAGGTTTGTTTTATCTACTAACACAAGAAACAAGTCTCTGAAATTAACCCATTCCTTTATATCTCCATTAAACTTCGGTAGCGCCACAGGAGGTAGTGCACAATTGTTAACCAATACTTCACTTTTAACTTTCTTATCACTTGCTTTATTTCCTAACGATATATATTTCTCGTTAAGTAATTCGTATTCGGACGTATCAAGAAAAGGGCTTAGAGAGATTTCTTCTTCTACAAGATTCTCGATACCTTTAAATTTTTCATCGATAATTTCGTTCCGAATACTCATACTCTGAATTGCTTTAAGCAGACTTCGTATTTTCCACATTCAAACTGGTTTCAGAGTTTTCACTTCACTTCACGATTCACCCTCATTTAATGACAATTCCTGAACTGTATCAATTGTCTTTAAATGCTCTTTTATTCGCGCAACAAAGTCATAATAAAAACTGTTGGTTTTTTGAAAACCGTCCGCGAAATAGTTATGCGCAGACACCCTATGCCTGTCTTCACACACTAATAACGACCTGTCGTTCTGTTCGAACTCCTCCCATAGCTTGTCGATTTCACTTAACACATTTTTTAAAAAAGAACTATTTACCTTACCGGATTTGATTTCGGCTTGAAATCGAGAGTTTTTTCTTTCAAACTCTTCCTAGATTTAAAATTGCCGGTCTATTATTGTTTCCGCCTTGATACACTTTGACTTATAAGCTAGTCAAACGCTTCACTACTGAAAACTGCACTTAAAACCTTGACGTATTCTGCTCGTCAAACGCTTGAATCTTGATTACAAAAGAACTAATTGGACTCGATCTGTCTTAAACTGTGATCGAACACTAGAATCACGTCGGGGTCACCAAAATGTTTTGTTTTGCGCGACACTAAGTTGCCGCGATTACTAACCTTAGATGGTTAGTTGACTCTATCTTTTCTTAAAATTCAAACGACTCCAATTAGTTCTTTTTCCTTTATTTTCTAATACAAGACTACCTAAATATTACAATTATTTTATCTTATATAGCCTACGTTATCTATTTACAAGATCTTAATCTAATATTTTCCCAAAACCATAAATTACATTGATTTGGGAAAATCACTTAATGTCTACATTGATATTTTCCCAAAACCATAAAATGTATTTGGGAAAATTGCTTAGGACTAAAAGATAAGAACTTACATCTACAAATTTTCTGTTCTTATCTTGGACCACGTGCGCTCTTATCAGACGGATAATTAACATGTGGTCCAATCGGTTATCTAAGTCATAAATTTTATGATCTAAACTAAATCTACAGAGAGAGCTCAACAGATAGTTTTACAGGATTTTTGTATGCTAGATACTCAAAGATTTTCTGCAATTATTAGAAAATGAACATATAAAAAATCGTTACGACTGGGATTTCAGCGATTTAAGCGTTCTGAAGTTATCGGCTAGTATTCTTAAACGCATGTTTTAAGGACCTTGAATGGAGCCGGAGGAGTAGAATGATTGTGCCCGTTAACGAACTTAGCGTTAAAAATTCAACCAAACATTCAGATTCCAAATGGAGTGGGGGTTATTTTATAAACCTTTTGTCTTGCCCTTAAACGTGACAACTTAAAATGTAACATCCAATCAAGCCACAAAATTTTAAAATAGTTCGAAAATTTTGGGAGCTACAACTCTTTAAACGAATTTGCGTATGACTTATGACGTATACGCCGTACATACCGACTTTCTTTTAATTTATCGTTCCCGAAAATATAAATTTTGAAGAAAACGATTTTTTATTAAATTTCAGGTCGGTCATAATACTTCAGAACAGAGTAAATAAATGAATAAAATTAAACAAAAGTAAAGTAAAATTATATATAGATTTTAGCATTTAGAAATTAAGTAAGATTACTGCAAATGCCTATATTTAACACCGAAATAATTTGAATACTAGGTACACAGACGACCGATGTGGTAGTCTTAACTTCTACATTTCAAAAATAAAAAAATAGCATGGCCTTTGGGTTTGGTTATTCGTTAGCGCATCACCTTTATCGAAGAAAATATTCAACGGTTAAAAAATCGAATGCAATGTAAATTCAATTAATTCACCTGTGTAATTGGATCGATTTCACAATTATTCATATTGGAATCAGTGTCATTAAAATATTGAACAAAACCGATGTGGCCCTTCACAGATCAATTAGTGTCCTGCCTTCATTATCCTTGACGTTATTCGCAGTACCCTGGTCTATCAGATGTTTGTCTAAATCCAAATGTAACAGAGTTAACAGATATTCTCTCTTTTAGTAGCCATTTAAACACGTCTTAGCTATTTACTACCTTTTTCGCCACTCACGTGAATATCAGCACCACATCGATCATCTGCAATTGTCGCCAACCACTCGCATATTTCCGGTTTATGGACAGAAGCAGCAAACTCTGGGGCATTGGGGCCGTCCTTATTTTTAGCAGTTAAATTCCCTCCATTTTTATACTCTAGATGAAATCATATAGAGTAATATAAGTTTAATCCAGCCCAAAAGTTTGTAACGCATAGAACAAAGCCTCGGACGAAAAAAAGTTGTATACTATTTTTTGTTTATTTGTGGCCAAAAACCTCAAATCCGCTTGACGTCCGTCCGCCCGTCCGTTCGTCCGTCTGTCCGTTAGCACGATAACTCAAGAACGCCTTCACCTAGGATCTTCAAATTTTGAATCTGGATGTTTGGTTGAATTTGTAATGCTAAGCTCGTTAACGGGCAAAATTGTCAAAATGTCCTTAAATCACTCGTTCAAGAATATTGGTCGATAACTTCAGAAGAGTTTAGTTCAATTCAATTCAATTCAATCAATATTTATTAGTGTTTTCACTTATGTCTACCATCTTATAATTTATAATTTAGAGAACAGATAATTCAATATCTTAACAGCTAAATTAAATCTAGTTAGCACAGCAAAGCGAAGCATCTACGAGTATTTTAGTGAAATAAATTCAAGGAAAAATTTATACAAAAAACCTTGTGTAGTGAGTTTAAAACTAACTTACAAACTAACTTAAATTAAAGGAAAGCAAAAATAGTAAAAAGGTAATTAACTAACTAAAAACAAATTAGACACCAATACATGTCAAGTAGTAGGGTGTTATATGAGTGATAGTATTATCGGATTGTCGGCTAGTTCCAGTCTTGTTACAAAAGATGAGTATCTGGTTGAAATTAATTTATTGCGCTTTAACTTCTGCGTGGAGACTTCTAGTGGAGAAGAAGAATGGTTTCTTCATTATTATTTTGAGGCACTTATTTTGTGAGACCTGAAGCTTTTTAATATGTGACTTTGCACAATGACCCCAAACAGGAGAGCTGTATGCGATAATGGGTTGGATTACCATTTTGAACAATAAGATCTTGTTCTCCTCAGAAAGTTGGGATTTTCTATTTATAAGAGGTTGCAGGGCATACATAGCCTTGCTGACTTTGAAACATATGTTATCTATGTGACAACGAAAGGAGAGTTTTTTATCAAGTAGAACACCAAGGTAATTTAGATTATCAGACCACGGAATTTTTTGACCAATAAAATTGATTTTGCGACTGGGAAGGTTTGAGCGTTTCCTCTTTTTGGTGAACAATATAGCTTGTGTTTTTGCTGTATTAATTTTAATTTTCCACCGGTGGTAAAATTGGTAAAGTCTTTGAGTATAAAGTTCGAGTACTGCTAATATCATGTCTGGATCAATTGAGCTGGTATAGACGCATGTATCATCTGCGAAGGTTGCTAGTTCGCAATTTGGATGTGTTGGGATATCTGCCGTGTAGATGTTTAACAGCGTTGGACTTAGGCATGATCCTTGTGGGACTCCCGCAGAGATTTGGCGACTATCAGAGTAGGAAGAGGTAACTTTAACTGTAAATGATCTGTTTGATAGAAAAGACTGAACAATTTTCACTAGATACATCGGGAGTGATAGTTTAATTAATTTAAATATTAACCCTTCGTGCCAGACTGTATCAAAAGTTTTTTCTATGTCAAGCGCTATCATTCCCACAGATTTTCTTTCATAGAGTCTTTCCTTAACGAATTTCGTGACTCGAAATAGTTGGTGACAGGTTGAGTGACCTTTTCTAAATCCGAATTGACAATCTGGGATAGTTTCGGTTGAGTCCAGAAAGTCTTGTATTCGCTGGAGTATAATCTTTTCGAATATTTTGCTAATAACTGGCAGTAAGCTTATTGGTCTAAAGTTTTGGGGGTAGCTATGATCTTTACCCGGTTTCGGAATGGGGATAGCTATGGCTTGTTTCCAAGTAGGAGGAAAGTAGAGAAGTTTTAGGCAAGCATTGTATATAAAGTTAAGAGTTATCACCCCCTTGCGAGGGAGTCGTTTTAACACGCAGTTGGGAATTTCGTCCAGACCTGGTGCTTTTTTGATCTTGAACCTTTTGATTATCCTAACTATTTCCTTGGGCTTGCAAAGGGAAATTTCTTGTAACTCGACGCAGTCTGGGATGTTATTTACGGTGTTGTGTACCGAAAAGTTATTGATAGTATTACCCACATTTTCTGAGATGTGATGTACCGCTTCGAAGTGGTCGGCAATAATTTTCACTTTATTTGGGTCGTCGTATGTCAGAGCGTTGTTTTTGTTCCATGCATGGAATTTGAAAGTTGGTGTTAGTGTATCGATGGACAAGTCGGTGATCATGCTGCTGAAAGGCAGTCTGGCTCGAACACGACCTCCATCGATAAGTATGAATGGAGTAAGGCTTCGGTATGTGACTCATGTCAAATACCTCGGTATTAAAATGAGTGAAAGAATGCATTTTTATATCCACCTGACACTGCTCAAGAAGAGATTGCTTGTTGTTGCGTGTGCTTTGCGCAGAATTTTGAGAGTTGAGTGGGGCCTTAGCCGCAGGGCTGTTAGGACCATCTACGGCGGTCTATTCGTTGCACTTGCAACCTATGGATCGTCCGTGTTTGATGAATGTATGGTGTACGAAAAGGGTAGACGATTGATGAATGCATGTCAGAGAGGTGTCATGTACGTGTGTATTCCTGTGTGTCGGACGGTTTCCACCGACGCCATGCAGGTTCTCATGGGTGTTCCCCCGCTCGACCTGGAAGTGCTCCGTCGGAGTATTGCCTTTAGGGTGCGGAGGGGCATTCCATTGCGAAGTGACTGGTTGACGGATGCTGAATGCGTGGGACTAAGTCGTCGTTCTTTGAACGACCGCTTAGATGAGTGTTTTATGTGTAGGTGGCAAACTAGATGGGATAAAAGTACCAAAGGTCGGGTGACTTTTGAGTATATCAAGGATGTATGTTTTGCCAGAGGAGCCCTGGAGTTGGACTTTTGTCTGCACCTCGGCTTCCTCCTTACCAATCATGGTAGTTTGAATGCGTCTTTGCATCGGTTCGGTCTCTCTGATGTCGGTAGCTGCACATTGTGTGGAGCCGATGTTGAGGACTGGAAGCATGTCTTGTTTGAATGTGAGATATACTCAGATTTGCGTGACTTGAATGCTATGGGAGTTACACTTATGAATGGGGTGTATGATGTAGGTAATTGTGTAAAAAGTAGGGAAACATTTGAAAGGATTAATGAATTTGCGCGTCTCTCCTTTACGAGAAGGAAGGAGCTCTTGACTGCTAGATTCAGGAATGGCTGAAGTTGATTGGTCCTGGTGTTTGGATGGTTGTCTTAGCAACTGGCTTCTGTTGTGTCGAATTATGTCTACGCAGGGAGGTGGTACCAGATACCGACATTGGTTGAAAGACGATAATGTCAAGTCCAGTGTAGCCTTTGGGGAGTGCCTACCCCACGTACCCGATGAGGAGGGTCACCAGTCCCGAGTTGCAAGTAACTCAAACATTTGGAGGTTCTATTTCCGGTACCACGGGAGTCGGGGAGCCCATGGAATGTTGCTTCCATCCCCGACACTGGAGAGGCCCCTAGGGGAGCAGCGTGGTGGCTGTGTTTATGCCCAAGCGGTCCCGGGTGCCGGGACCCACAGAACGGCAGAGATTTAGATAGGTCTGGCATCCATCGGTATGAATGTAAGGGCTTGCACCCCTATATAAACCGATACCACCTTTATTGGAGGGGCTCTGATTGTCGTCACAAAATCAATCCGTGTCCGAAGAGGACCGTGGAATTAAGCCCTCGTGACAGATGTTCACGTAAAACTCCAGAAGACATACTGTCCCTCTCTATTATTAGTAGCAAGTGAACATCCGTAGAGCATAGTTGTGGTATTGTGAGCTCCCGGTTTTTTCAATCTTTTGAGGTGACAAGTGTGCTACTATTGTGTGCGTGTTCATGTGCGCTGCACATTGGTGACTTCGAATTTGTGATCGGACAAGGATTATAGAAGATACAGCTGTTTTTGCGGAATTACGTGTGTTTGTTGTTGTTTTGCAACAAGCAAATAAATTTCATGTGATAGACTGCAAGTGCATTGAGTGTTTTTTAGCCTAGCGGTGCGCTAGTGCAGTTAGTGCCAGTTGCGCTATAGTTCGTTTCGTGAAGTGAAGTAAAGTATACTCAGTTTATTGTGAGAAGTGCTGAGTGAAATTTTTTTTTCAGAGCCAAAATTTTTCAAAATTTGAAATTTTCAAAATTATTTTTTTATTTTTATTTTTATTTTTTATTTTCGGTTCATAGTTACGTTTTTGAAAAATTTCGCTCTTTTTGTGATTCGGGCAAAATTGAGCGAGTTACGAGCGATCCAAGATTTTAGAGTGAGGATTTGGTGAGAGTATATTTTTTCTATTTTCATTACTTATTTTACTTTATTATTTTTTAATAATAAAGTATTGTGATCGACCTGAAATTTCAAAAAAGTTTGCTACCCTGAAATTTTGTATTTACACGTTTTAGGACTAGTAAACCCCAAAAAAGCAAAAAAAAAAAAATGTCCGTCTGTACGCCGTACGCCGTACGCCGTACGCAAAATCGTTTGAAGGCGCGTAGCTCCCAAACCCGTTGAAATATTAAATTGAAATTTTTATGGTGGGTAGATTGGGTGAACCCCTACCACTGGTATATTTTTGAGGGGTGGGGTTACAAGGGGAGAGGAGAGGGGAGCGTTTTAGACGAAAAATTTTGGTTTCTAGATCTCAGGAACCACTTATGCTAGGAAGCTGAAACTTGGAACTTATGTAGTACTATGATAATGGACTCAATTGCAAAAAAATGGTCGATATTGGTTAAGGGGTGTGGAAGTGGGGGGGAAAACAATGAGTCTTTAACGCATGAAAGACGGGATTGAAACATTCTAAAATCGATATCTCCTGAACAATTGATGTCAGAAGATTGAAACTTTGTTGTTGTCCTTAGGGATACTTCAAGATTTGACAAGGGCTAAAATTTTTAAGAGAGGTGGTGGGGTGTGGGGGTGGGGGGGTGAAAAACTTCGGATTACAATATCTTCCGAACCAATTACACCAGGAAAATAAAATTTAGTTTCTGTATATGGGATCACAAGAGGAGTCTACCAAAACTAAATTTTTTGAGGGGGGAGGTGGAGCACGAAAGTGGGGGGATAGCAATTTCTCAAAAAATGTCATTTTTATATCTCAGAAACCGTATCAGATATGATCTTGAAAATTTTACAGGAGTTGGGGACGGTAAACTTCTAGTAGGAAAAAAATTTGGTGATGTGGGTGTTGGGGGTGATGGTGAAAGGGGGTTAAAAAGGAAAACATTCTGATTTTTTTTTCTCGAAAACCATAATGAAGAGAAAGCTAAAAATTTAGGATTATATAGAGCCACTATGCAGACATCCTTGAAAAATAAAATTTTTCATAGGGGTATCAAGGTACGGGGGAGAGGGGTGGTTTTTTATATCTCTATATCTTAACGGCTTATGCTAGAAAGTTGAAACTTAGTACGTATATGTAGATGTACTATTAAAGTAATTAAAGCAAAAAAAAAGTTCAGATTTTTATTGGCGTTCAGAGGTTGAGTAAAAAAAATGTCCGTGAATCCACATTTTCACAAATTTCGTTAAAACTTTTAGACATGTCGAGCTATCAAAGCAATTTTACTTCTGCGGGCTATTTATATAAGCGCCTACTAACGATCTCCAAAATTGTTCGATATCCAACCCCTAAGGGGGTGTAAAGTGGTTGTGTACATATTCACGAATTCTGATATATTCCTAAGGTATATTGAGATTTGGAGTTCACGTTTACTTCTATAAGGGAAAAACCCGATTTAAGAATTTTTGCGTATTAAACCCCCTGGGGGTATTGTTCAAGATTTCACTAATTCCGAAAATCTCTTAGGTTTAATGTGATCGAATTCGCTTTTACTACTTTCAATTATTCTATTGATAAAAACATACGTAAATAAATAAAAAAAATCTGCCAACAGTCTGGGCGCAACTTTATTATTTTATGGGTAGAAGTCCGAAACGTGTTTAATAATGAGATACGATGTTGGGTACTATGCGACTGGCAACCTAAAAAATAACCAGGAAGCTATTTGGAACGTTATTTTTTAGGTTGTCAGTCGCATAGTACCCAACACCGTATCTCATCATTAAACACGTTTCGGACTTCTACCCATAAAATAATAAAGTTGCGCCCAGACTGTTGGCAGATTTTTTATTCTTACTTAAGTGGATTTGTGCTGAAATGAGTACACTGAAGGGCCCAAGAGCAGGTATGGCCTCGTCGAAGGCCAAGAAGAGAGCGGTGGACAGGGAGAATGGGTCGCCGGAGTCTAGTCTGGAGCTTCCAGATGGAGGCAGGAAGGTTCCTGCTGCGTCGGTCCTGTCGGACAGCTCGACCGAGGAAGAAGACCTTGGTGAGGTCGTTAATGTGATGGAGGCCGTGGCCAGAATAATCCAAGACAAGAAGGATAAAATAGCTAGGAAGGGAGGGAAAAAGTCGAGCACGAGTGGCAGCGACACAGATGCAGAGGTTGCACCTGTGAATTCGTGTGATCAGCCGATGGACGAGGTGGAAAGTCTGGTTGTACGTGACTTGGAAACCACTGCAGTGCACGGTGATGGGGCTGGAATGAGTGGGAAGGGGTTGATTGAGGTGCAACAGAAAGCAAGTGAGAAGGATGTAGCTCTTACTAGGATGAAGGAGATTGCTCGGCATATTGTTGAGCCGTTCGGTAGGGAAGAAAATCAAATGACGATGGGGTTTGCGCGGGCTTGCAAGATTTTGAGGAAATTGTCATTCGATTAGTTGCAAGGATCGAACGATTGGAGGGGGTAATTGAGGGAATGACCGTGAAGGCTGCTACTCAGGAGCGGACTGTCCGGTCGGCTGTCCCTGCTGCGGCCCCGGGTGGCCCGGGAGTTGCGCAGTTTGCGCCGCCGGGGGTAGCTATGGGTGTCGCCTGCGGTGCACCTGCGGTTAGGCACTTGGCTCCCTCCCGCAGGCCGGACGAGACCTGGGCTTTGGTGGTGAAGTCGAGAAGAAAGAGTGCGACGTCAAGAGAAGTTGCTGACGTTCTCCGTAAGGAGGTTGGTCCGACTCTCGGTGTCAGGATGCATGCTCTGGATTCGGACAGGAATGGTGTAGGAGTGACAATCAGAGTGGCCTCAGAGGCTGAAAGGAGGCAGATCGAGGAAAGTACGGCAGTGGTCAAGTGTGGACTTGAAGCCACTGTGCCAACTATTCTTGGTGCTACGAGTCCGGGCAATAAATCTGCACTGTTTCCACAGGAATGAGGACATTCTCAGTGATATCTATGAGAAGAACCTCAAGGATAGGTTTACACCAGCCGAGGTGGAAAAGGGGTTAAAGATTGCGAGCTGTCCAATCAGGGAGGGCTTCGATGCGTGTTCCGACGTCGTGTTTGCGTGCACTGAAGAGATAAGTCAGCACCTTATGTCGCGCGAGCGCATTTATGTTGGCTTCGATGGGTATAGGCTTCGGTCGATGGGTGCTGTGCCCAGATGCTACCGGTGCTGTGGGTTGGATCACCTCATTAGAGAGTGTCCATCTGCGGGCAGTGTTTGCTATCGGTGTTCTGCTGTCGGCCATGGCATTGGATCATGCGACAAGCCGGTGCATTGCCGATTATGCGCTTCGCGTGGCGGTCCTGCTGACCATGCGTTGTCCTCGGACAGGTGCCCACTGTACGCGGCTAGGGCGGCTAGGTGGAGGGCCCGACATTAAGCATCATGGATGTACAACTCATTCAATTCAACTGCCAGAGGGCGGAGGCGGTTATGCATGATTTGGGTGTATGGATGTGTGAGTCTGACGTGAAGTTTGCCTTGTTGCAGGAGCCCTGGACCGTCCACGGACGGGTCAGGGGCCTGCCCGCGAACATGCGTGTGTTTTCCTCGACTGGTGGTAAGGCCGCCATTGTTGTTAATGATGTGAATGTGAACTGCCTGCAAGTCGAACATCTCACGAGTGAACATGGTGTATGCGTGTGGGTGAAAGGGGACTTTGGAGAGATGTGTTTGGTGAGTGTGTATTGTGTGTTGGGCGACGACCTGTTGCCCTATCTTGGGTACTTGGATGGGGTGCTGCTACAGGTTAGCAGCTTACCTATCATCCTTGGCATGGATGCTAATGCAACGTCACCAATGTGGCACAGCGAGGCTCCTAGACGAAGGTTTAGTAGCCGAAGCCGTCGCCACGGTGTGGTTCTGAGTGAATGGTTGCTTGCGAACAGAATGTATGTCTTGAATGAGCCGAGTGAATGGTATACCTTTGATGGGCCAAGGGGCGTCGAAAAAAAACCTCTGAATATTATTAGCAGTTTGCACGGCATGACGGAATGCGTAATAAGTGACGCCGTCAGAAACAATTACGCACTCAAGTCCTTCGATACATTTCGAGTAGTTTTTCCTAAGAAGTTTGATTTACTGCATATTGCTCGGCTTATTTTGCAATTAAAAATTGTAAAAATACAAATGGCAATATATTTTTAAGATTTTTTAATATTAACATTACAATTCAGAGGTATATTTCATACACTCGAGGTAAATTTAAAAAAACTTAAATGGACTACTGTATTTTACATAGATTTCCATCTAAATTTACACTCTGTTTTAAATTTACATACTTTTCATAGCACATTTTAATGTGATAATTATTGTAAAGATCGAAAAAAATTTTACTGTGTACGTCAGCACCTGCTCTACCGTTTTCCTCGGGTTTAAGCATCCTGTAACTCAAGTCAAGTGAAGCAAGTCAATCCGGTTAAAAGCGGCTGCAGCTTCAGCAACATTTACTCTTACTGTGAACTTAGTAATATTTCTATGCTCTGAATATTCGCCTGAATCTTTATGGAACTCCACCTGTTCTCCTCTACAGTTGGTAGCAGTCAAATGCAGTACAGGATCTTGTCTGGTCCTAATATGAAAATCAAAATCGGATGTGAAGTCTGCAATTGTTGAGCTTGGCAACCCTTTGGATGTTTCCAATTTATCAAAAAGGAGCAGAATACTGTTTTGCTTTTGCGCTTGTTTCACAATAATTTGATGTGGACGAATCATCGAATCCTCGACGGAAGAGGCATGCAGCAGTGGAATGCGGTTAAATTCATCGTATTTTTCGTTCTTTGAATGTATCTGCTTTAACAGCCATTGACCAAAATTAAATTTTTTCTTATTAAGTTCGAAGATTACTTCTTTCTTACAGTGGTAACACTTATTCTTTCTTTCCCGAAAATTACACTGGAGAATCAAGTCAGTCCGGTCACCACCGTCTGCAGTTCGAACAGACTTTAGTATTAGTTGCAGGTAGATCGAAAAACGCTATTCGTCAATATCGTATCCACTCAGCACCAATACTTCGAAATCACTTAAGGACTGTACGTAATCAAATTTAAGGTGCTCGACAGGATTAAAGAAAACCCTCGACAAAAAAGTATCGTGATCCCTGAAGCAGTGGCGTATAAAGTTGGAAAGGGTATTGCATTAAGACTCAAGTACACCTTCTGCAAAGTAGGTGCCTTTGCTACACTCGAAAATTGCACGTTTTAATTTCCGTAAAGCTGATTCCGGAATTACCATTTACTACTAGCGAATTATTCATGTCAACTGCTAAAAGTATACCCTCTTCTCGAATGTACCTAATGAAGCATTCGAAAAATTCTCTTTTCTTTTCTTTGATTAAGGAATTTCCTAGGAAACAAGCAATAAAATATTCGGCAAATGTTCGATGAACAAAGTGTGGTTTATTATTGATAACTCGATCGACTAGCCCACGCCTTTCTTTTCCAATTCAGGCTTCTTCTATGTACGATTTCGCCTTTTTGATTTCTTCGTGAGAAAGTAATTTCGCAAGTTTGTCCGAATTGAAAATTTCGCAAAGTGCCAAGTACTGATGTTTAGTTTCAATCATGCTCCTTAATTCATTCTGAGAGTCGCGTATCGCAGGAATGGATAAATTTAGACGTTCCTCTTCGGTACAGTAGAATTCCAATTTAAGTTCAAAATATTTTTCGTATAAATCAAATATATGTTGAATTTCTTGGGAAAACATTCTTCTAGAACGTCGCAGGTGAAGTTCATATATATTCATATTTTACATTTTTCGTTGGGAACTTCTGCCATCATTCGTAGTTGCGGAGGATTGCTTGTGAATTTCATTTTCCGGTCCTTGATACCATAGCATTAAGTTTACTTTATTATTTTCTAATAATCTAATTCCTAATTTCTAATGTGATCGATTTTAAAAAAAAAAGATTGCTACCCGGAAAATTTTTTTTCACGTTTTATGACTAGTAGACACGAAAAAAGCAAAAAAAATGTCAGTCCGTCTGTCCGCCGTACGGCGTCCGCAAAATCGTTTGAAGGCTCGTAGCTTCCAAACGGTTTGAGATATTAAATTGAATTTTTTTTTAATGATTATATTATGAATAGACTGGGTAGACCCCTTGAAGTGACCGGATTCTGTGGGTGGGGGTGTGAGGGGGAGGAGGGGGATGAGTTTTAGACGGACAATTTTGGTGTCTAGATCTCAACAACCGCTTATGCTAGGAGGCTGAAACTTGGAATTTATATAGAGCTTTGATTTGCTATTTGCGTAAAAATTGTCAATAAGGGTGAAGGGGCGTGGGAGTGGGGGGAAAAATAATGCGTCCGAAACGCAAAAAAGCCGAGATCGACACATTCTAAAATCCATATCTCCTAAACGGTTAACGTCACAAAATTGAAACTTAATGAACATATGTAGGTATACTAGGAGAATGAATCGGAAACAAATTTTTGAAATGGTGGCAGTGGTGCACGGGGGTGGGGGGTGAAAAAATTTAGATTACGATATCTCACTAACCAATTGCACTAGATAAATAAAATTCGGTTTGTGTATAAAGGTTGACAAATAAAGTTTGGTGAAAGTAACATTTTTTATGGAGGCGGTGGATCATGAATGTAAAGGAGATATGAATTTTTCTAAAAAATCACGTCTCATATCTCAAGAACGGTGTAAGTTAGATGCTTAAAATTTTTATCAGAAGTAGGCCTAATAGACCCCTAGCAGGAAAAGGGTGTAGAGTGTAGGGTGAGGGTGAGGGTGGGGAAGGGTGAAAAGGAAAAGATTCCGATTTTCATATCTCAAGATTCCATAATGATATAAAACTGAAACTTGGTATTTAGATAGAGCTATATTAGTAGCATGTTGGAAAAATTAATTTTTATAGGGGTAGTCTAGTACGCGGGTGGGGGTGTTTTTCCTATCTATAGAACGGTTTATGCTACAAAGTTGAAACTCGGTATGTCTATGTATGTAAATCAACTAGAAAAGTAATTTAGACAAAAAAAAATTCAAATATCCATTGGCGTTTGGAACGGGGGCAAAAAAAATTATCAGTGAAAATAGAATGCATATATTTTTACGGTTTTCGTCATATCTACTAGGTCTTCCCAAATATCGAATTCATTTTACTTTATTATTTCAATAATACAGTATTGTTATCGATTTTTAAAAAAAAAATTTGCTACCCTCAAAATTTTTTTTTTCACGTTTCATGACGAGTAGACACAAAAAAAGCAAAAAAAAATTTCAGTCCGTCTGTCCGCCGTACGCCGTACGTCTACCGGTGTACGCAAAATTGTTTGAAGGCTCGTACCACCCAAACCCTACAAGCTATTTAGTTGAATTTTTTTTCCTGGGTAGAGTGGGTAGGCTCCCTGAAGTGCCCACATTTGGGGGGGTGGGGGTGTGAGGGGGGAGGAGGGTGTTTTAGACGAAAAATTTTGGTTTCTAGATCTCAGCAACCGCTTATGCTAGGAGGCTGAAATTTGGAATTTATATAGAACTTCGGTAGTGGACCCATTTGCAAAAAAATTGCCGATATAGGTGAAGGGGTTGGGGAGTGGGGGGCAAAATAATGCGTCCGAAACGCAAAAAAGGTGAGATCGACACATTCTAAAATCCATATCTCCTAAACGGTTAATGTCACAAAATTGAAACTTAATGAATATCTGTAGGTATACTAGGAGAATAGATCGGAAACAAAACTTTGAGTGGGGGCAGTGGCGTACGGGGGTGGGGGGTGAAAAACTTTAGATTACGATATCTCACGAACCAATTGCACTAGACAAATGAAATTTGGTTTTTGTATAAAGGTTGACAAATGAAGTTTGCTGAAAGCCAAATTTTTCAAGGGGGCGGTGGAGCATCAAAGTGGAGGGGATAAGAATTTTTCTAAAAAATCACGTCTCATATCTCAAGAACAGTGTAAGATAGAAACTTAAAATTTTTACCAAAAGTAGGCCTAATAGACCCCTAGCAGAAAACAAAATTTAGGAATTGAGGGTGCAGAGGGTGAGGGTGGGGGAGGGTGAAAAGGAAAAAGTTCCGATTTTAATATCTCGACCACCTATAATGATATAAAGCTGAAACTTGGTATTTGAATAGAGCTATACTAGTAGCATCTTGGAAAAATATAAGTTTTTATAGGGGTAGTATGGTACGGGGGTGGGGGGTGTTTTTCTTATCTATAGAACGGCTAATGCTACAAAGTTGAAACTCGGTACGTTTATGTAAATCAACTAGAAAACTAATTTAAATAAAAAAAAAATTTCAAATTTCCATTGGCGTTCAGAGGGGGAGCAAAATAAATGATCAGTGAAAATGGAAGACATATATTTTCACGGTTTTCGTCATATCTATTAGGTCTTCCCAAATATTGAATTCATTTTTATTCTACGGTTTCTTCATATAAATACCTCGAAAGTGTTTTCAGGTTTTTTTAAAATTCGAACCCTAAGGGGGTGCAAAGGGGGTTGTAAACTGTTGAGAGCAAGGGCCTTTCCTTGCTCGTTGCGTAAATGAAAACTAATTTTGGAGTGATAATAAATTTTATTTTCCACAAACTTAAATACTAAATTATTGCTAATTGGACAAAAAATCGCTTAATGCTATATAATCAAAAATTACTATATTCTAATTGTCCACAGTTCAAGTTGTCTTGAGCTGGGCTCTTATTACGGCAAAAAAGCGTGCCGGAAATTTGGTGTATAAATTTGGTGTATAAATGGAAATTGTACTCCAATGGAGTTCAATCGAATTTTGTGCTGTTCGGATATGCTCGATCTGCACT
This sequence comes from Beris morrisii, assembly GCA_951812415.1. Classification (NCBI taxonomy): domain Eukaryota; kingdom Metazoa; phylum Arthropoda; class Insecta; order Diptera; family Stratiomyidae; genus Beris; species Beris morrisii. The sequence goes on along the minus strand of OX638314.1, from coordinate 10,569,895 downwards.
TTAGCACGCGCTATATTTCGTGCATAAAAAAATGTGCAGAAAGTGCACATTCGTGGTGGGAAAATTTTATTGTGAAGGTGCATTTTATATCTATTACATTATTGGATATATTAAGATTCAACATTCTCCCCGCGTTGAAAATTCTTCAACTCTTTACACGGATTGGAAATCAAAATTAGGAACCTGCCTTGGCGCAGGTGTCGGTGAATATCTCTTCTTCGTATATTTCTTCCACACTAGGTATCCAATTAGTCCTACAAGAGCAAGCAGTGCGCAGTAAGCAACTGAAAATTGGTGTATTTTCCGATGTTCGGTTTCTACAGGCAATTGCAGATCTTCCTTGATTCTCTTAATCTCGTGTTGTAGGCCCTCGATGCCTTTGAGATCCGGATGATAGTGTATCGGCGTGTAAGAGATGTTTTGCAGTACTTCCTCGGTTAAATTCTTAATCGGCTTGATCACGGGCACAAATGATGATCTGACCTCCGTTAAGAAGGTGTCGCGAGAGGCAATGGTCAGCTGTTCATCCTTAATGACGCAACTGTTGTTCATCTTCAGGAGTCCGGAGCCGATGAGAGTTTCTTGCGTTAGGTGTTCGTTACAAACGATGTTGATGTTGTTTTCACCATTGACGGAATATATCCAGTTGTTTGGGTTGTGTAGTTATATCCATTTTTTTACGTGGTTTGCTGGTACGAGTTTACATCCGCTATTTAGGAAATCCACATGGTTTAGTAGATTTATTTCGCACTGACTTGTATCGGAGCCTTTGTGATATATTGGGTGTGCTTGCTTGCAGAAGTATTCGTCTCTTGAGGGTTTCTTACAGGAATTTAATTCCATCAGCGTAATAGGAATGAACTGGTCTCGATGCATGTTAACTACTAGCACATCAGCTGTGTGGTCGATGTACTGCGCCGTGCCTCGTATTGTTATTGGTACTAGTAAAATACGAAATGCCTCGAATCGTTCATTTGAAAGCAATGGTAGCCTGATCTCACAGATTATATATTTTGACGTCGCGCGACCTTGCACAGTCATTAGGTTGTAGAGTTGAAGTAATTCCAGCTGATCATTGTACTCCGGTAACCTTTGATTGGCTGATAGATGTCGTCGAATTAATCCAATGCTTTCCTCCAATTGTTCAGGCGATACCAATAATGCGCTAAGACGTCCAAGGTGTATGTTGGTAAGCACGTCTAGTAGGGCAGCCTGAGTCTCTTGATAGTTTTTAAGAATTAATGCGAGATGAAGGGTTATCGACATAGTGACTTGTTGAGACCGCTGAATCTTGACTTCTTCCTTTAATTGATTGTATGCATTGTAGAGTTCATTGGCTTCTTTATCAAGGTGTAAAAACTGTTCACGGATTTCGACATTAGTTTTCTTAATGATGTTTGTAGTCGATTCGAGGATGGATGTCTGAGATTTCATCAACTGCTGTACATGATTCGCATTTATGTTTACGGCTTCAATCTTCTGCTCCAACTCCTTGGCATAGTTCTGATCTAACAGCCCGAATAGCGAATTGGCCAGGCTTCCAATGATTTCCAGCGGTGCTCTTTTCCTTCTGTGCCCTTTGCTCACAAATAATTCGTTCATATCCTGAATTTGCTTAAATTGATGTTGCAATTGTTCCAAATTTGCTGCGCAGTATCGTCCGCTTTTTATTATTCCACACATAAACTCTAGCTTAGCTAGTTCACGTTTCAATTCGTCAGCTTCCTGCCAATAATTGGTCATGTTATAGTAGACTATGACCTTCCACTCATTATTGATGAGGTTCACAGCGCCAATGTTCTCGAAATATAGGCCAGGCGAAGTGGTAAAGGGAATGATTTCTGTAGCGTTTCCCAGGGCTGGGATGATCATTGTTACTAATAACACACTCAATAAGGTGAGTCCACTGTTTTTGCAGTTTCTCTTCTTTGGTGGTGCTAATGCATCTGTGACATTTGTGGATGATGCTTCGTTGGAGCTGTGGCCACATTCATCATTCATCAATAGCCTTTTCCCATCCTTCTTCTTCTTTTCGCCGCTATCCTCACTTTGGCGAACTTCTGTCTCAATTGGTAATGGGCACAATTTATGAACTGGTCTTCGTAGAGTTCCTGTTGCAGTTTTAACGTCCGCCACCCTCACTAAATTGTCCCCGCCTTTTATGGTTTGGATGACTCGTCCCATATGCCATTTCAGTGGAGGAAGATTGTCATCCTTGATTAGTACTAAGGTGCCAGGGTCTATATTTTTTGACATTTGTGTCCATTTACGTCTGTGCTGCAGTTCGCTCAAGTATTCTTTCGTCCAACGCTTCCAGAATTCCGTCTTGACAACTTGAACGAGCTTCCAGCGCGTTGCAAGGGTTGGAGACCCTGCTGATGGTGCCAACTCTGGGAGGCTTGTAAGGGCTTCGCCAATTAAAAAATGTCCTGGAGTGAGAGCCGCTAAGTCGTTGGGGTCAGACGACATTGGAGTGAGCGGCCGAGAATTCAAGACGGCTTCGATCTCAATGATGACTGTCTCCAACTCTTCGTATGATAGCGATACTGGATTGACGGTTTTGAACAGCAATTGCTTGGCGGACTTAACGGCTGCTTCCCATAGTCCTCCAAAATGTGGTGCTCGCGGAGGGATGAAATGGAAGTCTACTCCGGCTGATAAAAACACCGATAGTATTTTATCCTGATCCTCCTTATTTTCCAGCATTCTTTTCACTTCCTCAAGTTTGTTATATGCTCCAAGAAAATTTGTTGCATTGTCGCAGTATATATTTCTGGACCTTCCTCTTCTGCCAAAGAAGCGCTTTAGAGCTCCAAGGAAAGCCTCTGTCTTCTGTATATATTTCTGGACCTTCCTCTTCTGCCAAAGAAGCGCTTTAGAGCTCCAAGGAAAGCCTCTGTCGAAAGGTCGGAAACTACTTCGAGGTGAACTGCTTTTGTCGCGAAGCAGCAGAAAACGGCTAAGTATGACTTTTGAGGCTTTTTTCCGCGAATCTTGAAGTGTGTCCATATAGGTCCACAGAAGTCCACACCTGCATTAAAGAATGGCCGGTTTTGTTGCACTCTTGCCGGAGGGAGATTGCCCATTAGCTGAGAGCATAATCTTGGCTTGGTTCTGGTGCAGCGGACACACTCTCGCACTACTGATCGGGTCAATATTTTTCCTTGCAGCGGCCAAAATCGCTGACGAACTATCGATAATAATGCCTGGGGTCCTGCATGTAGGTTGTTTTTGTGGTAGTCCATCACTAGCAAGCGAGTGAACGGATGCGTGCGCGGAAGTAGCATGGGGTGTATAGCGTCATACTGCATGTGGGCCGCTTGAATTCTTCCTCCCACTCGGATGATCGTGTTGTGATCGATGAAAGGAGTTAAGCTGACCAAACGATTTTGATTGCCTAATTCATTTCCCTTTATCAGTTCCTTGAGTTCGTCGCCAAAACTGTGTTTTTGAATGTGCCGGACAATGGTGGTCACCGCCTTATTGATTTCCTCCACAGTCAACGGACCAGTCTGATGGTGCTTACGTCGTATGTTGGCTACGAACCTGAGGACGTAAGCTGTAACACGTTCAAGATGTCTAAAGGAATTCCGATGATTTACTGAATCCAAGAAATGGCACTCATGGCTGGCTGCGACTAAGGATACGTTATTCTTCTGTTCTAGCAGGTCGCCGAAGTTGTTGAATTGATCACTCACAGGCCAGTCTTGGGATGAGTCTACAGGAATTTCGGTCCTTGGGTCCATAGCGAAGAGTTTATTAAGGCACTGGGTGAGACTCCTCGCGACACTAAATCTGCTGGATTGTGCTTAGTACCCACATGTCTCCATATTTCACTGCTCGTAAGGGTTTGGATGGTGGCAATCCGATTTGCCACAAATGTTTTGTAGGAAGAGGACTCTGATTTGATCCAATGTAGTACTATCTGAGAGTCGCACCAGCAAAAGAGTTGATCATTTTTCAGTTGTAGAATGTGTTGAAGTCGATTCATCAGTTCAGCTAACAGTCGAGCGCCGCACAGCTCCAGCCGAGGCAAGGTCATAATTTTAGTTGGAGCGACCTTAGATTTTGCGCATAATAATCTAGCTTCCTTGCGCCCACGCGAGTCGGTAGATCGAAGATAAATGGCTGCTCCATAAGCTTTCTCCGATGCGTCCGAAAAACCATGCAGCTGTAGTAGTGTCTTGGAAGCTGTGAGGCAAGCTTGTCTTGGTATCTGGAAGTTGTTTAGTAGTTTGAGTGTTTCTCGAAATTCCAGCCAACGTGTATGCAGCTCATTGGGAAGTGATGCATCCCAATCGAGTTTTAATTTCCACAACTCTTGGAGGAAAATTTTGGCCTGTACTATTACAGGATTCACAAAGCCAAGCGGGTCAAATATGTGTGCAATGTCCGCTAATATGGTTCTTTTTGTAACTTTAGACACTTCCGACCAGTTCGTTTTGGCTGTGAACTGGTCAGTTTTAGGTAACCACGTAATACCCAACGTCTTGATTTCAGCATGATCCTTGTCATCTATTTCCAAATTGAGCTCGATGTCCTTGTCAGGAATCGTTGAAAGTAGTGCCGAATGGTTTGCGCACCATTTTCGAAGATGGAATCCTCCACTTTTCAAAAGAGCCTTCAATTCTGCTTGGACTCTCAATGCTTCATGTAGATCATTACTGCCTGTCATGACGTCGTCGACGTAAAAATCTTGACTGGCAGCCTTTGAGCCCAGTGGGAATGACATTTTTCCCTGTTCTGCAAGTACCTGCAACGACTTCGTGGCCAAATACGACGCGGGTGTGATGCCGTAGGTGACAGTTTTGAGCTTGTAGTACTGCAGTTCCTGACAAGGTTCATCTCGATAAACGATCAGCTGGAAATGCTGGTCTCGGGGGTCCACCCAAATTTGGCGGTACATTTTTTCAACGTCCGCAGTAAATACATATTTATGTAGCCGAAAACGTATGAGAATGCTGAATAGATCATCCTGTATTACTGCTCCTTTATGTAGAGCCTCGTTCAGCGACATGTTTGACGATGTTCGACAGGATGCATCGAAAACGACACGTAACTTAGTGGTCGTGCTGGACGGCTTCAAAATGCAGTGGTGAGGTATGAAGTAATGTGCTGGTCTTACATCACCCTCGTCTATTCTTTCCATATGGTTGAGCTGGATGTACTCCTTCATGAACGCTTGGTAGTCCTCCTGCAACTGTTTGTTTTTGCTAAGTTTGCGCTCCAAACTGATGAATCGTCTGACTGCGATATCTTTAGATTTTCCCAGTGTCTCTGGCTGCCTGCAGAATGGTAGTCGAACCACGAAACGTCCTGATTCATCTCGACTCGTTGTATTTTGATAAAACTCCTCGCAATGCTTCTCTGATCGCGTTTTTGGTTTCGCCAGCGGGTCGATTTCTTCCATTTCCCAAAGCCGTTGAATGTTCGTATCAATGTCTTCTATCGCAGATATTCCGCAGAAAGATTTAGCGGGAAGGTTTCCACCGGTTTTTCCCATCACTATCCAACCAAGTAGTGTATTTTGCAGTGTCGGCAATGACTGGCCGAGTCTAATTTGTCCTATTGACATCAAAGCAGCATAGTGTTCAGCGCCAATGAGCATGTCTATTTTCTGAGGCTTGTTGAACTCTGGATCAGCAAGTTTTATGTTCTTGGGTAGCTGCCAATGTTTCACGTCTACAAGGCAACTGGGCTGATCTGATGTTATTTTCTTTAGTACGATGGCTTCGACTCCAACAGAAAATCCAGTGGTTTTGGATTGGACCATTGCGTGTAGTCGCTGCTTTGCCCTATGCTCTACATTTCCAACGCCTTGAATGGTTGTTTCACAGGGCGTAGGTTCCAAGTAGAGCCGTTGTGCCAGGTCACTTGTAATGAAATTGCTCTGCGATCCAGAGTCCAGTACTGCTCGACACTCAACAGGATTGTTGAATTGATCCAACACGTGAATGATAGCCGTCGCCAAGAATACGTACTGCTGCTGCCGTCTTTCCGATAGCCCTGCTGTCAGTGTAGCAGTGAGCTCCTTTGGTGGAAGAACTTCCGGTTTCGGTGGGTCTAAACTGTTCTGCTGAATGTTCTTCTGTTGGTATTGCTTCTTGACTGCCGGTTCCATGTGCAGCAGAGTGTTGTGTCTCCTGCCGCATTTCTTGCAGTTACTGGACGAGCATTTGTTGGCGAAATGACCCTCCTGCAAGCAATTCAGGCAGAGTCGTTGTTGCTTTATAAGTTCACCACGTTCCTTGGCATTCATCTTGAGGAATTTGGAACATGCAAATATTCCATGCGCTTGACTGCAGGCCGAACAGCTACCTTTGTTGGAAGTTAGAGCCGAGCTACCTTTGTCATTGTCCTTTGAGGTTAATAAAGCAGACTGTTTTGGCCGCCTCTCGGTCGATGATCGTGTATTAGACGCTCCAAGCGCCTGAAGTGATTGGAAACGTCCTTCAACAAATTGTAGTAGCTCTTGAGTACCCTGGACTTCTTTGGGGTACTCTAGTGACTGCTCGTACAAGCCATGAGTCGTCTTATCCATCTTGCGGATGATAATATGTGTCAAAATGGAGTCCCACGTCTCGGTGCTAACTCTCAGGTTTTCCAAGCCCAGAATGCACTCCCTGGACACATCATGTAGTGACTTGATGGCGGCAGCTGATTCCTGTTGACAAGATGCTTGGTTCAACAGCCGATCGAGAATCGATGTCACAGTAAGCCGCCTGTTGCCGTAACGATCGCAGAGTGTCTTCCAAGCGGAAGCGTAACTTTCCTCCGTGATCGGAAAATGCTGTATTAGTTTCTTCGCCTCCCCAGACAAGCTGCCCATGAGGTAAAACATTTTTTCCGTCTTACTCATCGGGTTGTCATGAATTAGACGCTGATATAGTTCGGAGAACGATGTCCACTCCAAATAGCTGCCACTGAATGATGGGACATTGATCTTTGGCAACTTCCAATTTGTAGCACTGTGGTCGAATTTACTGCTTGGCGTGACATCTGTTAATGACTTCGCTGTTGCCATCAATTCGGTGAGCTTGATAACTGCATCTTGTGTCCAGCGCTCCAACTTGAGAAAAGGCTCGATCTCTGGATGATCACACTCGGACCATAAGTCCCGACTCGTTGCAGCAATCTCCTCCCAATATCGATTGATTGCCGCGATCTTGACTTGATAAATGGCTGCAGTCTGTGTTGTCTTCGCTCGAGCCAGGGTGTCATTGACTAGCCGTGTCAATGCGTCGGTTAGTGTCTGCTGCTTTCTGAAGAACGGAGTGAGGTTGTTGAACTTGGCTTCATCGCTGCTGCACTGCTGCGAACGCCGCTCGCCGGTGTTAGCCTTGTCGACCTCCTGGACGTCACTTGGGCCGCCGTTGTCCATGATTGGGTCAATGCGGTCGCTGTTCAGCTGTTGAAGTCGATCCTCCATGTTGGCCTTTACCTTCCGGACTCCCTCTTTAACCTTATCGAAGTACTTTGATGTGAAGTACTCCGAATCTGCTGCACCGCCATCGAGAAGACACTGGTGATTTCTGGTGAAGGTACTCCATGCCGTCTCCAATTTTGCGATCTTGGTGGTCAAATACTGCTCCGTCTTCCGAGTGGATGAGTCCTTACTGTAGTTGACAATAAGGACATCTATTTCCCTTCCTAGGGTAGACTGCTCCTGCATAAGCTGCTCCATCTGAATTGGAAGAGAGAAAAAGTATTATTTTATACGAAGGACGTGATCTCCTGATCACGTCGGGGTCACCAAATGTTGAGAGCAAGGGCCTTTCCTTGCTCGTTGCGTAAATGAAAACTAATTTTGGAGTGATAATAAATTTTATTTTCCACAAACTTAAATACTAAATTATTGCTAATTGGACAAAAAATCGCTTAATGCTATATAATCAAAAATTACTATACTCTAATCGTCCACTGTTCAAGTTGTCTTGAGCTGGGCTCTTATTACGGCAAAAAAGCGTGCCGGAAATTTGGTGTATAAATTTGGTGTATAAATTGAAATTGTACTCCCATGGAGTTCAATCGAATTTTGTGCTGATCGGATATGCTCGATCTGCACTTTAGCACGCGCTATATTTCGTGCATAAAAAAATGTGCAGAAAGTGCACATTCGTGGTGGGAAAATTTTATTGTGAAGGTGCATTTTATATCTATTACATTATTGGATATCTTAAGATTTTTCACGAATTCTACTATATCCCCACGTCTTATCAGATATCGAATATCTTTTCACTTTCACGTGCTTGCGTAATAGTCGCCTAAAACTTGTTTTTAAGTTTTTTCCTTTTTCAGCCCCTAAGAGGGTATAAACGGGTTGAACACGTTTTCACGAATTCCGTCATTTCTTTTAGAAGTGATAAGAAATTGAATTGGTTCCTACTTTCTCGTGCTGTCCTCATATTTATTTAATAACTCCTTTCAGGCTTTTTGGATATTCAACCCCCAAGTGGGTGCAAGGAGGTTGCATATCTGATGATATATCGAATTCATTTTTACTTCCTAAGGTTTCCTATATAAAAAAGCCAAAAAGTCAATTTCAGTATTTTAGATATTCAATCCTAATAGGTGTAAGGGGGTTGTATGCTTTTCAAAGTTTCGACATATTTCTTAAGTTCGATGATATATTAGATCGCTTTTCATTTCCACAAACTTTTTATATAATCGCCTACAAACCTACGGCCAACCAATTCACGATTTTTCGAATTTCAAGAACCAAGGAGGTGTGAAGGGTTTGCTTACGTTTTCACAAATTTTTCAAAATCCGTCTTGTCTCATGAGATATCAAGTTGCTTCTTATGAAATCGTCTAAAAACCAGTTTCACAATTTTTTCGAAATTCAAACCCCAAGTGGAAGTAATGGGTTTTTATACGTTTTAACAATTCGTCATATCTCTTAGTTCTGATAAGGCATCAAATTCGTTTTTGCTTCTATGGGCTTTTAGTGTACATAATATACTGAAATTCGAATGGTCTACACGGACTTTTTCAATGTTTAATCGGCTTAAAATCTCTATTTTAAATATTTTTATATTAAGAACAAAAATAATTTTCCAAGAAATCTAATAATCTCGAAGCAACTCATGATACACTCCGACTGTGACCGCTCACGAACTTTGACCAGAAAAATAATAAAGTTTCGCCCAGACCATTGGCAGATTTCTTATTCTACGACTTCTTCATATAAATACCTAGAAAGGGTTTTTGGGATTTTTTGAAATTCGTCCCCTAAGGAGGTGAAAAGAAAGTTGTATACTTTTTTACGAATTCTGCCATATACCTCAGGTCTGATCAGATATCGAATATCTTTTCACTTTCATGGGCTTAAGTAATAATCGCCTGAAACTTGTTTTTTTAATTTTTTTAATTGTTCATCCCCTAAGAGGGTATAAAAGGGTCGAACAAGTTTTCACGAATTCCGTCATATCTTTTAGAACTACTCCAATTCAAATTTCAAAGGTTCTTGTTCGCTGCGTCATTCAGCTCCTGGTCTCCTTTTACTACGCCTACGTCTTCGTCACACTGTCTTGCGTTGACTTGCGCTGACTGTATTGTTCTGCGCTACTGCGTTGGCTTGCGTTGACTGCGTTGCTTCGACGTCGTCTCCTCTCGCTGTTGTCTTGCTTTGGTTGCGTTGTTTTGCGCTACTGCGTTGACTTGCACTGACTGCTTTGCTTGGACGTCGTCTCTTCTCGCTGTGTTGTCTTGCGCTGGCTGCGTTGTTTTGCGCTGCTGCGTTGGCTTGTGGTGACTGCGTTGCTTCGGCGTCGTCTTCTCTCGGCTTCCTGCTGCGTTTGCTTGCGCTGACTGCGTTGCTTTGATGTTGCCTTCTCTCGGGTTCCTGCTGCTACTACGCTCTACTGCGTTGGCTTACGCTGACTGCGTTGCTTCGATGTTGTCTCCTCTCGGCTTCCTGCTGCTACTGCGTCCTGCTGCGTTGGCTTGCGCTGACTGCGTTGCTTCGACGCTGTCTCCTCTCGGCTTCCTGCTGCTGCTACGTCCTGTTGCGTTGGCTTGCGCTGGCTGCGTTACTTTGCGCTGCTGCGTTGACTTGCGCTGACTGTTACTTCGTCATCGTCCTCACTTGCTCAGTTCTTCGTTCGATTCAGACTTGCTTATTGATGGAAGTACAACTCCACAAGAGCAATAGCACAAGTTGAACCGATCGAGCTCAGTTTCTCAATATTGTTTTAAAGAAAGGAAGTACAACTCCACTATCTCTGTCACAAACATGGGTACCGCCGACTGGCCTGCTCAGTTCTTCGTTCACCTCAGACTTGTTTATTGATGGAAGTACAACTCCACAAGAGCAATAACCCAAGTTGAATCGATCGAGCTCAGTTTCTCAATGTTGCTTCAAAGAAAGGAAGTACAACTCCACTATCTTGTCACAGTATGAGCACTGCCGACTGGCTTGCTTTCTGGTTGATTCGTTCTCGTATATATTTTGTGAAGAACATTTCTTATCTGCGAATTATTACGCATGTATAATTCGTGGTTTTGATATGTACTTTTCGGTATATATTCCCACTGCGTTTTGTGTACTTGTCGGCGGGTTTATCTGCCACGCTGCGTCGCCTGGGACGCTGTTGTGGTCCTGCCGATCCTTTTCCAGGTATATACCAATTTCTAGTGCTGTGTTCCAGCTTTGTAGTGCTGTGTTCCAGCTTTGTTGTGTCGTTTTTCAGGCTCCTTACGTGTTTTTATTGTTTTTCAGGTTCTATGTTCCCTGTTCCATGTTTTTGTAATCCTAGGTTTGTAATTCATGTACTTAATCCTATATTGTTTAATTCATGATGTTTTGTAATCCTAAGTTGTAATTCATGTACTTAATCCTATGTTGTTTAATTCATAATGTTTTGTAATCCTAAGTTTGTACTTCATGTACTTAATCCTATGTCGATTGGTGTGGGTGGAAATTATCGAAAAGTTTCCGTCCTTACACTTCCTCCTTTCCTTGGCGAAGAGGCCTTATTATGCAGGTGTACCCCCTTGTCGACCAAATCTGACATCATACTCCTGCCCGCCGATCCGCCTGATCCACTTTTTCCGGTTTCCTGGTTTTCCCGCCGTCCGTTTGGTGAGTGTTTCCTGGATGGCAGACATCAGCTCTGGGGGCAGCGTCTGGGAAGCCTCATTGCTGCTGTTGCTACTACTGCTGCTGTTGTGGCCGTTGCGACTGCTACGGCTGCTTCTGTTGTCACTACTGCTTCTGCTGGAGTCGCTACTGCTGCTGTCGCTACTACTGCTGTCGTTCTCCGGTTCTGATTTCTGGCCGCAGATCTCTTGGGCTATCTTCCGGCGCCAGGCCGGCATGTCGACTTCGGAAAAGGTCATGGTTGTACCTCGGGAGCGGTGTTCTGCAAACGCGCAACAAAATACTCCGCAGTCGTAAGCATTAGTTTGCTGTGGTACCCTTGTTAATGTAGTTTTAAAAACTCCAGTCCCTTGGCCCGCGACGTCACTGAGATACTGCACTAGTTTCTCTATTTCCGCCGGGATGCCACCACCCCTGGGGTCGTAATACTCCACCGTCGATGAGTTCAGGTGGGCGACGGCCAGACACCAGTGGTTGCCATACATATGTAGCGGGATTAATAGGATTCCGCCGCACTGGTAATCGGGCTGCTTCCAGCGTCGGACCCGCTCGGCTCCTCTTTTTACCAAGCACGGTAAGAAAAAGGTGTTTAGCACCGCGACGCTTGATCCACTCGGTCGTCCTTTACTGCGCTGGGCTAAGAGCTCCATGAAGGCATTTATCACGTTGTCGTTTAGTCATTGGTTAGGAAGTAGAGTGGAGAGGTCTCGTCTGGATACTTGTAGTTTCCCTACGATGGCCACCACGTCGTCCTGATTCTCACCGACCCGGGGTTTCTTAACTGGTGGTGATCTTGACGTTGTCACCATTCGTTTTAATGTCACTTCGTCTTTCGCTGAGTTGGCCATTTTATTTTACGTATACTTGTTGCACTGATAATACTGCCTGAAGTTTAATTTATACTGTGCCGAACTTGGTCGCTGTCGACCCTTTTATAGCACTAATGGTGGTCCCGTTAGGTCCTTTTTACTGTTATAAGTATATATTCTTTTTTTTTGTCTAACGGTGTATCTTGCGTGAATATTTCGTATCTCCGTTAGTTAATCGTTCCGTCCGCGGTGTGGTAAGCCTTTATTTCGCTGAGATGCGCGGTTCGGGTGTGAGACTCGCAATCCATCCGGAGTTTCACAATTACTGGTGACACAAAATTTTCAATTCGGTTCGGTCCATCGAATTTTGGGGCTAGTTTTGCTGTGAAACCGTCCACGGCCTTCGAGACGGGGTGTTGTTTCACCATGACCAGCTGTCCAATGGAAGGGGACCATTGTCGGCGCCTCAGGTTGTAGTGCCGCCCTTGATCTTATGCTGCTCTTTCTAGGTTTCGTCTAACGATCAGAAAGGCATCCTGTAATCTTGTGGCTTTTTCAGCAGGTGTTTGTGGTACTATGCCTGTCCCGAAGGTCTGTTCGTCGTATAGCGTTTGAGGGAGGCGCAGTTCTCGTCCCTGGGTTAGGAACGCAGGGCTGTACCCGGTGGACTCTGAGACGCCGAATTTATTGCTAGGGTGATCTCCGGGAGTAATTCATCCCATTCCCGCTGGTTGTCGCCGGTCAATTGTGCCATGATCGTTTTTATGGTTCGGTTTGCCCGTTCCGTTGGGTTTTCTTGGGGAGTGTGTGGGGCTGTGAATTGGTGTTTCACCCCCATCTCCTGTAGGAACTTCTGGAATGCCCTGCTGGTGAACTGAGTTCCGTTGTCGGTAACTGTACCTTCGGAACTCCGAATTTGGCCAGGATGCGTTCTCGAAAAACCTTTTTCTGTCCCTCGCTGGTCGCCTTCCGTAGTGGGATTATTTCCGTCAATTTTGTAAACTTGTCGAAGAACACCAAGATCATAGTATGTCCATGTTTCGAGCGAGGTAGCGGTCCCATGAAGTCTGCGCATAGGATTGTCCAGGGTTCTTCCGCGATCTGAGTGAGCATCTTCCCCGCAGGTTTCTGCTGACTCTGCTTATATTTCTGGCATGACTCGCACGATCGTACATACCGGCTGATCTCCCCGAACATCCCGGGCCAGTAGTATCGGTTAGCGATCCGGCCGATTGTTTTCCGGATGCCGAGGTGACCGGCGCAGGGATGGTCGTGATTTTCCTTCAATATTCTGTCGCGCAGTGGTGTAGGAACGCACAGTTTCCACGGTGCGCAGTCCTCGCCGTTTGACTGATGCGGAATATGACGATACATCCTTCCGCCTTCGATGACGTAGTCGGGGTATTTGTCCGGATTTTCTTCCACCTCCGATAACCTTTTTCTTAGCCATTTGCAGTTTGGTTCGTTTGTCTCCTCGATAGTAGTCGTGTAGAGTGTGTCCGTTGGCTGTCTTGAGAGAGCATCGGCGACTACGTTTAGTTTGCCTCGTCGATACTGAATGTCAAAGGTATATCGCTGTAACTCCAATGCCAGGCACTCTGCGTTCGGCTGGGTTCAGGTGACGACTGGCATAAGCTATCACGTGTTCCTTGCTATTGATTTCCTGAGTTAGTACTGCGCCCAACCCGTAGTCGCTGGCATCCGTTTGTAGCGTGAACTTTTGTTCGAAGTCTGGACAAGCTAGCACCGGGGCGTCACAGAGTTTCTGTTCGAGGGTGTCAAAGGCGTTTTGTTGTTCTATTTGCCATTTCCAATGTTTTCCCTTTTTCAGCAGTGTGGTGAGTGGGTGCACCAGCGTAGCGAATTCGGGCACAAAACGTCGGTACCAGGATGCGACTCCTAAATTGCTTCGTAGTTCTCGGATGTTAGTCGGTGGTTGCAATGCTTTGATCGCGGCTATTTTATCTGGGTCAGTATGAATTCCTTGTTCGCTCACGACGTGTCCAAGGTACTTCGTTACCTTCTTGAAAAATCTGCATTTGTCCACGTTGATCTTTAGATTAGCCGCTCGCAGTCGTCGGAATACTTCCCGTAGGTTATTCATGTGTTCATCGAAGGAAGCTCCCGTGACGATGATATCATCTAGATATGCAAAAGCATACGGTTCCATCTCCGGACCAATTACTTGGTCCAAAGCCCGCTGGAAGGTTGCTGGGCAGTGTAAGTCAAACGGCATGACTCGCCAGTGAAATAGTCCGCGGCCGGGTACGGTAAACGCCGTATATTGCTTGCTATTTTCGTCCATGGAGATTTGCCAGTATCCATTCTTTAAGTCTAAGCTGCTGATGTACTTAGCGTTTCGTAGCCGGTCTAGGATGTACTGGTAGTGGGTATGCGTCTGGTACGGAACGAGCATTGAGCTGACGAAAATCGAGGCAGAGTCTTCAACAGCCGTTTTTCGACGTTTTTGCGAAGGCTCTATGCATCCCTTGCTTAACAAGTCGTCTACTTCTGTGTTAATGATGGCCTGGGTGACGGGGTTGCTAGAAGTGTACCGGTGTTTGAAGGGTCGATCATCTCGCATTACAATCTTGTGGTTGGTGATATCTGTGACCCCGCTAAGTTGTTCGAAAGCAGTTAATTCTTGGCTCAGGAATGCGTTGATGCCTTCCAGTTGATCTGTCACCTCGTCCTGTATCACGGTGCAAGTGCTAATGTTACTTGACTTGGGGGCGGCGTCCTTGCTTTGTAGTCTGACGGTTTGGCCTCCACAGCTAAGTGTTGTCCCGATGTGATGCAGAAAGTCCATCCCAAGTACTATGTCCTCGATGATCCCAGGAAGAATCAGCAAGGGTATGCTACACTGACTCTGGCCTAGCCTGATGTTCGTAAAAAGAGCTTTAGCCACTTCTCGTTTCGAACCGTCTGCCATTTTGACGGTTACCTCTTGGTTGATGATTCGTCCGGCGGTTTGAAATTTGTTGGCGAAGGATTCGCTAATGAAGCTTTTTGTTGCGCCTGTGTTTATGGTGGATTTTAGGACCTCTTTGCCGAGGGTAATAGTGGCGAAGAGGTGACTATCTTCTTGATAGAGAAGACTTACTGACTGACTGACTGTGGCACCGGCTTTCCTCGCGTTTGGCCGGCTTCCCGCTCGTTTCCCGATCGGCGTCTGCAACAATCGTCCGGGTGTTACGGCGGCCACAATCCCAGCAGAAATATACTTGTGGGTTTTGGCAGAGTCGTGCCCGGTGACCATCCTCGCTACAATTCCAACACGCGGTTCTGGCGTTAATTGGGGACTCTATGGTTTGTGCTACGGCACAACGTCGTTCTTCTTTGACCCTTATTGTCCGCTGGTTGGATTCCTTTTCGCTTTGAATACTTTCAAAGTCGTCGGCTAGTGTGATTAGTTCCTCCAAAGTACCGAAATCTCTTCGTCGAATGTAGAGCTGATATTTGGTTTGACAGTTCCGGAAAATCCGCTCAAGTTGTTGCTCCTCTGAGTAGTCCGCTAGGCGTATCAGGTTTTGTAAACCCAAGACGTAGTCCTTGAAGATTTCTCCCGGTTGTTGCTGCTTCTGCTTAGATTAGATTAGATTTGGAAATAGGGGTTGGTATGGTTACCCTCTGTCACTGCAGCCTCAGTTGGGCTTATTGTGACGTCCCCCCGGTTTGATTATGATTCCTCTTCGATCCCTGCGCTTTCAATGAAGCCTAGTATTTTGCGAAGAGGAATGGTCAGGAATTCCGATGGGTCCATGAAACCCTGACCGAAGTGACGAAGTCTTTTGCGAGTTAAACCCTCACATTCACAGAGGATATGCTCTGGTGTTTCGTCTTCGTCATTGCATATTCTGCAAATTTTAGTCTCAGAGAGACCAATCCTATTGAGATGCTTCCTCATGTGACAATGTCCAGTCAGAGCTCCCACTAAGGTTCGGGTCTGATATCTGCTTAATTTTAGATAATCAGATGTTCTTTTTTTCGAGTGTTTTGGCATAAAAAGCTTTGAGTGCCTGTTGCCCGGTACCAAGTCCCAGTGAATGGCACTTTGCGATTTTTGCCACATTCGGATGTTCATTCTGGCTGTGCTTAATGGTATCCCACAGAATGGATATGGTCCCATGAAGTCAGCTTCTGAACCTTTCCTGGCCATTAAGTCGGCCATTTCATTACCTACATAGCCGCTGTGTCCCGGAATCCAAATGAGACTAACTCTGTTCTTATTTCCGAGTTCAATCAGGCATTGGAGGCAATTCCAAACAAGTTTGGAGTAGATTTGAACGGACTGAAGTGCCATTATTGCTGCCTTGCTGTCCGAGAGAATATATATTTGTTGGTTTTTGTAGCCCCGTCTGATATTTTCTCTAATGCATAGTTCAATAGCATGAGTCTCCGCCTGAAAAACAGTGGATGTTATGTGCATGCTACAGTAGAATTTCACATTTGGGCGCACTCCATAAACTCCTGCTCCTACACCTTGATCCGTTTTAGAACCGTCTGTGTACCAGATTATGGATCCTGGTTTTGGAGTGGGTTTGTTTGTGGCCCAATCCTCCCTTTCAGGTAGGACAACTTTGAATGGCTTGGTGAAATTAAATTTCTGCTTAATCTTGTCGTCCAAATTTTCCAGATACCGAGCTGGGAGGAAGAATTTCAGGAAGTCCTCCTTAAACTCGACCCATCGCCGCCATGCACGGTGGTTATTACGGAACCAAATTAAAGCCCTATCACGAAGGAGTTCTGGCATTGTTCTTGGTAAGGAGTCCTTCGGGATATCGTACACAGCGGCTAACTCCTCAACACGTTCGAGGAATCTCAGAGGCTCTTTTCCACCGTCGTACTTGACCGACCACTTTCGGATCTGGTCGGCAATCGCGGAGTACGTCATGGTTGTGCCTTGGTTCGGTTGAGGGGTGATTGGAACTGTATCCTCGCGGTGAACCATGGCCGTTGTGTGGGGCCCTTCCTTAGCGGTTCCCTAATCCTGTTGTTCTAGGGGCGTTTCCTCGAGTTTTTCTAGTAGCTTTGGCGGTACGCCTGACGTGGTGCCCTTCATATGCTTGGCCTCCAACTCCGAAAGTCTGGATTCGTGTTCGCTGTATCCTGTTTCCCTGATCCAGGCGACGAATTGTTTTCTTATTTCGTCGACGGTGCCGATGCTGTCGAACCCGAATTCTTCCGCGTAGATGAGGAGTTCATCCTTGCGCAAACTGTAGACCCAGTTGGTTTTAACCATGATGCTAGGTTTTCCTGACACTTTTGGTAAATTTTCTGCTTGTCACTGCCCGATCTTGGCCACTCACTGTCTGTTCACGGCAATACTCTTAGTTGTTGTCACTATCTAGTTCACCGTTCGCTTCACTGCTTCACACTGCTATCTGTTAATTGTTTTACTATGTATTCCCGGGATGATATTTCACTGTTTGTTTTTCAATGTTCGTGTATTTACTGTTTATTACTTCACTGTCAGTTTTCCTTGTCTAGTTATTCACTGTCACTTCACTGTCTATGCACTATTAGTTCACTGCCAGTTTTCCTTGTCTTTAATGGTTATCGTCTGTTCACTGTCACTTCACTGTTTATGCACTATTAGTTTATTACCCTTTAAACAAGGGGGTGGGCACCAGCCTTGCTCAGTCGAAGATGGGGTAGTTCGGGGATCACTTTTATGGCCGTACCGCGTACCTACACGACACCAGGGCGCCACCTAATCTGGTTTAACGGGAGGAAAATTAGGAAACCTCCCCTAACGAAATGACGAAGACACCTTGTTTCGGTTCAAAATAAAAATTCTCTATAATCTTTATTCAAAAAAAATATCTATAGCACTATGTGTGGCCGTATTCCGGCGGTCCCGGCTTACTACAAATCGAGTCGCAATCCTTTTTTTGCCCGATTCCTCGGCTCGATTTCCCCCGGTCGCGCACGATTCTTCTCTCAGAAGGAAAGGAAAAAGAACGGAAGAAAGGTAACCAAACCCAATAATATACCTACAATAATCCTGCACTCGCCGATGCCGTAACTGCCGACCGTTTCTCCGTAGCTCCTCCAACTCCTCGTTCGTTCGCTACTACCGCCTCTTCCAGGTCCTTCACTCTACCGCACTCCGGGTCTTCCTCATAAATTACTCACGATTACCTCCAATCTTTGCTCCTCCACCACGGGAAAACTCCCCAAATTATTTCGGCCTTTGTTCGATTTCGATCTATTTTAATTTAACGGTCCTCGCACTTCCTTCACTCGACGTACTATAGTTCACCACCTTCAAAAGCAAAAAGCTCCCCGCGCAAACTCAGTCCGGCTCTTATATAGTATACGCCGTGCCTTCGGCTCTTTTCGGATTCCAACGGCCATCTTCCCCTTATTTTGCTGAATTTCGCCTGGCATCTTCGCGACAGATGTCAGATTTCTCGCTTGTTATGTAGGACAATTGCTAGAACCGGGCGGGTAGTGTTATGGTCATAAGTGCGCGATAATTGACCATTTCCGGACCGTGCATCTTAAAACAGCGTTTGCGCGGGAAAACGTTTCCGGTAATTTCGACCTTCATCGGTTAACGTCGGCCGTGCATTCGAAATTAACCTCCTGGATGGGAAATTCTGGTGTAATTTTGAAACTTGGCGGGAAGTCCAACCCGACGAGGTCAGTATAACGTCTATATCCCAACAATTCTGGACATCTGCTTGTGCCTGTCCTTGAGTTCCCGCTGCCTCCGGAATTCACATACGGAAGCAGGATACGAGGGAACCGGGACACGTCCGTCGACAGTAGCATGCCCTCCTTCAAACGACGGTGCATTGGGCTGAGCAGGATAAAGATTCGAAGCGGTCGACGGACGATAGCGGTAAGCCCCGGCGAGAGGTATATGCTATGACATTATTCAATAATCCGAGTCAATATAAAAACTAATATCCGTCGATCCTTTCCTCCCTAGAAAACCCGTGGACGTCAGCCAGAGGGGCCCTGGGACCCAATTGTAAGCCGGAAGTCAGAAAAGAAAGAAAGCAAACAAAAAGGATTGCAGAACCTTTAGAAACTATGCCGCCTCCCATAGTCCGGAATACCACCTTAACGTACAAATACTCTTTACTAAATTCAACATCTTATAATAATTTTATAATCTATTTCCATAGGCTGCCACTCCGTCCACTCCGGTGAAATTCCGCGACGCGCTGGGCTGCTACAAGCCTTCCCTCGATGCAACATGCCTAGGTGAAAGCCCTAAAAAAATAAAAGAACGGCGACTGACTAGTTTCGGTATGCGGTTTTGAACCGTAACAACTCCACCGTCACCTCATTGGAAAATTACTTTCCCAAGAATTTTCCACTCACCATACCCACAGGTCATAATTCGGTATTGATACTATTATCTCCGACGTCTTCTCAATAAGCTATCCTTCACAACTTACAGGACCTCAACAGAGTTCAATCACCAGCCAGACATTATCGGTCTCCGCACACTTCGTTCACATACCTCATGCATCTCGGATGATTCCATCACGAATCCTGGACGCCCCCGTAACGTTTCTTCTACCTACTAGTCGTCAAGATGAGAGGAAAAGAGCCATATAAATTAGATGTATAACTGGAACACAAAATATGGAGTCCCGAGAGACGATGAACACCATTGTTTCCACCGGACTACACTACCGGACAACCATCAGCAACACAATTTCTAGTTTTAAGCCCACTTTAGTTATAAGTAGCTATTAGTAGATAAAGGGTTTTCCAATAAGGACTTGACAACTTTTTTTCAAAATAAAATGCAAACCATTTGAGATATTTCAAAAACTTTATTATCGGGTTGAAGTACAATCAAAACATTTATGAATGGAACTCGACTTCGTTCATATGGCCACCGCGGGCACGTTTGCAGCGGTCGATTCGTTGGACCCAATTTTCGATGACTCGGCCACACATTTCGGCCGAAATGGCTGCTATTTCGTGTTCAATGTTGGCTCTGAGCTCTTCCAACGTCGTCGGCTTGTTGGCATAGACCAACGACTTGACGTGGCCCCAAAGAAAAAAGTCCAGAGGCGTTAAATCGCACGAACGAGGCGGCCAATCGACTGGTCCATTTCTTGAGATAACACGCTCATCAAACTTACTCTTCAATAAATCGATTGTAACGTGTGCTGTGTGGCTTGTGGCACCGTCCTGTTGAAACCACATGTTGTCCAAGTCCATATCTTCCAATTCGGGCCAAAAATAATCGGTAATCATGGCGCGATAACGATTACCATTCACAGTAACGTGACGATCATTATCGTCGACGAAAAAATATGGCCCTATGACGCCGCCAGCATGCAAACCGCACCAAACAGTTATTTTTTGTGGATGAAGTGGTCTTTCATGAAGCACATGTGGATTTTCACCGGACCAATAACGCATATTTTGCTTATTGACGAACCCACTGAGCCAAAAATGAGCTTCGTCACTGAAGATGATTTTGCGATGAAATTGATCATCTTGGCGCATCTTTTCCAGAGCCCAATCGGAGAACGTACGTCGCTTCAAATGGTCCATCGGCTTCAATTCTTGAGTCAGCTTGATCTTGTATGGGTGTAAACCAAGATCCTTACGCAAAATTCGCCATAACGTGGTCTGGGCGATGCCCAACACTTGAGAACGCCGTGGAATTGACTGATTTGGATCATTTGCTACGGACGTTTCAACGGCAGCGATATTTTCGACACTTCGACCAACCCGTTGTCTCACTGGCACGGCAACATCACACAACGAATATGTAGACTCAAATTTTTGCACTAAACTTGTTACTGCCTGTCTACTAGGGCGAGAATTACGACCGAAAATCGGAGTTAACGCTCTTAAAGTAGCGGTCACCGACTCCGAATTTCTGTAGTAAATTTTTATAATTTGCAGACGTTGTTCCTTCGTGTACTTTACCATGATAAAAATGTTAAGTTTACTGAATAAATTGACAGTGACAGTTCGATGATTAGTGAAAGGGTGCGTTCACAAATTGAATTCAAAGTTGTCAAGTCCCTATTGGAAAACCCTTTATAAGTAGATTACACATAGATATAGGAAGCTTTAACGATCACCACCGACTAATTCAAATACCTAAGGCTATGACCCATCACCTGAACAACAAACACAGCATTGCTGCGAATCACCTCCCATATCGAGATTACGCTTCGAAATTCGTATTAGACTAACATGCAACATAAGACACCTCACTTGAATATAAGAACGGATCCATATGCCGAATTTGAGTAAATTAATTTTAATTACGGCGCCCCTGCATCGGGGTATTATCCGCTTGATACTGCTCACTCACACGTCTGTTCCGCCATGAAACGGTTTGAGGTCTTTAACAACGGGCCACGTGCCTTTCTCCATCCCCTTGTCATCAGCCAACACATATGTATTCGACGAACTGCGGCTTGTAATTCGGAATGGCCCTACATACTTCGGCCCCAGTTTCGCGGTATAAAAGTCCGCCGCATTGGACAGTGCAAAATTTGTTCTCCACACTAACTCATTCGGAAGAAATTGCACGTCTCTATGTTGAGCGTCATAGTTAGCCTTTGACTTAGCGGCTGCCGCTGTCATTTTCCCACGAATATTATCGCATAAAGATGTTAATGTCCGCAACTTATCCGTATACGCCTCCACGATATCCGGGGACATATCTGCGAAACCTCCATCAGGTCGCGTGTGATTACCTCCGTTGGTCACCATCTCACGTTCAAAATTAACCCGATAGGGTGTGACACCCAATACTTCGTGCTGCGACGTACGGACAGCACACGCTACCTTGGCCAAATGCGTATCCCAAGTACGGTGGTTTTCTGAAACGTAGGCGCGGAGGGTGGTTTTGATAATTTGGTTCATCCTTTCTGCTGGATTCGCCTGTGGATGATAATGGGCAGTATAGCATAGAGTGGTCCCATAAGAAACGATCAGATCCTTGAAAGCTTTGCTCGTGAACTGCGGGCCATTATCACAAATCAAATATTTCGGTACCCCGAACATCAGAAACACATTTTCCTCCAGCTCTTTGCAGATACTTGGCGTAGTTGACGAACGTAACGCGAAAAGTACCGGAAATTTGCTGAAATAATCCACCACCGTTAAAATATAGGTAAATCCCCTCGTAGAGCGAGGGAAAGGGCCTATCAGATCCACCGATATTGTTTCCCAAGGTTGGGACGTACCCTTCCGTTCCGTCATCATGCCAGCCAACTTCCTCCGTTCGGGTTTCACGCGTTGGCAGAGTTGGCATGCCCGCACATACTTTTCCGTGTCTGCTTTCATCTTCGGCCAATACACCTTTGAGCTGAGTCGGGCGAAGGTCTTATAGACTCCCATATGTCCGGCTAGAGGATTGTTATGGTTTTCCTGCAGGACTCCTTTCCGCGCAGCTTTAGGTACGACCCACTTCCATTCAGCTCCACTTTCGCCCACCTCAGGGTAGCGAATCTTAACTTGTTTAAACAGCCTGCCCTCCTCGACACGCTAGTCTGGGAAGCTTAAAGGATTTGCCGTCACTCGGTTCATCATTTTATCACACCAAGGGTCCGAAGGCAAGGTAGATACCCCGGCCAATACTGGTACGGAACGGGACAGCAGATCTGGTACAACTTTCGATGTACCACCTCCATATCATACTGCTGTAGACGGACTGCCCACCTAGCCAGTCTGCCGCAAGGATCTTTAATGTTCGCGAGCCAGACTAGCGAGTAGTGGTCGGTGATCACCGTAAACCGGGTACCCTCTAGGTAAGGGCGGAGTTTATCCACGGCCCACACCACACCCAGACACTCTTTCTCGGTAGTGGAGTAATTCCGCTCTGCTCTTGATAACGATCGACTCAAGTAAGCCACAACCTTTTCCTGATCCCCATGTCCCTGAGACAACACCGCTCCAATTCCATAATTGGACGCATCCGTTTGCACGGCGAAAGGTAGATCAAAATTGGGACAGGATAAAATGGGCGCTGTTATGAGGCATTCCTTCGCCTTTTGGAAGGCCTCTTCGCATTCCGACGACCAGGTAAATCGCACGTTCTTTTTCAGCAACTCGGTCAGGGGTTTCGTAAGCGTTGCAAAATTGGAGACGAATCGGCGATACCATGAAATCGTACCCACGAAACTGCGCACCTCCTTGACGTTGGTGGGGGTTGGAATCTTTACGATAGACTCAACCTTTTCCGGGTCCACATGCAGCCCATTGGAATCCACTACGTACCCAAGAGATTTCAACTGAGTGCGACACAGCTGACATTTTTCCCGGCTGACCCGAAGGCCTGCTTTGGTAAGCCTTCTCAGCACCTCATCCAAGATCTCCAAATGCTTCTCAAAAGTTGGTGTTCGATCACAATATCGTCCAAATACACGAAGACGTGTGGTTCTAAATCGGCACCCAAGACCTGATCTATGAATCGTTGCCAAGTAGCTGGAGCATTGTGAAGTCCAAATGGCATCCTTTTAAACTGGAACAACCCTCTACCAGGAATTGTAAACGCAGTGAGCGGCTTTGATTTTTCTTCCATGGGTATCTGCCAATACGCCGACTTGATATCCAGGGAAGACAAAAAGCTAGCGTTTCGGAGCTTGTCCAAAGTCGCTGATACAAACAGCAAAGGGTATGCGTCCCGAGCCGTGACTTTATTAAGCTTTCTAAAGTCTACGCAGAAGCGGAACTTGCCATCCTTCTTTTGTATTAAAAGAATTGGTGAAGCCCAAGGGCTCTGAGAGGGTTCAATGACGTCGTCCTTCAACATTTCATCCAACTCAGCGTTAATCTGTCGTTGCACAATCGGACTAACACTGTAAAACCGTTGTTTAATCGGGTCGGAATCGGTTCGGATCTTGTGCTCTACCAAATGCGTTTGGCCGAGGCCCGACGGCAGTGAACTAAAGCTCCAGCGCTTCTGTTTGGGAGGTCGACAGATTCGAACGCCGCTACCTCCGATTGGCGGGAAAATTCCCAGGCGTCGCTACTTAGATCCGGTACAATACCGAAATAGGACCAGAAATCCGCCCCCAAAATTAGCGTTTGTGGTAAAGACGAAATCACCAACACATCCATCAATCGCAACACTCCCTTAACACAAAACGGAACAGACACCTTGCCAATAACCACTATACTAGACCCATCCGCCAAGGACACAGAAGGAAAAACAGACTCATTCACGGAGAATCCCAAATCCTGCAGTATCCGCCAGCCTTTATCGCCTACAATCGTACGAGACGCGCCCGAATCCAGCAAACCCAATAAACTTACTCCGTAAATATCCACCATCAAATATGGACGGTTATCCCCTGACCACTTATTCAACACATAATCGAGCCTTACCTTTTCTACAATATTGTTAACGGCGTATTCACATCGCGAGATCTGGTTCCAATAATTTGGCCTGCTTCTTGGATAGTGGCGGGACATAGTTCTCAACATTATACCTGGTAGCTTCTAGCCTCCTCCCCACCGTTACTAACGGCTGGACCGTCTTAACTGATACCAACGCGAGCTGAGTTGAGTAAAACGGAGCCAAGTTTTTCACCATAAAAGCGAGCTGCATTGCCTCCGAACAGGGCCCGCTCAGTCGCGAAAATAGGCTGAGCTTAACGCTCACGAACATCCCTATGCTTTCCTTCTCGCCCTGCGTTCGATGCCGAATCTCCTCTAATAACCTGTCGTTGTACCCCGGCGGCAGGAATTCCTCCCATAATTTACACACCAGTTCAGCTCAATTCTTTGTACCATATACAGCTTATTGGCTCGTAGCCAAATAAGTGCCCTTCCGTCGAAGAGATCCACTGCCGAGCTATATAACTTAGAAACGGGGCAGCCCCGCGCTTCCCTCAACTCCTCCACCCGTTCAAGGAAACAACTTTTATTTATTTATTTATTTCAGTTTCATTTAACGTACACCAATAGGATAAATGGCTAAGGTCCTCTTGCAAGAGAATGCAGTCGTCCATATCCGTAATATTGCGGAAAAGCTTTGCATCATCAGCATATAGAAGAATTCTAGAGTTTAAAATCATTGAACTCAAGCCATTAATAAATAATATGAATAATAAAGGGCCTAAGTGGCTGCCTTGTGGAACTCCCGATGTGTTAGAAATTTCCGAGGATAATACCCCACGAAATAACACTCTTTGAAATCGGTTGCATAAATAAGATGTTATCCAATTAATAAACATAATTGGAAAACCCAAATGCTTAAGTTTGCATATCAGAATGTTATGATTGATCTTATCAAACGCCTTACTAAAATCGGTATAAATACAATCAACTTGATGACCCGCTTCGATTACTGGAATGGAGAAATTTGACAATTCCATCAAATTTGTCGTTGTAGATCTGCCTTTGGTAAATCCATGTTGGAAAGGTACAATAATCGATTTGCTATGAAATTTCAAAACTTCACAGACAATCGATTCAAAGAGTTTAGATATACAGGCTAGGTTGGCAATAGGTCGATAATTCTGTATATATGTCCTCTTGCCCTTCTTCCAAAGTGGTCTAATTGTGGAAAATTTCCAAATGTTAGGGAACACACCGGAAATAAGGGAGGTATTGAATAGGTATCGCAAAGGTGTCATTAATGAAGCGCCACAACGTTTCAATACGATAGGCGGCACACCATCTGGACCAACCCCAAAGTTATCATTAATGTCCGAGATGAACCTTAAGAAAGTGGCCTCGTAAATATTGAGGTCTTTCATTTCTAATGAGGTCTGCGGAAACTTAGTCATGTAGTGGTAATCACTGTAGCTAATATTACAGTTTGATGATGTAAAAGCGGTACGAAAATGATCAGCAAAGAAATTACTTATAGTTAGGGGATCATCGCTGACAACATCGTCAAGAGATAAACGTATCCATCGGTACGTTTCTTTGAGTTCACAAAATTCCAGAACTCCTTAGGATTTTCTTTAATTGATGATTTCATCGAGACCATATACGAAGTATACGCGACTCTAGACTGACTAACAAACAACTCACGCAATTCAGAGTAGGTAGCATAATCCGCTTCGCACCCTGAGAGATAGTACGATTTCCATGCTTTATTTTTTAAGTTTTTCAGATGGGTCACATCTTCGTCAAACCAAGGAAATAGTTTATATTTCTTATTATAAGTAATAGGAACACAACGAGCGAAACAGTTAAATAATAATGAGTAAAAATTATTAGTAGCTTTCTCAATGTCTTTCTCATTAAGCACTTGCGACCAATCACATCCACAAATATCGGTATTTAGCACAGAAAAGTCAGCTTTTTTGAAATTGTAATGGTACGAGACCCCAGAAGAGTCGACTAACGGAAGCTCAAAATTAAATATTAAATGAAGCGCGGGATGATGATTCGATGCAGGTAGCAAAGGTACGCTACAGTCTTTGACAGTTATGCAGTTTGAATTTGACGTAAAAATTAAATCCAGGAACCTGCCAAAAGTATTCTCCATGCTATTGGTCTGACAAAGACCTGTCGAGAGCATATTATCGATGAATTGCTCATCTTGTCGAGGACACGAGTTAAAGGACGGCATCAGGCCGGATACATCATCAGCTTGGGTCCATTTTATATAAGGAAGGTTGAAATCTCCAACGATAATAAGTTCGTCACAGGATCGCATTATATTACATATAAATTCAGATGCTCTGGAAACAGAGTCATATATATCTGAGTTTGCAGAAGGAGGAATATACGTGGTGACAATATACAGCTTCCTCTCACTTATCGTCAGGAGAACACATAAAAGTTCAATATTTCCGGTTTCAGGAACATCAAAAACTTCGGCTGAAAACATGCGGTTAACAGCACATAGCACACCTCCACCAACTGGTGCATCTTGAAGATTTGCATGTCGGTCACGACGAAAGACTTGGTAGCTGGAATCGAAGAGTTCGGCATCTTTAAAATTACTACAAAGCCAGGTTTCGGTAATGCAAATTACGTCAAAGCATGATGCGGCTGCGGAGATGTACAGTTGACTCGTCTTCGAACGCATTCCTCCTACGTTTGAGTAGTACATCGAGATACTTCCAAGTTTTTTGGATAAGGCGTACGCTGACCATTTCGTTGTCGTGGTATGAACTCTCGCACGATTGCGAAGTTTGGCCAACATTTTGAATTTGTGACTGTATCAAAGACAGACGACGGCAGGACGACTCTAAAAGAAGCCACGCGTGATACATCGATGCGAGCCGCTGGAACAAGTTATTTGCAAGAGACCGACCCCTGCGTTAACTCGAAATCCTTGTCCTTCAGAATGATTCCAATATTAGTCAGGACTTCCGCTTCAGTTGTGTTCGGGTCCAAGCGCGATACAAAAAGTACTTTTGGTCTTTCGACAGCCTTCAAAATGCATTGAGAGCTCAAAGCGCGAACTGTCTCAGCATTATCCTGTTGTGAAATGGCAACTGGAAATTCATTCGAATGCTCAAGCGCATTAATTACTTCCGAGTGGTTATTTTGGACATTATTTTTTTAGTTCTTTTTAATCCCTTTTTTGAGTTCGTCTTTGAAGTTTTTTTCAGTGCAAGTGGAGTCTTAATATTCTCCGTATGCACTTGTCCTGTAGAACGAGGAGAACTACAGTCACTCTGCGTCTCAATGTTTTCATCTTTGTTGTGAGAGCTACTTAAGCAGGTTGTCATACTGTGTAATGACTTGTCGCAACTATCAGCCAGTGATTTTACGGACCTGATGTCACTATGAATCAGATCTAGTTTCAAATCTAGGTTCATAGCTGCAGTACTTTCAGTGGAGAGTGACCCTACAGAAGAGTGAATTGCAATTGGATTCGGTACGAGTTCGGAAGTTAAACCAAATTCTGATATGCTGTTTATAATATTGTTCATTTTTGAATCAGATTGAGCACATTTTTTGGTCAATTTCGCTATATCATGCTGGATAACGCTGCAGCATGAATGTAGTTTATCAAACTGATTTCCAAAATCTCTGAAGTCGTCGACATAGGTATTTAAAGTAGCTATGGAATCTGATATTACCTTCACTTTGTTTGCAAGGAAAGAGTAGTCACTTTTCAGTTCTTCAAAAGCCAAATTTGATTGATCAATTTGACTGGATGTAATTTTCAATAAACGAAGAATGTGACACGGTTTAATAGCTGCGCAATCTTCACATGTAAAGCCAATAGAGACATTAGACTTACTTTGCTTTTTAATACAATCAATATGAAAACTACGTTCACATATACCATTGCAATCAATTCCATTATCGCAAGTGAGTGTTAAATGGCAGACACTACAAATTCCCGCAGAAGACATTGTTAAGTTAAAATAAAATAAATAAAAATAAAAAATAATACCAAACAATAACGTAAACAATCGCGAAAATTATGAAAATCGATAAAATCGGGTCGACCCTTCGGAATTCTATGACTTTCAACAAATAGAGAGCACTTTTAGTGATCACTGTATGTATAAGTTTCATAAGCTACAAATGATTGATCTATTCAAAGGTTTGAGTTTAAACTTAGGAAATTCACATAATAAATAATATTAGGATCAAGTCAATAATTTTTAACTAGTAAAGTAATATTCGCGACACAGGTTCGAGTATGAACTAAGGTTAAAAGTCTATTTTCGGTTTCGGTTTTCGAAAGTATTGTAACTACTGCGCATGCGTCACTTACGTCGGTTTAAGAGACAAAGGAAATGTAATCACTAAGTACAATTAAAGTTTTTGAATTTTTTCTTTAAAGAAAAAACAAAACAGATCACCGCACGATCAAGTTTTCGACACCTCAATGCAAGCACAGCACAAAAACACAAAAAGGAACGTGAATAGTATGCGATACAAAGCGATTCTCCCTCGGCTCCCGAGAATTTAACGCCCCATTTGTAAATTGGGAAAATATGCCCCTGTTCAGAAGTTATCTTCGATTCCTCTTCTGCTTGGCCCCTTAAATTCTCGACTGGACTAATTCGCTGATTTGCGGTAGCATCTACTTCTCCTTCTATTCCTGGTCTTAACGGTTTGGGCGAGGATGCATGGCTTGGACCTGGCTGCCAATACATGCCGCCTTCCGTCACCGCAGCTGTCCCCAACCTATCCTGTTTCCCCGTAGACAATTTATAAGCCTCCCAGATATTTGACTCAATATCGGTATCGTCTTCCTCCGAGTTAACTTTGCCGTCCAATACCACCCACAAGTCTGCCACCCTTTTCCACAACCCAGAAACAAATTCCTTCTGTTCTTTATCCACCGCGGCCATGTGGTTCAGCCTCCTCAGAATCCACGCACCCTTTGCATCCATTTTTTTGTATTCGGCCGAATTTGCATCCCCCACAAAGGTTTCCACTAACTTGCCAATCTCCTCTAGTTTCGACTCTACTGCAGCCTTGTCTTCGTCAAAGGAAAACGGGTAGTCCGGCAGGGTGAAACTGGCCGTTCTTCTAAGCGTTGCCCGAAGTTGCGCTCGCATAACGTCTACGGACGCCTCCGGTAATCCCAACACTGTCAACTCATACTTCAGCTCCTCTGACGAAATCCGGTTTATTTCCATTGCTGCTCTAGATATATCCCAACTACAAACAACAGGAAGGACGGAAAAAAAAAAAAAATAATAATTCAGAAATTTTCTTTTATTCCACTATCAATAACACAACGAATTATCACTTCACAAAATGTATTGCAACCGACGCTCAGTACCAAAAAAAAAAACATTGCTAAAACTAAAACAAAGAAAGGTATATAATTCACTCGACACACACGAACTACGAACGTACTCGGAAATAACCCGCTATATGATACCGTCCTCTATCTTCATGCGTATTTGTAATTAAATCGCACTCCCGCACTTACTGTACACTCCCACAATTACTGTACACTCCCGCAAATTTTAAAACAAATCACTTTCACAAATTCACTAAACCAAAGAAAACAGAAATCACTTGGTACGCACGGTCTTAAATAATCCCAAACAGCACGTTGGGCGCCAATTATTACCCTTTTGAACAAGGGGGTGGGCACCAGCCTTGCTCAGTCGAAGATGGGGTAGTTCGGGGATCACTTTTATGGCCGTACCGCGTACCTACACGACACCAGGGCGCCACCTAATCTGGTTTAACGGGAGGAAAATTAGGAAACCTCCCCTAACGAAATGACGAAGACACCTTGTTTCGGTTCAAAATAAAAATTCTCTATAATCTTTATTCAAAAAAAATATCTATAGCACTATGTGTGGCCGTATTCCGGCGGTCCCGGCTTACTACAAATCGAGTCGCAATACTTTTTTTTTGCCCGATTCCTCGGCTCGATTTCCCACGGTCGCGCACGATTCTTCTCTCAGAAGGAAAGGAAAAAGAACGGAAGAAAGGTAACCAAACCCAATAATATACCTACAATAATCCTGCACTCGCCGATGCCGTAACTGCCGACCGTTGCTCCGTGGCTCCTCCAACTCCTCGTTCGTTCGCTGCTACCGCCTCTTCCAGGTCCTTCACTCTCTTTTAAAAGTTGGGAAGCAGGGATATTGGTCGATAGTTACTCATATGAAGCGGATCACCGCTCTTTAGTATCGGAGTTATAACCGCTTTCTTCAACGAGTCGGGAAAGATTCCAGACTACAGTGAAATATTAAAAATGTAGGCTAATGGATCGCATATACATATAAGAAGAGATATTCCTCAGCACGTTAGAAGTAATTCCATCAATACCACAAGCTTTGTTAGGCTTAAGGTTGGATATATGAAAATAAATTTCATCAGGGGTGATAGGTTCCATTACAAAGGAATGTCTTGTTTCTTCAGGGACAAAATTGTACACGGTAGATGGCGAGGTTGCTCCAGCTATTTTTTCTCCAATACTTATAAAATATTCATTAAATTCCGATGCAATCGATGAAGGTTGATGGATAATGCTACCCTCCTTGGATTTAAGTTGCCCTAACTCAGAAGTTGCGCCTTTGCTGAAAGTAATATTATTAATTATTTGCCACAATTTTTTCGGGTTGTTCAAGGAATTGTTAACTTGGTCTTTGTAGTAACTGGACTTGGCGGATTTAATAATACTATTTAGCTTGTTTCTATAGGATTTATATTCAGCAAAAAGTTGCACGTTCAGGCGATGTTTTTTTACTTCCTTATACAACTGCTCCTTTTTTCGTATAGATGTTAAATTAGCTTGGGAAACCCACTCTTTCAAAATTCTCATAGACGACTTTATCTTTCTCGTGTGTCGTGTTGTTACCTCATTCCGGGTTTCCGTGAATATTTTATTCATAGCTGCCATAGCTGTGTTGGGGTCCGAACAGTTAATATATACGTTTTTACTTCTATGGGCTTTTAGTGTAGATAATACTCGTATACCGAAATTCGAATAGTCTACACGGGCTTTTCCAACGTATAATCGGCTTAAAATCTCTATTTCAAATATTTTTTTTAATAACAAAACTATCTTTCCAAGAAACCTCATAATTTCGAAACAACTGATGATATACTCCGACTTTGACCGCTCCCGAACTTTGACCCGAAAATAATAAAGTTTCGCCCAGAAAATTGGCAGATTTTTTAATAAGAGCCTTAGCAAAAGATTTTAAGAGTTCAATATCAAGACTAAACTGCCGGTCCGTTTCTGGCGAAAAAGGTAAAATCTTATAGGCTTTCATATGTAATTTCTCCTGGAGACATTCCACCATGCTAGGCCGCGTTGTAACTAATACACGTAAAACTCAGCTTTCCTGCAATTGTACCAATAACTCCAAAAGTACTTCCTTGTAGTCGGGACTGATTTCATCAAAACCATCAAAGAAGAAGGCAAGTTTCAATGTGCTGGATTTTAAGAGGCAATCCTTGAACAGATTTCGTTCAAATGTGGATTCCATAGTACCTTGTAACATTTCTGATAAAAACTGCACCATTTCATCTGGTGTATTGATTGAGTTCTTATTGGTTGATTTCAAATCGAGAAACTCCGTATAATCATTTAAATCGATTCGAAAGATCCACACACGTTTGTTGTATTGCACTAATTTTCGGGATATACTCGGCAAAAGGCTGGATTTACCACCCCCAGCCATATCTAATACAATAACCATTGGCTCTGCATTCTTTACATTTTTCTTCCAACCTTTCCACACACCGCTCCATATAGTACTGACGAACAATTGGATCAGAATCACGAATTTTATTCTCAATCTTAACAGATTTACCCTCAATAAACTTATGCAATGTCTCGGCATCAATCAATTCTTTTTAGTCCATTTCGTCAATTGCTTCACTTACATTAAATTTCTCTACATCCGGATCGATTTCTAGTTTTCCAATTTTGTAAAGATTCTCTTGCGATTTGACCGTCAAATCAGTAAATCCGCTGCTGATCTGTTCGCCGTTTTCGTTAGTCATGAAAATCATTTTGCTAAAATAGTCCTTGTAATAATCGTAAATTCGGTTGATTTCTGTTAAAGTTTCGTTTTTTTCGCACTTTATAAATAAAAAATTCAACTTTTTTCGCCTTCTTAAATTTTAGTAATTTTTTTTAAAAACCCTTGCATCCAGCTGTTTAACAGTCAGGAAAATAAAACCATAACGTCGTGTATATTTTCGTATTGCTTCGATCGAATCGTTTTTATGCAAGTTTTGTATTGTTTGAACAACCCGAGTAGGACCTAGTCCAAAATATTCTAACTGTAAATCGAGGCGATCGCTATCATCCTGCAAGAACTCCTTAATCTGCTCTATAGGATTAAACTGATATTTCGTAGGAACATTCGCCAAGTAGGATTCATTAAAACCGTTCAGTTCCAATGAGAGTATATCGGTTTCAATCTTATCAAAAACCGATTTTGCCTTTGCACGGGTATAAAATGTAGTCATCCTTTCGGTCAGCCATTTGTGCAAATCCGACTTGCAAATAGATTTAAAAGCCGTACAGCCTAAACTTTTGTGCTTCTCCCTTATTTCATTTTCCAATATCTCATCCAACTGGTCGGGGTAGTTGAAAATGATTTTGAATTTATCAAAAAAATCGTTCAAATCGTCTTCAGAAAAAGGTTTTGGTAATTTTCTTTCCAAGGCTCCTTCCTCACAGGTCTGAAACTCTTTGAAACCAATTTTAAATTTATATTTGTCGATCGAATTAAAATCGACGACTTTATGTTCGTCGCAGAGCTTTTTCAATTCCGATCGGAACGTCCGTAAATCGTTGGAAGTTTTCTTGCGCTTCTTGCACTCGGGCGCGTTCATTTCCTTCTCATTGTCTTGATCAGACGATCGAATGAAACTGGTGCTAAATCGGATCTCGGAAAATTTTCTAATTAACACATGACCGCCTAGATTTTGAATGTTAGCTAAAAAAGTTTCCGCTCGCGGTTCGAGAAACTTGTGCCATTTGAATCTTGGAAAACCTTTGCTAAGCTATCTTCATTAATTTTTACCAATTTTTTAAAATATTTCAAGATGTCGTTTAATTGTGGAGCGAACTTAGCTGGATCAACGATTGTCTGGTCCCCTTCAGGTTGGAACTCTTTCGCGAGACCATCTGTAATCTTCCAATTGAAATCTTTTAATTCCAGTTAATACTTTCTTGAAGATACGTTTCTAAATGTGTTCTGAACTCGTGCATTTATTTCGGCAAATTAGTTGCATCTATGAATTTTTTGGAAAACCACATGATTTTTTTGTCTTTTTCAAATACGGCTCTCATCAAAGCGTAATAATATTTCATGAATACTTTATGAGTCTTCTGTATTTGCTTTACTTTGGGATCTACACTCAGAGAAATTTGTCTTCAGAAATCTATCATGTTTTACTTTAAAATTTAAAATTTGGTACTTGAAACGGCGAAAGGAAAAGTTGTTCAAGCTTTCTACCAAAATAACTCGACGTTATATGATCAGCATAGAGACGAATTGATCCGACTAATTGTAATATCGCCGTTGTGTTGGCGACGCCGAAGTACTAGAATAACGATATTGTGAGCGTTGGTAACACAGACAAAAACAAGTGTCAAGAAGACATAAGGCAGTTGAGGAGTAGCACACGCGCGAGAAGCATCGACATAACACTAATATTGGAAGATGTTGAATCGAATCATATACAATTGTCACTCAAAGATTTTCCGCGGATATCAGAGGAATTGAAAACCATATTTCCTGAAGAAAAAAACTGTTTGGTATAAAAATATTGTTGTTATTTGTATATTTCATAAATGTTATTACAGTTCTTTTGTTAGGATTATTATCTTTTTCCTCGTGGTAAACGTCGAAATCCGGGTGAAAAACTCTACAATAAATACGTGAACGCTTTAACCAAAAAACGAAAAATTACGAGTAGTGCGTGGAAGTCCATCAGCGGTTGTTCAACTATAGATTGCAAACCACCATAAAGTGGCCAGGATTTTGATCAAACGGTTTCTTTGCCACTCAAGCCTGTTTCTAAATGGAAAGATGTAAAAGACAAATGGCTAAAAACTTTTCATCTGAGACAGAAAGAATTGAATTGCAAAACGCAATTAAATTTTGAGTTTTTAAAAGAGTGGCCGCTACATTCGCATGCTAATGGCAAGGAGTTAGTAAGTACATATTTTGTTGCAAAATATTTTAGTCCATGTAAGTAATTATTATCAACACTTTTTCTTCCAATTTCAGATTGATATATTTAGATTTTATGTTAATTTTTCCCGAAAAAAAACATTTATTGTACAGCAAGTGGGATGAATTTAAGGTAAAAATTAAGCCTTATGCCAAAGAAATATGTTGCTTTTGGGTATAAATGACACGTCTAGTACTGGTAAAAATCTAATTGCAATAAACTATCATACATAAAAATCTTTTACTTTTTGCAGACTATTTGGATTACGTTATTTGTGGCCTGTTCAACGCAGTAATATTGCCAACTAGCAGATTTTCGAATAGTCGGGGAAGCAGCAAAAGAAAGGCAACGACTAGTGATGCACGATCTTTGACCGAAGACTTTTGGAATTGAAGTCAAAATATTATAATCAAGGTTTGACTCTGCAGCCCTTAATTATAGTAGTAGGAGCTGATATAGAAAGTAACGCAAGCTTTTTTTATGTACTTTGATAAAGTCTTACAGAAGCATGGTTCATACCTATCCTGTATCAATACTTGCTTTCAAATTGTTCAAGTACTGCACTTAGAGTATCCCACCGTATGTAATGGTCCATGGCTATTTACAGAAATTTTTTTTCGGAATTGAAACTAATTTTGACCTACCCAACCCGAAAGTGTCTTCAATAATATCTTATATTAATTCGTTATAGTCAATTCAAAATGTATCTTTGTTCAAATTAATTTGTTTTGTTTTACTTAACTGTACTTTATATGTTGTGTCTGAAGAAATTGAATTAAAACAGTTTATTGAACACTACCAGTCATATGAGGTAGGAAATTCGACAATGGGCATATTTTATTGAAAGAAATCGAATCATTTAGCAGTCCACCATTACACATACGAGTATATACATATGTATACTTTAAATAACGAAAAAGTTTATTTACGAAATATTTAATATATTAATATTTAAATTTAAATTTTCATTTTAAAGAAGAAGCATTATGTATCTATATTATTAGTTTACTATATTTCACAACTGTAAATTCTTTATAAAAAAATAAAATAACAAAAAAAAATACTACATGTTGTATATTATTTATAAAAAAATATGAGATCACTAGTACAAAGAGGCGCAGTATATCAAATTCAAAGAAATCCTTCTATTCCTAAATGATAAATGAAATTTTAAATGATATCCTATAAAAAAAGAAAATAATTCTATTTTATTCCGT
Source organism: Beris morrisii (assembly GCA_951812415.1). Lineage (NCBI taxonomy): Eukaryota > Metazoa > Arthropoda > Insecta > Diptera > Stratiomyidae > Beris > Beris morrisii. Next base: position 10,534,226 of record OX638314.1, on the reverse strand, counting down.
AAGAGAATTCACTTTGTTTTAATCATCAATCCTATGAAAATAATGTGACTACCATAACAGATTAATAAGGAACCATATTGAAATTGAAAAGAAACAACTTTAATTTGCTTAGTCAGAAATCCATTAGATTCCTTTTGTTTTGAACAGATTCGGCATAGAAGCCAAATCACATTTGAATCCCTTTAAATCAATAATCTTATTAATGATTTTATAATGAAATTTTTCTGAGTATACTAATAAGTTAATTAGAACTTTGAAATCTGAAACATTTTCGAACTCTTGAAGCACCTTATCATATTTAAAATTGAACACTTTTAATTCTCTATTCCCAGGTTTGCACAATAATTTGTCTGACTCAATCTCTTCTAAGCAATCTTTCAGGTTGGTATCTATACCGTCATATCTGATGTTGGTAATAAGAATAATATTTTCTATTGCGCTTCCAGAAAATATCGAATAATTAGACTGGGTATTACAACTTTCATTGATCTTAGTAAATGACTTAAAGTATTTCGGAAGACTATAATCCGCATCTGTTTCGGAAAAGAAATTATTGATATTGATGACTTTTCCGGTGTCGGTAGTGTGTTTAACTTGTACGTAGGTTGCTACTTAAGTTTTGAGATAGACAAATAAAAACAAATATTTATAATCAAAAATGGTTTTATTGTTTTTCAAAATATTCTCCATGAAGATCAACACACTTTTGCATTTTTTCAACATTTCTTTGCACCAATTGACACGAGTTTTTTTTTGAGCGACTGTCAAATTATGCAGTGTCCAACGCGAACAAATCTTTTTGACAGCCAAATGTTCAGGCCATATTGAATGCATGCGAGTGGAACTAAAACCCAGGAATGCCTCAATCTCACGATATGGCACATGACGATCTTGCAATATCAGTTCACGCACATCATCGATGTTTTCTGGCACAACTGCCGACTTTGTACGACCTTCACGAAATTCGTCCTGTAGCGAAGTGCGACCACGATTGAATTCAGAAAACCAGCGAAACACGGTGGCTCGAGATGGTGCTTCATCACCAAAAGTCGAAGCGAGTTGATCGGCACACTGCTGTTGGTTTAATCCACGTCGAAAGTCATAGAAAATCATCGCACGAAAATGTTCACGATTTAATTCCATTTTTCTACCAAGATGAATATTTCAAGAATCTGTAAACAACACAAATAGCACTCGTATGACAGCACGTTCTGAGTACGTTCACCACTCAAAATGTCAAATGTCAGATTTGACGTATTCACATCAGTGTTGCCATATCTCAAAACTTATGTAACAACCTATGTAGCAACCGACTTTGCCTTTTACTTTTATTTTCCCCCTTACTCAGGAAAACTATGTCATCAAACTTTTCAGCTTCCGGCAATTCGGAGGTCAAACAAAACTTAAAATACTGTTACGTGCCAGCCTGGCAACCGCGTAACTCGATCGATTACGAATAAGGGAAACAGCAACAACCGAATACCTAGTTGTAAAGTTACCCAATCAGAAACCTAGTTGAAGTATATAAGGTGGCGGAGTAACACGATTGTACCTCCCTTCTAATCGAATGTACTAGAACAGTGTAGAAGATCAAAATCGGAAGCTCTAAAGCTTTCGAGAACCGTTCACACACATCACCGAACATACAAGTACATCCTAGACTGCAACCGGCTAGTATATAAGCAGGTGAAGCTTTCAGCGAGGGAGATAGTAATTTTTATTACGTCGGCTGTGACAGCCAGCGTGTATACGCGACCGTGTTGGTAGAAAGCGAAAGTGATCGTGTCCAGTGATATAGATAAGCGGGCGGTATTGCTATACAGGGTGTTTGGCACTCCGTGTGCCACCTTGTAAGGGGTTATTCCTTGATATATTTGGAGAAAAAAATTGTTCTACAGGGTGGGTCAATTTTCAATATTAGTGGAGATACAGGGTGGTTAAGAAAAGTGTTTTTGACCGGTACCCTCACTCACTTAAAACGTTAAATCTTGAAAACGAATAATCACAAGGCAAAGTGTTATAACTCGTTTTTTAGGCAATCGAATTACCTTTCATTTGATGTAACAGTCTAAATTGTAACTGCACCCAATCTTGAGATATTTACTCGAAAACACAGATTTTTGCTACGTGAACCCTAAAAATTCAGTGATCAATGTAGTTTTTCTCAGAAAACCCCATTATAAAAATGTCGTTTTAATTTTATTTTTTTATGAGCCGTATTATTACCTACAAAAGCTGCATACATATGTATGAGTTACGATTAACATTTTGGAAGTAACAGGTAAAAATACATATCGCATAAAAATTAAATATTTAAAAAATCAGTGCATGTGCATGTTGATCTACGCTACTTGTTTGAATTGAAAGAATTTAATAATGGTTTTTATTTCAAATATTTTTATTATAATAAATGTTCAAAATGGCCATCTTCATTTTGAATGCACGCTAAAGCTCGTTTGGCGAGTGTTCTCTTGGTATTCATATTCCAAAACTGCTGCCTTACTTCTATTGCTGCCGCATCGATCCTGATATTTAGATCTTCCAATGTTTCTACTGGCGTTGCGTAGACAAGGTCCTTCATCCGTCCCCATACAAAGAAATCCATAATAGTAAGATAGTTTATAGAGGAGTTTCTTGTGTGAAACACTAACACGAAAATCCCGACTGAGATCGATCGCTGCCCTGGCTACTGCCATTCAGGTCATGACAATTGAAAAACTTTCATTGGAGAAGTCAGTTTAAAACTGTATTGGACTAGGTCCGAAGGAGCTGTTTTGTCATCGGGTAGCATTAACTCATCGCAGGGTGTATTACGCCAACTATTTAGTGCATATATCTTAATCATAAGTATAATTCGTAATAATGAATTTCGGTTCAATATTGCATGCATATATGAGCCGTTGATTTTGAAATTGGCATAAGTCACTTTTTCAAAAAAATTTAGTTGTGACATTCTGAAGATGTTTTACACAAAACGAAGCAACTTCCTGAGAACCTCTTGATGCAATTGTTTTATCTCACTTTTAACAAATACAAGTAAATCTTCTCGAAAGTTGACATCAATATTTTTAAACATGTTAAAACGCAAGTCGCATAGTTACATACACCGCATCTCAGTATTAAACACGTTTCGGACTTCTTCCCATAAAATAATAAAGTTGCGCCCAGACTGTTGGCAGATTTTTTTTTTGATTATGGAACACATTTCCCAGCAAAATGGCGTCTTGTATATTTTTTTCTGTTTCAGTGTCTTAATCAATTTATATTCGGACTTAGTAGGTTTGTTCTTTTTGGCTACACTTTCTACAATTTTCTGCACTCGCTCATGAGTTAGTGCAGAAAAGTGTAGAAAGTGTAGCCAAACGAACAAACCTAATGTCTTTCAAGGGAGAATTGCAGAATTTCTGAGTATAAAGTAATTGAAAACTGTAAAGCTTTTTCTTTTAATAATTTTATATAACTAAATATGTCTGTTGCCGGCTCAGATCTTTCGTTAACATTTTCAGTTTCTAATTCTCTCAAGTCCTTTCTTGTTATTGCTTATTTCTATGAGGTTGTTAATGCCATCTTTATTTCTATTTTCCGGGGTTTGTTTATGTGAATTCTGAAAGATTTAAAGCATTGGACAATTATATATAAAAATATATAATTCTACATCGGTCCACTGATCACACATCTCCCCTTTCGAGAAACGATTATTTCTCGAAAGGGGAGATGTGTATTGGATGAGAGTCATGATATTGGGGAGTGGGGAGAAAATCGTAATCTGATGACATCAAAGAAATCTTCACCTGGCTCACCTGGGAATATGCCTAATAGTCTCATCTATGAGCCAACAAAAGTCAACCTTTTATCTGATAAAATAGGAGGATTGGACCTCTAGTACCACATTGTCTCATGGCTCCGTAAACGGATTCTCTGAAAATCTTGAATTGGACTTGCAGCCAAGGAAGGATTGAGGAGGGACTGAGTTGGGGTATGAGAAATGATGAAAGGAATATAAGGAGCAGCGTTACCGTTTTACTATCATACATATGTAGCAAATTTACTACCTTTTTGTAATTGGAAATTTACTGCACTACTACATCAAGACAGGAAAAGTCAAATTGTAATTTATTATTATTTCACATTATTATATGTTTAATGTTAAGCTTATTTATTGTATTATTATTAAAATTCGGCTTCTTCTAATACATCTTTTTTGAAAAAGGTAGCAGATTTTGCTACTCCAAAAAAACCACCGCGCGGTAACACTGATAAGGAGACCATTGTCTGAAAACATCAGAAACCAATTCTTTATAACTGTACAATTTTTCAGTCCCCAACTATACAACATTACGATATTCACACATTTCACAAAGCTACTAAGGTCAACAATCAAAAAATCGCGATGACACTCACACACACATAAAATTCTTATGAATAAGAAAATTCTTATGTTTAAGAAAACCGCTGCACGTGCATTTGGTGAAGAGCAACATGTAAGTTTCAGTTTTAAACATCAAGTACTCAAGCAGAACATTTGCATTTAAGTGTGTCGGTAAAGACTCCACAATTTCTTCTTAAAATTAATCTTAAAAATAGGTTGAGGACAAAAATCCTCTAAAATCAATGATTGTGATCGAATACGTGTGATGGATACGTGGTAGAGCGCAAAAAAACCCAGGTAAATCGCTACAAATTATTAATAAAACCCACCCGAATTCAAAGAATTTTCAACCGATTTTCCATTGCCATTTCCCACCCGCACTGCACTGCCCATCGGATAATCACACGCAATCCCTGCGCAAATACGAGATTGTCGCGGAAAAAAAATTGGTGATATGGGTTGAGGAGTGTGGGAGTGGGGGGAAAAACAATGTGTCCGAAACGTTTGAAAGCTGGGATTGAAGCATTCTAAAATCCATATCTCCTGAACCGTTGATCTCAGAAGGGTGAAACTTTGTAGTTATCTTAAGGGATACTAGGAAAGTAGACAAGGACTAAAATTTTTAAGAGGGGAAGTGGAGTGTATGGGGGAGGGGTGAAAAACTTTATATTACAATAACTTCCGAACTAATTGTATCAGGAAGATGAAATTTGGTTTCTGTATATAAGATCATAAGTGGAGTCTACTGAATATAAACATTTTGAGAGGGAAGGTGGAGTACGCAAATGGACTTCTAGTAAGAAAATAAAATGTTGGTGGTGCTGGCGAAGGGGATGACGGTGGGAGGGGATGGAACGACAAGAATTCTGATTTTTATTTCTCGAAAACCGCAAAGCGCAGAGCTAAAAATTGACGACTATATAGAGTCACTGTAGAAGTATCCTAGAAAAATATAATTGTTGATACGGGTAGCAAGGTACGAGTGTGGGGGGTAGTTGTTTATATCTCAAAAACAGCGTATGCTAGAAAGTTGAGACTTAGTATGTATATGTAGAAGTACTACAGGAGTAATTAAAGCAAAAAAAAGCTAAACATTTTATTGATGTACAGAGCTGGAGTAATGCGGTGTAGGTCACTATGCGACTGATAACCTAAAGAATAACCAGGAGGCTATTTGGAACGTTATCAGTCGCATAGTGACCTACACCGCATCTCAGTATTAAACAAGTTTCGGACTTCTACCCAAAAAATAATAAAGTTGCGCCCAGACTGTTGGCGGGTTTTTTGATTTTGTGGCATTTGAGCTTAAAAATTGGCGTTGGTTTTTTAAGTATTAAAAATTCGCTCTAGGAATCAGAAACTTTGTGGCGGTTTTTAAAACAAATAAAATTGTTGAGGAAGATTGATTTTTCAATTCTTGCCTTAGGCGCAATGTGTTAAACTCTTTTGGCAATTTTTGCTGGAGCGGCTGTGAGGTGGGAGACGGGACGAGCGATTGAATTGAAGATCGAGAAACATATACGTTGCTACAAAATCGAAAGTCTTACCGGTTTTCAAACCCACCCAGCAGGCAAAATTTTGTATAGTATACAAAAGAAAAGACCGTAGAAAGTGCGGAGAAAGACCGTAGAATTCTAGGGTACGATGTCCACGGGCGCTCTGTAAGTCTATACGTAAAGTTTTGAAGAGCACTATACGTATAGTTTGGAAGAGCACTAGACGTAGAATATTTACGGCGATTCTACGTATAATATTTTAGGTGTGTTACACCGAAAAATTAAAAGACACTCGCTATTCAATTCAATCTGTTTATTCGCCTTAACTGTACACGCCGTATACAAAAACACACCGATTCACCTTGTCGCCAAAAACTGGACTGCACCACGCCGACTTGTCGATGCACGTACGCCCGTACACATATACACCGTATCACCATAAGCCCTTATCGCCCTTTACCTACGCCACCGCCATCTCGCCGGTTCAAGTGTAACACTCGGCCATTCTGAAATGAAATTAATGTCCTCATTAATGTGATAAATTATGACTCTAATAGATCGATCAGATCAAGACGATCCACCTCTTCGCCTTCTTCGCCATCTTCGTCATATTCGCCCAATTCGCCATTTGTACTACAATATCGCCTTAACGAATCAACTGCCACAGTCGCCCTGAATCGTTTGTAACCCCGTACGCCTTTAACTGACTCAATTACATATCGATCATTCGCCATCACCTTAGCAACTCTAAACGGACCATCAAACTTATTCGCCAGTTTCTGGTTAACGCCTGAATTCGCCATGTTAGTAGCCGCCCGTCGCCAAAGTACCAAATCGCCCACTTTATACTCAGTTGCAACCTTTCGCCGCTTGTCATATCTTGACTTCATTCGCCCTGCAGACCTCTTAATGTTTTCGCCCGCCCGCCTACGATTCGCCCATAGCTGATTATTTAACTGAGATGAAATGCCTTCAAAGTCGTCACTTTGTTGACTCTCAGGGGTACCTACAAGATCGTCATCCTGCTGGTTCCCTTTGGTGCCCGAAATATTCGCCATTTCGTTTCTCGTCCTTACGCCGGACAGCGCCTCGCCAGGTACTGTTTCGCCCACCGCCTGGCCTGCTCTTTCGCCCTTATTTCGGTCTTCCGCCTCAGCACCATGCGTATTCGCCACGCTCGCCGGACTCTCGCCAGTCCTCGCCTCGCTAGCTAGCTCGCCAAGCACCAAATCAGCTATCAACCCATTTTGATGTGCAAACATCAGACGAGAAGGAGAAAACTGTGTACTAGCATTCGCCAAGTTATTGAGACCTCCCACAATCTCCGGTAGTTTTTCGTCCCATCGACTCTCTGTTTCCGCACTTGTCGCCAACGCCTGTATAATTGTACGGTTCGCCCTTTCCACTTGCCCGTTCGCCCTCGGGGTCGCAATTGCATTCTGAACATGTCTAATGCCCTTTTCCGCCATAAATTCGCCAAATTGCCTACTTGTAAATGCCAATCCACGATCGCTAATTACACGCCTAGGATAGCCAAATTCACCAAATACCTCTCGCAATTTAGTTATCGCCTCACTTGATCGCAAAGTTCTAGTAGGTTTCGCCAACACAAACTTAGTAAATCCATCTATCACAATTAGCAAATATGAATTTCCATGCACACTTTTGACGAATGGACCCAAATGATCCACATGCACCGTGTCAAAAGGTATAGAGCGCCGTTCAATTGGATGTAAATACCCCTCGCCACGCCCATAACCGCCTTTGGCAAATGCACACCGCAAACATGCCTTTACATATTTGTACACAAACCTTCCCATTTTGGGAAACCAATAGGTTTCCTTAATTAGCGCCAAACACCTCTCAAATCCAGGATGACCAATACCGTCATGGTATTTATTCACCAGACTAAACTGAGCCATTGCGGGTACATACAATCTTTCGCCAGATAACGTCACTCGGTAAAGTCGCGCCTCCTTTACTTTATAATTCGCCTTAATATCCTTATCGGCTTTTCCTGACTTAAGCGCCAACACAATCGCCTGTGCTTTAGCATCCTGTAATTGAACAGTCAGAAACCAGTCATCCTCCGATATGGATACAATATTTACCGCCACCGAACTGCCGCCAAAACTATCTATTGCGTCGTCTATTATTGAATTACGACTCAATGCGTCCACATGCGCCATTCGCCCACCCGGTCGATACTCTATTTCCATATCGAATTCCTGGATAGCCAACCACCACCTGGCGATTCTAGGAATCAAATCTCTTTTCAACATAGTCGCCCTAACTGATACACAATCAGTCACCACCTTGAAATGTACTCCCACCAAATATATTCGGAATCGCCTTATTGATTCAACTATCGCCAATATTTCTAACTCATAGCTATGATACATCTGTTCACTTTTAGTAGTCGCCCTACTAAAATATTCTACTGGTCGCCAATTATTTTCGCCTTCATTCTTCTGCATAAGAATACCGCCTAATCCCCATTTACTTGCATCAGTATGCAGTTCAATAGATTTTTCGCCATCATACATCATGAGTACAGGTCTACTTCTTAACAGGTTCTTTAGTTTATCGAACGCCTCGTGTTCTCCCTCGCCCCATTGCCACTTAACATTCTTTTTAGTAAGCTCAGTTAATGGCTTCGCCAATATCGAGAAACCTTGTATAAATTTTCGAAAATAAGACGTCAGCCCGATAAACTGCCTAACGCCATGAACATTCACCGGAACCGGAAATTCAATAACCGCCTTAATTTTCCTTTTTCCCGGACGAATACCCTCCGCCGAGATTTCATGTCCTAGGTACTCTATTTCGCCCATCATAAATGTACATTTTTCCAAATTCAATTTCAAGCCCGCCTGCTCTATTAGGTTTAGTACGATTTCCAATAATTCTATTCCCTGTGCTACACTAACCGACGGAATTAGAAGATCATCCATGTACGCCAAAACATGATCATGCCTTAAATTCCCTAACATCTTATTGATCATACGCTGAAATACCGCCGGAGAATTCGCCAATCCAAACGGAACTTGCAAATATTCATATTGTCCGTCTGGCGTAATAAACGCCGTTTTATGAACTGATTCAGGATGCATTGGAACTTGATGATAACCCTGTGCAAGATCCAACGTAGTAAAATAGTACTTATTCGCCAATCTACTCAGCTGATCTGCAATAAGTGGTAATGGATATCGCTTCTTTACAGTTATTGCATTTAACGCCCTGTAGTCCACACACATTCGTACCTCACCCGATTTCTTTGGTACAAGAACAATAGGACTAGCATACGCCGAACTAGATTCCCTAGCAATTCCACCTTCAATGAGTGTCTGAACTTTATCCCGAACAACCCTTCTTTCCGACATTGACAATCTATACGGACGATAATGCACAGGAATATCTGTAGTTACTTTAATTTGCATTTCGCCTAATCCTGTTAACCCCACATCATTTTCACCCGCTGAAAAGCAATGTGCTTTTGCCTGTAATAATCCCATTAATTGTTTCTTATCTTCCTCATTTATATCGCCCACTTGCGCCTGATCAAAATTCAATTTACTGGATTTTTCTATACTACAAAACCTTACCTCTGTCTCTTCGGATAATTCCTCGTCGTCCTTCAACTGGTCAGGATCTATCCTGCCAATGAGTCGCCCTTTCTTCCATCGTAATCCGCCTCGCCCTAAATTTGTCACTGCTACTGCGCCGAGAGTTCCACAAGTTAGTAAGCTGCCCGGTATCGCCACCAAAGCTTCTCCATTTCTGTACGATCGTGCTGACAAGAACGCCGTCTTACCAACCGGACCGTGCCTGATCGACATTCGACATTCGAAATCTTCCCGCAGTGTGACTTGAAGTCTTGGCAACTCCGCCTCCAATTGTACTCGCCGAAGTAAGTCGCCCAAATCTTCATCCTTCGCCAGTACTGCCCTTCGATTTCTGACCACCAACGTTACGCCAGGGATATTAATCGCCCGCTGTCCCAACAACAACTCAATTCGCCCCATGTTACAATCCATCACTAACGCCTTGATGCTCAATTCCACTCCATCCATGGTCAAATCGAACCGAGTTACTCCCAACGCCACTGCTTTACCGCCACCAAAGCCACAAAGAACTACATCTTCGTCTGTTCTGCGCACTAGTAATCGCAATCTTATAGCAGCCTCCTTTGTTACTATGTTCTCTATACTCCCTGTATCGATATAGATCCGCAGCGCCTCGCCATTCACAAACCCTGTTTGCCTATATGTTGCATCTGCTGGCTGAATGATCAAACTCACCTGCAGTTAGTCCTCGTTAGTCGCGACTCATATGACTGCCCTCCGCCTGGCAGTTGTAACATCTGATCGCCAATTGAGAAGTTACTGTTCGCCTCGAATACGCCTCTCTCGCCGCACCAGCTTTTTCAGCTTTGCTGCTCATCTTGTACGCCTCCAACCCCGCCAAAAACTGGTTATATAGTGCTTCAGGAGTAGCACATTTCGCCGCATATGCATTCGCCCGCAATTCCTCCGGTAGTCCGCGCACGATACATGATACCGCACTTTCACCTCTAACTCCTACTCGACCACATAACGCCAGCTTTTCGTGGTAATACGTTGTCATCCGTTCTGTGGATAGTTTTCGCCGCTGTACTAATTCCTCCAGCATTCCAGCAAAATCGTGCCGCCGCGGAAAGGATGTACACAAGTTCGCCTTCCACTGTATCCACGAGTGGTCATAAGATTCTAACCGCCTATGCCAAGTCCTCGCCGCACCATCTAATTTCGCCTGTGCGATGGTACTCCTGTCATAATCCGACCATCCGTGAATGTCACCGAGCTGATCAATTTTTAGCAACCAGCGATCCACATTCATATCGGCATCCTCAGGATTAAACCGCTCAATAATTTCGTCCGCCACACGAATAGCACGTCGGCTACCTGCCATCGCCTCTCGATCCAATGATTCGGCCGCGGGCACTTTACTAGTCGTGGACAACTGCCTTGTCTCCGCCAGTTCAGCAAAAATCAACGCCGCCTGTTGCTGTACGGCCGCCCGAATCTGCACCGTCAGTCCGCCATCCATCAATGCCTGTACTACCGTGTTGACGTCCGACTTTTCCGCCAACTTGCCCGCCTTCGGTTTCACTCCGGAATCGCCTTGGAACAACTCTTTTCTCGCGCCCGGTGAGTTATCTTCCGCCCCGAATGACATTTCGTCCGACGACATTTTCTTCACTTTATTCCCCGTATACTGTAGTGTATCGCTCGTCACACACACACACCCGCTTGATCGCGCTCGCCTGTTGCTCGTACACTTGCTTACTCACAATCGCCTGTTGCACGCACACTTGTTTGATCTCAATGTATCGCCCGTTATTTTCAAACAAAGAGACGGCGTCACTTCCAATTTTCCGCCAATTTCACCAACGCGACCACCGAAAAATCACCCTCTCGCAATGAAAATCCGCCCGCACAAACAATCCACTCGTCCGCCTGAGAAAACTCGCACCAAAATCCACCCCGTCCGATACAAGACGCCACTTGTTTTTCTCTTTGCTTTTACGCCACTCAAAACTCCACTTTCTACACTTTCCGGCACGTAGACTAATCCCACTTCTGATTATGTTACGCCGAAAAATTAAAAGACACTCGCTATTCAATTCAATCTGTTTATTCGCCTTAACTGTACACGCCGTATACAAAAACACACCGACTCACCTTGTCGCCAAAAACTGGACTGCACCACGCCGACTTGTCGATGCACGTACGCCCGTACACATATACACCGTATCACCATAAGCCCTTATCGCCCTTTACCTACGCCACCGCCATCTCGCCGGTTCAAGTGTAACAGGTGCTTATACGTAACATACGTACGTTCTTTGTACGTACAAAATTCATTCCATTTCTACGAGTGGTGCAACGTATTTGCTCGCGCATTTCTTTTATTTCCGCCTTTTACATAGAAATAAAGGATTTGAAATTTGACTTATAAGGTCCTGACGCGGAACCAGCTGCCAAATTTTGAATCCTTCTATTCTAAATGTAAGACAGAAGTAAAAAAAATAGTTTATTTATTTTTCATTTTTTTTTTGCAGTTGTACTATAAAGCGACCGTTTTTGGAGCGACGATAAGTTTCAGCGAAATGTTTTTCGCACCTTGCATGTTCCTCGCTAAATTTGGTGCCTGTAGATGAGATGTTCTTCATTTCCCAGAACTCGTTTACGGCCTTGGTAAGTTCATCGTAGGTGTCTTGATGAGTCTGCGTGTTTTCAGCGGCAAAGAAAGAGTTGGTAGTTAATGACGGTATGGAGCCCGACATGATCCATCCCAGCACAGTTTTTTGTAGAACTGCCGAAGAACATTCACCGATGCGAATCTGATCGACGGATAGCAGGTTGAAGAATAGACTTGCTCCAATCAGAATGTCTATTCTTTGCGGAACCTCAAATGCAGGATCGGCAAGCGAAATATTAGAAGGTATTCCTACTGCCTTCAAATCTGGATGTTGAACGGGCAGGCTATCCGCTATCCGTGGAAGTATAAGTGCCTCCAATGATGCATTGAAATCGTTAACTCGAGATTTTATATGGAGATGCGTTTTATATTATAGTTAGATGTAGTGGTGGACGCTCCAATTCCCATGATTCGGGTATCGGTCCTTATTCGCCTTAAACCTAATTGCTGCAAAAATCGATTAGTTACAAAATTTAGTTGCGAAGCCTCTTGCAGATTTTACATCTATTAAAGCAGTGGCGAGAACGATTTGAATTGTAGTTGGTTTCGATCGGATATGTTCATTACTGGTGGCGTTTGAGGCTACAAGAGAGCTATGTGATGTGTCATCCTCTGGAATAAAAGCGACGACAAAAATTTTGCGAAGTATTGCTTGATGGAATGTGTGCGAACTAGATTTCAAGTTTTCTGACTTTTTCAAAGACTCAACTTCTCTCTTCAAGAAATGCAGCAAACTCTCTTCGTGTTTGTCGCCGGAAAATCCGATTGTTCCTTCACTTCCTGCAATAGAACTTGTGTCATGGTGTTAAGATAATGTAAATATCTTTTTATATATAAATACTATTTTATTTATTAACACAATATTTAATTATTCAATAAATTATAATATTTAATTATTCACTAAATTTAGACAAAAATCATAAAAATTCAATATAAAAATATTTACGTACGACATGACTGACGTACCACCACACACTCCCCTCCTAGAGCAGGCGTAATCTATAACTGCACGATACCTCAATTCGGTACCAACAATCCTGCAATGTCAATAAAATTGATTTTAATTATAACATACAAAATTTTACTGACTTCAAAGATGCGACGATTGGACTGCAGTTTTGGTTAAAACAAGGTTTGAGTCTGTCTATGGAAATATTTTGGGACTTTTGTTAAGTGAGCAATGTGAAAAATTCGTCATTTCTGTCAAGTACTTGAAAAGGTCCTTCAAAAGACGCTTGTAAAGACAAATTTGACATATCTCGTCTTACAACATGCGAGCAGTTTTTTAGTTCTTTAAATACGAACACTTTATGATTGGAATTGATCTTAGGTAGTTGAGGTTTAAAATTAATCATCAATTTTCTTATGTGTTGAATAAATTCGCTTTGATGAACTCTTTTTTAGGATCATAAGTCTGAATGAATTCCCATGACGATCTAATACTTTGTCCATACAATAACTCATCTGGAGTAGCATTAGCTTCTTCACGAACTATGGAACGTAATTCCAGTAAAATAAAAGGTAAATCTTCTAACCAAATAATCACTGATTTGCATTTGGTATCTCTTTCACCACTCTATGCCACCTTTCTAATGCCGGTTTTCCACCAAGCAGACACGTTAAGTTTTTGTTTTGTTCATGTTTTTGCAAGCACGGAAAATAAAACCTCGAACTCGAACAAATCTTAAACACTGTTTCAACCAAACCGACAGTGCTCTATCGCAGTTTTTTTTTCAGTATCTCCACGAAGCGGTCTCAGTAAGAAAACACACCGAAACCTTTTGAAGTTACCGCTTCTGGTCGGGACACGAAAAACAGAACAGAAACAGTCGAAAAAAGCTCGAGTTTGTAAAAAAATGATGAAAAGTCAAAGATTTGTTTTTTCCGACACGAGCTTTTGCTGAGTTTTTGTTTTGTCCGTTTGGTGGAAAACCGGCATAACAAACCATTTGCCTTTGGATTATATGCTGTTGTTCTGTTTCTTTTAAATCCCAATATTGATGCTAATTCCGAAAATAAATGTGATTCGAACTGCATTCCTTGGTCCGTTATGATTGTTAAAGGAATTCCATAACGTGGAAAATTTTCTTTTATCAACGTTTTAGCCACCATTTTTGCCGTAATGTCCATGATTGGAAATGCCTCTGGTCAACGCGAAAATCGATCGATTACCGTTAAACAATAACGATAGTTGTTCGAAATTCGAAGTGATTCATATAGACTTAATTGGACCACTTCGAATTTCTCTGAAATTTCTTTGAAATTGCCTAAAGGACTTCTTACAGACTTAGAAATTTTTGCTTTTTGGCAGTTTCACACTGTTTGGTCCACAAACGAATACCTTTATTCATTGAAGGCCAGATAAACTTGTGAATTATTAGTTTTGTGGTTGCTTTTATACCTGGATCAGTCAAATTGTGCGCAGTGTGAAAAATTGATTTTCGAAGTGGTATTGGAATATATGGTCGTAACGTTGTAAGAGAAGAGTCACACCACAACTGAAGGTTGGTGTTAGGTAATGCGACAGCTATAAATTTCAGGCTAGGAATTCATTTGCTCTAAAGTTGTATCTTGACTTTGAGCTTCAGCCACCGCGTTAAAATCTATAGAAGATGGTAGCTCAATTGCGTGGATTCTTGACAATGCGTCTGCCACCACATTGTCTACTCCTGACACATGTCTAATATCAGTTGAAAACTGTCCAACGAAATATAAATGTCTTAATTGTCTTGGCGAGGCTTTATTGGAATTTTGATCAAATGCACAGGTTAAAGGTTTATGATCTGTAAATATTATGAAAGAACGACCTTCCAAGTGATATATCGGAAATGTTTAATTGCTGCATACGTGGCTAACAATTCTCTATCATAAGTACTATAATTTGTCTGAGCTACAGTCAACTTACGAGAAAAAAATGCTAATGGCTCCCAAGAGCACGTTGTACACGTTGTTAGAGAGCTGCACCTAAAGCTGTATCGAAAGCATCTACTACTAAAGAGAGTAGTGCTCAAGCTGAAGGATACGATAGAATTGTAGCGTTGGCCAAAAGGTTTTTACTTAATTCAAAAGCTTCTAGAGATGTATCTCATATTAAAGGTTTTTTCTCCTTTTACTTTATTATTTCAATAATACAGTATTGCGATCGATTTTTAAAAAAAAAATTTGCTACCTTCAACATTTTTTTTTTTACGTTTAATGATTAGTAGACACGAAAAAAGCAAAAAAAATTGTCAGTCCGTCCGTACGCCGTACGTCGACCGCTGTACGCAAAATCGTTTGAAGGCTCGTAGCTCCCAGACCCTTTTATTTATTTTTACTATAAATAGACTGGGTAGGCCCCTTGAAGTGACCATATTTTGAAGGGTGGGAGTGTGAGGGGGGAAGTGGGGGAAGCGTTTTAGACGGAACATTTTGGTTTCTAGATATCAGCAACCGCTGACGCTAGGAAGCTGAAACTTAGAATTTATATAGAGCTTCGATAGTGGACATATTTGCAAAAAAATTACCGATATGAATGGAGGGGCGTGGAAGTGGGGGGAAAAATAATTCGTCCGAAACGCAAAAAAGCCGAGATCGACACATTCTAAAATCCATATCTCCTAAACGGTTAATGTCACAAAATTGAAACTTAATGAACATCTGTAGGTATACTAGGAGAATAGATCGGAATCAAATTTTTGAAAGGGGGCAGTGGCGTACAAGGGTGGGGGGTGAAAAACTTTAGATTACGATATCTCACGAACCAATTGCACTAAAAAAATAAAATTCGGTTCGTGTATAAAGGTTGATAAATGAAGTTTGAAGTAAAATTTTTTAAGGGGGCGGTGGAGCATGAAAGTGGAGGGATAAGAATTTGTCTAAAAAATCACGTCTCATATCTCAAGAACAGTATAAGATTGATGCTTAACATTTTTACCAGAAGGCCTAATAGACCCCTAGCAGAAAAAAATTTTTGGGGGCGAGGGTGTAGAGGGTGAGCATGGGGAAGGGTGTAAAGAAAAAGATTCCCATTTTTATGTCTCGAGAACCTATGATAATAAAAAACTGAAACTTTGTATTTAGATAGAGCTATAGCAGTAGCATATTGGAAAAATATAATTTTTTATAGGGGTACTATGGTACGGGGTGGGGGGTGTTTTTCCTATCTATAGAACGGCTTATGCTACAAAGTTGAAACTCGGTACATGTATGTAAATCAACTAGAAAATTAATTTGGATAAGAAAATTTTTAAATATTCATTGGCGTTTGTAAGGGGGCAACAAAATTATCAGTGAAAATGGAATGCATATAATTTTCACGATTTTCGTCAAATCTATTAGGTCTTCCCAAATATTGAATTTATTTTTATTTTACGGATTCTTCATATAAATACCTAGAAAGTGTTTTCAGGATTTTTTGAAATTCTGGCCCTAAGGGGGTGTAAAGGGGTTGTATACTTTTTCATGAATTCTGCCATACCCCCCAGGTCTAATTAGATTTCGACTAACTTTTCACTTTCACGGGCTTGCGCAGTAATCGCCTGAAACTCAATTTTAATTTTTTTTTTCAGCCCATAAGAGGTTATAAATGGGTTGAACACGTTTTCACGAATTCCGTCATTTCTTTTAGAAGTGATAATAAATTGAATTAGTTTTTACTTTCTCGTGTTGTCTTCATATTTATATATTAACCCCTTGCAGGATTTTTGGATATCCAACCCCCAACTCGGTGTAAAATGGTTGCATATCTGACGATATATCGAATTCATTTTTACTTCCTAAGGTTTTACTATATGACCGCCAAAAAGTCAATTTCAGTATTGTTAGATATTCAATCCTAATGGGTGTAAGGGGGTTGTGTGCTTTTCAAAGCTTCGACATATTCCTTAGCTTTGCTGAGATATTAGATAGCTTTTCACTTCCACAAACTTTTTATATAATCGCCTACAAACACATTTCTCAATTTTTGGATATTCAATCTCCAAGGGTTTGCATATGTTTTCACAAATTTTGCCATCCCTTAGTTCTGATAAGATATAAAATTGGTTATTACTGCATTTGATGTAATAACCTAAAAACCACTTTCACGATTTTTCGAATTTCAAAAACCAAGGGGGTGTGAAGAGTTTGCTTACGTTTTCACAAATTTTTCAAAATCACTCGTATCCCATGAGATATCAAGTTTTTTCTTATGAAATCGTCGAAAAACCAGTTTCACAATTTTTCCGAAATTCAAACCCCAAATGGAAGTAATGGGTTTGTATACGTTTTAACAATTCGTCATATCTCTTAATTCTGATAAGGCAGCAAATTCGTTTTTACTTTTATGGGCTTTTAGTGTACATAATATACCGAAATTCGAATGGTCTACACGGGCTTTTCCAATGTTTAATCGGCTAAAAATCTCTATTTTAAATATTTTTACTTTATTATTTTAATAATAAAGTATTGTTATCGATTTTTAAAAAAAAAAATTTTGCTACACTGAACATTTTTTTTCCACGCTTCATGACTAATAGATACCAAAAAAGCAAAAAAAAATTTCAGTCCGTCTGTGCGCCGTCCGCCGTACGCAAAACGTTTGAAAGCTTATAGCTCTCAAACTCTTTAAGCTATTAAGTTGAATTTTTTTTGTTGGTAGACTCCTTCAAGTGCCCACCTTTTGAGTGTAGGTGTTTAGAGGGGAGAGGTGGGGGAAGCGTTTTAGACGAAAAATTTTGGTTTCTAGATCTCAGTAACTGCTTAGGCTAGGAGGCTGAAACTTGGAATTTATATAGATCATCGATAGTGGACCCATTTGCAAAAATATTGCTGATATGGGTGAAGGGGTGTGGGAGTGGGGGGAACAATAATGCGTCCGAAACGCTCGAAAGCCGAGATCGATACATTCTAAAATCCACATCTCCTAAACGGTTAATGCCACGAAATTAAAACTTGATGAACATCTGTGGGTATATTAGACAAATAGATCGGAAACAAATTTTTGTGAGGGGGCAGTGGCGAACGGAGGTGCGGGTCGAAAAATGTTAGATTACGATATCTCACGAACCAATTGCACTAGACAAATAAAATTTGGTTTCTGTATTAAGGTTGACAAATAAAGTTTTCTGAAATTAAAAATTTTTAAGTGGGCTGTGGAGTATGAAAGTGGAGGGGATAAAAATTTTTCTAAAAAATCGCGTATCATATCTCAAGAACAGTGTATGATAGATACTTAGAATTTTTACCAGAAGTAGGCCCAATAGACCCCTAGCAGGGGGTGTGGGTGTAGAGGGTGAGGGTGGGGAAGGGTGAAGAAGAAAAAGCCCCGATTTTTATATCTCGAGAACCTGTAATGATATCAAGCTGAAGCTTGGTATTTGGATAGAATTATAGTAGTAGAATGTTGAAAAAATATAATTTTTTTTTAATAGGGTAGTATGGTACGGGGGTGGGGGGTGTTTTTCCTAACTATAGAACGGCTTATGTTAGAAAGTTGAAACTCGGTACATATATGTAAGTCAACTAGAAAAGTAATTTAAATTAAAAAAAATTTCAAATATCCATTGGCGTACGGAAGCGGGGCGAACAAAATTATCAGGCTTTTCTGAAATTCGACCCCCACAGTTGTATAAAGGGGTTATAAACATTTTCACGAATTCAGCCATATCCTACAGGTCTGATTATATATCGAATAACTTTTTGCTTCCACGGGCTTGTTTAATAATCACCTAAAACTCGTTTTCAAGTTTTTTCCTTTTTCAACCCCTAAGAGGGTATGAGCGGGTTGAACACGTTTTCACGAATTTCGTCATATCTCTTGGGAGTGATAAGACATGGGATTGGTTTTTACTTCCTCGGGCTTTCTTTACATATATCTAACAACTCATTTCAGGATTTTTTGATATTCAACCCCAAAGTGGGTGCAAGGGGGTTTGCATATGTTTTCACAAATTCCTACATATTTCTTAGTTCTAATGAGATATCAAATTCATTTTTACTTCCTACGGCTTCCTACATAGTCGTCAAAAGTTGATTTCAGTATTTTTAAATATTCAACTCTAATAGGACGTAAGGCTTTCGACATATTTATTAGGATTGATGAGATATCAGATTTGTTTTCAATTCTACAGACTATTTATATAATCGCCTACAAACGCATTTCCGATTTCATGTAATGGCCCAAAACCAAATCACGAAAAACCTCCTAATCACGTAATAACTAGGTAGTATTATACTACTACTTAGATTGCGTCCCGGAGTATGACCCAATTATGTAATTCATATGTTATATGTGACAGCGGCGTTTAATTATTCTATTGCGACCCCATTCTAACCGCTTCCGGAACCTTTTTTAGGTTATCAGTCACATAGTAACCTACACCGCGTCTCAGAATTAAACGCGTTCCGGACTTCTGCCCGAAAATAATAAAGTTGCGCCCAGACTGTTGGCAGATTTTTTTTTTGGAAGAAACCTCATAATCTCGAAACAACTGATGATATATTCCAACTTTGACCGCTCCCGAACTTTGACCCGAAAATAATAAAGTTTCGCCCAGACCATTGGCAGATTTTTTGAGTTATAGGGAGTTCCATAAATGCAGTTATGACATTTTTACAGAATTTTTGTATGGATATTTTTCATATGAATTCTTTCAGCTGAGACTATTGTAAAATTAACGTGTACAAAATTTCAAAGTCGTAACTTAAAGCGTTCTAAAGTTATCATTCAATATTGGCGAACACCTGTTTTAAGGACTTTTGTATGACAGCTACCCGAAGGGGTTGACGGAAGGGCTAATTAATGGACTCGGTCTTGCTTTTGATATAAAACTAATTCCTGTAAAATTTTGAATCCCTGCTTTAACTCGTACTAGAGTTATAGTGGATTCTGTAACTTGCATAAATTTTTGAAAGACTTTTGCAGGCTGCTACACGAAGGACTCATTCGATTTGCATCATATTCGGAACTTTCGCTTCAAACATTGTAAACTTTAAGTATGCTAATTGCCAACTTGAAGCATTCGAGCAATAATTGTGAATACGTGTTTTAAGGACTCTTGTATGGGAGGTACCCGAAGGAGTGGGAGGATATCGCCCATTAACGAACTTAGCCTTACTTTTTCCATCTTACAGGTGGTCACAAAATTTCAACTTCCTAGGCCAACGCGTTCTTGAGTTATCGTGCAAACGATCGGACGGACAGCAAGCGGATTTGGGGTTTTTGGCCACAACTGAACACAAAATAATATATAACTTTTTTTCGTACGAGGCTCTGTTCTATGCGTTACAAACTTTTCGGGCTGGATTAAACTTATAATACTCTATATGATTTCATCTAGAGTATAAAAAATCTGCCAATGGTCTGGGCGAAACTTTATTATTTTTCGGGTCAAAGTTCAGGAGCGGTCAAAGTCGGAGTGTATCATGAGTTGCTTCGAGATTATTAGATTTCTTGGAAAATTATTTTTGTTCTTAATATAAAAATATTTAAAATAAAGATTTTTAGAACAAGATTTTAAACATTGAAAAAGTCCGTGTAGACTATTCGAATTTCAGTATATTATGTACACTATAAGCCCATAGAAGTAAAGACGAATTTGTTGCCTTATCAGAATTAGATAGTCGAATTGTTAAAACGTATACAAATCCAATACTTCCACTTGGGGTTTGAATTTCAAAAAAATTGTGAAACAGGTTTTTAGACGATTTCATAAGAAGCAACTTGATATCTCATGAGACAAGACGGATATTGAAAAATTTGTGAAAACGTAAGCAAACTCTTCACACCCCCTTGGTTCTTGAAATTCGAAAAATGGTGAAATTGGTTTTAAGGTCATTACATCAAATGCCGTAATAACCAATTTTATATCTCATCAGAACTAAGGGATGGCAAAATTTGTGAAAATATATGCAAACCCTTGGGGGCTGAATATCCAAAAATCGAGAAATGGGTTTGTAGGCGATTATATAAAAAGTCTGTGGAAATGAAAAGCGATCTAATATCTCATCAAACCTAAGAAATATGTCGAAACTTTGAAAAGCATACTACCCCCTTACACCCATTAGGATTGAATATCTAAAATACTGAAATTGACTTTTTCGCTTTTTTATATAGGAAACCTTGGGAAGTAAAAATGAATTCGATATATTATCAGATATGCAACCTCCTTACACTCACTTGGGGGTTGAATATCCAAAAATCCTGAAAGGAGTTAATAAATAAATATGAAGACAGCACGAGAAAGTAGGAACCAATTCAATTTCTTATCACTTCTAAAAGAAATGACGGTACTCGTGAAAACGTGTTCAACCCGTTTATACCCTCTTAGGGGCTGAAAAAACTTAAAAACAAGTTTTAGGCGATTATTACGCAAGCACGTAAAAGTGAAAAGATATTCCATATCTGATAAGACGTGGGGATATAGTAGAATTCGTGAACAATTTTACAACCCCCTTTGCACCCCCTTAGGGGTCGAATTTTAATAAATCCTGAAAACGCTTTCTTGGTATTTATATGAAGAAGCCGTAGAATAAAAATGAATTCAATATTTGGGAAGACCTAATAGATATGACGAAACCCGTGAAAATATATGCATACCATTTTCACTGATCATTTTTTTTTGCCCCCCCCTCTGAACGCCATTAGAAATTTGAAATTTTTTTTTATTTAAATTAGTTTTCTAGTTGATTTACATAAACGTACCAAGTTTCAACTTTGTAGCATAAGGCGTTCTATAGATAGGAAAAACACCCCCCACCCCTGTACCATACTTTCCAACATGCTACTAATATAGCTCTATCCAAATACCAAGTTTCAGCTTTATATCATTATAGGTTGTCGAGATATTAAAATCGGAACTTTTTCCTTTTCACCCTCTACACCCACACCTCCTAAATTCTGTTTTCCGCTAGGGGTCTATTAGGCCTACTTCTGGTAAAAATTTTAAGCATCTATCTTAAACTGTTCTTGAGATATGATACGTGATTTTTTTGAAAAATTCTTATCCCCTCCACTTTCATGCTCCACCGCCCCCTTAAAAAATTTTACTTTCATCAAACTTCATTTGTCAACCTTTATACACAAACCAAATTTTATTTATCTAGTACAATTGGTTCATGAGATATCGTAATCTAAAGCTTTTCACCCCCCACCCCCGTACGCCACTTCCCTCACTCAAATTTTTGGTTCCGATCTATTCTCCTAGTATACCTACAGATATTCATTAAGTTTCAATTTTGTGACATTGACCGTTTAGGAGATATGGATTTTAGAATGTGTCGATCTCACCTTTTTTGCGTTTCGGACGCATTATTTTTCCCCCCACTCCCGAACCCTTTCACCTATATCGGCAATTTTTTTGCAAATGGGTCCACTACCGAAGCTCTATATAAATTCCAAATTTCAGTCTCCTAGCATAAGCGGTTGCTGAGATCTGAAAACCAAAATTTTCCGTCTAAAACGCTTCCCCCTCCTCCCCCCTTACACCCCCACCCCTAAAAATTTGGTCACTTTAGGGGGCCAACCCACTCTACCCACGAAAAAAAATTCAATTAAATAGCTCATAGGGTTTGGGTGCTACGAGCCTTCAAACAATTTTGCGTACACCGGTAGACGTACGGCGTACGACAGACGGACTGAAATTTTTTTTTGCTTTTTTCGTGTCTACTCGTCATGAAACGTGAAAAAAAAAATTTTGAGGGTAGCAAATTTTTTTTTTTTTAAAATCGATAACAATACTGTATTATTGAAATAATAAAGTAAAATAAGATTAGATTTGAAGATAATAAAGGGTACAGGACAATACAGGAAAGAATATTAAAAAGATAAATTTCATTTGGTTCCTATATTGCGATAACATTCCCCTATAAAATAAGGCTTAATTTATTATTACATGATAAAAAAAAAGCATAGATATGAATTTTCAGAGAGAACTGAAACACTATGCTAAAACTTACAACAAACAATTTCAAAAAAAATGTCAATTATAGTTTTTCTTTACTAATTCATCAAGTATTCAAAGAGTCAAAAGAATTAGCGATGGTTAGGTCAGAAATTTCGACGTTTTGGGCAATTCTTCATGAAAAATGGCTTACGTTCGAAAATCTACATATATTTTCACGAATTTTATCCTATCTCTTAGATCTCAAAAGATATCGACTTAATTTTACTTCTACAAACCTTTTATGTAAACGACTAAAAATCATTTTCAGAAAATTTTAGATTTTCAACCCCTGAGAGGAAAGAAGACCGGCGAGTCGAGGAATTGTTACCGTTTTCACGAATTTCGCGATATCTGTTAGGTCTGATGACTGCTTTTTATGTACGCGCCTAGAAATGAGCTACACAATTTTTTGAAAACTTTTTATGTAAAGACCTAAAATTCAATTTCAGAAATTTTCAATATTCTACCCATAAGAGTGAGGGGAGAGTGGGTAAAGAGGCTGTAAGCATTTTCACGAATCTGATTTGATTTCTGATCTGATGATTGCTGCAAACTTTCTGCGAAAGCGCATAGAAATCGTTTTTAGAAATTTTTGATATTCAAATGTGCATTTTTGGTGGTGGGGTTTAAGCGTTTTTACGAATTTTACGATATCTCTTAGGTCTAATTATGTAGGTGCCTACTTAATTTTACTGCTGCCTGGTTTTTATATATGCGTTTAGAAATTTGTTTTTGAAAATTTTGATATTAAGCCCCTAACAGTGGCGCCTTTCGCCTTTCTGTTTTAAACATTTTCACAAATATCGCGAAATCGTTTAGATCTGGTTCTGGTTAGGTAGCCAATTGGTTTTAACTTCAAACTGTTTTCTACGTGCTCACCAAAAAATTAATTTCAGAATTTTTCAGTACCCAACAACTACGAGGGTGGGTGTAAAGTGCTTGTACATATTTCACGAATTGCCGACATAACTGTTAGATGTGATAAGTTATCGAATTACTTTTAACTTTCACATGCTTCACCTGCGCCAAAAAAAAACTAAAAGAACGAACTAGATCGCGACGGATCGGGAAGCGGAAATGATCGCTCACTATAGTAAACTAAAATGCGCAAGCCTAGTTGTAATGGGGATGTAAGCGTTTTCACTAATTCTGCATATTTTTTTTTTGGTCTAATGGGACATCCAGTTAGTTTTTTACGTCTCTTGACTTATAAATCATTTTTGGGATTTTTATAAATTCATCCCCTAAACGAGTAGAATAAGTTTCACCGAATTCAGCCATATCTCCATGGCCTGATGAGATATCGAATTGGTTTTTGTTTTTACTTCTCAGTGCTTTTTATATACAATTGCATAAAAATCATTTTCAGGATTTGATAGTCAAATGAGTTAATTAACTCACGAACTCAGCCCCGACATAATATCGTTTTCGCTTTATAAAAATAAGTCTCATCGACAACCCCTAAAAGAGGTGAAAAGGGGTTGAATACGCCTTCAGGAATCGCACTATGTCCCTTAGGTTCTTTGGTATCACTTTTACGAGCCCTTTATTCAAATGGCTAAAAATCGATCCTTAGTTTAACAGCTTATAAAACAATTTCCTCAAGGATCTAAATATGTAGACCCTAAGAAACCATTTGGAAATTTATCTCTTTAGCTTAGAGCTATCAACGCATCTTGAACTTCCGCCTAAAATAAAAAAAAAACTGCCAATGGTCTGGGCGGAACTTTATTATTTTTCGGGTCAAAGTTCGGGAGCGGTCAAAGTCGGAGTATATCATCAGTTGTTTCGAGATTATTAGATTTCTTGGAAAATTAATTTTGTTCTTAAAATAAAAATATTTAAAATAGAGATTTTTAGCCGATTAAACATTGGAAAAGCCCATAGAAGTAAAAACGAATTTGTTGCCTTAGCAGACTTAAGAGATTTGACGAATTGTTAAAACGTATACAAAGCCAATACTTCCACTTGGGGTATGAATTTCGAAAAAATTGTGAAACAGGTTTTTAAACGATTTCATAAGATGCAACTTGATATGTCATGAGACACGAGGGATTTTGAAAAATTTGTGAAAGCGTAAGCAAACCCTTCACACCCCCTTGGTTCTTGAAATTCGAAAAATCGTGAAATTGGTTTTTAGGTCATTACATCAAATGCCGTAATAACCAATTTTATATCTCATCGGACTAAGGGACCCTTGGGGGTTGAATATCGAAAAATTGAGAAATGGGTTTGCAGTCTATTATGTAAAAAGTCTGTGGTCTATCTAATATCTCATCAAACCTAAGAAATAGGTCGAAGCTTTGAAAAGCATACAACCCTCTTACACCCATTAGGATTGAATATCTAAAAATAATGAAATTGACTTTTTGGCGAAATCCGAGATTAAAATTACCCAAATAACTCAATTACTTATCACTTCTAAAGGATATGACGGAATTCGTGAAAACGTTTTCAACCCTTTTATACCCTCTTTGGGGCTGAAAAGGGAAAAATCTTAAAAGCGAGGTATAGGAGGTTACTACTCAAGCACGTAAAAATGAAAAGATATTCGATATCTGATCAGACCTGGGGGATATGGCAGAATTTGTGAAAAAAATTTTGCTACCCTTTCCACCCCCTTTGGGGTCGAATTTCAAAAAATCCTGAAAACTCTTTCTAGTTCTTTATATGAAGAAGCCGTAGAATGAAAATGAATTCAATATTTGGGAAGACCTAATAGATATGATGAAAATCGTGAAAATATATGCATTCCCTTTTCACTAATCATTTTTTTGCCCCCCTTCCGAATTACTTTTCTGGTTGATTTACATACACATACCGAGTTTCAACTTTCTAGCATATGCCATTCTATAGTTAGGAAAACACCCCCCACCCACCGTACCATACTACCCTTATAAAAAATTATATTTTTCCAATACATGTCTAAATACCAAGTTTTAGTTTTAACTTTTTCTTTTACCCCCTCCCCACCCTCACTCTCTACACCCTTGCCACTAAAATTTTTTTTTTATAGGGGTCTATTAGGTCTACTTCTAGTAAAAATTCGAAGATTCTATCTTACACTGTTCTTGAGATATGAGACGTGATTTTTTAGAAAAATTGTTATCCCGTCCACTTCCATGCTCCACCTTCCTCTTAAAAAATTTGACTTTCAGCAAACTTTATTTAACAACGTTAAGACAGAAACCGAATTTTATTTTTGTAGTGTAATTGGTTCATGAGATATAGTAATATAAAGTTTTTCACCCCCACCCCCGCACGCCACTGCCCCCACTCAAAAATTTGTTTTCGATCTATTCTCCGAGTATACCCACAGATGTTCATTAAGTTTTAATTTCGTGACATTAACAGTTTAGGAGATATGGATTTTAGAATGTCTCAATCTCGGATTTCGAGCGTCTCGGACGCATTATTTTTCCCCCCACTCCTTCACCCTTTCACCCATATAGGCAATTTTTTTGGAAATGGATCCACTATAGAAGCTCTATATAAATTCCGAGTTTCAGCTTCCTAGCATAAGCGGTTGCTGAGATCTAGAAACCAAAACGTTCGGTCTAAAACGCTTCCCCCACCTCCCCCCTCACAACTTCAAACAATTTTGCGTACACCGGTAGACTTACGGCGTACGGCGGACAGACGGACTGACATTTTTTTTTGCTTTTTTCGTGTCTACTAGTCATGAAACGTGAAAAAAAAATTTTTAAGGGTAGCAAAATTTTTTTTTAAAAATCGATCACAATACTGTATTATTGAAATAATAAAGTAAAATCAGCTTAAATGTTTAACTTACTAGAAATTTATGGTACTCGTTACAGACACTGCACCTCCATCTTCAAGTTCGATGCTCCATTATCCGATTTCGACCAAAATTTGGCACCATTTTAATGTTTGTAATTGAAATACATATGTCGAACTATCGTTAATTTTACTCCGTATTTTATTCCCCGTATTCCGACGATGTTAAATTGTTGAAAAGCTGAAAAGGATTTCTTACAATTTTACAAGAATTGGAAAAAAAAGTCACTCAGCTCTGTTATGTTGGTAAATTTCGTATCGCCCAAAACCGATCGCTTCGCCTAGCAAAATTTGAACGCTTCGATAACACGATGATACTTAAGTTTAGTAGCGTTAACTGTCGACAAACTCTCTGCAGTGAAATTGTAGCCTTGCAAAATGTCCATAATTAGCGTAGTATGGTACCGCTACCGGTTAGTGGTACTACGTACATAATATGTCCTTTCAAACCTACTGGACCTACGTCTCAGTCAACTTTGAACGATGTCAAATATTCGGCTTCGGATATGTGGTTCCTTGTGCGAAGGATTAGTGTGTACGGTAAAAATGACTTGTCACTGTTCACTTGTCTCATATGTCGCACTGGAAAATGAAATTTGCTTTTACTTTATTATTTTCTAATAATACAGTATTGTGATCGATTTTTAAAAAAAAAAAATGTCCACCCTGAAAATTTTTTTTTCGCGTTTCATGACTCGTAGACACGAAAAAAGCAAAAAAAAATTTCAGTCCGTCTGTCCGCCGTACGCCGTCCGACGTACGCAAAATCGTTTGAAGGCTCGTAGCTCCCAAACCCTTTGAGATATTAAATTGAATTTTTTTTTATGAATAGACTGGGTAGGCCCCTTGAAGTGACCAAATTCTGAGGGGTGGGGGTGTGAGGGTGGAGCAGGGGGAAGCGTTTTAGACGGAAAATTTTGGTTTTCAGATCTCAGCAACCGCTTATGCTAGGCGGCTGAAATTTGGAATTTATATAGAACTTCGGTAGTGGACCCATTTGCATAAAAATTGTCAATATGGGTGAAGGGGTGTTGGAGTGGGGGGAATAATATTGCGTCCGAAACGCAAAAAAGCCGAGATCGACACATTCTAAAATCCATATCTCCTAAACGGTTAAAGTTACAAAATTGAAACTTAATGAATATCTGTAGGTATACTAGGAGAATAGATCGCAAACAAATTTTTGAGTGGGGGCAGTGGCGTACGAGGGTGGGGGGTAAAAAACGTTACATTATGATATCTCACGAACCAATTGCACTAGACAAATAAAATTCGGTTTATGTATAAAGGTTGACAAATGAAGTTTGCTGAAGGGGGCCGTGGATCATGAAAGTGGAGGGGATGCGAATTTTTCTAAAAAATCACGTCTCATATCTCAAGTAGAGTATGAGGTAGATGCTTAAAATGTTTACCAGAAGTAGGTCTAATAGACCCCTATCAGGAAAAAAAAATTCGGGTGTGAGGGTGCAAAGGAAAAAGTTCCGATTTTACTTTATTATTTTTTAATAATAAAGTATTGTGATAGACCTGAAATTTCAAAAAAATTTTGCTACCCTGAAATTTTGTAATTTCACGTTTTAGGACTAGTAAACACCAAAAAAGCAAAAAAAAATATGTTCGTCTGTTCGCCGTAGACGCCGTACGCCGTACGCAAAATAGTTTGAAGGCGCGTAGCTCCCAAACCCGTTGAGATATTAAATTGAAATTTTTGTGGTGGGTAGATTGGGTGAACCCCTACGACTGGTATATTTTCGAGGGGTGGAGGTACAAGGGGAGAGGAGAGGGGAGCGTTTTAGACGAAAAATTTTGGTTTCTAGATCTCAGGAACCACTTATGCTAGGAGGCTGAAACTCGGAACTTATGTAGTACTATGATAATGGACTCAATTGCAAAACAAATGGTCGATATTGGTTAAGGGGTGTGGAAGTGGGGGGGGGGGGAAACAATGAGTCTTTAACGTATGAAAGACGGGATTGAAACATTGGAGTGGAGTACGAAAGTGGGGGGACAGCAATTTTTCAAAAAATTTAATTTTTATATCTCAGAAACCGTATCAGATATGATTTTGAAAATTTTACAGGAGTTGGGGTCGATAAACTTCTGTTTTCATATTTATCTATTAAGTCCTTTCAGGATTTTTGGATATTCAACCCCCAAGCCAGTGTAAGGAGGTTGCATATGTTTTCAAAGATTCCTACATATTGCTTAGATCTGATGATATATCGAATTCATTTTTACTTCCTAAGGTTTCCCATATAAGAACCAAAAAGTCAATTTCAGTATTTTTAGAAATTCAATCCTAAGGGGTATAAGGGTGTTGTATGCTTTTCATAGGTTCGACATATTTCTTAGGTTTGATGAGATAATAGATCGCTTTCCATTTCCACAGACTTTTTATATAATCGCCTACAAACACATTTCTCAATTTTTGGATATTCAGCCCTCAATGGTTTGCATATGTTTTCACAAATTTTTCCATGCTTTAGTTCTGATGAGATATAAAATTGGTTATTACGGCATTTGATGTAATGACCTAAAAACTAATTTCACGATTTTTCGAATTTCAAGAACCAGGGGGGTGTGAAGAGTTTGCTTACGATTTCACAAATTTTTCAAAATCCCTCGTGTCTCATGAGATATCAAGTTGGTTCTTCTGAAATCGTTTAAAAACCTGTTTCACAATTTTTTCGAAATTCAAACCCCAAGTGGAAGTAATGGGTTTGTATACGTTTTAACAATTCGTCATATCTCTTAAGTCTGATAAGGCAACAAATTCGTTTTTACTTCTATGGGCTTTTAGTGTACATAATATACCGAAATTCGTATAGTCTACAGGAGCTTTTTATACTCTAGATGAAATCATATAGAGTATTATAAGTTTAATCCATCCCAAAAGTTTGTAACGCATAGAACCAAGCCTCGGACGAAAAAAAGTTATATATTATTTTTTGTTTATTTGTGGCCAAAAACCTCAAATCCGCCTGACGTCCGTCCGTCCGTCCGTCCGTCCGTCCATCCGTCCGTCTGACCGTGAACACAATAACTCAAGAACGCCTTCACCTAGGATCTTGAAATTTTGAATCTGGATGTTTGGTTGAATTTGTAAGGCTAAGTTCGTTAACGGGCAAAATCGTCCTACTCCTTCGGGTAGCTGCCATACAAAATGTCCTTAAAACACGTGTTCAAGAATATTGGTCGATAACTTAAGAAGGGTTTAAGCTACGACTTTAAAATTTTGTATGTGTAATTTTTTCAATAGTTGGAGCTAAATATATTTTTATAAAGAAAATCCTGTTAGTCCTTCGTGTAGCTGCCATACAAATATCCTGTCAAAATGTATTCACTTAATTTACGAAACTCACTATAACTCAAGTAATCTTTTAGTTACGAATTCGGAATTTTTTACAAATTAGTTTTGAGTGAAAACAAAGTTCGGGTTTACTAGTCAGCGAAATCCTTTTACTCCTTCTGGTAACTGCCATACAAAATGTCCTTAAAGCACGTGTTTAAGAATATTGGCCGATAACTTCAGAAGGGTTTAAGTTGTGTGTGTTATTTTTCCAATAGTTCGAGCTAAATGTATGATTATAAAGAAAATCCTATTAGTCCTTCGTGTAGCTGCCATATAAATATCCTGTCAAAACGTCTTCACTTAATTTATGGAACTTACTATAACTCAAGTAATCTTTTAGCTATGAATTGGAAATTTTGTACAAATTAGTTTTGAGTAAAAACGAAGTTCAAGTTTAATAATCAGCGAAATCCTTTTACTCCTTCTGGTAGCTGCCATACAAAATGTCCTTAAGACACGTGTTCAAAAATATTTTTCGATAACTTTTGAACGCTTCAAGCTACGAATTTGAAATTTTATACACGTTCATTATACTCTAGATGAAATCATATAGAGTATTATAAGTTTAATCCAGCCGAAAAGTTTGTAACGCATAGAACCAAGCCTCGGACGAAAAAAAGTTATATATTATTTTTTGTTTATTTGTGGCCAAAAACCTCAAATCCGCCTGACGTCCGTCCGTCCGTCCGTCCGTCCGTCCGTCCGTCCGTCCGTCCGTCTGTCCGTGAACACGATAACTCAAGAACGCCTTCACCTAGGATCTTGAAATTTTGAATCTGGATGTTTGGTTGAATTTGTAAGGCTAAGTTCGTTAACGGGCAAAATCGTCCTACTCCTTCGGGTAGCTGCCATACAAAATGTCCTTAAAACACGTGTTCAAAAATATTGGTCGATAACTTCAGAAGGGTTTAAGCTACGTCTTTGAAATTTTGTATGTGTTATTTTTTCAATAGTTGGAGCTAAATATATGATTATGAAGAAAATCCTTTTAGTCCTTCGTGTAGCTGCCATACAAATATCCTGTCAAAATGTATTTACTTAATTTACAAAACTCATAATAACTCAAGTAATCTTTTAGCTACGAATTCGGAATTTTGTACAAGTTAGTTTTGAGTGAAAAGGAAGTCGGAGTTTACTAGTCAGCAAAATCCTTTAACTCCTTCTGGTAGCTGCCATACAAAATGTCCTTAAAACACGTGTTCAAGAATATTGGTCGATAACTTCAGAAGGGTTTAAGCTACGTCTTTGAAATTTTGTATGTGTTATTTTTTCAATAGTTGGAGCTAAATATATGATTATGAAGAAAATCCTTTTAGTCCTTCGTGTAGCTGCCATACAAATATCCTGTCAAAATGTATTTACTTAATTTACAAAACTCATAATAACTCAAGTAATCTTTTAGCTACGAATTCGGAATTTTGTACAAGTTAGTTTTGAGTAAAAAGGAAGTCGGAGTTTACTAGTCAGCAAAATCCTTTAACTCCTTCTGGTAGCTGCCATACAAAATGTCCTTAAAACACGTGTTCAAGAATATTGGTCGATAACTTCAGAAGGGTTTAAGCTACGTCTTTGAAATTTTGTATGTGTTATTTTTTCAATAGTTGGAGCTAAATATATGATTATGAAGAAAATCCTTTTAGTCCTTCGTGTAGCTGCCATACAAATATCCTGTCAAAATGTATTCACTTAACTTACAAAACTCACAATAACTCAAGTAATCTTTTAGCTACGAATTCGGAATTTTGTACAAGTTAGTTTTGAGTGAAAAGGAAGTCGGAGTTTACTAATCAGCGAAATCCTATAACTCCTTCTGGTAGCTGCCATACAAAATGTCCTTAAAACACGTGTTCAAGAATATTGGTCGATTACTTCAGAAGGGTTTAAGCTACGAGATTGAACTTTTGTATGTGTCATTTTTCCAATAGTTGGAGCTAAATATATTATTATGAAGAAAATCCTATTAGTCCTTCGTGTAGCTGCCATACAAATATCCTGTCAAAATGTATTCACTTAATTTACGAAACTCACTATAACTCAAGTAATCTTTTAGCTACGAATTCGGAATTTTGTACAAGTTAGTTTTGAGTGAAAAGGAAGTCGGAGTTTACTAATCAGCGAAATCCTATAACTCCTTCTGGTAGCTGCCATACAAAATGTCCTTAAAACACGTGTTCAAGAATATTGGTCGATAACTTCAGAAGGGTTTAAGCTACGTCTTTGAAATTTTGTATGTGTTATTTTTTCAATAGTTGGAGCTAAATATATTATTATGAAGAAAATCCTTTTAGTCCTTCGTGTAGCTGCCATACAAATATCCTGTCAAAATGTATTTACTTAATTTACAAAACTCATAATAACTCAAGTAATCTTTTAGCTACGAATTCGGAATTTTGTACAAGTTAGTTTTGAGTGAAAAGGAAGTCGGAGTTTACTAATCAGCGAAATCCTATAACTCCTTCTGGTAGCTGCCATACAAAATGTCCTTAAAACACGTGTTCAAGAATATTGGTCGATTACTTCAGAAGGGTTTAAGCTACGAGATTGAACTTTTGTATGTGTCATTTTTCCAATAGTTGGAGCTAAATATATTATTATGAAGAAAATCCTATTAGTCCTTCGTGTAGCTGCCATACAAATATCCTGTCAAAATGTATTCACTTAATTTACGAAACTCACTATAACTCAAGTAATCTTTTAGCTACGAATTCGGAATTTTGTACAAGTTAGTTTTGAGTGAAAAGGAAGTCGGAGTTTACTAATCAGCGAAATCCTATAACTCCTTCTGGTAGCTGCCATACAAAATGTCCTTAAAACACGTGTTCAAGAATATTGGTCGATAACTTCAGAAGGGTTTAAGCTACGTCTTTGAAATTTTGTATGTGTTATTTTTTCAATAGTTGGAGCTAAATATATGATTATGAAGAAAATCCTTTTAGTCCTTCGTGTAGCTGCCATACAAAT
This sequence comes from Beris morrisii, assembly GCA_951812415.1. Lineage (NCBI taxonomy): Eukaryota > Metazoa > Arthropoda > Insecta > Diptera > Stratiomyidae > Beris > Beris morrisii. Next base: position 10,501,103 of record OX638314.1, on the reverse strand, counting down.
ATCCTGTCAAAATGTATTCACTTAACTTACAAAACTCACAATAACTCAAGTAATCTTTTAGCTACGAATTCGGAATTTTGTACAAGTTAGTTTTGAGTGAAAAGGAAGTCGGAGTTTACTAATCAGCGAAATCCTATAACTCCTTCTGGTAGCTGCCATACAAAATGTCCTTAAAACACGTGTTCAAGAATATTGGTCGATTACTTCAGAAGGGTTTAAGCTACGAGATTGAACTTTTGTATGTGTCATTTTTCCAATAGTTGGAGCTAAATATATTATTATGAAGAAAATCCTATTAGTCCTTCGTGTAGCTGCCATACAAATATCCTGTCAAAATGTATTCACTTAATTTACGAAACTCACTATAACTCAAGTAATCTTTTAGCTACGAATTCGGAATTTTGTACAAGTTAGTTTTGAGTGAAAAGGAAGTCGGAGTTTACTAATCAGCGAAATCCTATAACTCCTTCTGGTAGCTGCCATACAAAATGTCCTTAAAACACGTGTTCAAGAATATTGGTCGATAACTTCAGAAGGGTTTAAGCTACGTCTTTGAAATTTTGTATGTGTTATTTTTTCAATAGTTGGAGCTAAATATATGATTATGAAGAAAATCCTTTTAGTCCTTCGTGTAGCTGCCATACAAATATCCTGTCAAAATGTATTCACTTAACTTACAAAACTCACAATAACTCAAGTAATCTTTTAGCTACGAATTCGGAATTTTGTACAAGTTAGTTTTGAGTGAAAAGGAAGTCGGAGTTTACTAATCAGCGAAATCCTATAACTCCTTCTGGTAGCTGCCATACAAAATGTCCTTAAAACACGTGTTCAAGAATATTGGTCGATTACTTCAGAAGGGTTTAAGCTACGAGATTGAACTTTTGTATGTGTCATTTTTCCAATAGTTGGAGCTAAATATATTATTATGAAGAAAATCCTATTAGTCCTTCGTGTAGCTGCCATACAAATATCCTGTCAAAATGTATTCACTTAATTTACGAAACTCACTATAACTCAAGTAATCTTTTAGCTACGAATTCGGAATTTTGTACAAGTTAGTTTTGAGTGAAAAGGAAGTCGGAGTTTACTAATCAGCGAAATCCTATAACTCCTTCTGGTAGCTGCCATACAAAATGTCCTTAAAACACGTGTTCAAGAATATTGGTCGATAACTTCAGAAGGGTTTAAGCTACGTCTTTGAAATTTTGTATGTGTTATTTTTTCAATAGTTGGAGCTAAATATATGATTATGAAGAAAATCCTTTTAGTCCTTCGTGTAGCTGCCATACAAATATCCTGTCAAAATGTATTCACTTAACTTACAAAACTCACAATAACTCAAGTAATCTTTTAGCTACGAATTCGGAATTTTGTACAAGTTAGTTTTGAGTGAAAAGGAAGTCGGAGTTTACTAATCAGCGAAATCCTATAACTCCTTCTGGTAGCTGCCATACAAAATGTCCTTAAAACACGTGTTCAAGAATATTGGTCGATTACTTCAGAAGGGTTTAAGCTACGAGATTGAACTTTTGTATGTGTCATTTTTCCAATAGTTGGAGCTAAATATATTATTATGAAGAAAATCCTATTAGTCCTTCGTGTAGCTGCCATACAAATATCCTGTCAAAATGTATTCACTTAATTTACGAAACTCACTATAACTCAAGTAATCTTTTAGCTACGAATTCGGAATTTTGTACAAGTTAGTTTTGAGTGAAAAGGAAGTCGGAGTTTACTAATCAGCGAAATCCTATAACTCCTTCTGGTAGCTGCCATACAAAATGTCCTTAAAACACGTGTTCAAGAATATTGGTCGATAACTTCAGAAGGGTTTAAGCTACGTCTTTGAAATTTTGTATGTGTTATTTTTTCAATAGTTGGAGCTAAATATATGATTATGAAGAAAATCCTTTTAGTCCTTCGTGTAGCTGCCATACAAATATCCTGTCAAAATGTATTCACTTAACTTACAAAACTCACAATAACTCAAGTAATCTTTTAGCTACGAATTCGGAATTTTGTACAAGTTAGTTTTGAGTGAAAAGGAAGTCGGAGTTTACTAATCAGCGAAATCCTATAACTCCTTCTGGTAGCTGCCATACAAAATGTCCTTAAAACACGTGTTCAAGAATATTGGTCGATTACTTCAGAAGGGTTTAAGCTACGAGATTGAACTTTTGTATGTGTCATTTTTCCAATAGTTGGAGCTAAATATATTATTATGAAGAAAATCCTATTAGTCCTTCGTGTAGCTGCCATACAAATATCCTGTCAAAATGTATTCACTTAATTTACGAAACTCACTATAACTCAAGTAATCTTTTAGCTACGAATTCGGAATTTTGTACAAGTTAGTTTTGAGGGAAAAGGAAGTTCGGGTTTACTAATCAGCGAAATCCTTTTACTCCTTCTGGTAGCTGCCATACAAAATATCCTTAAAACACGTGTTCAACAAAATTTTCCGATAACTTATGAACGCTTCAAGCTACGAATTTGAAATTTTGTACACGTTTATTTTTGAATGGTTCCAAGGAAAAGGATAAATATGTAAGAAATCGAGTGAGTCCTTCCTGCACCTCTCATGTGAAAGTCCTTCAAAAAGGACATTTTTTTTATGACTTACCCAGTTCAAGGTATGAAGTTAAACACTGAATATTGTCTTTTAGTTTTGAGTAGCAATCTAATAGCAGTCCTTAATAAAGGACATACACATGCACACACGTAATTCTACTTTATCCCCAACTACAATATAAATCGGAGTTCAGTATTCATCTAGAGTATTATACGATTGGCTTGCAGCCGATCGTGACTGCAGTATGTTTTTTAAATGGTTCCAAGGAAAAGGATAAATATGTAAGAAATCGAGTGAGTCCTTCCTGCACCTTCCATGTGAAAGTCCTTCAAAAAGGACATTTTTGTTCGATGACTTACCCAGTTTAAGATATGAAATTAAACACTGAATATTGTCTTTTAGGTTTGAGTAGCAATCTAATGGCAGTCCTTAATAAAGGACATACAACATGCACACACGTAATTCTTCTTTATCCCCAACTACAATACAAATCGGAGTTCAGTATTCATCTAGAGTATTATACGATTGGCTTGCAGCCGATCGTGACTGCAGTATGTTTTTTTAAATAAGTACAATTTAAATATTCATGAAATTTCACATGATTACTTGTTTTTCAAGTCCTATAAAAAAGAACTGGATGAAATAATGCAATGCCAATGGCACAACAATTGAACCTAATAAATCAGAGGGTTTTTTTAACGAAATAAATAACTTGACAATGATTTACCCTGTACTGGCACCACTTACCCAACTCATGATAACACTAGTGATTAGTGTAGAGCAAGAATAGAACTGATGGAACAACCATCAAAAAACTAGCACAAAAACAAAAAAAATATTTTCTAAAGGTCGAAGTATTTTCGAGGGCGTGTTTTGTTGAAAAAAATCGATTATTTTTTAATAACAAACCTCTGTTCTTGCATAAACTTAATAATGTCAAATTTGAGCCTAATTAAACGCGTTTTATAATATATTAAGCGTTTAGCAATTTTTGAGAATATTCATGTGGTAGCTCAGAGATTTTATGGATTCTCATTCGTATACTCCTAAAAGCTTCTTCAAACTTTCAGGATCTCTTCGTAATCATTCCATAAGTGCCTCCAGCATTATAACGACTTTGGTATCACAATGATACACCAATTTCAAAAGAATTCGAAATACTTGTATGTAAAAAATACCCCGCAAAAGTAAAGATGTAAAGACTATTGTCTAATCTCTAGTTATTAATAACATAAGTTTATACTCGAAATCAGCACCGAATAAATATTATTATTATTATTATTATTATTAAATATAAAAAGCAGGGATTTTGAAAAGTTATTTCACAATTAAACGATCCGTGAAATAAATGCACAAATTTTTCAAACTCTTTAGTACGGGAGCTACCCGAAGAAATAGAAAGTATTGAATGTTAAGATATCGAACAGCATACTTCAGTAATTAAGTGTTGCTGTTTTTACAGTTAAGTCTATTTCATTTGAATTAAATGATGATATTAAAAAAATATCGCGAACAGGATATCATTTTTTTCTTGATGCTTTAAGGAGGTGCATATAATACTTAGAAACTATTTCAGGGTCGGTTAAATCTGAACCAGGCTGCGATATTTTCAATTCATTGCAAAAGGACTTAAAAAAATAAAATAAATAAAATTAAATAAATTATAAAATATGCATCATACCTCATGTAAGTCCTTTTTAACTTCCTATTCATATGCAGGGCATCGAACATATATTTCGAGAGCGTAAAGCCATCCTCGTAAACTTTAATCGAAGGCTTTACGATTTCCTTCCAAGTCATCGAAGCGAATTTCCGATAGGCCTCCCAGTATCCTAGAACTTCGCCGGGAACTGCAATGGCCAAAGGACTTGCCATCGAGGCACTCGGTTTCGACCGGTACCGGCTTTCGGTGCTAGTTTGCAGCATCGATCGTGTACGCCTTGTTCTCGGCCTTGATGAAGACGTTCATCAGGAATCCACCATCCAATCCTAGGCTGTGCATTGTTATAATCCCATTGCAGAGAAGCGTGGCCAAAGCCGAGTCCATAACATTTCCACCCCGATTCAAAATGTCGCTAAATTGTTAGAATTGTTGTTAGTCGATTTTGCATCAATTTTGTAAATTCTTGCTAGAAATACCGTCCAATTTTGCTGCAAGCATCACTATCCGAACAAACAGCACCGTGCTTCAATAGATGGAGAATTGAAGACGATGAAGCCTTGGAATAGTCGGAAACTAAAATTGATATTTGTTTTTTAAAGAGTTTAAGCACTCTACGAAATAAGTTTAGTTTACCGATTGTTATTAGCAAATTAACTTAAAATAGTATAAATCTAGGAGCCAATCAATTGCGGGTTGAACGTCTGAACTTACAACTGAGAGAAAGTATATAAGAAGCAGTCGATAAGCTGCGGTTTGGTATCACAGTACGAGCATCGCACAAATTTGGAGTTGGAACATTCGATACTCGATAATTACTTAATTTCAACTATTAAACATTTTTATTAAATCTTTAAGGAACTGTCTTTTACGAGGAAATCAGCGACTAGGCACTTTGTTTCGACTTTAAGAGTCATCTGGTCGGAAAACTCGATATGCGCAATCTCAACAACTGGGAAAATTATTTTCGATAGTGTGGTGGGTTGAAGAAAAGCTCTACTTTTCCGAAGTGCATGAGATGGAATTTTTGTTTTCGTTAAGCAAAAGTGGAAAAGTTCTCAGCTTTCGTTTCGAAATTTTTATAGCGTTTTTATTATGAAATTTTCCACATTTGGGCTTTAAGGCCGGTGCAAACAAACTTGTTTGTTGTTGGCACAACTTTAATCACATCGAACTTTTAATAATGTCCACGTTGCGCATTACTAAAACCACTAAACCTATAGTTACAGTCGATTGATTGGTCCTAGTTAAAGTTTGGATAATTAAAACCATACGGGTATCACGTAGATATTGTATTCAGAGACCCGAAAACCATGCTGACATAAAATAAAATCACAAAACTGTGAATAGGTCCTTAAAAAAATTAATAAGCGATATATTCAAAGTATGGAAAGATTTTGGAAAACAACATTATCAACATTCTACTTTATTATTTTATAATAATAAAGTATTGTGATCGTCCCGAAATTTCAAAAAAAATTTGATACCCTGGGATGGGGTTGAAAAACTTTGAATTGCAATATCTCCCGAACCAATTGTGCCAGGAAAATAAAATTTGGTTTCTGTATATAGAATTACCAGTGGAGTCTAGTAAATGTAAAATTTTTGAGGGGGGTGGTGAAACGTGGAAGTGGTGGGACAGGCATTTTTCAAATAATTAAATTTTTATATCTCAAGAACGGTATCATATATGATCTTGAAAATTTTACAGGAGTTAAGACCAGTAGACTTCTAGCGGAGAAAAGAATTTTGAGGGTGTGGTTGTACGGGGTGATTGTGGGAGGGGGTGAAAATAAAAAAATTTCGATTTTTATTTCTCGAAAACCGCAAAGGAAAGAACTAAAAATTGACAAATGTATAGAGCCACTATAGAGCCACCTGAACAACCATCGGCATACCGGCCACTATGTATGCTGGACTCATTGGGAAAAGTACTGGAGAGCATTATCAGTAACCGACTGCAGGAGTCGCTCGAGAGACCTGGAGGTCTATCTGAGCAACAATTTGGATTTCGCCGAGGGAGATCCACCATCGACGCCATCCATGCTGTTATGAGAATTGCGCGTGATGCGACATCCGGTGAAAGATGGAAAAATGGCGACAAAAAGTACTGCGCAGTGGTAACACTTGACGTCAAGAATGCCTTCAACTCAGCGAGCTGGTTGCGAATAATGCAAGCAGTAAATAGTTTCAACGTACCGGGATACCTACAGCGAATCATAGCGAACTACTTCGAAGGAAGAGTTCTTCTGTATGACACCGAGGACGGCGTCAAGCGCTACGACCTTTCACGAGGAGTCCCACAGGGCTCAGTGCTTGGCCCCACATTATGGAACATCATGTATAATGACGTTTTTTGCATCGAGCTTCCAACAGACACCACATTGGTTGGCTACGCGGATGATATCGCACTAGTGGTAGTAGCGAAACATATCCACACCTTGGAAGTTCTGTGCAGTGAGGCGATCAATAGAATTATGAACTGGTTAAGTAGTGCGGACCTAGAGTTGGCTTCGCATAAAACGGAGGCGGTTCTTTTGAGCTCTCGAAAAGTGCGCGAAGTTTTTACATTCAGAGCCGGAGAGCACGAGATCATCTCGCAGCCAAATCTGCGATATCTTGGGGTGTTAATTGACACCCGGATGTCCTTCAAGGACCATCTTCTGGCGATCAGCGAAAAGGCTTCAAAGGTGAATGGTGCACTCTCACGCATCATGTCAAACATTGGAGGACCACGCTCCAGCAGGCGAAAACTATTAGCAACGGTCACGAGTTCCGTAATGCTATACGCTGCACCGATCTGGGCAGATGCAACGAAGAAGAAATCGTATATAGCCGGAATCCGATCAATCTATCGTCTTAGTGCACTAAGGATTGCTAGTGCCTTTCGAACAGTGTCCGATGAAGCAATCGGAGTAATATCGGCAATGTTACCAATTGACATAATAGCGTGTGAACTTCAGCGACTCTACGTAGCAGCAGATGAAGCATCGAAAGTAGATGAGCGACGGCGCAGTATCCAGGAATGGCAAGGACGCTGGGAAAGCGCGAACAAAGGGAGATGGACATTCACATTGATCCCAAACATAGACAGCTGGAAAAGCCGCAAACACGGAGAAGTGGACTTTTATGTGACCCAGCTGCTCAGCGGACACGGTTGTTTTAAGCAGTATCTTCACCGCTTTAAGCATGAGGAAGACCCGTTCTGTCCCAACTACCCCCACGAGATTGAGGACGCGCGGCATATCTTACTGCACTGTCCGCGCTTCGACGTCGACCGAGCCGAGGTTGCGGAGGCCTTCGAAGAAGAAGAAATCGTATATAGCCGGAATCCGATCAATCTATCGTCTTAGTGCACTAAGGATTGCTAGTGCCTTTCGAACAGTGTCCGATGAAGCAATCGGAGTAATATCGGCAATGTTACCAATTGACATAATAGCGTGTGAACTTCAGCGACTCTACGTAGCAGCAGATGAAGCATCGAAAGTAGATGAGCGACGGCGCAGTATCCAGGAATGGCAAGGACGCTGGGAAAGCGCGAACAAAGGGAGATGGACATTCACATTGATCCCAAACATAGACAGCTGGAAAAGCCGCAAACACGGAGAAGTGGACTTTTATGTGACCCAGCTGCTCAGCGGACACGGTTGTTTTAAGCAGTATCTTCACCGCTTTAAGCATGAGGAAGACCCGTTCTGTCCCAACTACCCCCACGAGATTGAGGACGCGCGGCATATCTTACTGCACTGTCCGCGCTTCGACGTCGACCGAGCCGAGGTTGCGGAGGCCTTCGGAGAAGCTCCGACCGTAGAAAACCTCGTAGACACATTTGTGACACAGCCCTCAAGTGGCAAGTTTTCCAGACTGCAGCAGCACGGATTATGTCGACACTTCGCCGCTTTGAGCGAATAAGAAACATTCAACGTGACGCACCACAGGAGACGACTGACTAGACTAGACAGACAATAACTGACGTTTTTAGCAATATTGCTATGACGGCCTCCCGACGCAATACCTAACGATGGTTCCGGGAGGATCCATCCGTACGACTGAGGAGATGTTTAGCGGGTTAAAGTCCCGCACTGACTTAGGCTTTCGATGCTTTTACTCCTCGTTAAAAAAAAAAAAAAAAAAAAAAAAAAAAAAAAAAAAAAAACTATAGAGACACCCAAGAAAAATAAAAAATTTGCCAACAGTCTGGGCGCAACTTTATTATTTTATGGGTAGAAGTCCGAAACGTGTTTAATGATGAGATGCGGTGTTGGGCACTGTGCGACTGACAACCTAAGAAATAACCAGAAGGCTTTTTGGAACGTTATTTTTTTAATCAATTTTTTTCTGAGATGTATCTATAGTGGTTCTATATAATCCTAAATTTTTAGTTTTCCATTCATTACAGTTTTCGAGAAATAAAAATCAAAATTTTTTCCCTTTCTATCCCTTACACCCCCACCGCTAAATTTTTTTCCCTACTAGAGGTCTTCCAATCCCAACTCCTGTTAAATTTTCAAGATCATATCTAATACGGTTTCTGAGATATGAAAATGACATTTTTTGAGAAATTGCTATCAGACAGAAGACAGCACGAGAAAGTAAAAACCAATTCAATTTCTTATCACTTCTAAAAGATGTGACGAAATTCGTGAAAACGTGTTCAACCCTTTTATACCCTCTTTGGGGCTGAAAAAGGAAAAAACTTAAAAATGAGTTTTAGGCGATTATAACTCAAGCCCATGAAAGTGAAAAGATATTCGATATCGATCAGACCTGGGGGATATGGCAGAATTCGTGAAAAAGTATAGAACCCTTTTACACCCTCTTAGGGGTCGAATTTAAAAAAATCCTAAGAGCCTTTTTTAGCTATTTATATGAAGAAGCCATAGAACATAGAATAAAAATGAATTCAATATATGGAAAGACACACAATATATGACGAAAATCGTAAAAATATATGCATTCCATATTCACTGATAATTTTTTTCGCAACCCTTCCGAACGGCAAAGGATATTTCAAATTTTTTTTTAACTAAATCACTTTTTTAGTTAATTTACAATTCCGAGTTTCAACTTTATAGCATAAGCTGTTCTATAGATAGGAAAAACACCCCCCACCCCCGTACCATACTACCCCTATAAAAAATTATATTTTTCCAACATGCTGCTATTATAGATCTATCTAAATACCAAGTTTCAGATTTCTTTTATTATAGGTCCTCGAGATATAAAAATCGGAACTTTTTCCTTTTCACCCTCGCCCACCCTCACCTCCTACACCCACACCGCCAACATTTTTACTTTGCTATTTTTTAATAAACGCAAAATCGTTTGAAGGCGCGTAGCTCCCAAACTCGTTGAGATATTAACATGAAATTTTTATGGTGGGTAGATTGAGTGAATCCCTACGACTAGTAGTTTTGAATGGGTGGTGGTATGAGGGAGGAGGAGAGCGGAGCGTTTTAGACGAAAAATGTTTGTTTCTAGATCTCATTAGCCACTTATGGTACGAGGGTAAAACTTGAAACTTATGTAGTACTATTATAGTGGACTCATTTGCAAAAAAATGGTTGAAAGTGGTTGAGGGGTGTGGAAGTGGGGGTGAAAACAATGAGTCTGAAACGCATGAAAGCCGGGATTGAAACATTCTAAAATCGACATCTCCTGAACAATTCATGACAGAAGATTGAAACTTTGTTGTTGTCCTTAGGAATACTTCAAGATGAGATAAGGGCTAAAATTTTTAAGGAGGGTGGTGGGGTGTGAGGAAGGGGGTAAAAAACTTTGGATTACAATATCTTCCGAACCAATTACACCAGGAAGATAAAATTTTGTTTCTGTATATGGGATCACAAGAGCAGTCTACTGAAAGTAAACGCTTTTGTGGGGGGTAGGTGGAGCACGAAAGTGGGGGGACAGCAATTTCTTAAAAAATGTAATTTTTATATCTCAGAAACCGTATCAGATATGATCTTGAAAATTTTACAGGAGTTGGGGTGGGTATAGGCCAAAATGTTGGGAGTGATTGTGAAAGGGGGTAGAAAGGACAACATTCTGCTTTTTATTTCTCGAAAACCGTAATGAATAGAAAGCTAAAAATTTAGGGTTATAGAGCCACTATAGAGACATCCTAAGAAAAAATTTAAATTAAAATTTTTGATAGGGGTAGCATGGTACGGGGGTGAAGGGTGGTTTTTTATATCTCAGAAACGGCTTATGATAGAAAGTTGGAACTTAGTACGTGTATGTAGATGTGCTATTAGAGTAATTAAAGCAAAAAAATAGTTCAGATTTTTATTGGCGTTCAGAGGTTGATTAAAAAAAATTTCCGTGAATCCACATTTTCCCGAATTTCGTTAAAAATTTTAGACATGTCGAGCTATCACAGCAGATTTACTTCTGCGGGCTATTTTTTGTATATAAGCGCTTGGAAATGTTCTTAAAATTTTTCGATATCCAACCCATAAGGGGGTGTAAAGTAGTTCTGTACATATTGACGAATTCTGATATATTTCTTAGGTATATTGAGATTTGGAATTCACTTTTACTTCTATAAGCTTTAACCATAGTCGGAGAAGAAATCGATTTAAGTATTTTTCCCTATTAAACCCTCTGGCGGTATTATTCAAGTTTTCACTGATTCCGAAAATATCTTAGGATTAATGTGATCGAATTCGCATTTACTTCTTTGGAATATTCTATGGACAAAAACAATACGTAAATAAATAAAACAAATCTGCCAACAGTTTTTTAGGGTGTCAGTCGCATAATAACCTACACCGCATCTCAGCATTAAACACGTTTCGAACTTTTACCCATAAAAATATAAAGTTACGCCCAGACTGTTGGCAGATTGTTTTTTCTGCTACGAGTTTATTAGGCCCTCTTCCGGTAAAAATTTTAAGCATCTATCTTATACTGTCCTTGAGATATGAGAAGTGATTTTTTAGAAAAATCCTTATCCCCTCCACTTTCATGTTCCACCGCCCCCTTAAAAAATTTTACTTTCAGCAAACTTCATTTGTCAACCTTTATACACGAACCGAATTTTATTTTTCTAGTGCAATTGGTTCGTGAGAGATCGTAATCTAAAGTTTTTCATCCCCCACTCCTGTACGCCACTGCTCCCACTCAACAAGTTGATTCCGATCTATTCTCCTAGTATACCTACAGATGTTCATTAAGTTTCAATTTTGTGACATTAACCGTTTAGGAGATATGGATTTTAGAATGTGTCGATCTCGGCTTTCTTGCGTTTTGGACGCATTATTTTTCCCCCCACTCTCACACCCCTCCACTCATATTGACAATTTTTATGCAAATGGGTCCACTATCAAAGCTCTACACACTTTCCAAGTTTCAGCTTCTTAGCATAAGCGGTTGCTAAGATCTAGAAACCAAAATTTTCCGTCTAAAACGCTTCCCGGACTTTCCCCCTCACACCCCCACCCTTCAAAATATGGTCACTTCAAGGAGCCTACCCAGCCTATTCATAAAAAAAATTTCAATTTAATATCTCAAAGGGTTTGGGAGCTACGAGCCTTCATACGATTTTGCGCCGTACGCAAAATCGCCATACGGCTTGCGGCGGACAGACGGACTGAAATTTTTTTTTGCGTTTTTCGTGTCTACTAGTTCAAGGTAGCAAATTTTTTTTTTAAAATCGATCACAATACCGTATTATGGAAATAATAAAGTAAAAATAGTCTTGTCTAGTATCAGTTCGACGTAGTTCAGTGACGATTTGAATTCGCTTTGGTTGAGTCTGTAAGTCCGATTGTTCCGTTTTTGAAAAGCCTTCTCCCCGCACCTTTAAGTATCTGGGTTCTCTTCGATCAACCACTAGAGTGTTTAGGACAAGGGGATCTGTGCGAAGTGGCCCATCACCTCATTGCCACAAAACATCCTCAGCGCGGTTGAGGCCGTTCACCAGGCTTTTGGAAAACTTTTCTGAATCGGTTCTTTTCCGAAGAAATTCGCCGACCAAAATTGAAATTTTCAACCAATACCCGGGGATGGGGCCTCCAAAAAAAAAAAAAAAATGTCCAGTCAGTCAGTATTACTTTATTATTTTTTTTTTCGTTCTTACCGTAATCCTCCTCGTAAACGATCGCAACCTTTGGCCAATTCAAAAAAACCATCAAGTCGCTATAGGCGCGATTCATGTGATGCTGCGACGGATGTAAATTAATCGAAAACTCCTTAACGGTCGAGTCGAGATCGATCCGGGCCTCGATATGTGGCACATCTAACGCTTCGCAAATCGACTGTATGTAGGCGCCGAGAAGCGGATCGGACGGAGCAAAAATCGCCTGAATTCCGTACTCCATCTGGTGGCAAACTGTTTCAAATGAAATTCCGTTAGTTTCGAACTAGAAATTCGCGTTGCGTCGCGCGTAACCTTTTTTCGATGTTCGAAACGAATTTTTGCGCGGCACGTACTCGATATCGTAGATCAGTTGAGTTTTCGGCAACAGGCTCTTGTCCTTGTTGATCTTGTAGACGGCGTACTTGAAGCTCGGTACTGCTGCCCTTCTGGTCTTCCGTGAAAATCGCACCTGAAAAGAGCGCCCCCGATCAGCCATTTTGCGCTACGGGATCGGCTTCGTTACCGGCGGGGGGACTGGGGGCGCGGCAATACTTACCGATTTTTATAACGGGCGGTAAGGCCCGCACGCCCGCAATTAACGTCAAGAAGCAAATCAGCTTCAGCCAGTGTAAAATGTTTCTTGGTGATTTCGAAGTCCCAAACAGGCCGACATCGAAGTTTCCGGCACGACGAAGCGGTCGCGCTTCGGTGGCGGAAACAATAGCAGCGTTTTCGAATCGATTAGTTCCGATGTGACGTTCGCAAACGAAATCAATCATTTTGCTGGCGGCGCCCACGCAAGGAGGGACCACTTTTCTCTGGAAGAAACGCACCCACGCACAATCTTTCAACCCCCGCTTCTTACGTATCAGCTGCTGATCGTTTTCGTCTCGTTTGCATTTCACATTTTCCGGAAAACTGAAAATGCCGTTTCAAAATTCGTTTTCTCGATTAGCCTGGAATTTTTTTTCGGCGCTCTGCCCTTCACCCACCCGGACTCCGGTTTTCACAGTAAACAACAACAACAACGACAAATTTGCGACTCCTCCAAAAGTTTGCAATGCTTTTTTTTCGCCGGAAATTCCCGAACTGAAAAACTGAAAACAAACTCACTTCAGGTACGAGCTAAATGACAAAAAGAAAAAAAAACGGAATTAAAGTGACATGTTTAATGAACCACGGACCACCAGGTACGCGAGATTAAAAGGTCCTTAGCTGGAAACTGAAACAAGGCGAGCGGCACTTCCCACCACTCCCCCCCCCCCCTCCCAAGTTTGCGACGCGAATTTCACTCTGAGTTTTGCGGATTTTGCGCAATCCGAAATTTTGGTGTGCGCAGGGTCATGCATGTGGCACGTTATTTGTTCCGAGTGTAACACACGTGGGTTGGATTCAGGATGCACACCTCCGCCCCCCCCACAGTTTGGATCTAATCTCATAGAATTCCGAAAAGAATAAGCCAACTTTTTTTTTGGATCTGTAGAAATTTTTTCAGGAAACCGCCGAACGTGGAATCAAACGGCTTCAGTAATCATTTAAGGATTTAGCTCGAGAAAAAAACAGCTCCGCCACTTTAAGACCCTTTTCTTTTCTTTTTTCAATTTCATCAGACAAAAAGAGCCGTTACTGCCCGCCGGCCAGCAATAGCAAAGTTTGCCGCATTTAGCAAAGCTTCAAACCATTAGGCGACGAAAGAAAACGACTCGCGGGTCCCATACAAAAATCAGCAGATCGAACAGGCGCCCAGAAGCAGCAGCAAGCAAATTTTCTGAGTTAGTGGAACAGCTGATGGGGCGTCTGGAAAATAATAAGTCCGAAACGCAAAAAAGCCGAAATCGACACATTCTAAAATCCATATCTCCTAAACGGTTAACGTCATAAAATTCAAACTTAATGAATATCTGTAGGTATACTAGGAGAATAGATCGGAAATAAATTTTTTAATGGTGTCAGTGGCGCACGGGGGTGGGGGGTAAAAAACTTTAGATTACGACATCTCACGAACCAATTGCACTAGACAAATAAAATTCGGTTTCTGTATAAAGCAAATAAAGTTTGCTGAAAGCAAAATTTTTTAAGGGGGTGGTGGAGCATGAAAGTGGAGGGGATACGAATTTTTCTAAAAAATCACGTCTCATATCTCAAGATCAGTGTAAGATGGTTGGTTTGGTTGGTTTACGTGGTGGCGCGTCTGCCGAAAACAGGGCCCAATTAGCACAGGAAGCGCTGTTTTGATACTACGACTCGTTTAACCTGGTCGTTGAGGGCTGGTGAAGTATACCAGGTATACAAGTATGAAACCGGAATTTTTTTATGAAAAATAGACGTTTATTCTACAAAAGTGTTACAACATATTTCATTCGAAGTATTGCCCAATGCTAGCTATACATGTTGCCCATCTCTCTGACAAGTTGTGTATGCCACGCCAAAAAAAAATTTGTTCTTTTGAGGCAAAAAAGTCATCGAGCCATTTTTGGACATTTTCGTAAGCACTGTGATTTCCCAAGTGTATGATCCCCGTAAGCATTCGATGCGATTCTGCAGCCGTTTTTTTTAAATGGTAACAGAAAATCAATGCTGTCCGCATATCGTCGTTCCCAGGCACAAAAGTTGACATGTTCAACGCTCGTCAAAACAACACTGTTGTATGAAACCGGTATTGCTGGGTATTTTATATCTTTATCTGATATCCAAACAACAAAATGGCGTCCATGGTTCGGTTTGACAGTTACTACTTTGACAGCTAGAGCCATCTATGAGTGAATTCCGATTTCATACGTGTATACCTGGTATATATAGTTTTACAGAGACCTGGGGCTTGAATGGATTATCATATCCATCCAGAGCTGTTCAAGAAGGTAATCAGTTCTCTTATCTTGTTTTTCGAGATCTCATCGAGGTTATTGCCTAGTGCGCAAAGTCTGGCTCTAGCTAGGGCGGGACACTCACATAGAAGGTGAATAACAGTTTCCCTCTTATTTGCATCCCACAACTGCAGCAATTGACTTTAAACGGAATACCCAGTCCGGCCGCGTGGTCCCCGATCGGCTAGTGACTCGTGCTGACTGCCGTGACTCTGGATACGTCCACACGGCTCCTGCTCAGGAGTTCGTCTGTTCTGCGCCGGGAGTAGGATGGCCTTATCTTCCTAGATTTGACGCAGTTGGTCAGTCCTCTCCAGCGTTGCCATATTTGGTCCGTTTGGTCTAATGTTGGTACTTTTTTTCCCAATTGGTCCGGTGGTACTTTTTTTTACGAAAAAGACCATTTTTTAAAATACGATTTTTGTCAAAATTCTAGTTCGTATGGTGTTCTATTAAACAACCCAGCAGCTAGACTGAACTACTTTTGACGTATAGTATACGCAACTTTGCCTGCTGGGAAGTACGTCTAGCTCATGGTTCTATTTTCTGATTCTATAAAAAAATTTTATTTTTTAACTTCACTTATTTATACTCTAGATGAAATCATATAGAGTATTATAAGTTTAATCCAGCCCAAAAGTTTGTAACGCATAGAACTAAGCCTCGGACGAAAAAAAGTTATATATTATTTTTTTGTTTATTTGTGGCCAAAAACCTCAAATCCGTTTGACGTCCGTCCGTCTGTCCGTGAACACTATAACTCAAGAACGCCTTCACCTAGGATCTTGAAATTTTGAATCTAGATGTTTGGTTGAATTTGTAAGGCTAAGTTCGTTAACGGGCCAAATCGTCCTACTCCTTTGGGTAGCTGCCATACAAAATAACCTTAAAACACGTGTTGAAGAATATTGATCGATAACTTCAGAAGGGTTTAAGCTACGTCTTTGAAATTTTGTATGTGTTATTTTTCCAATAGTTGGAGCTAAATGTAGGATTATGACGAAAATCCTTTTAGTCCTACGTGTAGTTGCCATACAAATATCCTGTCAAAATACCTTCATTTAATTTACGGAAATCACTATAACTCAAGTAATCGCTTAGCTATGAATTCCAAATTTTGTACAAATTAGTTTTGAGTGAAAACGAAGTTCGAGTTTACTAGTCAGCGAAATCCTTTCACTCCTTCTGGTATCTTCCATACAAAAACCCTTAAGTCACGTGTTCGACAATATTTTCCGATAACTTTCGAACGCTTCAAGCTACGAATTTGAAATTTTGTACACATTCATTTTTGAATGGTTCCAAGGAAAAGGATAAATATGTAAGAAATCGAGTTCCTGCACCTTCCATGTGAAAGTCCTTCAAAAAGGAAATTTTTTTTCGGTGACTCACCCAGTTCAAGATATGAAAATGAACACTGACGATATTATCTTTTTGTTTCGAGTTGCAACCAAATGGTAGGACATACCACATGCATACACCTATTTCTACTTTATCTCCAACTACAATATAAATCGGAGTTCAGTATTTCATCTAGAGTATCATACGATTGGCTTGCAGCCGATCGTGATTGCTGTATGTTTTTTGAATAAATTCTATGGTCCTTTATTTTCCATATTAGACCATTTTCGTGAAAATGTGGTCCCTTTAATTAATGACGTGCGGCAACGCTGGTCCTCTCCATCTGGAGTTCGCATTTGTGAGAAAGTGGGTGGATATTTGGCGCTTAACAGTTCCTAGTGGGACCTGAATGGAGGGCCCTGAAGAGCAGAACTTTGCCTACACTGAGAGAAAAATCGCAATGCAATATTTACCATATCTACTGCAAATGTTACATCGTAAGAAAAAATATAATTTTAGTGAGAGTTTACTATTTTTACTACAAAGTGATATCTAAGGATATTAAATTATCACGAAAAATAAACGCACAATTTCAATTTGTATGTAATCCATATCATTTTATAGATCTATTACATTTCATTACTCATTACTAATTTTTTGATATTAATTCTTCAAGTTTCGGTATCATTTCATCAGTGTGCATTGTGCATAACTCACTGCGTTGTAGTTTTTACATTGATTTTGTAAAGAAACATATTAATTCACATCGCAAACATATATATTCAACATCATTAAATTTGGTCAGCAGCATCAGTACAGTGTACGGTATTTTCTTCGCTGAGTTGCATACCTAACTTGTTCAGTCGCGTTATTCGCTCAATTTGTTTCCCTTGTTAGTAGTAACTCTTTCTGTAGGTTTGTTTTAATATGTGAGGTTGTGGTTCCAGTTCAATATGAATAAAGTTTCAGAAAGCGGAAATTCCTGTGAAGGAATTTGCCTTGCGGTTCAACAAGAACCTGAAAGTATTATACTTTCAAACGTTAACGAATTTCTAAACATTCATGTGGAATTGTATAACTTACTAGTAGAGTGAAACTTAACAACTCTATATTCAGTTTTGCAAGGTAAGTGTGCTTAAAATTTATACGTTTTAAAAATTTATTTTGAATTCGGCATCCTTCTTGGTGGTTTAGAAAACGATATCACATTCGCAAGTTTAAAATACTTATCGTCGGACGATATAAGAGACGCTATTAAAAGCATCGGTTTAATGGCTCAGTTCCGGGAAAAGCTGTTCATTTGGAGAAAGGAAAAGGTACAATATCAAGAAAAAATACGGAATAAAACTTAACAACCTACATTTACACACGTATGAATTTTAAAATGTAACATTTCCATTTACAGTTTGGAATTGAAGATGAAACAACTGTAAGTCTTCACTCGAAAGTTCTTTCATGGCTTCAATCGTTTTCTGACTCCATAGTTAATAATAGCTCTACAGCAACAGCATCTCCTGTAACCAGTTATGTTGACCAAGCGTTTCTTTCAACGGTAAAATTCTTAAATTTTTGATAAAATTTCATTTTAAATTTGAAGTGTTTCAGGATTTGACTTCTACTCTCAAACTTTCCAATAAGGGACGAGCGATTCTTGCCTTCTATGAAAAGGAAAGTTATTTATTGGAGAACCACAGGCAGGATCTAATATCTATTATATTAGAGGATATAAACTGCATTGGTAGCAATCTAACTGCCAGTAATTTCATACTCATTACCGAAAAGATTTTGGAACTTTTTCCAAACCGGTGTTTTAAATGTTTTATTACGAATGCTTTTTAAGGACTATTACTTCGTTCCACGTCAGGGAAAACGAAATCCAGGTGGTAAATTATACGACAAGTATGTGTATGTTCGAAGAAAGCGAAAACTTCATGAGCCTTCAAGATCAAACTCGGCAGATTTAGTCTACAACACTACAATCGAAACAGAAGCAGATGAAACTGTTCTAAAATCATTAAGAACGTCTTTGAGCAGAGATGTTTCCGATTGGAATGAAGTCAAAGACAAGTGGGAAAAGACGTTTGTTTTAAGACAGAAAGAATTGAAACTGTCGAAATCAAACTTTACTTTCTTGGCTGACTGGCCAAAATACAAAGACGCAAGGGCTACAGACTTAGTAAATATTATGGTTAAATGTTTAATTCGAAAATATTGACATTTTTAATTCATTTTTCTTTATTATTTTTTATAGATCCGAATTGATTTTAATAAGTTGTACCCAGGAAAAGAACATTGCTTATTAGGAAAATGGGAAGAATTTAAGCAAAATATATCGTCCTTCTACGAAAGTTACATTCATGATAAGGGAAGTAGAGAACTTCTATCAAAAACAAAAATATTGAAAAATATAGGTAAAGTACTTCTTTAGTTTATCCACTTCAAAGATTTTACAAGTAGTTTGTTTTACTTACAGAATCTATTGACTTTATTTACGCGATTCTTCTGAACGCTGTAATACATCCATCAGCTCGTTTTAAAGATGAATCAAAACCTTCTGGAAGACGTTAAGCTACAATTGGTGATGCTCAACAAGCATGTGCTTTGCATCTTACAACCATTAATGACTACGAATACAAAGTAAGCGAGCTTGAAGCAAAATATTACACCGCTGGTCTTACAATTCAACCTTTAATTATTGTTGTAGGATCAGATATTTTTCAGTTAAGTGAGTTTTTTATTTATATCGATAAAATTCTTTATAAAGTAAATTCATTTGTTGAATGCGTTGACATTTGCTTTAAGATCTTTCAAACTTTATCTTTACAATATCCAAGCCCTTGTTTAGGTTGTTGGTTTTTGATACAAAAGCATTTTTTTGAAATAAAAATGGATTTTGATATCAATATTCCATCCGTTTCGACATTATTGAAGTTTTTGAAGACTGGAAATTAATTTTGTATGTTATAAAATGTCAGTGTTTTCTTGCTTTTTTATGCTTCGAAGAGTTTTCTTCTTGTTTAAGTCTAGTCGATCATTTTAAATATTTTCATTTCATCCGTTTTATTCAATTCATGAAATGTATACAGAAAAATTGTAATCAATTGTTTTTAAATTTGAAATCATTCCGCTCGCATCTTGATTGCGTTCATAAGCAAAGTGACCGCCAGGAATCTCTGCTAATAGACGTTGCAGCTTTTTATAATAATAATGAAACAAATTCGCTTGGGTCATTTAGCGCACCCTCTCAAAATTTTAAAAAGAAGAAAGAAAATCATTGTATTATAGACGGAGTACACTTGGTAAAGAAACAAGCTGTATCGTTTACTCTAAAATCCTTTGAAATCGGGTCCACTTTTGATTTTCTTACAATAAAAAAGCTTATTGATTTTACAAGCCCTTATTGCATGCATATCAATTAAATAACCGAAAAATTTATATAAGAAATAAAAACATTTAACTTTAACATTATTTTGTATTTAGATTTTTTTTTTAATAAATATATAATATTTTTTGTACTTCGTAAAAAGGTAGAAGTAAAACTCTTTTATGCTAATTTGAAAATCGTTGAAATTAGGTGCACTTTCATTTTTTTTTACAATAAAGAAGCTTATAGATTTTACAAATGAATATGTAATAGAAAAACCTTTGTAAGAAATAAGACCATTTAATTTAAACTTGTGCAGAGCATCTGCTTAAATGTATTTTTTTTAGTTGGTAAATGTATTCTAAGTCCTTTGATTAGTGTCAATTTCATGAATTATTATTATTTTTAATAAAATGATTTAACAACTGAATTTGCAATTATTTCATTTTTAACTTCGTCCAATAGATACTATAACATTTTCACATGAGACAATGCAATTTTTACATTTAAAATAATATCATTTCGAAGTTATTGTTAAATTTAGTGAATATTAATTGATAGGAAAATAATTATCAATGCACGTCGTTCCAACGCAAATTCCAATGACAGCGATGTAATTCACACATTTTTCGTATATAAATTTATAGTGGAGAAGGTATCAATTTATATTATTTCGATATAGTATGATAGTGCTGACCTATAATAATGAAAAAAAAGCATTGCAAATTTTGCATCAGGGATATATATATTCACTATTTAGTGAAATATCATTTTGTATTATTTTCAATATCATTTCTTCAGTAAAAATGTAAATTTTACATTGAGTTCATTTTTCAATGCAAATTTTACAATAAACGCGAATGGCGCCCTTTTATAGTCAAAACGTATGAAAACATCCTCATTTTTGATGAAATTGCACTGTTTTTTCTCTCAGTGTAGCTAGTTCGTCTGCCCGCTCGTTACCCTCTATCTTGCTGTGGCCTGGGACCCATATCAGAGTAACTTTGACTTGACTTCCTAAGTGGGCTAGCTCTTCTCGACACTGTTCGACGAGTTTAGAGGAGGTGGTAGCCGAATCTAAGGCCTTGATTGCGGCTTGGCTGTCAGAGAGGATTACAGCATTTCGCTTTGGCGTAGCGTCTTGCTGCAAAGTCCGACAGGCCCCCCGGATCCTCAGTATCTTCGCCTGGAAAACGCTGGCGTAGTCCGGTAAGTGGTAAGACCTCCCGCTCCGACTCCACAGTTCATCTTTGAACCGTCAGTGTATATAACTGTGTCGAATTCATGTATAACTGAACCATTCTTCCATTCCGCCCTGGTTTGAAAACCCACAGCGAAATCCTTCTTGAAGGTCAGTCTCAGGATAATGTAGTCGGGCGGCGATTTAAATATTTCCGCTGGTAAGGATTCTAGAATGTTACTGTGACCGTAAGGTTTGCCATACCAGCACCCAGATTCCTTGAGTCTGACAGCGCTATACGACACAGTACTTCTGATATGTAGATCAATAGTTAATAAATGCAATAATACTGTTGCGAGCTAGGGGTTCGCCGGGATTTCAAGTAAAACACAATTCAGTTAAAATAAGAATAAGTGATAATTTATGAATACGCACTTTAATTCACAGAATTATAATTGCACAATAATTCGCACTGTATGGCAATACCGCCCGCTTATACCATATATCGCTTGACTCGTTCACTTTCGTTCTCTCTCAACACGGTCGCGTATACTCGCTGGCTGTCGCAGTCGACGTAATCAAAATTACTGTGTCTTCGCTGAGAGCTTCACCTGCTTATATACTAGCCGGTTGCAGTCTAGGATGTTCTTGAATCTTCGATGCTTGTGGAATCTTCTCGAAAGCTTTAGAGCCTTCGATTTCGATCTTCGTTCAGTGTAGAACCTTCTTGAAAGCTTTAGAGCTTTCGATTTCGATCTTCGTTCAGTGGTGTGTGTAGAAGATTCAAGTGAGATTTGAGATCTTTCGACTTTGATTCTAATTGGATTCTAGTACATTGGAGAGCATTCGATAAGAAGAGAGATACAACCGTGCTGTTTCGCCTTATTTCTGATTGGGTTATTTTTCAACTAGGTATTCGGTTGTTGTTGTTTTCATTATGTGAAACGATCGAGTTGCACGGTTGCGCGGTTGCCAGGTTTACATGTAACAATACGTTCAAAGCATCCGTCGGACATGACCTCATTGCACCTGTAGCTCCGACGGCTGCAGTTCTCTGAACCTTGCTGAGTTTGTTTATGTTGTAACTCTTACTCAACGCTGGCCACCAGGCAAGCGATCCGTAGGTAAGAATTAGACGTATTACGGCTGTGTACAACCACAGAACCATTCTTGGTTTAAGTCCCCTTTTTGCCGAAGGTTCGTTTGCAGGCTTAAAAGGCGATACGTGCTTTCTCTGCCCGTTGTTCTATATTTAACTTCCAGCTGAGCTTCGTATCGAGCACAACTCCAAGATAATTCGCACTGGATGATAATGTTAGTTGATGGCTGTTTAGGCGAGGGAGGTTAAAGTCCGGTACAGTGTAAGAAAAAATGTTTGGCAGAAGTAGGCCTAATAGACTCCTAGCAGGAAAAAAAATGTTGGTGTTAGGGTGTAGAAGGTGAGGGTGCGGGTGGGTGAAAAGGAAAAGGTTCCGATTTTAATATCTCGAGAACCTATAATGGTATAAAGCTCAAACTCGGTATTTAGATAGAGATAAAGTAGTAGCATGTTGGCAAAATATAATTTTTTTTAGGGGTAGTATGGTACGGGGGTGGGGGGTGTTTTTCCTATCTATAGAACGACAAAGTTGAAACTCGGTATGTGTATGTAAATCAACGAAAAAAGTAATTTAGATAAAAAATATGTTCAAATATCCATTGGCGTTTGGAAGGGGGACGAAAAAAATGATTAATGAAAATGGATTGCATATATTTTCACGATTTTCGTCATATCTATTAGGTCTTCCTAAATATTGAATTTATTTTTATTCTACGGCTTCTTCATATAATTACCTAGAAAGTGTTTTCAGGATTTTTTGAAATTAGATCCCTAAGAGGGTGGAAAGGGGTTGTATACTTTTTCACGAATTCTGCCATATCCCCCAGGTCTGATCGATATCGAATATCTTTTCACTTTCATGGGCTTACCTAATAATCGCCTAAAACTTGTTTTCAAGAGAGTATAAAAGGGTTGGACACGTTTTCACGAATTTCGTCATATCTTTTAGAAGTGATAAGAAATTGAATTGGTTTTTACTTTTTCGTGCTGTCTTTATATTTATTTATTAACTCCTTTCAGGATTTTTGGATATTCAACCCCCAAGTGGGTGTAATGAGGTTCAATATCTGATGATATTTATATCGAATTCATTTTTACTTCCTAAGGTTTCCCATATAAGAGCCAAAAAGTTAATATCAGTATTTTTAGAAATTCAATCCTAAGGGGTGTGAAGGGGTTGTTTGCTTTTCAATGCTTCGACATATTTCTTAGGTTTGATGAGATCTTAGATCGCTTTTCACTTCCACAGACTTTTTATACAATCGCCTACAAACCCATTTATCAATTTTTCGATATTCAACCCCTAAAGGGTCGCATATGTTTTCACAATTTTTGCCATCCCTTAGTTCTGATGAGATATAAAATTGGTTATTACGGCATTTGATGTAATGACCTAAAAACCAATTTCACGATTTTTCGAATTTCAAGAACCAAGGGAGTGTGAAGGGTTTGCTTACGTTTTCACAAATTTTTCAAAATCCCTCGTGTCTCATGAGATAACAATTTTCTTCTTATGAAATCGTCTAAAAACCCGTTTCACAATTTTTTCGAAATTCAAACCCCAAGTGGAAGTAATGGGTTTGTATACGCAGTGACGGTCATAGGGGGGGGGGGGGGGGGGCATGGCCCCACCCTAACAAATTCGGAACCCGTGATTACTTTATCCCGTCTGCTTTAAAGAAAAATTATATGAGACTATAAGATTAATAGATACACTTAATAAAGTATAATGCACTTAATAAAGTATAATTCAATTAAATCGGATTCCACCTTATGTCTTTCTTTAATCCTTCTTTTGTATTTGTCTCCTGATTAAAAAGAAGAATGTGTCTAATTAAAAATATTTCAATCGAAAAGTAATAAGATTTCGAATATAAATGTATATACAGGGTGTTTGGTACTCCGTCCACGACCTTGTAAGGGGTTATTCCTTGATATATTTGGAGAAAAAAATTGTTCCACAGGGTGGGTCAATTTTCAATAACAGTGGAGATACAGGGTGGTTAAGAAAAGTGTTTTTGACCGGTACCCTTACTCACTTAAAACGTTATATCTTGAAAACGAATAATCACAAGGCAAAGTGTTATAACTCATTTTTTAGGGAATCGAATTACCTTTCATTTGATGTCTAAATTGTAACTGCACCCAATCTTGAGATATTTACTCGAAAACACAGATTTTTGCAACGTCAACCTTAAAAATTCAGTGATCAATGTAGTTTTTCTCAGAAAACTCCATTATAAAACTGTCATCTTAATTTTATTTTTTTATGAACCGTATTATTACCTACAAATGCTGCCTACATATGTATGAGTTGCGATTAACATTTTGGAAGTAATACGTAAAAATACATATCGCATAAAAATTAAATATTTCAAAAGTCAGTGCCATAATGTGGACCTCGTCTAAGAACCTGTTTAATTTGTCGGTAGTACTGAAGTATTTTTATTGCACATTTATTACTATTTAAAGTATGTAGGAAAACAATGAAATGTAACTGAGTTTCAACATAATTGATGCTTTTACCTGGATGTGGTAGGTAATACTGGGTGCGGTACTATGCCTTTTTTAATAGGGTGCCTTACAAAATAAAAAGCCTATACAAGCAAAACTACCTTCATATTTTTATCAGTTTTAGTTACGTTGCTAAAAGAAGAAGGTGTCAGTAGAATAAAAAAAATAATTTCGAAATGTCTGAGTACTCCAATGAAGAATATGCTGACATTGTGTTAATTTATGGAGAGTGTCGCGAAAATGGACAAGCCGCGCGAAGGCTTTACCATCAGAGACATCCCCATCGACGGACACCTGACAGGGGAGTATTTCAGGACGTTTACAGGAGAATTAGGGAAACTGGCAGCGTTAGAACAAGCAGAGTAAATGCAAATCCTGCGCCTATAATCGCTCTTCAGATTGATGAAAGAATACTGCAAGCAGTGCAAAATGATCCATCGATCAGTATCCGACGCTTGGCATTGCAGTTTAACATATCTACTTGGAAGGTTTGGAGTATTTTAAAAGTAGAACGCTTCCATGCCTACCATCACACACCAGTACAGGAGCTGAAGTTCTGAAGTTATCGGCCAATATTCTTGAACACGTGTTTTAAGGACATTTTGTATGGCAGCTACCAGAAGGAGTAAAAGGATTTCGCTGAATAGTAAACCTGAACTTCATTTTCATTCAAAACTAATTTGTACAAAATTCCGAATTCATAGCTAAACGATTACTTGAGGTATAGTGAGTTCCGTAAATTAAGTGAAGACATTTTGACAGGATATTTGTATGGCAGCTACACGAAGGACTAATAGGATTTTCTTCATAATCATACATTTAGCTTCAACTATTGGAAAATTAACACATACAAAATTTCAAAGTCGTAGCTTAAACCCTTCTGAAGTTATCGGCCAATATTCTTGAACACGTGTTTTAAGGATATTTTGTATGGCAGCTACCAGAAGGCAGTGACCATCTGCCAGTCATCATAAGATCGACTCAAGGATTGGCTAACCATAGACCAACCCCCAGATACGTCACTTCACGGGCCGACTGGGAAAGGTACAGAGTTGTTATGAATGAAGCGGCAGAGAGATATCCGAACTCGGATAATGTGAATCAGGAGGCGGCTCGCCTCGTCAGGATACTCCATTCTGCAGCAGATCCAGCTATCCCCATATCATCCCCAAAACCCAATTCTCAGCCGCAATGGATGAATAATGACATCCTAAACACAATTAGGTCCAAAAATAGAGCCTGGAAACGCTTTCACAGACACCCGACTGATACCAACCTAGTAGCGTATCGTCGTGAGGCTCCATAGATCCCAGCTCTAACCTAGCCGATGCATGGAGAAAGGTTAAATCCATCTTCGGGGGTAGACCTCCCGGTCTAATCCCCAATTTAACAACTGACCTAGGATCCATCACGAACTCCCTGCATATAGCTGAGCACCTCGCTCTATGCTGGACCAATTATTCTTCGGACGCAAATTTTTCTGCCACGCAACTCGCTGACAAACAGTCAGCACCTTACAATCCCACAGTCCACTCACCCGACCCAGATAGAACACTTGGTTACCCTATCTCCCTTACGGAACTAAGTTCGGTGCTTAGTTCCTGCAAGGGGTCAGCCCCAGGACATGACAGAATTACTTACGAGATGATCAGGCAGGCTACGAACAGTCTCAAACTCAGACTAGTAGACCTATACAACCTGATTCTAGCGCAGGGCTCCCTTCCGCATATGTGGAAGAGAGCTGTCCAAGTGCCAATCCGTAAGCGAACCAATTCTTCTAGTACAACCTTAACTTCCAAGGATCTTCGTCCAATTTCGCTGCTCCCTTGCCTGTCAAGGGTTTTCGAAAAGATCCTGGGCAGGAGGCTTGGGATCCTACTGGAGGGTGTTTTGTCGGACGAGCAGCACGGTTTTAGACCGGGGAGAGGTACAACCTCTCTCCTGCTCGAGCTCGAACACTGTGCCAGGCGGGCACTCGCCAACAAACAGGAACTCCATGTCCTCTCCCTCGATCTCGAAAAGGCCTTTGACCGGGTAATCAAAACCATAATCACCAATCAACTAACTATCTGGGGCATTGATGTCAAATTTATCCACACGATTGATAATTTCCTTTCCTCTCGATCCATTATGGTGAGAGTCAATGGATACACCTCTAAGCATTATAAAATCGACAACGTCTTACCACAGGGATCTCCACTATCCCCCTTCTTATTTAACGTCTACACGCACGCCCTGTCTCAACTTCTATCAGACATCCCCGGCATAGCCCACTTCATATATGCCGACAACATCCTTATCACCTCCCCCCATCCCTTCATCAACGACTTGGACAGACGACTAAGAACGCAAATAGACATATGGTGTGCAAGAACCGGAGCCAAGCTACCCTTCGGAAAAGGAGAGCTTTTAACTTTCACGAGGAAACGAACCGCGAACACCAGAAGAGCAGTCTCCGATGAGACTCCATACATCGCGCGCGATAAATGCAAGATCCTCGGCATAACCTTCACGCCGAAGCTTTCCTGGAACGAACACATAATACAAATAATTACCGCGCTCCACAAAGTAGGAAACCTAATCCGCGTTCTTGGCTCGAAGTACCTTGGAGCAAGCTCGACCGCAATACTACACGTCGCTTTAACACTCATTCGCGGCTACACTCAGTACGGCCTCGTAATCGACACAAGATCCAAGTCGCAATTAACCGCGTACTAAGATTCGCCCTAGGTGCATACCGCACCACGCCCATCGACTCCCTCATAATAGAGTCAGGAGGGGAGAGTTTCGACACCTTAGCAGCGAAGGCACAGTTCAACACGGCGGCCAAAAGCCTAATCAACTCCAGAAACACGCATCACCACACCATCTGCAGCGTCGAAACCACAGGATCTAACCTTCCCAATCCTATGCCCATCAACTCCGCCCTCCTGAATGCCCGCTCAACCCTCCTACTACACTGCCCTAACATTCCTAATCCAATAACCCCTCCACTGCCCCTACCACCAAAGATGTACTCCACCACCCAGCCAGGACTCCAAACACGATACCCCAGGAAGGCCCACACCCCGGCAGAGACATATAGACAGTTATACCTTGAGGAGCTAATAAGCCACACGCTATACTATACGGATGGCTCTAAAACCCTAGACCAGACAACTGCGGCCTTCGTCTCCTTCCGGCCCGGATCGACAACGATAGACAAGCAACAAGCCTTCAAAATGTGCCAGGACAGTAGCGTATTCGAGGCGTAAACCTTTGCCATCAGCAAAGCCGCCCAGGCTGCAAAAGTAGCCGCCATGCCGGCCATCATCTTCTCGGATAGCAAAGCAGCAGTGGAAGCCCTACAAAACCTCCGAACAACGGACCCCACAATCCGCTGCCTCCAGGGCACCATTCGAGACAACTTAAACACCACAAGAGTTTTCTGGATCCCCGGACACGTCGGGATAGCTGGGAATGAGAAGGCCGACCAACTAGCTAAGCAACCGATCTCACCGCACGAAGAGGAGGTAATACCTCCCCACATAAGCTTCTTACGGCGAACGGCGAGGAAAAACCTAGCCGCACAACAAACGCTGCTCTGGGCCAACCGCACCACTTTCTTAAAAAAGCATTGGCCAAGCACAAATCCACCAGCACACAGCCCCCAACTGGAGAGGAGGGACTCCGTCATTCTGGCCCGGCTCAGACTGGGTCACACCAGGATGACCCACGAGTTCCTAATAAGCAGAACTCCACAACCAGGCTGCCTTATATGCCAGGCTCCACTAACCGTCGAACATGTCCTCGTCAACTGCGCGAAAACAAGGCTCTTCTTCCGAAACACCGTCCCTCCCCTCAACTCCCTCCTTGATCCCTCCAGTACCGACCTATTATTCCAACTTCTGGATCATCTCCACATTAAACACCTCATCTAACCCCTAAACCCACCCCCCCCCCCAACAGATCAAGCGGAACATTACTCTAATCTTATTTTATACTTTTTCAAATTTTACTTCTCATAATTCTACTTCTTATATATTCATGTTTTATTTATTTTTTAACCTTTTCTTTCTTACTACATTTCATTATTATTTTATTATTGTTTTTTTTATCTTATTCTATACTACTCTATTATTCTTTTATTTACATTTAATTCTCAACTCACAATTAATTTACTAGCTTTAAGAATGAATTACCTAACAGAATTATTATTACTCCACTAGCATTAATCCATTTATCATTTTCATACTTTTTATCTCTATTACTCTCTCACTATTAATTTTATTAACTTTATTATTTCATTCACATCAATTATTTTTACTTTAATAATTTTTCTATTATTTCATATCAAACTGTAACATTATTGTAAAAATGTTAGTGCGACGTGCCATATGCCCTCGTTGGCCTGGCCAAAATTTTACATGGGCCTTCTTATTGTATAAGAGGTCCATCGATTTAAATAAATAAATAAATAAATAAAAACCTGTTTCACAATTTTTTTGAAATTCAAACCCCAAGTGGAAGTAATGGATTTGTATACGTTTTAACAATTCGACTATCTAATTCTGATAAGGCAACAAATTCGTCTTTACTTCTATGGGCTTATAGTGTACATAATATACTGAAATTCGAATAGTCTACACGGACTTTTTCAATGTTTAAAATCTTGTTCTAAAAATCTCTATTTTAAATATTTTTATATTAAGAACAAAAATAATTTTCCAAGAAATCTAATAATCTCGAAGCAACTCATCATACACTCCGACTTTGACCGCTCCCGAACTTTGACCCGAAAAATAATAAAGTTTCGCCCAGACCATTGGCAGATTTTTTTTATATTGCGACAACCGCCCCCCTTTAAAATAAGCGCGATTTTATTATTCTAGGATAAAAATTACTAGAGATATGAGTTTTCAAAGAGGACTCGGACACCATTTTTGCGAAACCTTTAACATACTATAACTAACAAAAAAAATTAGATAGAAATTGAAATTGTAATGACCCGACTTTGAAATTTTGTATACGTTGATTTTATAGTAGTCGCAGCTGAAAGTATTAATATGAAAAATATCCCAAAGTCCTTCATGTAGTTGCCATACAAAAATTCTGTAAAAATGTCCTAACTTAATTTATGGAACTCACTTTAACTCAAAAAATTGTTCAGCCATCCATCGAGTAGCCACTATACAATAGTTTCTACCTGTAAATAAAAGGTCATGCAATAATTGTATGTGCACTCCTCAATATTTTGATATATGTATTCCCAACTAAAACATAAGTCGGAGTTCAGTATTTCATCTAGAGGTATCATGCGATTGGCTTGCAGCCAATCGTAAGTGCGTTCGTTATGTTCTTTTTTTTATTATTTCTCAATTTGAAGATGTGATGTGAGAACTTTCGTCAGCTAAACTTTAAAAAGTCTTAAATTCTTAAATTTTTAACACGCGCATTGTCAACCCAGTTAGGTAGTTCAATTCAGTAGAATGCAGTTTTCTGCTTTCAATACTAACATTTTAACGAACGGCATTTTACAGTTGCCGCAGTTTAGTTTTAGTTTAGTGTTCGAAACGAGTACATATCGTATTGCTGTGAAATAAACATTCTTAACTTCCACCTCAACCAAGTTGTTTTGTGATATTATTATTTAAAAAGTGTTCCTCTAATCTTGTTTGTCCTTAGAAAGTATGGTAACCGCTAAGTTAAATAAAATCATTTACCATTCGTGTGTGAGGCGTATAGAAGAATTCTGAAGTAAAATCTCTGTTCATCTTGAAGCGGGTAAGTCCTCTATGCTTAAAATTTTACTTTACAGAATGCTGTTTTTAACATTAAAACAAGATAATAATGAGCAGTTTTTAATCTGTGAAACAAAAATTGGTATTACAAGAAACTTCAGAGTGTTCTTAATAAAAATGTTCTTAAAACGCACGTAAAAACAAAAAAATAATTACTACTATAAAAATTAAACCATAGAATTATAAAATGGGAACATGACATAGTGGACATGGACATGATAATTGGAATGGATTTTTTTAATAATCAGATCGGATGTTTTTTTGATAATTTTGCGCATAAAGTTTTTCGTTCAAGAGGTAGCAATTATAAGTCACCAAATAATTTAATTGAAAAAGAAGATATTTAATTACAGTACACGAATTAATGAGGTACCTACAGAAAACAATTCATAGTTTCATAGAATAATTATTCTCTAAATCATATATAGGATTTGATTCTTTGAATATTAGTGATTCTATGATATTATTCATTAATGGTCATTTTATCTGATTTTCTTAAATTCATTGTGTCCGATGATAATGATTAAAACACATATTTATATTAAGTTTGATAATGGCATATTTATTTCATTGCACTCGTCATACCTACATAATATATATTTAAATTAATAAGTTTAATATTTACATAAACGGTAGACTCAATCTTATACCTAAAGTACCATCGAATAGCTTAATAATATTCATAGGTGGATGTTTTATTTCTATATTATGAAAAATATCGAATTTGTTTGAAAAACTGTAATCTTTGTCTAAAATATAACTTTGTAAGTGATCATCAAAACGGTTTACATTAATCAGTTCACCCACAAAATAAATATTTTCATTTGAGCTCATTAGTATGATTTTAATACTCTAAAAACTAATTTCATGTGAGTTACTTATAAAAGCTAGAACATTTCCGCCATTAAATTGTGTGCCACTAATTTCTACAGTCTTTAGAACCCAAACATGCTTTAAGCAAAACATATTTTCAGATTTCAATATAAGTTAGGATATATTTAATTTATAGTGAAATCTACTTTCGCCTCTATTTGTAAAACTATATTCTTTGGAAAATCATTTTTTAAATTAAAGTAATAGTTCGTTGCTTGTTGATAATTTAATTTAATGCCTAAGCTCAGTAATATATTATTTCTTGAACATCACAAATTAGCATATAGCTTTAAAAGCTTGTGCTTCGCTTCAAAACACATTGCCCACAATCTTGATTGGACCTATTTATACATTACACAGTAAATTTTTTTTAACTGGATTTCACTAAAACTTAACTAGAGTAGAACTCCTAACCTTTCTAGTTAAGAATCTAGTTAAATTTGTTCAACTGAAAATCCAGTACATTCTTTTCACTGAATTTTCAGTTGATTATACTGATTTCTCGTACTCGTAACTAGATCGCTCTGGTTTTAAATTGTATTGAATTTCTAGTTAATTTAACTGTATTATTCACTGAAAATTCAGTATATTTACTGGAATTTTGTTGAATACCAAACATTATTAATCTGAAAATGATTAAAGGTTGAAGTTGTCGTGATCCAATAAAAATGAATCTTATCAAAAAAATTAAATTTATTCTCTCTCAAATCAAAAGTTTACAAAAAGTATTATAATAAAAAAACATTATTCTTTCATTAAAAAATCACTGAAAAATATTTCTTAACTTCCTACAATATTTTTTTATTGAATAAAGTAACCACTCCAAGTGGATTCACGTTCTTAATTTTGTAAATATAGCAGTCAAAAAAATTATAAAATTTTGCCAACGTTTTGTTGTATTCGATATTGAACATATAATGTGCCTTATATAGCACATCAAAAGCTTCAAGCACATTATCGCCGATATCAAGGAACTGGCCATCTATTGCCAGGAAATAGTGCCCATCGCTTAGTACTTCCTCTGCCCTACATAGAAGGTAAGGCTGTTGCTCCTTAATGTTGAAAATGGCGTTCTCGATATCATCTTCAAGCTAGCAAATAAAAAATAATTTTAATGAAATGTGATTGATAATATTTTGGATTAGCTATTACATCGATCCATCGCAGCAGAGGAGCTAATAAATTTTTCTGGTTTGTTTTCTCCCAATTTTATACATCTGAAGATATTTGGCCACAGCTTCGCTTTAATTGCCTGTTGGGCAATTGACTTAAGATATACGAAAAAATCCTTATCGTATCTGAAAATATATAATAAATCGAAACTATAAAACGCAAAATAGGTATAATTAAATTATATATATAAAAAATATTTTGCTCAAGAAAAGTTCAAACTTTATAAAAATATAATACGAAGCACTTACCATTTGGAATACAGCTTTTCAAATTTTCATTTAGAGCAAGAATTTTTTGGGAATGCCTATTTAATTGGTTAATGTCACCTCCGTTGACTTGCAGTCTTTCGTAATCAGCTTTAATCTGATAAAAAGTAAGTTTTGAGAAATTTTCGTGAATTGTTAATTGAAAAATATGCAATGAACAAAATATGGATATGCAATTTCAGTACAATTTTTTTTTGTCATTGCATTTTTTTTCTTGGATGGTGTCAATTTCAACCTTGCATTTTCCAGGCGATATTCTATTTTCCCTGCACCCTTCTCACCTGTTCTCGACCCTTTTGAATGAAACCACAAAGCCTAAAAGTGGGACTATTAATATTAAATGTGACTACATATATTTGAAAAATATTTATCACATGAGGTGGAATATTGCTATTTTCGTATTGGCCGAGTTGCTTGAAGTTTTGAACTATGGCCTTAGCCAAGTTTTCTTTATCTATTGTCCTTGGGTAAATGCAAAATTGTGTCAAAGTAAAATTTTAATTTAAAAAAATAATTATCAACTCTTACTATCCACATATTTCAATCAAATCTTCGACCATTATGCGATTGAATGAATTTATTTCTTTCCCATCCAAATCATCGTTATTCAAAAGTTTGCGAACTAGTTCTGGACCTTCTTGTCTTGAGTTCAATTAAATTTCGATTCTGTAAATTGCAATAAGGTATTTGTACTTATTAATGAGTTAAATGAAAAATAATAAGACATGAAAATACCTGGTTATAATGTAATTGAGAATTTGATGTAAACTCCAAAAAACTAGAAGTTCCTTGTGATGATACTGACGACATTCTAGATGCAGTGGAATCCAATTCGGTAATAAATTCGCCGAGAACCGTGTATTTTGATGAGTTCTTATTTTTTTTAAAGGTTCAATAAGGCGCACAATTTTTTTCGTGGGTCGAGCTTTATATTAAGCAGAACTAAATTATTTTCCGTTATATCACTTGCAGCGGTCTCGTCGGTTTCTTCAGCTATTGTGTATTTAAATAAAATTTTTACAATTTAATTAAATAGTTCCTTTGCACAAATGCACGCGTTTAGACACACTCTACGTCAGAAATTAGAGTAGCTCATGGAACCAGCATGGAGGTTATAAAAGAACGAAAAAGGACCTACAAATTGTATGTCCTTCAATCAACGACGATATACAATCGATAGTAGCTTCATTTGAGATGCAATAATTGAGTTTATAAGTGTTAAAAAGTTGGTTAATAAGGTTTTTAATTATTAATAAGTAATAAGAATTTTTAGTTGAAATTTGTAGACCCTTTTTTACATTATTCATGTAAAAATATATGTCAACATATATGTAAATATACTGACCACAAGATCTTAATTATTTTTAGTTATTATGTGTAATAACTCAGTAAAAAATAAATTGTAATTTAGAAGGAACATTACAAAAAAGTCTTTTTAATCTAATTCAATCTAATTGACTATAATCACAAAACAATTAACCATTAAAAAAAAAGTTCATTTTGAAAATACTTAATATCGGTATTTGGTAGAAATATATTGCTTGCTCTCAAAGCGTAAACATGACATTAAGCTTAAAGGACCTTTTTTTCTAATACATTCCGCATAACGCATTGTATAATGGTGCTTGTTAATCATTTTACTTTATTATGTGATTGACCTGAAATTTCAAAAAAGTTTGCTACCCTGAAATTTTGTATTTACACGTTTTAGAACTAGTAAGCCCCAAAAAAGCAAAAAAAAAAAAATGTCCGTCTGTCCGCCGTAGACACGGCGTACGCCGTGCGCCGTCCGAAGTACGCCGTACGCAAAATCGTTTGAAGCCGCGTAGCTCCCAAACCTGTTGAGATATTAAATTTAAATTTTTATGGTGGGTAGATTGGGTAAACCCCTACGACTGGTATATTTTCGAGGGGTGGGGGTATAAGGGGAGAGGAGAGGGGAGCGTTTTAGACGAAAAATTTTGGTTTCTAGATCTCAGGAACCACTTATGCTAGGAGGCTAAAACGTAAAACTTATGTAGTACTATGATAATGGACTCAATTGCAAAAAAAATTGTCGATATTGGTTAAGGGGTGTGGAAGTGGGGGGGAAAACAATGAGTCTTTAACGCATGAAAGACGGGATTGAAACATTCTAAAATCGATATCTCCTGCACGATTAATGTCAGAAGATTGAAACTTTGTTGTTGTCCTTAGGGAGACTTCAAGATTAGACAAGGGCTAAAATTTTTAAGAGGGGTGGTGGGGTGTGGGGGTGGGTGGTGAAAAACTTTGGAATTCAATATCTTCCGAACAAATTATACCAGGAAGATAAAATTTAGTTTCTGTATATGGGATCACAAGAGGAGTCTACCGAAACTAATTTTTTTGAGGGGGGAGGTGGAGCACGAAAGTGGGGGGACAGCAATTTTTCAAAAAATGTAAATTTTATATCTCAGAAACTGTATCAGATATGATCTTGGAAATTTTACAGGAGTTGGGGTCGGTAAACTTCTAGTAGGGAAAAAAATTTTGGTGGTGTGGGTGTTGGGGGTTATGGTGAAAGGGGGTAGAAAGGGAAGCATTCTGATTTTTATTTCTCGAAAACCATAATGAATAGAAAGCTAAAAATTTAGGATTATATAGAGCCACTATGGAGACATCCTAGAAAAATAAAATTTTTGATACGGATATCAAGGTACGGGGGAGAGGGGTGGTTTTTTATATCTCAGAAACGGCTTATGCTAGAAAGTTGAAATTTATTACGTATATGTAGATGTGCTATTAGAGTAATTGAAGCAAAACAAAGTTCAGATTTTTATTGGCGTTCAGAGGTTGAGTGAAAAAAATGTCCGTGAATCCACATTTTCACAAATTTCGTTAAAACTTTTAGACATGTCGAGCTATCAAAGCAATTATACTTCTGCGGGCTATTTATAGAAGCGCCTAGTAACGTTCTTCAAATTTTTTCGATTTCCAACCCCTAAGGAGGTGTAAAGTGGTTGTGTACATATTCACGAATTCTGATATATTTCTAAGGTATATTGAGATTTGGAATTCACTTTTACTTCTATAAGCTTTAAACGTAGTCGGGGAAAAACCGATTTAAGTATTTTTCTCAATTAAGCTTCCTGGGGGTATTGTTCAAGATTTCACTGATTCCGAAAATCTCTTAGATTTAATGTGATCGAATTCGCTTTTACTACTATGAATTATTCTATTGAAAAAAAAAATACGTAAGTAAATAAAAAAATCTGCCAACAGTCTGGGCGCAACTTTATTATTTTATGGGTAGAAGTCCGAAACGTGTTTAATGATGAGATGCTATGTAGGTTACTATGCGACTGACAACCTAAAAAAATAACGTTCTAAATAGCGTCCTGGTTACGTTATTTTTTAGGTTGTCAGTCGCATAGTAACCTACACAGCATCTCATCATTAAACACGTTTCGGACTTCTACCCATAAAATAATAAAGTTGCGCCCAGACTGTTGGCAGATTTTTGTATTTGGAGAAATACGTTCAAACAGACTATGATGTAATTGAATAATACTATCTAATTCACTTATCATGAACTCGTTCACAGTTTCAGTATAAACTATTTCCAAAATTTTTAATAAATAATTTATTAGCATAATGTGATTGCTTTCTTCTTTTGGAATAAACTGATGAAGAATAAATGGAAGAGCTCTCAATAAAAGCCATGATTGCACTGCTTTTTGTTTGATTTTATTTATTTTTGAACTTAAGATTGATGTTGTAAAGTTTGGACTTGGCTTATTCTTTTTTTCAACATAGATAGTGAAAAGAGTTAATTCGCTGGTTTAAAGTTGTAATTGATATGTACTTTTTCTGAATTCAAAATTATTTCTTCCTTAACTCCAAACAATTTAATATTATTTTCGTTTTCTGCTATTAACCGTAACTGACGATTGTGCTCAACACGGTTTCTATTTTGAAATTTAGTTTTGAAATTTTCATGAAAACTTGGTCTATCTACAGTACATTGTCTACAAAATAGCTTACTTGCTGGACTAGAAAACCCTAATAGCTCATGAAGAGCTAAATTATCTCCAAGACAATTAACAAGAGTCGCATGCAATGAAATGAACTCATTTTCTGATCGAACAATAAGGCCTTCGTCACTTTCTAAAATATTCATATCTTCGATGAATGGTTGTAGAATTTTATTAACTCCATACTTTTTTATGTCTTCTGTATATACGACAGCTAATAAGAATATATTGCAAATATTCGAGTTAAATCTATGAATGTTTTGTATAGTATAATAAAAAATGCCAATTTTATAAAAAGTACTTCGAGATCCAAGGGGTTTTGCAATTTCAAGATCATCATAATAGAGATTAATCCGTATTGTGTCTTCATACTTTTGAATAAGATCACAATTTTTGAGATCGTCTGAATCTAAGTAGGAAGAGAAAAATTCAGAATCTGCACTTTTTTAGTCACTTTTCATTAACAAACGAAATCTGTTATTGGTAATTAAATTGGCTAAGGTATTTTTGATAGATATGTATTGAAATGTCTCCAATGTAATTTTCGAAATGTTTCGAGTACCTTCAAAAACATTATCGAGTCTTGAACCGAGTGGGATTTCTTGAGGATGAACATATGACATTTCACTCTCTAAAAATGAAATTGGTTTTTGAAACGTTTTAGAATTTTGAAAAAAAATTGACACATCAAATTTATTTAATAATGATAATAGCAATTTTTTATCATTCAAATTCAAAAATGTTTCAACAAGTCCCTTCAAGTACTTCGAAATTTCTTGCGCAATTTCAAGGCATTTGTCCGAAACGAGCTTTATAGTTGATTCAGGAATACTCGTTAAAGATCGAAGTTCAATGAAGGGTGGACTCAATGTTTTTTTCATCAACACCTCTTCTCGGAATTGGCTCTGTGCCAGAAATATTAGGCTCATAATTTTCAAAACTAAATTCACTCGAAATTCGCGAGGAATTTGTATTTTGCGGGCTATGCTTCTGAATAGTGTGCTTAGAAAAAGATTTGAATGATGAAAAAATACAGTTGCAACTATTTTCACAGCACGCCATATTAATTTTTGCGTCACTTTTATTGAATGGATCATTATGATTTTTAATTAAATGTTCTTTTAAGTTCCTCAGAAATCCATCAACGGATACACCGCAAATAAAACAAATCATTTTAAAACGCAATTTCACAATAAGTAAAAAACAATAAAATTATAAACACTTTCACCTTTTAACAGCACAGCTACCTCCGCATCGATACCATTCGATTTTAAGTAATTATAAAACAATCCACATCCATTGCGGCCGTCTGTACGAAAATCTTACGTCGACTGACTTTAAACAAGCAAAGAACAAATGAACGATAACTTCTTTTCGGTAATTTCTAATGAAAAATATTTGAAATCGACTGAAATTCAAGCGAAATTTAAATGTAAAGCAGATGGCTTCCACTAGATATTCCATGAAATTCACTGCAAATCTAGTTATTGGTTTCATATGATGTCAATCGATTACTTTTCTAGTTAATGAAAACAGAAGCTCAATAAAATTGAAATTTGAAAGAATTTCCAGTTAAAAAAAATTGCTTTCTAGTTAATTTTTAATTTTACTAGACAATACTAGTTAAAATTCATAGAATATCAGTTTTTTTAGAGAAAAGAATTGGAATTTTAGTATTTATTCCTAACTAGATATCATTCCAGTTCAATTTAACAAGATTATTTTTTACTGTGTATATAATTAATAAGATACTTGGATTTAGTATTTGAATAATTAAATATTTGGACTTAATTTAATCTTGAAGATCAGAAAGCAAACCGTAAAAAGAATTTGATTTTTGCCACTCAGTGGCATTTCATAAAAATTATTTTGTATAAGATGCCATACTGATTGTGCTGCTTTCGGATATTCTAGGTTAGGTTAGGTTATAGTGGCAGCCATCCAAACTATGGATCGACTCACTTAGACCATTCGGTTGGTCCATTGTTATACCACACCCGTGACACCTTAATGAAGTCCCATGTAGGGAGTTATCGTAGCATTGCTACAGATGAAAGCTAGTCGAACCAGCCACAGATGTGAATGAACTTGGCTAGTTCATCAATTCGTGCTCCAGCCATGTCCCCGAGTCTGGAGAAGAAATAGCTGCCCATGGCTCTGAACCTACAGCGGATATTCTACGTTAAATACATGACAAATCTTAAACGCTGTGCAAAGCGACTTGCAAAATGTTTGACACTTATAAACTATTTTATTGAAATAAACGGAAAAGAACTTAAATGAATCAGAAGGCGATCCTACTGTTATAATTATTGGCTGCATATGAAGTCCCTTGCTGGCTTAAAGCTGCATATGCTCTTCAGCTTTTGTTGTAACATTAGCAAAAATGTATTAAATTTCTTCTAGTGTTAGAGAATAAATAACATAGTCACCTCAACTATTAATATTAAGAGCTCACATACCACTGCACGCGCTGAAAACGCTGAAAGTAAATTTGAAAAACTATTATAAAGGTTATATGGTGGAAAAAAATTTAATTGTTGAGTTCACATATCTTATTAACTATTCAACTATATAAAAATTTTTTTTTTTTAACTATTAACAATGTTTTTTACGGGTATAAATGGATTACTTATGAAAACAATGGCGCTTCCTGGTCGGCATCATAACTTCACCAAAAATAATTAAATTTGCAAAAATAAAAAAGAATCTTGTAAAATAATATAGTAGTTATAGTCTGACTGAGGGATTTTTTTTTTCAAAAATAAATAAGTTATAGTATTTCAAACTGTATTAATGGGTTTTTTAAAAAAAATTTGCGTTTAATAATTTATAAAAACATACTGCACTCACGATCGGCTGCAAGCCAATCGTATAATACTTTAGATGAATACTGAACTCCGATTTATATTGTAGTTGGGGATAAAGTAGAATTACGTGTGTGCATGTTGTATGTCCTTTATTAAGGACTGCCATTAGATTGCTACTCAAACCTAAAACACAATATTCAGTGTTTAATTTCATGTCTTAAACTGGGTAAGTCATTGAACAGAAATTTCCTTTTTGATGGACTTTCACATGGGAGGTGCAGGAAGGACTCACTCGATTTCTTACATATTTATCCTTACCATTTAAAAATGAACGTGTACAAAATTTCAAATTCGTAGCTTGAAGCGTTCAAAAGTTATCGAAAAATATTGTTGAACACGATTTTAAAAACACATGTAAATATTGTATTTAATATTATCCGCACTATCCGCACGAGCTACGCTCATGGATACTGAAATAAATTCAATCAATCAACTAAGGACATTTTGTATGGCAACTACCAGAAGGAGTAAAAGGATTTCGCTGATTAGTAAACTCGAACTTCGTTTTTACTCAAAACTAATTTGTACAAAATTTCCAATTCATAGCTAAAAGATTACTTGAGTTATAGTAAGTTCCGTAAATAAAGTGAAGACGTTATGACAGGATATGTGTATGGCAGCTACACGAAGGACTAATAGAATTTTCTTCAAAATCGTACATTTAGCTTCAACTATTGAAAAAATAACACATACAAAATTTCAAAGACGTAGCTTAAACCCTTCTGAAGTTATCGATCAATATTCTTAAACACGTGTTTTAAGGACATTTTGTATGGCAGCTACCAGAAGGAGTAAAAGGATTTCCCTGATTAGTAAACTCGAACTTCGTTTTTACTCAAAACTAATTTGTACAAAATTTCCAATTCATAGCTAAAAGATTACTTGAGTTATAGTAAGTTCCGTAAATAAAGTGAAGACGTTTTGACAGGATATTTGTATGGCAGCTACACGAAGGACTAATAGAATTTTCTTCATAATCATACATTTAGCTTCAACTATTAAAAAAATAACACATACAAAATTTCAAAGACGTAGCTTAAACCTTTCTGAAGTTATCGATCAATATTCTTAAACACGTGTTTTAAGGACATTTTGTATGGCAGCTACCCGAAGGAGTAATAGGATTTCGCTGACTAGTAAAGTCGAACTTTCTATTCACTCAAAACCAATTTGTACAAAATTCCGAATTCGTAGCTAAAGATTACTTGAGTTATAGTGAGTTTCGTAAATTAAGTGAATACATTTTGACAGGATATTTGTATGGCAGCTACACGAAGGACTAACAGGATTTTCTTCATAATCATATATTTAGCTCCAACTATTTGAAAAATAACACATACAAAATTTCATAGTCGTAGCTTAAACCCTTCTGAAGTTATCGACCAATATTCTTGAACACGTGTTTTAAGGACATTTTGTATGGCAGCTACCCGAAGGAGTAGGGCGATTTTGCCCGTTAACGAACTTAGCCTTACAAATTCAACCAAACATCCAGATTCAAAATTTCAAGATCCTAGGTGAAGGCGTTCTTGAGTTATCGTGTTCACGGACGGACGGACGGACGTCAAGCGGATTTGAGGTTTTTGGCTACAAATAAACAAAAAATAATATTTAACTTTTTTTCGTCCGAGGCTTGGTTCTATGCGTTACAAACTTTTGGGCTGGATTAAACTTATAATACTCTATATGATTTCATCTAGAGTATAAAAATATCCAAGCAAAAAATTTAAAAAAACCTCTCGTCAGACTATAGAGAAAATAGTTATCAAACTTTAAAAAAAAAAGTTGAAAAATATTGAAAATTGACTGAGTTATCGTGGCGACCATGTCTAAAAACATAGGTTCGAGAAAAATGCGTTTAAAGTTTTTGGTAGGTACAACGTGAAATTACGGCTAGTCTCCCATTCCAGCTTCGTACTGTACACCTTCTTCCTCTTGTATCTTCTTGTTTTTCATAGATGGTCCTATAAATGACCTTGTTTTCTATGAAATCCAGCTTTTGCGAAAAAATAAATGCTAAACGCTGCTGTTAAGAGTGGCGCGGCAATTAGCCAGGAATCCGCTCCAAACTCATGTGTGGTCACATTTATTGCTATAACTTTCTAATGGAGTGGAATTTTCTAAATTCTAATTTTTTTTTAATTCTTAAAAGTATAAAAAATAAAAATATGTAAAAAAAAAACCAATTTTTTGAAAATTTCAGGGGTATATGAGCCCTTAAGGATTGTTGCGATTCTAATATAGTCGGCTTCCAAGTCTTTGATTTATTAGAATGAATTATTGTTGGCAGTAAAATTGCTGGTATCAAATATATTGAGAAGAAATTAAGTGCTTCACTTGATATATTCTTATCAATCATTGCGAGGATGTTGCGGCAAGTTGTATCTTTAATGGAACGCTAGAAAATTTTTAAAATTTTTTCCGTTTATACGTCACATTTTGAAGATAACAATTTTTCCTTTCCAGGGTACAGCTGGTCAAAGTCAAGTTCGATACATTAATAATTTTTAAAAAATATGTAACTAAAACTTTGAAGAAAATTAGTAAAAATTGCACAACTTGCCAAACCACGTCCAGTATTTTGTGTCTATATCGGCCACTCTTTAAATATATCAACACTCTCATCTTTTATTTGTGGCATACGGTAACTATGGGTACGTATACATGCCGGTACCACAAGATGCTCCGGTTCCCAATTTAGTTTGATCCATTGTACATCTTCAAGATGAAAATGAAGATTTTCTTTTCCACTTGGTCTGAATAGGCCTGCCAGCTTTTCAATTTATAGCGGCTTTTTAATATTCCCCGTTGTTGGTATTTTCGGAAAAGCGTACGTGAATTTGACACAGATGTTTCCTTGTAAGTAAGAAACTTTATGTTATTCAATAAACTGTCTAAGGTTTGTCCTTATGAAGACAGTAGGAAGTATTTTTATTAGGTATGTTTAATTTTCATTCGTATATGTTATGCCTAACTTTCGCTTTCTGTAGCTACTTACACAATAAACTTTTTTTAACTAGACTCGTTGGAAAACTCAACCAGAGTGGAACAACACTCAGCCAAACTAGCTAAAATCCTAGTTAAAATAACGTTACTGATATTCCAGTAAAAGAAACTTGCTAGATTTCCACCATAATTACTTGAATTTTTAGTTATATTCGAACTACTAGAAATCAAGTGGTAAAAACTCTTTTCCCAATTAAATACGCTAGAAATGTAGTGTATATGAGCTACTTACTACCAATGCAGTGTATTCCGGGTGAATAAACTAATAGTCTAACATATTTGTAATACTAGAAATACAGTGACAAAAACTGTGTTTTTTCAGTTAAATTAACTAACGAATAGTACATTTTGATTCCCAGAAATCAAGTGAGAACGATTCATTTTCCTTTTGAATGTCTAGTGTGATTCGATTGCGTGAAATTGTTGAGTTGCCGCTGTCAACAAAACCCCGTGAGCGCGATCGAGTGTTGAACTATCGTTCGATGATCTCTGGCTGGTTGTCTGGCCTTTGTTTTTTATGTCGTGCCGTCCTTGTTGTTTTCATCATCGGACTCGACTGAGTCCTTTATTAAACTGTTTGATATGGGACACAGTATAATCCGAAACGCCACACAAAAATAAAAAAAATGAACAGCATTTTAACCGGAAACCTAGCCTTTTTCAAAAATATGTTTTCTTTCCTAAATTAGTAATAAATGCCAACAGTAGTCTGGGTGCAACTTAATTATTTTTGGGTAGAAGTCCAAAACGAGTTTAATGGTGAGATGCGGTGTAAGTAACTATGCCACTGACAACCTATTCAATAACGTTCCAATTAGCCTGCCGTATATTCTTTATGTTCTCAGTCGCATAGTAACCTAAACCGCATCTTAGCACTAAATGCGATTCGAATTTATACCCAAAAAATAATAAAGTTGCGTCCAGACTGTTGGCAGATTTTTTTTAGTTATTTCCTTATTTTTAATAGAAGATTCAATAGTAAATAAATAATAGTTAAACGTTTTCGGAATTTGTGAAAACTTGAACAATACCTTAAACCCCGGGGGTTTTGATTAAGAAAAATGCTAAAATCCCTGTTTATTCCCGTTTATACATATTTAAAGCCTTTAGAAAAGAAAATGGATTCGATATCTCTTTAGGCCTAAAAAAAATATCGGAATTCGTGAAAATGATAAACACAACCACTTTACACCCTCTTAGGGGATGGATATTGAAAAATATGGAAAAACTTTTCTAGGCGTTCCAAATAGCCTTCTGGTTATTTCTTAGGTTGCCAGTCGCATAGTAACCTACACCGCAACTCATCATTAAACACTTTTCGGACTTCTACCCATAAAATAATAAAGTTGCGCCCAGACTGTTGGCAGATTTTTTTTATTTACTCACGTATTTTTTTTATCAATAGAACAATTCATAGTAGCAAAAGCGAATATCACATTAAACCTAAGAGATTTTCGGAATCAGTGAAAACTTGAAGAATACCCCCAGGGGGCTTAATAGAGAAAAATACTTAAATCGGTTTTTATGTGTGAATTCGAAATCTCAATATACCTTAGAAATATGTCAGAATTTGTGAATATATATACAACCACTTTACATCCCCTTAGGGGTTGGATATCGAAAAATTTTGAAGATCGTTACTAGGCGCTTATATAAATAGCCCGCAGAAATAAAATTGCTTTGATAGCTCGACATGTCTAAAAGTTGTAACGAAATTCGTGAAAATGTGGATTCACGGACATTTTTTTACTTAACCTCT
Source organism: Beris morrisii (assembly GCA_951812415.1). Lineage (NCBI taxonomy): Eukaryota > Metazoa > Arthropoda > Insecta > Diptera > Stratiomyidae > Beris > Beris morrisii. The sequence goes on along the minus strand of OX638314.1, from coordinate 10,456,701 downwards.
GAACTCCAATAAAAATCTGACCTTTTTTATTGTTTTAATTACTCTAATAGCACATCTACATATACGTACTAAGTTTCAACTTTCTAGCATAAGCCGTTTCTGAGATATAAAAAACCACCCCTCTCCCCGTACCTGGCTACCCATACCAACAATTTTAGTTTTCTAGGATGTCTCCATAGTGGCTCTATATAATCCTAAATTGTTAGCTTTCTATTCATTATGGTTTTTGAGAATTAAAAATCAGAATGTTTCCTTTCTACCCCCTTTCACCATCACCCCCAACACCCACACCACCAAAATTTTTTTCCCTACTAGAAGTTTACCGACCCCAACTCCTGTAAAATTTTCAAGATCATATCTGATACGGTTTCTGGGATATAAAAATCAAATATTTTGAAAAATTGCTGTCCCCCCACTTTCGTGCTCCACCTCCCCCCTCAAAAAATTTAGTTTTAGTAGACTCCTCTTGTGATCTCATATACAGAAACTAAATTTTATCTTCCTGGTATAATTGGTTCGGAAGATATTGAAATCCAAAGTTTTACACCCCCCCCCCATAATTCTTAAAAATGTTAGCCCTTGTCTAATCTTGAAGTATCCCTAAGGACAACAACAAAGTTTCAATCTTCTGTCATCAATTGTTCAGGAGATATCGATTTTAGAATGTTTCAATCCTGGCTTTCATGCATTTCAGACTCATTGTTTTGTATCGATAAATTGCACGAAAATATCGTCTTATATCGATTGAGACAACTATCGATATTTTTCCACATCCAGTTTCGAGTGGCGGGTATCAGACCAGCGTCGTCGCCTGAGTGTACGTGTACGCGTGTACGCGAAACGGATTTTGTGCGATGAACTGTTCGACGGCCGGCCTAGTAAAAAAGTCCGCTACAAACTCTGTATAATCGGTTGCGATAGAGCGAGAGAGGCAACAACTTGTGGGCAAAACAAACTGGCCTAGCCGTGTTGAAGTTTTCTTGTCGGGCAATTGTTTTGCGTTTTCCGCTATTTTTTTCCCCTTGTGTTGGAATTAGGATTTGTCTTTTGTTTTGGTTTCCTCGCCGGGTTGAATTGCAAACAGAGAGGAGTCGCGCGGCGACTATAATTTCGGTGAGCTTTGTAGTCGCTGTGTTTCGAGTTTATTTGCACTTGTCGGTCGGGCTGAGTTAAAAGGTGAAGGGTTTTTGAGTTTAAAAAAATAAGAATTCATCAATTTCTTTTTGATGAGTTATATTTACAAGTTTCAAATCTTCCAAATAAATTTCTGTGTTTGGTTCATAATAAAAATTAGTGCCTTTATGTGATTTACATGCTCGTGGTTTATGATTTTATTTATTTATTTATACATACATGATTGTTTATGGTAATTAAATAATTTGCAAATGTAAGTTTACAGTTCAATGGTAAGTCTAGATCTTCATTATTACATGTGTTCTTTATTTTAGTATTTTTTATATTGTTTGTTATTAATAGCATACAATTTATTGCTGGTTTAAGTTTATTTATATATTTATTAAATGGGTATATAGTGTTATTTATTTATTATTTTATTTTCATTCTCAAAATTTAGGATTGTATGGTTAGAAAATGGTATCGATTTTACTCCTATATTATTTTTTATAATTTCATCTGTGTCGAGGATTAATTTTAACATTAGCTTTGGCTGAATTTATGTTATCAATTATTTTATCAATTTCCTGTGAAATATCATTACCTATATTGTTCGCTTCCATATAAAATAGTTCAACTTGAATATTTGCAAGTAGGTCTTTTATATTTGTGGAAAATATTTTAATGTGATGTGATAAAGATTGATATGCAAATTTTAAGTTTTCGATATTTTCTTCAAATTGGGTATTAATGTGAATTTGTCTGTTTGGGAATGTTTTAATTTCGTCTTGGTTCTGTTCTAATGCGTGTAATGCTCCTTGTATTTCTTTTCTGTCCTCGTTGTCCATTAGTCTGAAAAGTAAGTTATATATTCCTCCTACTATATTTAAGGCTCCTCTTTTATGTCTATTGAGCTTACTAATTTTATTGTGTCGTAATAGCATCTCGATATTAGTCTGAATTATTAGATCCTAGCCGTATAGGTATTTGTCCTGATGCCATCATGGTATTCCGTAGGTTGTTTAGGATATCTTGATATGGGTATAAATCTATCTTATGAATTATTGTGTAGGCATCTTCTATCATCTCTATTTCTTTTTCGCTGATTAATATTAGGTTGATGTCGTTTTTTATAGTTTCTATAATGACTGTTGCTGTTGCTGTTGTTGGGCTGGCTACCATCATATAAAATATTATTTTGTTGAGTGATGTATCCATCTGAAACAAGATTATTCTTGTTAGATATTTTGGAATTTCCGTAATTTTTGGTGTTGTTGTTTATGGTACTTTCTATTAGTTTTTTTAATAATTTTAAATTTAGGGTCTAGTTTATTTTTTGTTTCTATTTTAACTATTGTGGGGTTTATTTCATCGTCGCATTTATCTTTATTTAATCTTGATATGATATTTATTTTATTTCGTTTAAATCTTTCATGTATAGTTTCGTTGTCACACCTACCAAAGTGTACATCAGCTGGAATTTCTTGTGTTGCAGAATGTTTTGTTTCATTATAGTTCTGTATTATTTTTTGCAAGGGGTCATAATGCGATAGTTTGTTTTCCTCTGTTTCGATTGTTTTCCAAATTCTTAATTTTTCGTTCAGTGTATTATGAAATCGTTCTATGTCGGAATTCCCTGTATGGTAATTAGGTGTAGTATAATCAATTTGTATGTCGAAATTTTCCAGTTTGTTTTTTACAGTTTCGCATTTAAAAGCGGCTTCATTGTCCATAATTAATTTTTTAGGTTTTCCAATTGAATTAATCATATTAATAAGTCCGTTCAATACATCTTTCCAATTTATAGATTTTAATTTAGTAATATTTACGTACTTACTGAATTTGTCAATCGCTGTCAAGTAAAAGTTTTGCCTATCTTTAAACCATATGTCTGTATGTATTATTTCACATGGGTTTTCTGGGGATCGGCTAGCTTAAATGGTATCTTTACTGGATTTCTTTCGAATTTGCTTTTTAAACATACACTGTATTTTTTTATAATTTTTTGAACTATATGTTTTAAATTAGGGTAAAAATATATCATTTTAACCTGTTCGTATGTTTTGTCTAAGCCATTATGTATTGATCTTTTATGCATTTTATTAATTTCTTCTTCAATTTCTTAATCTCTGTCATTTATCAATTTTGTGTTGGTTTTTAGACATTGAGCTTTATTCCCGGAGTTTTCTTCCATAGCTGATATTCTTCTTGAAAATCTTTGAATAATTATATGTCTTCCATATACACATACTCAAAAAAGTTTGCGTACACTTGCTGGTCGTAGCAAACATATCAATATAAAAACCTTTGCCATTTGTTTATAATTTAAAAATTTTTGTTTATTACTTTCATTAAACTATATGGTAGATAAATATATAACTGAGTACTCGTTCGCTGTTTAGAATAACCAAAATAAAAAAGTTTCTTCCAAGAAGTCTTCAAAATGCATCCAAAAAAGTCTGCGTACACCTGAAAAAATTTATTCATTTTATTTGAAATGCACTATATTAGCTTACCAGATTAAGAACCTTAATATCTAGTAGCATAGCCTTTCCTATAAATGACTTTCTTTAGCCTATTTTGCATGGAGTGGACAAGCTTTGATGTTAATTCGGCCGTTATTTTGTTCCACTCGTTCAAAATAACATTTTTTAATGACTCTTTGCTTGTTATGTCATGCTGTCAAATTTTTCTTTCAAGTAAATCCCACAAATGTTCAATTGGGTTTACATCTGGTGATTGAGGAGGTGTACCTAAGAGTTTTGGGACGTTGTAGTCCAACCAAAGCCTATTTATTTCAGCAGTATGTTTGGGGTCATTATCGTGCTGAAAGTAAAATGCGTTCCCCAGCCGCAATTTCTCAGCACTTTGCTTAACATTATTTTTTAAGATATTAAGGTACCCGTATTTATCCATTGTGGATTCTATGAAAACTAGTTGCCCCACTCCACTGCCTGCCCCAAACCATCACACCGCCGCCACCATGCTTTACAGTGGAAATCAAATTTTCTTTATTGAATTTTGTCGAGCGTTTTCTCCATACTAATTTGCGTCCTTTTATCCCAAATATACAAAACTTACTTTCGTCCGAAAAAAAAACGCTTTCCCAAAATTCTTTTGGCATAGTTACATAAGTTTTGGCGAATTCCACTCTCTTTCGACGGTTTCGTTCCGATATGAACGGCTTTTTACGTGCGACTCGACCATGGTAACCGCCTTTCCTGAGAATTATGCGCACTGTTTCATAGCATATTGTTTTATTATATTTCTGTTTTATGTCCTGCACAATTTAGAACGCCGTTAATCGGGGATTTTTTTTCACAGCATTAATAATACTCCGACGTTCACGTGCTGTAAGTTTAGGAGGACGTCCTGATCGATGCCGTGAAATAATCAAACCGGTTTCTTCGTAATTAGCAACAACCCTTTGTACCGAGGAATGAGTTCTTCTAACTATTGCGATTTTACGAAAACTTTTTCCGTTTTCACGCAATTTCACTATCACTTTACGCTCATTAACACTGATTTCCTTATTTTTAACTTCCATATTACAGAATAGTCTTTAATTCACGCAAAACTCTCAAACAATTTTCCAATGAAGTATCGTCACGCGAATCAATGAAAAAATGTAGGCATAACCACTGCACATTTCGGGGAATCCCCAAATTTTGTGATGTGTACGTAGACTTTTTTGGGGCCGCTCACAGACTTTCAAGTATTGAAATTACCATATCTTCGTTAAATTTGGGAATTTTTTAATCAAACCTGCTTCAATACTTTTCTTGCAGTTTAGGCTTTTTTATCGAAATGATTAAATCAAGATCACATTATTGATTCATACGATTCCAACATCATTCAGAATTTACTAATGAGATGTACGCAGACTTTTTTGAGTATGTGTATGTATATCCCAATTTTTCCTTTATTGGGCAAATGATTATGTATCAATTATTTCATATATTCCTTGTTTTGTAATCGTGATTCGCATAACAATTGTTTTCTTCCTTTATAATTTATTTTTTGTATTTTGTTCCCTTGTGATTTTTGGATAATTATTTGGAAATTAGAAAAGTTTAATGGTTTTTCGGAAATTCCTATGAAATTTGTGTTATCTTCCTCCGCGCTATGTATGGTTGCTATGATTGACTGGTTACTAGATCCGATTTCGTTGACATTTATTTCTAATCTGCTTAATGCGTCTGCTACGTAATTTTCCTTTCCTTTTATTTATTCTATAGTAAAATCATACTGTTCGAGTTCTGTTTTTCAACGTTGTAGTTTTAAATTCGGTCCCTTTAAATTTGTGAGCCAAGTTAGGGGTTTATGATCGGTTTTAATTTTAAATTGTCGTCCATATAAATATGGTCTCAAATGGAATGTACCCGAAACAATTCCTAAAAGTTCCTTTTCGATAGTGCTGTACTTTTCTTCGTGCGTATTCAATGTTCTAGATGCATAACAAATAGAGTATCCTTCTTGTGATAAAACTGCTCCGATAGCGAAGTTTGATGCATCGGATGTTAGTGTGAAAGTTTTATTGAAATTAGGATATTTTAGTATAGGGGCTGTTGATATTAAGTCTTTTAATTTATTAAAGGACTCTTTATAATCTATATCTTCTATATTGATTTTCTGACTTTCCTTAAGTTTAAGCGTAAGTGGTTTGGCAATAAGTGCGAAGTCTTCAATGAATTTGCGGTAGTAACCGACTAGCCCAAGGAATGACTTTATTTCTTTGACCGTTTTAGGGATTTCAATTTTTTGAATTGCAGTGACTTTGTTAGGGTTTGGTTTTATTCCTTTATCGGTGATGATATGTTCCCAAAAATTCAGTTTCTTTTTTGAAAAACTCTCATTTTTGGAACTCTACCTTTAAATTTGCCTTTCCTAGTGTTTTTATTATTGTCTCGATAGAGTCAACGTGTTCTACTAGTGAGGTTGAAAATATAATAATATCGTCCAAGTATAGAAAGTTGATGGTGCATTTTTCAATCCGAATGGCATACTAAAAAATTCGTAATGTCCATTGTCAAATGAGAATGCTGTCTTATGTCTATCTCTGGGGTTCATTTCTACCTGATGAAACTCTTTCGTTAAGTCTAGCGTCGTGAAGTAAAAAGAATTTCCTAATTTTCCCAAAATACCGTCTATGTCTGGTATAGGGTATCTATCTGTTACAGTCTGTTCATTTAATTTCCTGTAGTCAATAACAATTCTGTTCTGTGCTTTTGAATCTTTCTTAGGAACTATCCATAATGGTGCGTTATAGGGTGAATTTGAATGCCTAATAATGTCTTGTTTTAGCATATCTTCAATTTGGTCTTGAATTTCTCGTTGGAAGGATTGTGGACATTTGTAGTTTTTAGTGTAAATGGGTAATTCATTTAATGTATTAACTTGATGTTTTACTTTATGAGTAAATGATAGGTTATCTCCTTTTTTATAAAATACTCGTTCGTACTTCCTAAGAATCTTTTCTAATTCTGTAGTTTCTTCTTTATTTAAAAAATGTCTATTTACCTCACTCTCAGGATCACCGGCAGGGACGTCATTTCAGTTTTTTCTAGGGGGGGCAAGATGTTATGTTTGTATATATTTTTATATATAAATATACATATGTTATATATAATCTATGAAAATACATAATTCAGGGGGGGCAAATGCCCCCCCTCCCCTGCCCCCCTCCCCTGCCCCCCTCCCCTGCCCCCTCCCCTGCCCCCTCCCCTGCCCCCCTCCCCTGCCCCCTCCCCTGCCCCCCTCCCCTGCCCCCTCCCCTGCCCCCCCTCCCCTGCCCCCTCCCCTGCCCCCCTCCCCTGCCCCCTCCCCTGCCCCCCCTCCCCTGCCCCCTCCCCTGCCCCCTCCCCTGCCCCCCTCCCCTGCCCCCTCCCCTGCCCCCTCCCCTGCCCCCCTCCCCTGCCCCCCTCCCCTGCCCCCTCCCCTGCCCCCCCTCCCCTGCCCCCTCCCCTGCCCCCTCCCCTGCCCCCCTCCCCTGCCCCCTCCCCTGCCCCCCTCCCCTGCCCCCTCCCCTGCCCCCTCCCCTGCCCCCCTCCCCTGCCCCCCTCCCCTGCCCCCCTCCCCTGCCCCCCTCCCCTGCCCCCTCCCCTGCCCTTTGCCCCAATTACTTACAGTTTTTATCAAATGATCTACAGGACTTGTTGGATGATATTCTACTGGTTCGATTGGCTTCCATGTTTTACCAACACGATAGTGCTCCTGCTCATTACGACCGACAGATCACAGATTGGTTAAATTCCAATTATAGCAATCGCTGGATCGGTAGAAATGGACCGATACACTAGCCTGCAAGATCTCCTGATCTTACTATTATGGATTTCTTTGTATGGGGACGGATGAAGGACCTTGTCTACGCAACGCCAGTAGAAACATTGGAAGATCTTAATATCAGGATCGATGCGGCAGCAAATATGAATACCAAGAGAACACTCGCCAAACGAGCTTTAACGTGCATTCAAAATGAAGGTGGCCATTTTGAACATTTATTATAATAAAAATATTTGAAATAAAATTATTTGAAATTCTTTCAATTCAAGCAAGTAGCGTAGATCAACATGCACATGCACTGATTTTTTAAATATTTAATTTTTATGCGATATGTATTTTTACCTTTTACTTCCAAAATGTTAATCGTAACTCATATGTATGCAGCTTTTGTAGGTAATAATAAGGCTCATAAAAAAATAAAATTAAAATTACATTTTTATAATGGGGTTTTCTGAGAAAAACTACATTGATCACTGAATTTTAAGGGTTCACGTAGCAAAAATTTGTAATTCGAGTAAATATCTGAAGATTGGGCGCAGTTACAATTTAGACTGTTACATCAAATGAAAGGTAATTCGATTGCCTAAAAAACGAGTAATAACACTTTCCCTCGTGATTATTCGTTTTCAAGATATAACGTTTTAAGTGAGTGAGGGTACCGGTCAAAAACACTTTTCTTAACCACTCTGTACCTCCACTAATATGGAAAATTGACCCACCCTGTACAACCATTTTTTTCTCCAAATATATCAAGGAATAACCCCTTACAAGGTGGCACACGGAGTGCCAAACACCCTGTATACTTCAACTACGTTTCTGATTGGGTTATTTTGCAACTAGGTATTCAGTGGCTGCTGCTTCCATTATTCGTAATTGATCGAGTTGCGCGGTTGCCAGGTTTACATGTAGCAATATAATAATTGGTCATTCTCATTAATATATTTGGTATTGATTTTATACAGGAGATTTAAAAGTTTATTATATGTAAATTCTGTATTATTATTAAATTTGACGGCGTATATCTCGTCAACGATGCTGTTTAATGACTGGTAGATTCCAAATGCTGCCTTTAGTTGCGTTTGTGTGTGGCTCCATGTTTTAATTGATAGCCTGTCTGCAGCAGCTTTTGCGGCTCCTCTTAGTTTCCGAAGGATAATTTGCGTAAGAGGAATTATCACCATCGTAATTGTTTAAGTGTCTAGCTTCTTTGACAACTTGTTCGAACGATAAATTCAATGGAACTAATTCGTTGGCTTGGGGTCTAAATCTATTACCCTTTCCAAAAGAGGAATTCTTGGAGTTGACCGCGGAACAAACAAAAAACTGTTCAGGATTACGGTATCGAACCGGAGCCCCGCTGTCTTCAGGCCGTCTATTCTCTCTTCTGCGCCACCGTACGATTTTTTTATTCTTGTTCTACGAGCCCACACCAAGCACGCGCCGAGCTTCGCTCAGTCGAAGATGGGCCCGTAAAAAGACTACTTCCTTACCGGGCGCCACCCAATTTACACTACTAGGAAAATTGGGAAACCTCTTCAATAAATTAAACACGCCGATTATATGTATATATAAAAAAACAAGGAATATATATATTAAAGATAATATTAAGATATAAAAATTCAGGAAATATATAAGAATGAAGATAAAAAAAAAGAAATATATAAAAATGGAAATATGTTATGTACCATATATAAAGAAATAAAGAAGACAAATATAGAGATGAGAAACAAAAAAAAAAAATCAATCAGCTGGATCTCCTCCGATGTGAACCTCTACGCTCCGTCTTAGCTTCGAGATCCACGAAAAGCCTAATAAGGAGGGGAAAAGTACCTGGTTCTTAAGCTATGATAGCTATTACAAATAATTTCCTAAATTTGTGGCACAGCAGCACAGAATATGTTCAGAGGTTTCTGCCTGCAGTTGGCAGAACCTGCAAAGGTTATCAGTTATGATTCCTATTCTTTTAAGATGATGTTTCAAGCGCGAGTGACCCGTGAGTATTCCGGTTATTACCCGTACTTTGTTTCTATCAAACTGTAGAAGCTGTTTGCTTCTTTTAGTTGAGTGGTTCGGTATGAATCTTTTGGCCTGTCTAAGTCTGGCCAGTGGCCCAGTGTTGGTATTTCTTGTGTTCCTCCCATACCCTTATGCTCCTCTTAATAGAGCAGGTTGAGATTCCACAGAACGGCTCTGGTCCAGTAGGGCGGACCGCTGCTCCGTCTCTTGCAAGTTGGTCTGCTATTTCGTTGCCCTCATGACCGGGCACCCAGTGCAAGAGGACTCTGTTGTTGGTACTAAGGAGGCATCATTTTTCTTGGCACTCCCACACCAGTTTTGAGTTTACTGTTTGTGCAGTCAAGGCTTTTATCGCTGCCTGAATATCTGTGAGAATGACTATGTTCTTATTTGAGTAACCCCTTTAGAGGTTTATTTCTATGGACTTGAATATAGCATGGACCTCCGTCTGGAAAACGGTGGGATATTCACCGAGGGATTCCGTTATCCTGGCGCGGGGTCCGCTTATGCCAGCTCCGGTGCCTTCAGTCGTCTTAGATCCATCGGTATACCATACAATGCTATCCGATCCGAACTGCGGTGGGTCCATTGCCCAGTTCTCTCTGTTGCAGACTATGGAATTGAAAGGGATTTCGAAGCGATATCTCTTTGTCATATGGTCCACAGGCATGTCTAGCATTTGAATGCTACTTTTAAGTCTGGATAGATTGTTAGATCCACTTTTTACTCTAGGTGGGTTGCCGTTTAGTTCGTTTCTCATCGCGGCTAATCTTGCCTGCGATTCGATGTAGATGTGCAGCGGAGTCAGATCTAAAAGAACCTCCATAGCTGCCGTGGGGCAGGTTCTCATTGCTCCTGTCGTGTTGATACATGCCAACCTTTGGAGCTTGTCCAGTTTGCTCCTGGCGCTTACTAGTTTTGTTGTTTGCAACCATACTGATGCTCCGTATGCTATAATAGGTCTTACAATAGCTGTATAGGTCCACAAGGCTATTTTGGGTTTCAAGCCCCAGGTTTTGCCTACGACTTGTCTACACAAAAGTAGAGCAGTAGTGGCTTTCTCTGATACTTTTTCTAGGTGCTTGTTCCATAGGAGTTTCTGATCCAGAATTACACCTAGATATTTTACTTCTGTAGCTAGTTTGATTTCCGTCTCGTATATCATGAGCGATTTTATTTTGCTCAGGTCTCTCTTTCGTGAAAAGGGCACAATCGTGGTTTTGCCCGGATTGACCTGTAGGCCTTTCTCGTGGTACCATGTTTGTGTCTTACTTAGTGCTTGCTGCATAAGGTCGCTGAGGGTTTCCTCAAACTTGCCCTTAATCATGATTACTAAGTCGTCAGCATATCCTTGGACTGTAAGGCCGCTATGACTGAGCAGGCTCAGTAGGTCGTCCACCACAAGACACCATAGAAGGGGCGATAGTACTCCTCCCTGCGGGCATCCTTTGCCTGCTTTGACCCTTGTGGTGTCCGTTCCCAGGGACGTGTGAATCTCCCGTGTACTTAGCATTTGGTCGATCCACCTTGCTGTGGTAGAGTCTACTCCTCTGTCGACAATTGCCTTATTTATACAGTCGTAGGATGTGCTGTCGAATGCTCCTTCTATGTCCAGAAATGCGCATAGCGCAATTTATTTGTCGGAAATTGCCTTCTCAGTTTCCGTTGTAATTTGGAGGAGTGCTGATTCTGTCGATTTGCCGGTTTGGTAGGCAAATTGATAACTGTGTTGTGGTTTCTTGCTAAGTGCTTCGTGTCTCAGGCAGTGGTCTGTTATCTTTTCCATGGTTTTCAAGAGGAAAGATGTTAGGCAGATGGGTCTGAATGACTTTGGGTCAGAGCGCGATCTTTTGCCTATCTTTGGTATAAAGACCACTTTTGCCTGTCTCCACGCACTTGGTATATAGCCCAGAGCAAAGCTCGCTCTGAAGATTTGCAGTAGGTAGGGGAGCAGTTCTTCCAGTCCCTTTTGAAGCAAGGCTGGAAGGATTTCGCCAGTGCCTGGCGATTTGAAGGGATGGAAGGAGTGTATAGCCCATTTGATTTTGCCATAGGTGAACAGATTAGAGGCCCGATGCCAGTCTGTGGTATTGGAGCGGAATGCTCCAGGGATTACCGGTGATGCCTCGTTCTCTGTGTTAATTATACGGCATCCTGAGAAGTGCGTGTCTAGTAGCACCTTTGCTGTTTCACTTTCCCCCACGGTGAAGTCTCCATTGGGCTTTTCCAGTGTCCCCATATCACCGGTTTTCTTTTGGGATAGGATCTTGTGCAGTCTTGCTGCCTGCGATACTTCCTCGACTCCATTGCAGAAGTCTCTCCATGTCCTCTGTTTAGAGGCTCTTATCTCTTTGTTGTACTCTGTTAGGACTGACTTGTATGTAGCCCAGTCCCCAGTGCGTTTTGCCTTGTTGAAGAACTTTCGTAATCTTGTTCTTAGCCTTTCAAGTTCTCCGTTCCACCAAGGCACGCTTCTGCTGTTGTTTCGGGTTCTGTGTGGGCAACGTTCTTCGTATGAAGCGATGATTGCCTCCGTTACTTCTGCAGTTGTGTTTTCCAGACTGCCGACTCCACGGACCACCTTATCCACAGATGCAAGCCGTTCACTTAGATTGGTCCTATAACTACCCCAGTCTGTTAGCTTCGGGATTCTGTACACCTCTGGATTTGTGTGTGAAGTTTTGATGTCAAATCTTATATGTCTATGATCCGACATGGAAGGTTCGTTTGACACATGCCAATTTATAATTTTTGTGCCAATTAAGTGGCTACTAATTGTTAAGTCTAGAACCTCCCTTCTTACCCTAGTCACAAAGGTGGGGCTGTTCCCCGTATTCATGACATATAGGTTTTCCTGACAAAGAAACTCTAGTAGATACTCACCTCTTAAGTTGGTATCGGTACTTGACCATGCTAAGTGGTGCGCATTCGCGTCACAGCCTATTATGAGCTGTTTTCCTTTCTCCCTGCAGTATACGACTAACCTTTGCGTTTCCGCTGTCGGGGTTTTGTCACTGTCTACTGGGAAGTAGGCGGAGGCTATCACTGCCTCCTGGTGACCCCCGTCTGTTGGAATTTGGATGGCTATTGCCACCAGGTCCCTCGTCGTGAACTCTGTAAAAGAAAGAAAATTAATATTTTGCCTTACTAATATACACGCTCTCGGGTTGTTGGATTGCGTGTTATATACTACCTTACAATTTTTTGCTGTGAGCCCCTTGATAGCACCGTTGTGTATCCACGGTTCTTGAAGCAGTGCTAAGCCCAGTTGTCGTGGGTAAATCTCTTGCAAAGGATGTCCGACAGCTAAGAAGGACCAACATACGGTGACACAAGTTACACGTATATAAATATTCATATAGATGACTAGACACGTGCATATCTATTAAGACAACAATCACGCGAACGTGTGAGCAACAATGATATGTAAAATAAATAAATAAATTAATAACATTTAGAATAATAAATTAATTGACTGACATATAATATATTAAAATTGGTTGGATAAAAATTTATTGAGTACTAGTATATTTGTTTCAGGTCTATCCCTATGTGTGGTCCTATTGTTACCTGCTGTAATCCATGAAGTTGTGGTAAATTTCTATCAAGGACCTCAGCGCGATTAAACTTATCGTTTTCATCGTCTTTCTGTCTGTAATGCCCAACTCCTTCAGACCGCTGACTGTCTCCTTGGGCATGGCTCCTCTGGTACCTACAACAATGGAGATGATCATTCCTGAGGTTGCTCCAAACCTCCTCAGGAGGTGCGGAACGAGACGGCTATACTTTAGGATCTTTTCACAAGCACCCCTCAACAGGTAATCTTTATCCTCGTGGCGGACTGTTACGTCGACCACGAAGACCCTTCCCTGGCTCTGTACCACCAGGTCCGGTTTAAGATTACCCTCAGGGAGCTCGATCAAGGGTTCCTTAGTAATCACCGCCTCATTATTATTTGCTACTATTTTCTTAATTAACAAATCCCGGATCTCATTGTGGCGGTTAATTCTTGATCCTTTGGTGGCTGTACACTGTCCCAGTATATGTCCACGTGTTTCCAATTGGACATTACATCTGCGACAGTTTAGGCCCTCCAGCTCTATTCAGGGCACATTTGTCCGCACAAATATTTGAGTCCGGTGATTTGTCTGCATGCATTCCCTATAGGATCATCTTCAAACGATGGGACCGCCTTCCCCTGCGAAGTCAGCGCAGACCAACGCTGGAGCTCCGCCTTCCTTGCCTCCTTCTTGAATCTAATAATATCACGACCCTCCAAGGGCCATGATAATCGGACAGACGTTGCCATCCGTCTGAACCGTTCCTGGAAAGCCGGAACCCGATTCAGGGCCACCATCACCAGGTCCGTACTTTCCATAAACTTAGCGCCGGCTGAAAGTACCCCAGCGATAGCGGTGACCTCCAGCTTCGGGATACTTAGTCCTCCGTCTCGCCTACTACAGTACAGTAACCCATTGGCTGCTGACTGTGGCAAGTGGTAGAACTGTCGAAAGGTAACCCTAAGCTGTTGGTCTAGGTTACGTAGAAAACTGACCGTAGGCGCCGCTATCACCAGTTGGTACAAGTAGTGAGGTATTAGGTATGTCGCAACTAAATCCGCCTTTTGGGAAGGCTTCAGCCTAAGTATCTGGACGGACTCAAGAGTCTTGAGTAGATTTTTCCGGATCTCTTGTTCCTCGATTCCGGCCCAAGGAGAATACCTAATCCCCAGATACTAAATGTGTGTGGTTTCGTTGGCGAATGGCAACCTACTACCACACCTTAATGTCAGCACGGGATCCTTTAGGAACCAGGAATCTTCAGTTTTAATTATTTATTTATTTACTACCGAACAAGATATTTACAAATTCAGATTATTCTAATTTAATATAATACAATTTGACTTAATTTAATTTAATTTACTTCAATTAGTATAAAATTATAGGCAAAAGGTAAAAGGTTGGCTAAACGGGATGTGAAGGAGCTGATAAGATCGAACGCAGTTTCAGTTTGTATGTTGGCTTACTTATTGGAGGTGTGAAATGTTCGCTGAAATTGTTAAATGTTCTACAGCATCTGTTAATGGGTTCATTTTGACCGTAATCAGTACGGTGGGGATATTCCTTAAGAGGTTTTGAATGTCTCGTCAGCCTGACAGTGTCGTTAAGTCTGATTTTATTTGTAAGGTGGTCAACCTTAATATCACCCTTCAAGACATCTAAGGTAAAGCAGGATGTGAGCATAGTTCTTCTAGAGCTGAGCGGTAGAAGATTTAACAATCGTAGCCTAACTGTGTAGTGTGGAAGGTCATCAAAGTCTCTAGGGTCATACAAGTCCCTAAGAGCAAAAAGAAGAAATTGCTTCTGGATTGACTCTATTCTGTTGCTGTATATTTGGAAAAAGGGATCCCAAATGGGACATGCATATTCCAGAAGAGGGCGAACAAGGGAACAGAATAATCATTTAGTGACCCATACATTTTTGAACTCTTTAGCCCTTCTTTTAATGAAACCTAGAAGTTTGTTGGCCTTTGAGATTATTCTGTTGTACGAGTAGTGAGACTTAAAGCGTAGTTTATTGTCAAGTAGCACGCCGAGGTCTTCAATATGCTCTACTCGATTTAGACTATTACCACTTAGGGTATAATTATGGTGGTAAGTGGATTCTTTACGTGAGAAGCTTATCACGTGACATTTACCGACATTAAACTTTAATTTATTTTGACTGCACCACCCATCTAGTGCCAAGAGCTTGGATTGCAGGAATACTTACTGCATCTGCGGGGGAGCTAATGGAATGATATATTTTCAGATCATCGGCGTATAAAAGATGTGGGACGCTTTCTAGTACTTCCGAGAGATCTGAAATGAAAATGTTGAATAAAAGAGGTCCCAAGTGACTTCCTTGGGGTACACCAGAGGACACTGCTATATCTTTGGAAATGAAGCCTTGGAACTTAACACATTGAGTTCTATTACTAAGATACGACTTAAGCCAGTCAAGTAAAGGTCCTGTTATACCGATTTTTTTTAACTTAAAAATTAGAGTATTGTGATCTACTTGATCGAAGGCTTTGCTAAAGTCGGTGTATATTGCATCGATTTGGCGTCCATTTTCCAGTGCGCAGAGTGTATCAGATACAAGAATCATTAGGTTAGTCGTGGTGGAGCGCCCTTTTCTAAAACCGTGCTGCTGGTCGTTAAGAATGGGGTTGATAATATTCGTGATTATATCGCAGATAATTTTTTCAAATAATTTCGGTATGGCTGATAGTATTGCTATACCTCTGTAGTTCTCAACGTTTCGTTTGTCACCATTCTTGTGAAGGGAAAATCCCTAACGACAGTGACATGTTGAATAGAAAGTGTAGAGGTGTTGAAAGTTGAATGGCACACTTTGATAAAAATAGGGGAGGAATAAGATCCGGGCCAGGACCTTTTCTGACGTCAATATTTGTGAGAGCATTAAACACCTCCTCAGCGGACAATATAATATTGTCAGCAAGTGAAGGGACCGAATTGTCAGGTTCGTTGAAGGTTGATTCTGACTGGGGTCTAAAAACTTCTCGGAAACGATCAGCAAACATATCGCAGATATCGCGCCTGCAGGATGAGTGTTTGATTCCATTCGACATGGTTACGGGGTAACCTGAACTTTTCCGTTTTGTATTCACAAAGTCGAAAAAGCTTTTTGGGTCGGTAATGATATCTTCACCAATTTTGTTTATATATGACTCATACGCTGCTCGGGAATTAAAAGTCATATTTTTTCTGGAGATCAGGAGTAGTCGTACCCGTTTTCTTAAGTATTTTGAATATCTTATTTCTCTGGTTCCGCAGTGATCTAAGATTTTTATTCAGCCACGGTTCTGATACTTTATTTTTCAGCTTGATTACAGGAACATGGTTAATGACAATTCCGAAAATCACATTGTAAAACGATGATATAGCATTGTCCAGATCATTAGATGCTAAAAAGGATGTCCAGTCTATCGAAGATAATTCATTATTAATACTAATGAAATCGGCATTACGGAAGTCAAATACAATATTATTGTTGTAAGAGTTTACAAAATTAATATTGTCACATGGTAGGTCTACTATGATGGCAGAGTGATGTTGGGTATTTGAGAAAAGATTCTCAGCGTCAGATGCAGGACCAACAATCACTTCATCATATGCGTCTGTAAAGATCATATCAAGCCATCTTCCGTTTTTATTAGGAAAGTTCACTACCTGATGTATAATACTACTATACATCGTGTCTATGATAGTGGTGTCAATAACAGACGTAAGATTCCCAGGTGTGATGGTGTTATCTGAATGATTAGTGACGAAAGAAATGCTTGGGCGATTAAAGTCGCCGAGTAGGAAAATATTGTCGTTTTCATGTAAGGAGCACTTGACACCATGTAAAATATCCAGAATGTCATGGTATTTATGATCTTCTGAGTTAGGTTGGATATAAACAACACCAATGTAAACATAATTATTGATCAGCTTGATTCTGATAAACTTATGTTCGAAAAGCAGTGAGGGGTTTTTGTGGTTACAATCTCGCTAGACAAAGATCTGTAAACTGCAATAAGGACACCCCTCCCATTGATAGACCAGTAGCGCTATAATTCCTATCATTTCTGTAAATGGTCCAGTTGTTGTCTAGTATTTCTTCGTTTTTAAACGAGTCGTTAAGCCAAGTCTCCGTTATAACTAAAACGTTGAAGTGCCATGACTTAGCGTCAATAAAAAGATTATTTACTTTTCCTCTAATGCCGCCGCCGTTGTGGTAGTATAATCGTAGGTTATTTCTAGAGATAACGTTCACGTTAGGAACGAAAAAACCTATTGTGATCTTCACGGCTTTTCTGCATATTAGAAATATGCATAGAAGAAACATGGGAGCCGAATGTAGCGAGATCTTTTTGCACTTGGTCGGGCGTGAGGTTGAATTGCTCGTGGAATCGAATGTAGAACTGCCGTAAAGCTTCTAGATCCGTTGAAAGGAAGAGCATTTCGGTGGAGACACCTTCATGCCCAGCCCCTCCAGATAGTCTTCCGTCAATCTAAGCTGCAGCTCAGCCGACTTTTGATCATTTGCTAAAACTATTAGATCATCTGCGAATGCCATGCAACCTAGATGACAACCTGGTGAAACGCTGTACCCGTGCTCAGCTTCAAGTCTCGAAAGCAAAGGCTCAAGCACGGCGTTAAAAAGGAGGGGTGATAGGTACCTCAAAAGAGGTACCCCCGAAAGAGATCTTCGTCTGGATGTTGTCATAAGCGTCCATAACTAACGCTATGACATGGGGGCTTACCCCTTTGCGATTTAAAGCCATTTTGATACCCCAATGGGGTACAGTGTCAAATGCCTTAGAAACATCCAGAAACGAAGCGACCAGATCCTTGTTAGCCTTGGAGTGCCGAATTACTTCGTCAACGATCCGGACGTTGTTCAAGCACCCAGCCTCACTGACAAATCCTTTTTGTCTGGGTGTGAACCTGACGACGCATCTAAGCTTCCGGTCGATAATACCGAAGTATAATCGACTCAGAAGCGAATATATGGTTATAGGCCGGTAGTCTTCAGGAAGTCCCCCATCCTTTCCCGCTTTCAAAATCAATGTCGTCCGATTCATTCTCCATTCTGTTGGTTGCCTTCCGCATAACATGAGGAAATTAAATAACAGGTGGAGAACTTCAATGTATGCCCAACTGTTGACCTGTCTTCTGGAGATCCCGTCGCCGCCTGTAGCAGTTGACTTCTTAGTTCTTGCGAGTCTACGTCTGACTTCCTCAATGGATATATAGCTAAGGGTAGAAGACAAGGGCACCGAGGTCTCCGCTTGTCTTTACAAGAATTTCCTCGTAGAGCGCCACTTTAAGGTGGATCTCATGAAGAATAGTACTCGAAAACCCCCATTCAGAAACCAGAGAAGAAATTTCAGAGCCAACTTCCCTCATCCTAGTTAACGGACCATCAATCCGAGATTCAGTGGGGTCTTACTAACAGGGGCAGCCCTAATCTCACCGCTAATCTCACTGCTGGCATCCTTATGACAAACCTCCACCGAAAACAATTCGGTTGGTTCTTCATTCTCATTGACAACCTTATCACCTTTATTTTTTTTATTTGCCTCATTGGACAGATCAACAACAACAGTCTCGGCAGAACGAGCGCCAATGCGCTTCTTCGACTTCTTACCAGCCGATTTGACATCCCACTCACTATTCGCAGCATCGCTATTAGTATCATCCCTATTCGAATCATCAGAATTCGTATCATCACCCTTCAAGGGTGGCTTACGAGCAATATTCCTCTTAGGTGGCATATCAAAAAAATCGAAGTAAAGAAAAAACTCACCAGGCAAGTCGAATTTCACCAAGATACCAAATATCAAAAAATTAAATTCCACTCAAAAATTTCACTCATTAAAAAAACACCCAAAAATATCACTCAAAAAATAAAAATTTTCAAAATATTTCACTCAAACAAATTCCACTCAAAAAAGTCACTCAAACACTTTCACTCAATCAACTCTCACAATAAAATCACTATATAACTCGAAGAATCTTTTCCGAAAACCACCGTCAGCTGAAGGCCAAGGCCTATACAGCACAATGACGACACTTGAACTTGTATGCAGAAAAATTCCAATGGAATTTCCCGTCGAAAATTACACTAACAACACTGTGTTATTTCTAAATTTCGCAATAACTATTGATCCAAACATCCAATCACTATGGGCAACACACGTATGTATGTGTAGCTTAAATAAGCGCGCACACAATGAGTCAACTCACGGCACTTGATTCACTGTTTAACCAATTTTACAGAATTTATAACCAGGAGCGATATGACACACGTATTAACATTCATTTATTTATTTATTTATATATAAATGTAAAGGAGAATGAAATGAAGAATGTGTAAAAAAAGAAGAAGAAGAAAAAAAGAAAAAAAAAAAAATAAGACTAAAATTAAATGGAAGTAATTTAAAAACTAAAAACTAAATAAGAAAGGAAAACAATTCATAATTCTATAGCCTTTAGGCATTCAATATTTGTACAAAATATGTCCAACATTGCTGAATGCATGTTAGCAGTTCTCATTAAGCGAGTGGCCGGACTATTGTTAGCATAACTAGTTTCATGATGAGCGATATAAAAAATATCGGTTGAGCGAGATGCATGGTTTGGAACCCGGAAATTTAAAGATTCGAGAAATTCCGGGCAATCCAACCTATCATTAACAATTTTGAATAAGGCTATTAGCTCATATCGCTCACGCCGTTTAAACAGTGGCTCCAGATTCAAAGTAGTGAGCAAATAGTCATAATCTATTGCTTCAACAGGTATGCGAAGTTTAAAGGCAATGTACCGTAGGAATTTGTGTTGAACAGTTTCAATATGGGCAGAGTGAATGTGAAAAAAAGGGTTCCAGATGACAGATAAATATTCCAGATGTGGACGCACCAATGAGCAATAAAGAATTTTTAGGGAATATATATTATTGAAGTCTTGACTATTGCGTATAGCAAAACCCAGCATTCTCCGAGCTGAACTACATATTCTGTTATAGTGAGGTACGAATGTCAATTTAGAGTCAAGTAATAGACCCAAGTCTTTAACAACATCAACCTCTGGTAACAGACAAGTATTAAGATAATAATTAATATTGACGCGCTCACGACGTCTGCTGAAGGCAATGTAATTACACTTGGAGATGTTCAGTGGAAGACGATTTGTGATGCACCAATCATACAAGCAATTAAGATTATTTTGAATAATTCTACAATCGTGTACAGTGTTTATAATTTTATAAATCTTTAGATCATCTGCGAATAACAAAAAATTTACGTTGACGAATATATTAGATACATCATTAATAAAAACAAGAAAGAGCAGAGGCCCTAAATGCGATCCTTGTGGTACTCCTGATGTTACGAGAAAAGGTTCCGATTGAGAAGATTTTATATTTACAATACTAGTGCGATCATGGAGGTAATCACGTATCCAATTCAGAAGATCGCCAGAGATGCCTAATGTGTGAAGCTTCGAAACGAGTAGGCAGTGATCAACTTTGTCGAAGGCTTTAGAGAAGTCGGTGTAGATTGCGTGGACCTGGGAATTAGTTCCCATTGCATGTATAATAGTCTCAACATAGGGCAAGAGATTAGTCATTGTAGACTTCCGTTTCTGGAAACCATGTTGGTGAGGGGTGATGTAGTTTCTCAGCAATGGTGTTAATTTGTTCGTGACGATTGCATCAAAAATTTTAGAAAGGGCCGATTGGATTGAAATGGGCCTGTAATTGTGAACATTGCATTTATCATTAGATTTATGAATTGGTATAATAAATGAAGTCTTCCACAATTCAGGAAAAAGACCCGAACGTAAAGATAAATTTAAGAGAATAGTAATGGGTAACGCCAAAAACTGACGACAGTTAAACAGAAACAATGGTGGGACACCATCGGGTCCCATACCTTTAGATGTATCAAGAGTATCAAGCATCGAAGTGACATCTGAGATGACAATATTTAACGACGACAAACTTAGGTTATAGCTGCCCAGTGAGGATAAATTCGGCGCGGCAGATGGAAGAGTGCTATTATCAGAGTACACACTGGAGAAATACTTAGCAAAGAGGTTTGCAATGCTAGAAGGATCAGATGCAGTAATATCATTCGCATACATACAGGATGGAAGAACATAATCTGACCTAAGTGAATTAACGTAGTTCCAGAATGCCTTAATGTTATTGGAAGAGATATTAGCTTCAATGTTGCTAGTGTATTCAATATAACAGGATGCCTTTTTAGCTTTACAGAGACTGCGTAAGCGTGAGAATTCCAGGTAGTCTGTTTGGGAAAGTGATACCTTATATTTAGCATGTGCTATTTTTTTGTCCTTGATAAGTTGACGCAATTGAGCGTCGTACCAACGAGGATATAACGAACTATAAATAATTTGAGAAGGGACTAAATCATCGATAATATTATAAAGAACGCCATAAAATCTAGAAACGGCTTCATTAATATCTACCATATCGAGTAAGAGCGGCCAGTCGATTAATGAGAGCTGTTCACAGATAAAATTATAGTTAGCAATTTTAAAATTATAGGAAGCAAAGTGATGAATGTGAGCAATATTAGGGATTGAATTTAATTTTATGTTTATGTTGAGGGCTGGATGGTACATTTTATCAAGCGGCAGCAATTCGTCGTGCGATGAAACCACTTCAGGCTGCGGTGAAAGATTGGAAAATACCAGATCCAGTAGCTTCCCTTTGGCGTTGAGAATACGGTTGCTTTGGGTAAAATTAAGATCGCAGAAATGATCAATGAGAGCACTGGCCGTGCTATTAACACTGGATTCATACCAGTTGATGGAGGCCCAATCAACTTCTGGCTGGTTGTAGTCTCCAATGATCAGGGTATCCGCAAATGGAAAGCTGTTAATTATGCCTTCGATAAACTGGCAATGGCTCGTGTAAGACTCGGCTGGTGATGATGGTGGCATGTAGACACATCCAATAAATAATTTGCGTTGGCTAAGGCTGAGTTCAACGAAGATATCTTCCACATCGTTCGAGGTCTTTAACAAAAGTTTGGAAGAGTAACAATTTTTCACAGCTAGTAGGCAACCTCCACCTCTGGACTTCGTACTCCGAGTATGGCACCGATCCAAGCGAAATACATTGTAGTTTGAAAATCCAAGTTCACTGGTTAGGATATCGTCATCCAACCAAGTTTCTGTGAGAATGATAGCATCGAATTCTCTGTTTAATAAGCTCAAGCGAAGGAGCGGTAGCTTGGTTTTCATGCCCCTGACGTTTTGATAATAAATCAGGAACACCTTATCCGCTTGCTGCAAAGGGGTTGAGTATGTATCATGAGCTACGTGGAGTCGGTGATCGCTCCTGGTAACCCGTTTTTTGGTTGGTGCTTGAAGGGTCGAATGAGTAGTCCTTCAGGCCAGAATTCCGCAGCGAAACACTTATCGTAGACTTTGTTAGGAATACCTAACTTGAAGTTGATGAAACGCAGGCTAGCAATGTCTGCATCTCTTTTCACCAGTTTCAAACATCGTATGTCATCGTCGCAAATATTAAGTTTATTGGCAACGTACTTAATAATCGACTTTTCATCAGTGGCCGAGTTGAGTCGCGATAAGTGGAGCCATTTATGACCAGTAACAACTTTTATACTGTCTTGGATATCACCTTTACCAATTATTTTTCTGTGAGAATGTCGCTTATTATGGACAACATTCCACTCTGAGGATGCAGACGATGTAGCGCTCAATTTCTTAGTTGGGGAAATAACAGAAAAGGTATTTGGTGCATTAACTGACGTAGAAGTACTCCCAGTGGCTGATGGTATGGCCGCAGGAACATGGAGTGTACCGGAATCAGCATTATCCAAAGAGGCGGCGTCAAGTACTATCAACGGCAGGGGAGATTCCCCTTTAGAGGATAATTTTTTCCGCGCCTGCCGGGGCTGAGTTGAAGACTGCAGCTGATCAATCTCAGCTTGCTTTTGGCGTAGAACAGATTTACTGCGTGTGGTGACTGAGGTGGCTTCAGAGATTTGTGAAGCACCTTTGTTGGCAGATGATGACTGACCTTGTAATTGGCAGAGCTCGTTCTTCAATGAATAGAAGGCATTTTGAAGCGACGTAATGGCTGATGACATATCGCTTATTTTGGCATGGAATGCGGCAATGCCAATGCCATCACAGCTTGGGCAAAGCCAGTGAATTCCCGGTAAGGCCAGTGCAGCGAAGTATTTTGGTGCAGTAACACCAACGCATGCAGCATGAAATGACTTACCACACATGCCAGCACAGCGAAGACCGTCAACTGCTATAGGCAAGGAACATTGTCCACATAACATTATGCTGAAAAGTGTGCTTAAACTCAGACGAAGTGGCAGCACTGTTTGAATTAAATATAATTATGACGAAAATAAAAATGGTGATTGTCTGTGCTAATTTCGAGTATCGAAAAAAAGAAAAAAAAAAAAAATTTTATGAAGTATTGAAATATTTTGGAGACATCGTAACATAACCTCACTTCGAAACTTCAAAACAAACCGCGCACAAAACAAAAATAAAATTGTTTTATGAATACCCCGGCATCCAGCAGCCACAAGAGCTCTAAGGGGCTTTGGGACGACAGAATCACCAGGTTAACCCTTCGGAATGACCTGCCGACAGATGTAATTGTGTCTATCGCGGCCCCGGAAGCCCGACAGTGGAGAACAAAAGAAAAACTTTCACTTCAAGTCTAAGTCTAATTGGAGGTGAGAACTATAACTTGTTTATTATTTGTTTATTACAACACTTGAACTACGGGTTGACCATTACAACACCTGAGGAAAACTTTTGTGATTCCAACAACAATTCACTGCAATTTATTTAATAATATTTATTTATTTAATTTTGAACTTAGATCAAGTGAACAGGATATTTGCACAAGTTGACAGCTCAAAATATGTGTGCACCTGCCTGGAGGGCTTAATCACATGGTCCTCTTCGGACACGGATTGATTTTGTGACCACAATCAGAGCCCCTCCAATAATGGTGGTATATACTGATGGATGTGAGACCTATCTAAATCTCTGCCGTTCTGTGGGTCCGGCACCCGGTTGATACGCAACTCCACGTCGAGCTCAACAAGGAAACTCTGCCCGCTTGGACATAACCACAGCCACCACGTTGCTCCCCTAGGGGCCTCTCCAGTGTCGGGGGTGGAAGTAACCTTCCATGGGCTCCCCGACTCCCGTGGTACCGGAAATAGAACCTCCGGTCAGGATTCGTAGCTTAATAACACTACTACCAAATGTTTGAGTTACTTGCAACTCGGGACTGGTGACCCTCCTTATCGGGTGCGTGGGGTAGGCACTCCCCAAAGGCTTCACTGGAATCGACCTTAACGTCTTTCAACCAGCGACGGTACAAGTACCACCTCCTTGCGCAACACACTGAACAGCAATAAACAACACGAAACTACAATAGACCACACAATAGACAACACACAAGAAACAAAAAGGACAAAAGGAACCACAACTGTACAACCCACACTACATACTCAATAAATATGCCTTCCTAGTGGCAAAGGATTCACGTCATACGATCCATTCACTAGTCGAATTCCCATCGCACTCAAATCTCTCCATTCAGAGTATATTACACACTCAAACAACACATGCTTCCAATCCTCAAATGAGGCACCACACAGTTGGCACTCCTCAGTAGCCGACTGATTCAATCCATACAAGTATCCATTCATACTACCATGGCCGGTGATGAGGTACCACAGGCTCAGACTGAAGTCCAACCCCAGGGCCCCTCTGGCAAAACATACATCCTTAATATACTCATAGGTCACTCTTCCTTTGGAGCATTCATCCCATCTAGTTTGCCACCTAGACATCACACATTCATCCAGGAGGTCACTCCATGAGTGACGACTCCTACCAATCAGATCGCCATTCGAAACCCAGTCATTTTCCCGCAATGGTACGCCCCTCCGAATCCTAAAGGCTAGGCTTCAGAGGTGCGACTCCTATGAGCACCTGCATGGCGTCGGTCGAAACCGTACGACACACAGGTATACCATACACGCATACGTAACTACTCGCTGACATGCATACATCAATCGCTTACCACGTTCAGTCGACATGCATTCCGCAAACACTGATGATCCATGTGCTGCGCATGCAACAAACAGACCGCCATAAATGGTCCTGACGGCCTTTCGTCCCAGACCCCATTCACGCCTCAACACACGCCTGATCGAGCACACCAGTGTGAGCAATCGATCTCTTAGCTCTTCGAGGTGCAGATAAAAATTCATTCGTTCACCCATTCTAATCCCCAGGTACTTGACCTCAGTCGCATGCCGAAGGGATCTACCATTCGCTCTTATCGATGGATGTCGGTTTGGCGACAATCTGCCCTTGAGCAGCATTGTCACCGACTTGTCCATCGATACACTTATACCAATTTTTTCACCCCAAGCATGGACAATGTCCATGATGGAAGCACCTCTACGCTCAAGGAGCAGAAGACTTCCCCCCTCAACGAGGATGAGAAGGTCATCGGCGAAAGCACCCACCCTACATTCACCAGATAACCTAACCAGGAGTTCGTCCATCATTAGGTTCCAAATAAATGGACCTGCGACAGAACCCTGTGGACATCCTATACTAACATTCTTCCATACATGATCATGTGCACCATTCACAAAGGCTCTCCTACCAGAGAAGTAATCTGACCATAGATCAACCTCTCGGCAGCCAGATTCACGCAACTTAGCAATCACAGCATCCCAATCTAGGTAGTCGAATGCGCCCCTGAAATCAACAAAGATTCCAAGGACGTAAGCGGCTCTACTATCATTAACACATTCTTTAACATACATCCAGGCATCTTCAGTCGATTTGCCCGCACGAAAGCCATACTGTCGATCTGACCAAGTGTCAGAGACAATGTCCTCTAGTCTTCGAACAAGGATCCTTTCCAGGACCTTGCCCAAAGCCGGTAGCACAGAAATACCCCTGTAAGACCCAGGATCACTTCTGATCCTGTCCGGTGACTTTAGAAGAACTACCACACGAGCAATCTTCAGGGCAGCATTGAAGACACATTCACCAAAGCACCTTCCAAGAACGCTCAGAACGTGGTCAGGAATAACCCGCCAGATGCTTTTCAACATCTCACCAGTCATCCCATCCCACCCAGGCGCCCTACCTGATCTGATCCCAGCCATTGCCACATCAATCTCCCAGCGTTGGAGTGCAGGTATTTCTACGCGCACTCCCCCACCGTCAAGATCAATTGGATCTGGCCGAGACCTAGCCGCAGGGAAGAAACAATCCAACAAAGCACTCGCTGACTCACTCCATGTCAGCAGAGGGCTACCACCAATACTCAGTCCAGACATGCTATATCTCTCATTCTTCCCCCTGCAAACCCTATATGTTGTTCCCCACGGGTCATCATCATTCTCGCTGACAAATG
Organism: Beris morrisii; assembly: GCA_951812415.1. Classification (NCBI taxonomy): domain Eukaryota; kingdom Metazoa; phylum Arthropoda; class Insecta; order Diptera; family Stratiomyidae; genus Beris; species Beris morrisii. The sequence goes on along the minus strand of OX638314.1, from coordinate 10,430,262 downwards.
CCCTCCATTCATCCACCTTACACTTCGCAAGTAGGTCGCGATATTCATGCATGCCTCGCACAAATGCGAGCCTGACTTGGGCAACATCCTCACTCCCATTCAACCTTGCCCTCTGGAATTTCTTCCGAAGGCGCCTAACATATCTTCTTTTCCTCGCAAGAGCCATGCACTACCATTTTACTCTTTTAGGATTCATACTCCGAATCCTAGCAAACATCGAGTCATTCACTCTTTCAACCATACCTTGGAGCGCCAGGATTTGCTCATCCACACTCGGCTGCTCAAAAACAGCGAGTGGCTGCTCAGCAGCGGCCTCGTTGATCCGCTCTCCATACACAAACCAATCACACCCTTTCGTATGCCAGGCTACATTAGCCGGCATCTCATTCGAACCCACAACCCCACCGAAGACCATTTTGATCTCGATGGGGTTGTGGTCACTCAATCCCCAACCATTCCTTATCTTCCACTCAAACTCAAAGGCCATTGCTGCCTCATTCACGCATATGACATCAATGTCACTGACACCCATTGGCCCATCAAAGGTATACCATTCGCTTGGCTCATTCAAAACATACATACTATTTTCAAGCAACCATTCACTCAGCACAACACCGTGGCGGCGGCTTCGGCTGCTAAACCTTCGTCTAGGAGCCTTGCTATGCCACATCGGTGACGTTGCATTTGCATCCATACCAAGGATGATAGGTAAGCTGCTAACTTGTAGCAGCACCCCATCCAAGTACCCAAGATAAGGCATGAGGTCATCTCCAAACACACAATACACACTCACTAAACACATCTCTCCAAAGTCACCTTTCACCCACACACATACACCATACTCGTGAGATGTTCGACTTGCAGATAATTTACATTCACAACAATGGCGGCCTTACCACCAATCGAGGAAAACGCACGCATGTTTGTGGGCAGGCCCCTGACCCGTCCATGGACGGTCCAGGGCTCCTGCAGCAAGGCAAACATCACGTCACTCTCACATATCCATGCACCCGAATGGTCTGCTGGTGTGCCTCTCATCGCCTAATTGCGGCAGTGCATAGCCCTGTCACAATCGAGACTTCTGTGTCCACTGGTCGAACAGCGGCTGCAAACGTCCTCTTTGGCTCGGCAATCCCTGATCATATGATCAAAGCCTAGACAGTACTGAATCTTGCTACGCTCAGCCTCCGACGGTACCTGAATGGCAACACCACCACCACTCCTCAAGGGATTCATGCCATGTGCCCTGACTCCCATAGTCGGTCCTACCTCCCTCAATACAGTATCCGTGACCTGTTTAACGGTTGCCTCAGCAGATGTGCTGTCGTGTTCGGGGTCGAACCGGTGAGAGAAAAACGAAGAGAGAGGACTTACCAGATTTTGGAGCGGCTGGTCCCGCGGATGGCTTAGGCAATAATGCCAGATACTCAAATTTTATCAATTGAGAAACGGAATTGAGCCGTAAGATGAGGTGGCACGATGCCGGTATTAAGAGGGCAAACGAATAATTTTAAGTTGTGTAGCGGCACGTTGCCTGGCGTAACTTTATTAGTCGAATGGCCCTGAGTATGGGCCATCGCTTTCCTTTTATACAATTCTTAACCTAAACTCTATATTGAAAAAATGTGCACTTAATATACTTATTAGTTAATTTCCTATTCTAACTTATTCATAAAAAATGTGGCTATTCTAACTTACTTATAAAAAAAGTACCTATCCTAACTTACATATAAAAAATGTATTTCATACATAAATCGGCACGCGTCAAGTCACAATATTCTTGTGTGCATGGTCAGCAATATTTGCTGCACTAGGCGGTCATTACCTGCACACAATTTCTCCGTCCCTTTAATATATGGGAATGAAATCGGATCTATTTGTTCTATGCGCGATGCATATTGCGCAGAAAGGCGAGCATAGAGAATTCCCATGGTGATGGCTCTATGCTTGACTTTGTGTGGTCGCAATATTTTCTTTTGCATAACATTGACATCGACTCAATGTTTTGCTTTCTTTAAAAGATAAAATTTGAGATCAGAATGATCTTGAAATTTTATCTTTTCTGTGACTCGTGACGATTTATTGTTGTTATGTTGTTTATTAATTTAGTTGTGGCGAGAGTACACTACCTCGCCACTTCCTGACCACCACCGCATATGTGTCCACAGGCTTGGCCACTTTAGCAGCATGCGCTGCAACCGCCGATCCACCATTCTGCTTGGCCTGAAGCGCTCTACTCTTTTCAGACGCCAGGGACTCTCTTAACTTCTCTAATTTAACCCCCGATTCCTTGCTCTCCTTCTCCCTTTCCTTAACAATGGCCCTAAGTTCTCCATGTAGTCCCTCATTCTCAGCGAGAATGAGGACCACCATTTCCTCATACTTTTTGAGTTCAACCTGAACCCTGCGATGGAAGTCCAACGAAGCGCCCTCCTCAACGAATATGGAAGCTATCGCCGATGAGATGCCCGACATTCTTCCGTAAGCCGTTAGGACACGTGTCTCGGTTGTGGACACAACAGTCTCCCTCGACTTCACCCTCGCCCCAAGTCCACCACTGGCCTCGGTGCACCAGCAAGCGCACGGTCAAGCCTTACCTTCGTTCCAGTCGTCTGCAGGGCAGCAACAACTTCAGGTGTTACCACCGTTCCTAATCCTTCCCCACCATTTCCTTCCTCCATTGCCACATCTTCAATTACCCTTCTGGCATTAGGCAACTTGTGCGCCAACACTTCATCGCTGGAATCGCTCAACTCAAGCGAGACATCATCATTGTCCACAGCAGTCTTTTTGGCTGAAGCCGGCCCTGGTTTGTACCTCAAACCCGATTTCCAGTTTTCTATGTCCATTTCCATAAATGTTCAGAAAAACTTACCAGCAAAAAAATTTACGCACAAAACTCGTAAACAAGTTCCCGTTATCGGACTTAAATACCACCAATTTATTACACTTTACCGCTATGGGTTTTTCGCACAATGGCACTAACCAGGCAATCACTTCCACCAAAAACAAGTTCCCGTTAAGGGACTTGGTCACTAATAGGGGCCACTTAATCACCGTTTGTGCACCCACATATGATGTGGTGTGCACAGCACACACTAGTGGACACAAGGTCCCACTAACCCACACTATGTTCACACACAAACCTCTAACAGTGGAAACACAACACCGAATTTCTTTCTTAATATTTTCGCAAGCTTTATCGATGAAGCACGTCCGACCACTTCGAGAGCGTTTTTGCTAATCTGACATAGGGATAATATTGTCGGTTGGTTTAACGAGAACACCTGCCGTAAAGGCTTAATTCCACGGTCCTCTTCGGACATGGATTAATTTTGTGACGACAATCAACGCCCCTCCAATAATGGTGGTATCGGTTTATATAGGGGTGCAAGCCCTTACATTCATACCGATGTATGCGAGACCTATCTAAATCTCTGCCGTTCTGTGGGTCCCGGCACCCGGTTGATACGCAACTCCACGTCGAGCTCCTCAAGGAAACTCTGCCACCACGTTGCTCCCCTAGGGGCCTCTCCAGTGTCGGGGATGGAAGCAACCTTCCATGGGCTCCCCGACTCCCGTGGTAAAGGAAATAGAACCTCCGGTCAGGTTTTCGTAGCTTAATAACACTACTACCAAATGTTTGAGTTACTTGCAGTTACTGGTGACCCTCCTCATCGGGTACGTGGGGTAGGCACTCCCCAAAGGCTTCACTGGAATCGACATTATCGTCTTTCACCCAGTGACGGTATCAAGTACCACCTCCCTGCGTATATGACTGCACAACTCATACCTCACACACTCAGGTATTCCTTCCTAACTCTGAAGGCAATACGGGCAAATTCATTCATACTTTCAAACGTTTCCCTCGATTTAAGACATTCACTAACATCATACGATCCATTCAATCCAGTCTCTCCAGTCAGCGTACATCACACATTCAAACAACACATGCCTCCAATTTTCAAGCGCCGCCCCGCACAGTTGACACCCCTCAGTGGTTGAGTGGTTCAACCCATACAAATACGCATTCATACTACCGTGACCGGTAAGGAGGTATCCCAGACTTAGACAGAAGTCCAAACCCAGGGCACCTCTGGCAAAACAAACATCCTTAATGTACTCATAAGTCACTCTGCCTTTGGTACTTTCATCCCATCTAGTTTGCCACCTAGACATAATACATTCATCCAGGAGGTCGATCACAGAACGACGACTCCTTCCAATCACCTCATCATTCGATACCCAATCACTCTGCAACAATGGTATAGCCCTCCAGATTCTGAAGGATAAACTCCTACGGAGAACCTCCAGGTCCAGAGGTACAACACCCATAATTACCTGCATGGCATCAGTCGAAACTGTACGACATACAGGCACACGCATACATAACCACTCGCTGGCATGCATTCATCAGTCGTTTCCCACGCTCTGTCGTCATGCATTCGGCAAACACTGACGACCCATATGCAGCACAAGCTGAAAACAGACCGCCATAAATGGTCCTGACCGCCTTCCGGCCAAGACCCCAATCACGCCTTAAAACACGCCTTATTGAACGCACTAGTGTGAGCATCCGATCTCTTAGCTCAGATAGGTGCAGATAGAAAATCAGCCTCTCGCCCAATCTGATTCCCAAGTATTTGACCTGAGTCACATACCGGAGAGACCTGCCATTTACCTTGACGGATGGACGGCGACAATCTGCCCTTGAGCAACATAGTCTCCGACTTGTCCATCGAAATATCTACCCCAACTTTAAGGCTCCAAGCGTGAACAATGTTCATAATGGCAGCACCTCGACGCTCAAGGAGCAGACGACTTCCCTCCTCAACGAGGATAAGAAGGTCATCAGCGAATGCACACACCCTACATTCAGCCGATAAACTGACAAGAAGCTCATTCATCATCAGGTTCCAAATAAATGGACCTGCGACTGAACCCTGTGGGCATCCCCTACTAACGGTCTTCCACACACAATCACGTATACCATTGACGAAAGCACGTCTGCCAGAGAAGTAGTCTGACCAAATGTCAGCTTACCGGCAGCCGCACTCACGCAACTTCTCTTTCACAACTTCCCAATCTAAGTAGTCAAATGCGCCCTTGAAATCAATGAAGATTCCAAGAACGTAGTTGGATCTACTGTCATCAATACAACTCTTCACATACAACCATGCATCCTCTGTTGACCTACCAGCGCGGAAACCATATTGTCTGTCAGGCCAAGAGAACCGAGATGCCCCTGTAAGACGAAGGATCACTCCTGATCCTATCCGGCGACTTCAGAAGCACCACAACGCGCGCAATCTTCAAGGGAGCAGGGAAGACACGCTCCTCAAAACAACCCTTGAGCATACACTGAAGGTAGTCAGGAATGAGCCGCCAGATGCTTTTCAACATCTCGCCAGTCATCCCATCCCACCCAGGCGCCTTACCCGATCTGATACCGGCCATTGCCACATCAATCTCCCAGCGTTGGAGTGCAGGTATTTCTACGCGCACTACCTCGCTGTCAAGATCAACTGGATCCGGCCGAGACCTAGCCTCAGGGAAGAAGCCATTCAGCAACGCCTCTACCGATTCGCTCCATGTTAGCAGCGGGCTGTCACCAACACTTAGTGCGGATATGGCATACCTTTCGCCTCTACCCCTGCAAACCCTGTACGCCGTACCCCACGGGTCATCGGCATTTTCCCCAACAAAATTCCTCCATTCATCCAACTTACTCCTCGCAAGTAAGTCGCGATACTCATGCATACCCCGCATAAAGACGAGCCTAAATTGGGCAACATTTTCACTACCATTTAATCGAGCCCTCTGAAACTTCTTGCGGAGGCGCCTGACGTCTCTCCTCTTCGTACTGAGAGCATCAGACCACCATCTAACCCTTCTAGGACTTACACTGTGAGCCCTAGTAAACAATCCATCATTAACTCTCTCAGTTATTCCTTGAAGGGCCAGGATTTGGTCGTCCACACTCAGCTGCTCGAAAGCATTGAGTGGCTGCACAGCAGCGGCCTCCCTGATCCGCTCACCATAAACCATCCAATCACACCCTTTCGTACGCCATGCTTTATTAGCAGGCGCCACATTTGCTTCCGCAGCCTCACCGTAGACCAACTTGATCTCGATGGGATTGTGGTCACTCACACCCCATCCATTCTTTATTCGCCATTCATACCCATAGGCCATTTACACATGTGACGTCAATGTCACTGACGCCCCTTGGCCCATCAAAAGTGTACCATTCACTCGGCTCATTCAGGACATGCATACTGTTACTAAGTAACCATTCACTCAACACCACACCATGACGCCGACGTCGGCTGCTGTACCTACGACAGGGGTGCTTGCTAAACCACATCGATGATGTGGCATTAGCATCCATACAAAGAATGATGGGGAGGCTGCTAACTCGCAGCAACTCCTCATCCAAATACGATAGATAGGGCAAGAGGTCGTCGCCAAACACGCAATAGACACTCACCATGCACATTTCTCCAAAGGCGCCTTTCACCCAAACACATACACCATGTTCACTCGTTAAGTGTTCTACCTGCAAGCATTCAACATTTACGTCATTCACAACAATGGCGGATTTCCCTCCCGCCGAGAAAAATATACGCATATTTGACGGCAGGCCCCTGACCCGCCCATGGACGGCCCAGGGCTCCTGCAGCAGAGCAAATGTGACGTCACATTCGCACATCCACGCACCTAAGTCATGCATAACTGCTTCTGCTCTTTGGCAATTTAGCTGTATGAGTTGTACAGCCATATTAGTGCTTGGCTCTCGACCTCAGCAACCTCGCAGCATACGTGGGACAACTGGGCGACATCATGCGATGGTCCGCCGGACGCCCACGAAACTCGCAGTTTCGGCAGTGTGGCGGTTTAGTGCATCCAGCGGCCCTATGTCCACTCGAGGAGCACCTGGCGCACACATCTTCCAAGGCCTTACACTCCATGATGCCGTGGTCAAAACCGAGGCATCTGAAGCAGGCGAACACATCTTCATGGGGCCTAATTCTGTACCCCGAATAACCAATATATAGCTGATCGGCAGCAATTATGTGCCCGATAATTTCCTCAGTGCCTTCAAAAATCACATTGGACACAGCATCAGGGCCTGCGACAGTGGGACGGCGAACAATCCTGAAACCAGCTTTGGCCTGCTCTTCCGTGAACCTATCCTTCAGGTTGTTCTTATATATTTCGGACAAAATTAATTCATTAGACAATGAGCAGTCAACATCAAGAGCCATGATCCTTGGTCCAAGCTTGATCGGCACCGTAACGTCCAGTCCACACTGCTCAAACTTGTCGGACTTCGACACCTTTAGTCTTTCGACCTCGTATGGCGAAGCCGCCGCCCTTGAGATCGCTCACCGAGTGAACCCGCACTCCAAGGGACGGGGCGACTTCTTTATGAATAAGCTGCGAGATTTCCTGCTGCGTGGAGCTGGCCCCCTTGCTGCGCACCACGACAGACCAGGTTTGTGCTGGCTTCGCTCTTGCTCTCAGAGGTACTACAACAGGGGACGCGGTGGGAGCTGCGCCAGCGGCCCTGGCAACCGACGAGTACGACGAAGGATGGGCGGGTGTAACTACGGTTGGGATGCGATGCATTTGCTGCTTGGGAGACCTGTCAGCCTTGGCCCTAAGGTACGCTATCTACTCGTTAGCCTGCTTGAGTTGCCCGTTCAATCGCTCAATTTCCGCAATTTCGGTAGCGACAATCTCCTCATGTACCTTAACACGTTTGAGGGCACGACGGACAAATTCGGGTGACCCACCTTCGTCGATAACCAGCGAAACAAGGGAGGAAGCAGCGTCAGACATTCAGCGGAACGCCGACTGCATCCTGGTTTCCTTCAGCTTCGGGATCCGAACCCTGAGACAACCAGTAGCAGGGGGCGGCATATTCTTCGTAGCAGTCGCGTCACTCTCCGAATCGGACTCGACGGTAACAGTGGGTGCGGCTAAAGCAGCAGCAACCCCGTTATCAGCCGTCCTGTCGGAAGCGTCGGAGAAGCGTCCAGGGCTTGAAGTCCGACTCAAAATCTTACTCGGATTGAGGTGAGCTTCGCTGGAACTACTGTCCATATCGTCCTGCGACTTCTTCTTCCTCGTCCTCTTAGCCCGCTGGGCCATCGAACTATTATCCATATCAATAAAGATTTAAAAGGGTACTCACCAGAGAAGCATCTTGCAGAAAATCACTCACAGAGAAAATTCGCGAGCAAAAATTCACAAAAAATTTTCTATCACCCTTAACTCCGTAAATACGGGTCTAATCGAAAAAATTCCGATATTTTTCAAAAACCTAGCTATCACGTTAAATTAAAAAATAAAAATAAAAAATAATGTTAAAAATCTTGAAATTTTGAAAAATTTGACCAAAAAATTTGGACCAAAAACTTTTTTTTTTTTTCACTCACTCACAGAATAAAAGCACTATGCTAGGCTCAGAGAGTCTCCAGCGAAACACACTATACCATACGGCACTAAGCACTAGTGAACCGCTAGGGTATGAAGCACTCAATGCACTTACACTTCACAAGCACTCTAAACTCAGGGGAATTTAATTGCTTTTTGCATAAAGCAACAACACCACACGCAAATCCACAAAATTCACTATATCTTCCAAAGTATCACTCCGATCACAAATTCACAACCATCCACGCGTAGGTCACACTAGGGCGCACACACTGGTAGCACACACGATAATTAATTCGCCAGGGAACACTTTTAAAAAGGCAAAAAACCGGGAGCTCAAAATTCACTTAAGAAAACACGACCTTTCGCTACGGCTGTTCAGACAACATAGGGGGACATAGGGACAGTAAAGTCTTGTAGTGGTTTAACGTGAACTCCTGCCTCGAGGGCTTAATTCCACGGTCCTCTTCGGACACGGATTGATTTTGTGACCACAATCAGAGCCCCTCCAATAAAGGTGGTATCGGTTTATATAGGGGTGCCCTTACATTCATACCGATGGATGCGAGACCTATCTAAATCTCTGCCGTTCTGTAGGTCCCGGCACCCGGTTGATACGCAACTCCACGTCGAGCTCCACAAGGAAACTCTGCCCGCTTGGGCATAACCACAGCCACCACGTTGCTCCCCTAGGGGCCTCTCCAGTGTCGGGGATGTAAGCAACCTTCCATGGGCTCCTCGACTCCCGTGGTACCGGAAATAGAACCTCCGGTCAGGTTTCCGTAGCTTAATAACACTACTACCAAATGTTTGAGTTACTTGCAACTCGGGACTGAGCAAAGGCTGCACTGGACTTGACCTTATCGTCTTTCAACCAGTGTCGGTATCCGGTACCACCTCCCTGCGTAAATAGATAACACAAATGCAGACACAACGAAGACAGCTACCAGATAATGTAGTCGAATACCAGCACCAAGATCACTTAGCCATTCCTGAGTCTCCCCGCAAGGAGCTCCCTCCCCCGTGAGAAGGAGAGACGGGCAAACTCATTCAGTCTTTCAAATGTTTCCTTACTTTTCAAACAGTCACCGAACTCATACGATCCATCCAATAGTCTAACCCCCATTTCATTCAGGTTACGCAAATCTGAGTATATCACACAGTCACACAAAACATGCTTCCAGTCTTCTGGAGCAGCGCCACACAAGGTGCAACTATCTACCCCAGACTGGCGAATCTTGTATAAATATGCATTCAGACTAGCGTGACCGGTAAGGAGGAAACCTAGGCTTAGACAGAAATCCAAGCCCAGGGCTCCCCTGACAAAACACACATCCTTGATATGCTCAAAAGTCACCCGACCTTTGGTACTTTCATCCCATCTAGTTTGCCACCTAGACATCAGACATTCATCCAAGCGGTCGTTCAGAGAACGACGACTCAGGCCCAAACATTCTTCATTCGTCAACCAATCGTTACTGCGCAATGGTATACCCCTCCGAATTCTGAAAGCCAAACTCCGACGGAGGACCTCCAGATCGAGCGGGGCAGCACCCATGAGAACCTGCATGGCGTCGGTCGAAACCGTGCGACATACAGGTAAACACGCGTACAACACAACCCTCTGACACGCATACATCATACGCTTCCCACGGTCATACATCATACATTCACCAAACACGGACGATCCATAGGTCGCAAGTGCCACAAATAGACCGCCGTAGATGGTCCTCACCGCCTTACGGCTAAGGCCTCATTTAACGCGATGAATTCTGCGAATCTTGCACACCACAGTCAGCAATTTCTCCTTGAGCTTCGATAGGTAAATAAAGAAATTTATTCTCTCACTCATAGTAATCCCCAGGTATGTGACATTTGACACATACCGGAGGCTTACGCCATTCATTCTGATCGATGGATGTCGATTAGGCGACAGTATGCCCTTAAGCAACATAACCACCGACTTGTCCATCGACACATCCACTCCTACTTTCATACTCCATGCATGGATCATCTCCATGATGGTTGCACCTTTGCGCTCAAGGCCCAGACGAGAGTTTTCCTCAAGCAGAATCAACAGATCGTCAGCATATGCACATACATTACACTCAGTCGAGAGACGTTTCAAAAGGTCATCCATCATAAGGTTCCAAATAAATGGACCTGCGATGGACCCCTGGGGGCAACCCCTGAAAACATCCCTCCATACACAATCCCTGACACCACGAACATAAGCTCTTCTGCCCATGAAGTAACTCGACCAAAGGTCAACTTCACGACAGTGTAGTGGTCAACGCATGCTCGTGGTCTTGTACTACGAGCAGCGCCTGTTTCCTGAAATAAGAACTTTCACTCATGGCACCTGAGGATGCCGATGTGTGGAGCTTACCTGACTAGAACTATGGCACCAATGGATGCCAAAGTGTATGACTAGTCAGGCTTGTATTTTCTCTGTAAAAAATAGTTAAATAAGTAATTACCTGATTTAAATGTTGGTTGTTTTCCGGCGTCAGTAGGGTTTCTGGTGAGAAACCCCAACACGAAATCCTCGACTGCTGATTAATCGTTGTCCTAGAGGACATGACCGTTGGAAAACTTTCACTGGATACGCCAGTTTCATAAGATTGTGTTGGACTAGGTCCGAAGGAGCTGTTTCGTCATCGGAGGGCATAGACTCGTCAGAGGGTGTATCATGCCTACTATCCGAAACACCCTTACAGCTGGTGGAATTGCTGAGCATAATTTCTATATGTTGCACTCGAAATCAAATTTACGATCCGAGACTTATAAACTTAGCTAAATTTCCGCCATAGCAATCCTATACTAAAGGAAGGTGGCGCTGAAGATTACATAATATTTGATCATCAAATATTTCAACCAATTTGGTGGAATTTTTGGTTGTAAGCCAGGATATATAGAGCCAAACGCTGAGAGCGCGACTTCGAAACCCGCCAACAGCAATTTTATTTTTTCGCTAATTTTAAGAATGGAATTTTTTCATGGTAAGCTACCATAGAAGCAAATTTGATTTAAATGTTGGTTGTTTTCCGGCGTCAGTAGGGTTTCTGGTGAGAAACCCCAACACGAAATCCTCGACTGCTGATTAATCGTTGTCCTAGAGGACATGACCGTTGGAAAACTTTCACTGGATACGCCAGTTTCATAAGATTGTGTTGGACTAGGTCCGAAGGAGCTGTTTCGTCATCGGAGGGCATAGACTCGTCAGAGGGTGTATCATGCCTACTATCCGGTCATGTCCTCTAGGACAACGATTAATCAGCAGTCGAGGATTTCGTGTTGGGGTTTCTCACCAGAAACCCTACTGACGCCGGAAAACAACCAACATTTAAATCAAATTTGCTTCTATGGTAGCTTACCATGAAAAAATTCCATTCTTAAGTAATTACCTCTTTTCTAAAAAAAAGACGAACGAGACTTGTTTGGTGTTTTAAAAGGTTTTATATTTCTGGTGATAAAAAAAAGACTGAGAGCTTAATCATAACATCGAACAACTTAAATACTAAATTATCGCTAAATAAGTATTTGGAAAATGGGCCAGTCGTTCAACCCATTGCAAAAGTCCATGCAGTTGGAATTTGCCGATCAAGACAATCGGCAATTTTTAGTGACCCACAAATGGTGCAACCAACTGAAAGTGCAATGCGCCCATATGTGGGTCGCGACTATTTCGCAATTTGATCGCGAGGGAAAAATATAATAAAATGAAAAATAAAAAATAAGCAAAACAAAACAAAGCGAACAAAGTAGCAGCTCGACCATTTCCAGTACCTATGGCACGCGACATGTTCTGACTCAGCAGTAAAGGAGAATCCAGTAGATTCCCCTGGCTGTGACGTCACATTACCGTACCTCAGGCCAAGAATTGCAATTCGAACTGTTTACGGTCGAGTTGCTAGGTTGTTGTTTTTGTTCTGATTAATTTTAAAAAACAAAGAAGAACGACTGGTCTGAATTAAAATAATATTCGTCGGGAGGAAATGTAAACGCCGGATGCTGCCCTTTGGCTGGGCACAACAACAGCCACATTCATTCAGCTTATCATTCACAGCATTCCAATCCAGGTGGTCGAATGCACCCTTGAAGTCAACAAAGACTCCAAGGACATAAACGGCCCTACTGTTTCTCACATATACTTTCACACTCATCCAAGCATCTTCAGTGCATTTGCCGGGACAGAAGCCAAACTGCCTATCCGACATCGTACCTGCAAGCACTTCCCCCAACCTAGAGACAAGGATCATCTCAAGGACTTTTCCCATGGTTGGAAGGAGAGAAATACCCCTGTAGGAAGCAGGATTGCTTCTATCCTTCTTTGGAGACTTGAGCAGCATCACTACACGAGCGGTTTTCCACGAAGCGGGAAAAATTCGTTCTTCCATACACCGTTTATATACACACTGAAGATAGTCAGGGATCACTCACCAGTAATCCCATGCCATCCAGGCGACTTCCCAGATCTAATCCTCGCCATAGCCACGTCAATCTCCTATCGTTGAAGATACACGAACCCTTTCAAACATTCTATCATTCACTCTCTCAATCAATCCTTCTATAGCCAAAATTTGGTCATCCAAGGATAACTCGCAGAATTGATTCAGGGGCAGTTCATCAGCCGCCTCTCTGATACGCTCATCGTACATAACCCAATTACACCCATTCGTACGCCATGCCTTATCAGCAGGCGCTTCATTCGCTGTTTCCACCCTATCGAAAGTCATGACGACTTCGATAGGTTGGTGGTCACTCACACACCATTCAGACTTGATACACCAAGAGAAGTCATGCATCATTTACGCAAGTGATATCTATATCACTAACACCCCTGGGCCCATTAAACGTATAACTTTCACTCGGCACATTCAGCGCATGCATTCTGTTCAGAAGGAACCATCCACTCAGCACTTCGCCTCGACGCAGTCCACGATCACTAGACGTTCGACTAGCGATCTTGCTGAACCACATCGGCGACAGAGCATTCGCATCCATGCCAAGGATGAGAGGAGAACCACCTACGTGTGGCATCATCCCATCCAAGAACGCAAGATAGGGATCCAGGTCGTCACCATACGCACAGTATACACTCGCAAGATACATTTCACCAAAGTTACCTTTCACCCATAAACAGACACCTAAGTCATTCGGGTGGTTAACCTGCATACATTCAACATTCGCGTCATTCCCGACAATGGCAGATTTCCCTGCCACGCCAGAGGAAAATACACGCATGCTTGAGGGCAGTCCGTTGATTCTACCATGGCAGATCCAGGGTTCCTGAAGTAATGCAAACATCGCGTCACATCTAATCATCCATTCACCCAGATCATGCATAACACCAGCTGCGCCCTGACAGTTTAACTGTAGGAATTTGACAGCCATGATTTAGTGCTTGGAATTCGACAACATCATAAATATCTGCAAGAATATCCTCTTGCGAGATACAGCAATCAACATCCGAGGCAATAATTCGGGGCCCCAGTTTCGTCGGGACAGAGACTTGGAGGCCACACTGCTCAAATTTGCTATTTTTGGCAATCTTGTTTCGCTCAGCCTCAGAAGGGACACGAATTGCGAAACCGCCGTTTTTAAACTTGGAGACGGCGTGGACACGTACTCCAAGTGCAGGCGCAACTTCCTTCAGGATCCTCTGATTTAACTCCGACTGTGTCGCATTTGCATTCTTGCTTTTGGCCACGACCGACCATGTGTTGACGGGTTTGGGCAGCGAGGGAAAGGTTTTGACAACCGATGTAGATGGTGCAGAAGATAGAATCATCGACGAGTACGTCGGTTGGGGGGGTAAGCCATCTGTGCCGTCTGTGCAGGGGTCCTGTCACATTTCCGCCTAAGGAAATCGATTTCGGCATTGGCCTGCTTCAGCATGCCAGTGAGACGTTCAATTTCTGCAATTTCGGTTGCGACTATTTCCTCGTGTATTTTCACTCGTTTGAGAGCACGACGGACGAATTCAGGTGACCCACCTTCGTCGATAACAAGCGACGCAAGGGAGGAGGCAGCGTCTGACATTCTGCGGAACGCCGACTGCATTCTGGTTTCCTTCAGCTTCGGGATCCGAACCTTCAGACAACCAGTAGCAGGGGGCGGCATGATCTTCGACGTAGCAGTCACGTCACTCTCCGAATCGGACTCGACGGTAACAGTAGGTGCGGCTAAAGCAGCAACAACCTCATTGTCAGCCGGCCTGTCGGAAACGTCGGAGAAGCGTCCAGGGCTTGAAGTCCGACTCACAATCTTACTCGGATTGAGGTGAGCTTCGCTGGAACTACTATCCATATCGTCCTGGGAGTTCTTCTTCCTCGTCCTCTTAGCCCGCTGGGCTGCAAAATTCACTTGTAGAAAAAATTCACAAGCAAAAGTCCAAAAAAATTTTAATCACTCACAACCTCTAAAATATGGCTCCGATCGCAAAAATAACTTTTTTTTTCAAAATCTTAACTAATAAAAATAAAAATAAAAATAAAAATAAAAATAAAAAAAAAAATAAAAAAAAAATTTTTGTGGGATTTTGAAAATTTTTAGCCTCGAAAAATTTGGCATCTTTTTTTTTTTTTTTCTTAAAATTTCACTTCTCACAATAAGCCCACTACACTAGGCTCAGTGAGTCTCTAGCGAAAACCACTATACCATACGGCACCAAGCACTAGTGAACCGCTGGGGTACGAAGCACTACGCTAGAAATGCACTTCACAAGCAATTATTTTGCAAGTGATTTAATCACTTGTTGCAAAAGCAACAACAAACACACGTGAAACCACCAAATGCACTACAACTTCCAAAGTATAACTCCTATCGAGAAACCAAAATCATCCACGCACAGGTTACACCGGTAGCACACACGATAATAAACTCGCCAGGGAACACTTTCAAATAGGCAAAAAACCGGGAGCTCAAATTCACTTAGAGAAAACACGACCTTTCGCTCGGGACATAGGGACAATAAAGTCTTGTGGTTTTACGTGCGCACCTGCCTCGAGGGCTTAATCACACGGTCCTCTTCGGATACGGATGGGGGGGACATAGGGACAATAAAGTCTTGTGGTTTTACGTGTGCACCTGCCTCGAGGGCTTAATCACACGGTCCTCTTCGGACACGGATTGATTTTGTGACTACAATCAGAGCCCCTCCAATAATGGTGGTATCAGTCTATATAAGAGTGCAAGCCCTTACATTCATACTGATGGATGCGAGACCTATCTAAATCTCTGCCGTTCTGTGGGTCCCGGCACCTGGTTGATACGCAACTCCACGTCGAGTTCCACAAGGAAACTCTGCCCGCTTGGACATAACCACAGCCACCACGTTGCTCCCCTGGGGGCCTCTCCAGTGTCGGGGGTGGAAGTAACCTTCCATGGGCTCCCCGACTCCCGTGGTACCAGAAATAGAACCTCCGGTCAGGATTTCGTAGCTTAATAACACTACTACCAAATGTTTGAGTTACTTGCAACTCGGGACTGGTGACCCTCCTCATCGGGTGGGTGGGGTAGGCACTCCCCAAAGGCTTCACTGGAATCGACCTTAACGTCTTTCAACCAGTGACGGTACAAGTACCACCTCCCTCCGCAACAACACAGACAACGCCAGACAACAATAGACACCACTACACAAACAGGACAACACCAGACAACACAAATAAAAAAAAAAACATAAAGGACACCAAGAATCACGACTGATCAACCACACAGCTGAAACGCTCAGATACGCCCTCCGCGTAGCGAAAGCATGGCGAGCAAACTCATTCATCCTTTCAAACGTTTCCTTCGTTTCCAAGCATTTACTCACGTCATACGATCCATTCACTAGTCGAATTCCCATCGCACTTAAATCTCTTCATTCAGAGTATATTACACACTCAAACAACACATGCTTCCAATACTCAAATGAGGCACCACACAGTTGGCACTCCTCAGTAGCCGACTGATTCAATCCATACAAGTATCCATTCATACTACCATGGCCGGTAATGAGGTACCCCAGACTCAGACTGAAGTCCAATCCCAGGGCCCCTCTGGCAAAACATACATCCTTAATATACTCATAGGTCACTCTTCCTTTGGAGCATTCATCCCATCTAGTTTGCCACCTAGACATCACACATTCATCCAGGAGGTCACTCCATGAGTGACGACTCCTACCAATCAGATCGCCATTCGAAACCCAGTCATTTTCCCGCAATGGTACGCCCCTCCGAATCCTAAAGGCTAGGCTCCTACGGAGCACAACCAGATCCAGAGGTGCGACTCCCATGAGCACCTGCATGGCGTCGGTCGAAACCGTACTACACACAGGTATACATGCATACATTACCACTCGCTGACATGCATACATCAATCACTTCCCACGTGCAGTCATCATGCATTCCGCAAACACTGACGATCCATATGCTGCGCATGCAACAAACAGACCGCCATAAATGGTCCTGACGGCCTTCCGTCCCAGACCCCATTCACGCCTCAACACACGCCTAATCGAGCACACCAGTGTGAGCAATCGATCTCTTAGCTCTTCGAGGTGCAGATAAAAATTCATTCGTTCACCCATTCTAATCCCCAGGTACTTGACCTCGGTCGCATACCGAAGGGATCTACCATTCGCTCTTATCGATGGATGTCGGTTTGGCGACAATCTGCCCTTGAGCAGCATTGTCACCGACTTATCCATCGACACACTGTTACGCCGTAATTTTGATCGTCATCCTGGAAAGAAGAAAAGTGTTCAGTAAATAAAAGTGTATGATGTTTTTAGAGGAAGATAGGCCAACTTACCAACTACTTCAACGCGTGCTCCTTGTGAAAGCACCTCTGCGCACGTATTGGCCTTCAGTCTCAACTTAAAAGGTACCAGCACAAAGGAGGGAATTAATCAATTAAATACCCCGTCGCACACACATGGAAGTCGAGCTAAACTCGAAAATAGGAAAAATGAATTATAGTTATGTTAGGATGAAGAATATGTACAAGCGAATTAGAGTTACACTAGTTAGTTATAGTTAGATATTAAGAATAGGAATAGGAAATATGAATTAGTATGAGCTAGTAAGATTAGGGTTAGACTGAAACTACAATTGGAAATTAACACACAACACGCAACATCGAATCACGAATCCCATCACTGAGGACCAATCACATCGCTTGGGACAGATCACATCACGGAGGACCAATCACATCACTCAGTGCAAACATGGCGACTTATACTGCGAGAATTACTAGTCGGTAAGGCAGGTCCGCAAGGTTTGGGTCCATGCTAAAAAGTCGGGTCGAGAGTGAAAGCTACCGAAGAAGAGAAAGTTATCAAGTGTAAGTGAACGACCTGGAGAAAGCAGTCGTTGACCCAGGAAAACGGGGATTTACCGATTCGAAAAGCTGACCCTAGGTTTCGAGGAAAGTGCAACACCCGAAAACGCCCTCTTTTGATCAAGTGATAGTTACCGAGTGGACGAGGTATATTTATTAGTGGAGATAGTTTTTGCGGTTACCTGAAAGTAACCAGAAGTACGTGCTTCGAGCGTCGCAAGTCGGTGACGGCACGAGTAGAGTTGTGCGAATCGAATCCAGAGTGGCAACAGGACCAGGGGAGAAATAGCGAAGCCCGAAACGCGAGGATATTTAAACAACTACAATAACCAGAGCAACGACTTCGGAGGAAACCATCGAGGGACAACGCACCAGAGGCGCACTAGCTTTAAGGACCGTAGCCAGGGTATAAATAAATGTGTTAGTAGATACCAAGTAAGTAGGTTATTCTCGTAGGCGACTACTTCGCCAAGTGAACATTAAAATTAAATTCGAATTGTTGCGTAAAACTCTGAATTTCTTCTTTTGGTGTAATTTGTGACGTGTTCCAGCTCGCCTTCCGTTGTTTTCCGGTAAATGCGCGCGAAACTCTTCTCGAATTAGTGATTCGGTCGGGAAGATTTAGAACGGGGCCCTTAAATCAGAATCACTGGCGCCCACGACCCATCTCTGGGTTGGCCGGACAAGGCCCGTTCGCCCCCTTAGTGCTGGGGTTTTAAAACGGTTCTCCACGGGGAAAAACCGTAATAACACTAACACCAACTTTCACACCCCAAGCATGGACAATGTCCATGATGGAAGCACCTCTACGCTCAAGGAGCAGACGAGTTCTCTCCTCAATGAGGATGAGAAGATCATCGGCGAAAGCACACACCCTACATTCACCAGATAACCTAGCCAGGAGTTCGTCCATCATCAGGTTCTAAATAAATGGACCTGCGACCGAACCCTGTGGACATCCTCTACTCACATTCTTCCACACATAATCACGCACACCATTCGCCTGCCAGAGAAGTAATCTGACCAAAGGTCCACTTCCTGGCAGCCACATTCACGCAATTTAGCAATCACAGCATCCCAATCCTGGTAGTCGAATGCGCCCTTGAAATCCACAAAGATTCCAAGAACGTAGTCGGCCCTACTGTCACCAACACAATTCTTGACATACATCCAGGCATCTTCAGTCGATTTGCCCGCTCGAAAACCATACTGTCGATCTGACCAAGTGTCAGAGACAATGTCCTCCAGTCTACGAACAAGGATCCTTTCCAGGACCTTGCCCATCGCCGCGAAATACCCCTGTAGGACCCAGGATCACTTCTGATCCTGTCCGGTGACTTAAGAAGGACTACCACACGAGCAATCTTCAGGGCTGCAGGAAAGACACATTCACTAAAGCACCTTCCAAGTACGCACAGAATGTGGTCAGGAACGACCCGCCAGATGCTTTTCAACATCTCACCAGTCATCCCATCCCACCCCGGCGCCCTACCTGATCTGATCCCAGCCATTGTCACATCAATCTCCCAGCGTTGGAGTGCAGGTATTGCTACGCGCACTCCCACACTGTCAAGATTAACTGGATCCGACCGAGACCTAGCCTCAGGGAAGAAACCATCCAACAGAGCACTCACTGACTCACTCCATGTCAGCAGAGGGCTGCCACCAATACTCAACCCAGATACACTATACCTTTCATTCTTCCCCCTGTAGACCCGATATGCCGTTCCCCAAGGATCATCCGCATTCACGCTGACAAATGCCCTCCATTCATCCACCTTACATTTAGCAAGCAAAACACGATACTCATGCATACCCCGCACAAATGCGAGCCTGAATTGGGCAACATCTTCACTCCCATTTATCCTGGCCCTTTGGAATTTCTTCCGCAGGCGCCTTACTTCTCTTCTTTTCCTGGCAAGATCCAAGTTCCACCACTTAACTCTTCGAGGATTCTTAGCCCTAGTTCTGCTAAACAATCCATCATTCACACTTTCAACCATCCTTTGGAGCGCCCGGATTTGGTCATCCACACTCAGCTGCTCGAAAACAGCGAGTGGCTGCTCAGCAGCGGCCTCCAGAACTCACTCTCCATACACAAACCAATCACACCCTTTCGTATGCCAGGCTACATTAGCCGGCATTTCATTCGAACCCACAACCCCATCAAAGACCATTTTGATCTCGATGGGGTTGTGGTCACTCAATCCCCAACCATTCCTTATCTTCCACTCAAACTCAAAGGCCATTGCTGCCTCATTGACATGTGACATCAATGTCACTGACACCCATTGGCCCATCAAAGGTATACCATTCACTCGGCTCATTCAAGACATACATTCTGTTCGCAAGCAACCATTTACTCAAAACCACACCGTGGCGACGGCTTCGGCTACTAAACCTTCGTCTAGGAGCCTTGCTGTGCCACATTGGTGACGTTGCATTAGCATCCATACCAAGGATGATAGGTAAGCTGCTAACCTGTAGCAGCACCCCATCCAAGTACCCAAGATAGGGCAACAGGTCGTCGCCAAATACACAATACACACTCACCAAACACATCTCTCCAAAGTCTCTTTTCACCCACACGCATACACCATGTTCACTCGTGAGATGTTCGACTTGCAGGCAATTCACATTCACATCATTAACAACAATGGCGGCCTTACCACCAGTCGAGGAAAACACACGCATGTTCGCGGGCAGGCCCCGGACTCGTCCGTGGACGGTCCAGGGCTCCTGCAACAAGGCAAACTTCACGTCAGACTCACACATCCATACACCCAAATCATGCATAACCGCCTCTGCCCTCTGGCAGTTTAACTGGATGAGTTGTACATCCATGATGCTTAATGTCGGGCCCTCAACCTAGCCGCCTTAGCCGCGTACAGTGGGCACCTATCCGAGGACAACGCATGGTCAGCAGGACCGAAACGCGAAGCGCACAATCGGCAACGCACCGGCTTGTCGCACGATCCAATGCCATGGCCGACAGCAGAACACCGATAGCAAACACTGCTCGCAGATGGACACTCTCTAATGAAGTGATCCAACCCACAGCACCGGTAGCATCTTTGCACAGCACCCATCGACCGAATCCTATGTCCGTCGAAGCCAACATAAATGCGCTCGCGCGACATAAGGTGCTGGCATATTTCTTCCGTGCACGCAAACACGACGTCGGAACACGCATCGAAGCCATCCCTGATTGGACGGCTCACAATCCTTAACCCCTTTTCCACCTCGGCTGGTGTAAACCTATCCTTGATGTTTTTATCGTAAATATCGCTGAGGATGTCCTCATTTTTGTGAAAGCAGTGCAGATTTACTACGCGGACTCTAGCACCAAGAATAGTTGGCACAGTCGCTTCAAGTCCGCACTTGGCCAGTGCCGTACTTTCTTCGATCCGCTTCCTTTCCGCCTCTGAGACCACTCTGATCATCACTTCATCACCAACCCTGTTCGGATTCAGAGCATGCACCCTGACACCGAGAGTCGGACCAACCTCCTTACGGAGCACGTCAGCAACTTCTTTTGACGTCGCACTCTTCCTTCTAGATTTTACCACCAAAGCCCAGGTCTCGTCTAGCTTGCGGGGAAGAGCCAACTGCCTAACCGCATTTGTACCGCAGGCAACACCCATAGCTACCCGGGGCCACCCGGGGCCGCAGCAGGGACAGCCGGCCGGACAATTCGCTCCTGAGTAGCAGCCTTCACGGTCATTCCCTCAATCACCCCCTCCAATCGTTCAATCTTTCCTACTAATCGAATGACGATTTCCTCAAAGTCTTGCAACCCCGCGCAAACCCCCTTCAGAAGCGTCATTTGGTTATCTTCCTTCCCGAATGGCTCAACAATATGCCGGGCAATCTCCTTCATCCTAGCAAGAGCCACATCCTTCTCACTTGTTTTCTCTTGCACCTCAGTCAACCCCATCTCACTCATTCCAGCCCCATCACCGTGCACTGCAGTGGTTTCCAATTCGCGTACAACCTCTGCATCTGTGTCGCTGCCACTCGTGCTCGACTTTTTCCCTCCCTTCCTAGCTAGTTTAGCCTTCTTGTCGCTAATTATTCACGCCATGGCCTCCATTACGTTAACGACCTCACCAAGGTCTTCTTCCTCACTCGAGCTGCCCAACAGGACGGACGCAGCAGCAACCTTCCTACCTCCATCTGGGAGCTCCAGACTTGACTCCGGCGAATCATTCTCACTGTCCACCGCTCTCTTCTTGGCCTTCAAGGCCGGACCCGGTTTAGGGCCCTTCATTGTACTCATCCCAGCACAATGATCCACTTAATAAGAATAAATAGAGGAAAGAAATCGAAAAATATAACTCTCTGAAGTCTAAAATCGTTCCTAACTCGCTCAATTTTGCTCAAATCGCAAAAAGAGCGAAATTTTCCAAAAACTTAACTAGTAACCGAATTTAAAAAAAATAAAAATAAAAATAAAAAATAATTTTGAAAATTTCGAATTTTTAAAAATTTTGGCACCGAAAAATTTGGCACCGAAAAATTTCACTCAGCACTTCTCACAATAAACTGAGTATACTTCACTTGAACTTCACAATAAACGCACTATAGCGCACCTGGCACTAACTGCACTAGCGCACCGCTAGGCCAAAAAGCACTCAATGCACTTGCACTCTACACAATAAATTTATTTTCTTATCGCAAAAACAACAACAAACACATGAGAAAACACTCAACTTGCTACAACTTTCAAAGTTTAGGTTGCTCGAATTATCTACGTGCAGGGCACGTCAGCGCGCACACACTAGCACCAAACTTCAAATTTAAATCACCAGGGAACACCTCGAAAATAACAAAAACCGGGAGCTCAAAATAGCACGACCATACACTACGGCTGTTCACTTGCTACTAGGACATAGGGACAGTATGTCTTCTGGAGTTTTACGTGAACACCTGCCACGAGGGCTTAATTCCACGATCCTCTTCGGACACGGATTGATTTTGTGACCTCAATCAGAGCCCCTCCAATAAAGGTGGTATCGGTTTATATAGGGGTACAAGCCCTTACACTCATACCGATGGATGCGAGACCTATCTAAATCTCTGCCGTTCTGTGGGTCCCGGCACCCGGTTGATACGCAACTCCACGTCGAGCTCCACAAGGAAGCTCTGCCCGCTTGGGCATAACCACAGCCACCACGTTGCTCTCCTAGGGGCCTCTCCAGTGTTGGGGGTGGAAGTAACCTTCCATGGGCTCCCCGACTCCCGTGGTACCAGAAATAGAACCTCCTTTTCGTAGCTTAATAACACTACTACCAAATGTTTGAGTTACTTGCAACTCGGGACTGGTGATCCTCCTCATCGGGTACATGGGGTAGGCACTCCCCAAAGGCTACACTGGACTTGACATTATCGTCTTTCGGCTGGTGTAAACCAATCCTTGAGGTTCTTCTCATAAATATCACTGAGGATGTCCTCATTTTTATGGAAACAGTGCAGATCTACTGCCCGGACTCTAGCACCAAGAATAGTTGGCACAGTGGCTTCAAGTCCACACTTGACCAGTGCCGTACATGCCTCGATCTGCCTCCTTTCAGCCTCCTTTCAGCCTCTGAGGCCACTCTAATTATTACTCCTTCACCATTCCTGTTCGGATTCAGAGCATGCACCCTGACACCGAGAGTCGGACCAACCTCCTTACGGAGAACGTCAGCAACTTCTCTTGACGTCGCACTCTACCTTCTCGACTTCACCACCAAAGCCCAGGTCTCGTCCGGTCTGCGGGGAGGAGCCAACTGCCTAACCGCAGGCGTACCGCAGGCAAGACCCATAGCTACCACCGGCGGCGCAAACTGCGCAACTTCCGGGCCACCCGGGGCCGCAGCAGGGACAGCCGGCCGGACAATCCGCTCCAGAGTAGCAGCCTTCACGGTCATTCCCTCAATTACCCCCTCCAATCGTTCGATCTTTGCGACTAATCGAATGACGATTTCTTCAAAATCTTGCAAGCCCGCGCAAACCCCCTTAAGAAGCGTCATCTGGTTTTCTTCCTTACCGAATGGCTCAACAATATGCCGAGCAATCTCCTTCATCTTAGCAAGAGCTACATCCTTATCACTTGCTTTCTGTTACACCTCAGCCAACCGCTTCCCACTCATTCCAGCCCCATCACCGTGCACTGCAGTGGTTTCCAAGTCACGTACAACCGGACTTTCCACCTCATCCATCGGCTGATCACACGACTTCACAGGTGCAACCTCTGCATCTGTGTCGCTGCCACTCGTGCTCGACTTTTTCCCCCCCTTCCTAGCTATTTTAGCCTTCTTGTCTTGGATTATACTAGCCACGGCCTCCATAACATTAACGACCTCACCAAGGTCTTCTTCCTCGGTCGAGCTGTCCGACAGGACCGACGCAGCAAGAACCTTCCTACCTCCATCTGGAAGCTCCAGACTAGACTCCGGCGACCCATTAACCCTGTCCACCGCTCTCTTCTTGGCCTTCGATGAGGCCGGACCCGCTCTTGGGCCCTTCATTGTACTCATTTCAGCACAATAATCCACTTAAGTAAAAATAAAAATAAAGTAATGAAATAGAAAAACATACTCTCACCAAATCCTCACTCTGAAATCCTGAATCGCTCCTAACTCGCTCAATTTTGCTCGAATCGCAAAAAGAGCGAAATTTTTCAAAATTGTAACTAACAACCGAAAATAACTAATAAAAATAAAAATAAAAAATAATTTTGAAAATTTTCTATTTTGAAAAATTTTGGCTCTGAAAAATTCCACTCAGCACTCCTCACAATAAACTGAGTATACTTCACTTCACCAATAAACACACTATAGCGCACCTGGCACTAACTGCACTAGCGCACAGCTAGGCTGTAAACATCCGAACCTTCAGACAACCAGTAGCAGGGGGCGGCATAATCTTCGACGTAGCAGTCGCGTCACTCTCCGAATCGGACTCGACGGTAACAGTGGGTGCGGGGGTGCAAGGACAATAATGTCGTGTGGTTTAACGTGTGCACCTGCCTCGAGGGCTTAATCACACGGTCCTATTCGGATACGGATTGAATTTGTGACCACAATCAAAGCCCTCCCATGAGATTCATGAGAGTACCAGTCTATGCAGGGTGCAAGCCCTTACATTCATACTGATGGATGCGAGACCTATCTAAATCTCTGCCGTTCTGTGGGTCCCGGCACCCGGTTGATACGCAACTCCACGTCGAGCTCCACAAGGAAACTCTGCCCGCTTGGACATAACCACATCCACCACGTTGCTCCCCTGGGGGCCTCTCCAGTGTCGGGGGTGGAAGTAACCTTCCATGGGCTCCCCGACTCCCGTGGTACCAGAAATAGAACCTCCGGTCAGGATTCGTAGCTTACACTACTACCAAATGTGAGTTACTTGCAACTCGGGACTGGTGACCCTCCTCGTCGGGTGCGTGGGGTAGGCACTCCCCAAAGGCTTCACAAGTTCCACCTCCCTGCGCATCAACACTGAACAGCAATAAACAACACGAAACTACAATAGACCTCACAATAGACAACACACAGAAAACAAAAAGGACAAAAGGAATCACAACCGTACAACCTACACTACATGCTCAGTAAGTATGCCTTCTTAGTGGCAAAGGACTCACACGCAAACGCATTCATCCTTTCAAACGTTTCCTTCGTTTCCAAGCATTTACTCACATCATACGATCCATTCACTAGTCGAATCCCCATCGCACTCAAATCTCTCCAGTCAGAGTACATTACGCATTCAAACAACACATGCTTCCAATCCTCAAATGAGGCACCACACAGTAGGCACTCCTCAGTAGCCGACTGATTCAATCCATACAAGTATCCATTCATACTACCATGGCCGGTAATGAGGTACCCCAGGCTCAGACTAAAGTCCAACCCCAGGGCCCCTCTGGCAAAACATACATCCTTAATGTACTCATATTTCACTCTTCCTTTGGAGCATTCATCCCACCTAGTTTGCCACCTAGTCATTAAACATTCATCCAGGAGGTCACTCCATGAGTGACGACTCCTTCCAATCAGATCATCATTCGAAATCCAGTCATTTTCCAGCAATGGTACGCCCCTCCGAATCCTAAAGGCTAGGCTCCTACGGAGCACAACCAAAACCAGAGGTGCGACTCCCATGAGCACCTGCATGGCGTCGGTCGAAACCGTACGACACACAGGTATACATGCATACATTACCACTCGCTGACATGCATACATCAATCGCTTCCCACGTGCAGTCATCATGCAATCCGCAAACACTGACGATCCATATGCTGCGCAAGCAACAAACAGACCGCCATAAATGGTCCTGACGGCCTTCCGTCCCAGACCCCATTCACGCCTCAATACACGCCTGATCGAGCACACCAGTGTGAGCAATCGGTCTCTTAGCTCTTCGAGGTGCAGATAAAAATTCATACGTTCACCCATTCTAATCCCCAGGTACTTGACCTCGGTTGCATACCGAAGGGATCTACCATTCGCTCTTATCGATGGATGTCGGTTTGGCGACAATCTGCCCTTGAGCAGCATTGTCACCGACTTGTCCATCGATACACTTACACCAACTTTCTCACCCCAAGCATGGACAATGTCCATGATGGAAGCACCTCTACGCTCAAGGAGCAGACGACTTCCCCCCTCAACGAGGATGAGAAGGTCATCGGCGAAAGCACACACCCTGCATTCGCCGGATAACCTAACCAGGAGTTCGTCCATCATTAGGTTCCAAATAAATGGACCTTCGACAGAACCCTGTGGACATCCTCTACTAACATTCTTCCATACATGATCACGTACACCATTCACAAAGGCTCTCCTGCCGGAGAAGTAATCTCTCCACAGATCAACTTCTCGGCAGCCAGATTCACGCAGCTTACCAATTACAGCATCCCAATCCAAGTAGTCGAATGCGCCCTTGAAATCAACAAAGATCCCAAGGACGTAAGCGGCTCTACTGTCATTAACACATTCTTTAACGTACATCCAGGCATCTTCAGTCGATTTGCCCGCACGAAAGCCATACTGTCGATCTGACCAAGTGTCAGAGACAATGTCTTCTAGTCTCCGAACAAGGATCCTTTCCAGGACCTTGCCCAAAGCCGGAAGCACAGAAATTCCCCTGTAGGACCCAGGATCACTTCTGATCCTGTCCGGTGACTTTAGAAGGACTACCACAAGAGCAATCTTCAGGGCAGCAGGAAAGACACACTCACTAAAACACCTACCAAGGACGCTCAGAATGTGGTCAGGAATGACCCGCCAGATGCTCTTCAACATCTCGCCAGTCATCCCATCCCACCCAGGCGCCTTACCTGATCGAGCACACCAGTGTGAGCAATCGGTCTCTTAGCTCTTCGAGGTGCAGATAAAAATTCATACGTTCACCCATTCTAATCCCCAGGTACTTGACCTCGGTTGCATACCGAAGGGATCTACCATTCGCTCTTATCGATGGATGTCGGTTTGGCGACAATCTGCCCTTGAGCAGCATTGTCACCGACTTGTCCATCGATACACTTACACCAACTTTCTCACCCCAAGCATGGACAATGTCCATGATGGAAGCACCTCTACGCTCAAGGAGCAGACGACTTCCCCCCTCAACGAGGATGAGAAGGTCATCGGCGAAAGCACACACCCTGCATTCGCCGGATAACCTAACCAGGAGTTCGTCCATCATTAGGTTCCAAATAAATGGACCTTCGACAGAACCCTGTGGACATCCTCTACTAACATTCTTCCATACATGATCACGTACACCATTCACAAAGGCTCTCCTGCCGGAGAAGTAATCTCTCCACAGATCAACTTCTCGGCAGCCAGATTCACGCAGCTTACCAATTACAGCATCCCAATCCAAGTAGTCGAATGCGCCCTTGAAATCAACAAAGATCCCAAGGACGTAAGCGGCTCTACTGTCATTAACACATTCTTTAACGTACATCCAGGCATCTTCAGTCGATTTGCCCGCACGAAAGCCATACTGTCGATCTGACCAAGTGTCAGAGACAATGTCTTCTAGTCTCCGAACAAGGATCCTTTCCAGGACCTTGCCCAAAGCCGGAAGCACAGAAATTCCCCTGTAGGACCCAGGATCACTTCTGATCCTGTCCGGTGACTTTAGAAGGACTACCACAAGAGCAATCTTCAGGGCAGCAGGAAAGACACACTCACTAAAACACCTACCAAGGACGCTCAGAATGTGGTCAGGAATGACCCGCCAGATGCTCTTCAACATCTCGCCAGTCATCCCATCCCACCCAGGCGCCTTACCTGATCTGATCCCAGCCATTGCCACGTCAATCTCCCAGCGTTGGAGTGCAGGTATTTCTACGCGCACTCCCCCACCGTCAAGATCAACTGGATCCCGCCGAGACCTAGCCTCAGGGAAGAATGCATCCAGCAAAGCACTCACCGACTCACTCCAAGATAGCAACGGGCTACCACCAACACTCAGTCCAGACATACTGTACCTTTCCTCCCCCTGCAGACCCGATACGCCGTTCCCCAAGGATCATCAGCATTCTCGCTGACAAATGCCCTCCATTCATCCACCTTACACTTCGCAAGTAAGTCGCGGTATTCATACATACCTCGCACAAATGCGAGCCTGAATTGGGCAACATCCTCACTCCCATTCAACCTTGCCCTCTGGAATTTCTTCCGGAGGCGCCTTACACATCTTTTCCTAGCTAGAGCCGCACACCACCATTTCACCCTTCTAGGATTCCTAGACCCAATCCTAGAAAACATTGAATCATTCACTCCTTCAGCCACCCCTTGGAGGGCCAGGATTTGATCGTCCACACTCAGCTGCTGAAAAACAGTGAGTGGCTGCTCAGCAGCGGCCTCCACGATTCGCTCTCCATACACAAACCAGTCACACGCTTTCGTAAGCCAGGCTACGTTAGCCGGCATCTCATTCGAACCCACAACCCCATCAAAGACCATCTAGATCTCGATGGGGTTATGGTCACTCAAACCCCAACCATTCCTTATCTTCCATTCAAACTCAAAGGCCATTGCTGCCTCATTCACGCATGTGACATCAATGTCACTGACACCCATTGGCCCATCAAAGGTATACCATTCACTCGGCTCATTCAAAACATGCATACTATTTTCAAGCATCCATTCACTCAGCACCACACCGTGGCGGCGGCTTCGGCTGCTAAACCTTCGCCTTGCTATGCCACATCGGTGAAGTAGCATTTGCATCCATACCAAGGATGATAGGTAAGCTGCCAACTTGTAGCAGCACCCCATCGAAGTACCCAAGATAAGGCAGGATGTCGTCTGCAAACACACAATAAACACTCACCAGACACATCTCTCCAAAGTCACCTTTCACCCACACGCGCACACCATACTCACTCGTGAGGTATTCGACTTGCAGACAATTTACATTCACATCATTCACAACAATGGCGGCCTTACCGCCAATCGAAGAGAACACACGCATGTTTGCGGGCAGGCCCCTGACACGTCCATAGACGGTCCAGGGCTCCTGCAACAAGGCAAACATCGCGCCACACTCAGACATCCACGCACCTAAATCATACATCACAGCCTCTGCCCTCTGGCAATTGAGCTGTATAAGTTGTACAGCCATGATTCCTAATGTCTAGCCCTTTCCCTAGCCGCTCTGGCTGCGTACACCGGGCATTGGGTGGACAGCAAGCTGTGCCCGCCGCGGTACCGCGCATCGCACAATTCCGGCAGTGGGCCTCGTTTGTGCACCTCGTGCTCCTGTGGCCACTCTGTGAGCAACGCCCACACACGTCCTCCTTGAATCGGCAATCTCTAGCGATGTGGTCGAATCCCAGGCATCTGAAGCAGTGTCTGACCGGATCAAATCGCCAGATCTTGTACCCAAACCATCTTACATAAAGCCTCTCAGCAGCTATAAGATGGTCAATGATCTTCTGGGTGCCGTCAAAGATCACAGTGGACGTCGTGTCCAACCCATCCTTCATGGGGCGGCTAACGATCCGAAGCCTTCGCTTCACCTCCTCAATGCTGCATTTACCCATGAGGTTATTTTCGTAAATTTCCTGCATTAACTCTTCGGTGGGGATACTGCAGTGTACGTCCACCGCACGTATCCTCGTCCCCAGATTTACGGGCACCGACACATTAAGCCCACATTCCGCGAACTTTGCGTTCGACGCCAACCTCGTCCTTTCAGCCTCGGACGGCACATGAATAGCCACACCGACTCCATTCCTAAGGGGGTTAAGTGCATGCACCCTTACCCCCATGGTCGGTCCCACCTTATTCAGGACCGCATCCGTGACTTCTTCGGTCGTCGCCTCAGAATTCCCACTCCTAACTACCAAGGACCAAGTATCCACCGGCTCAACAGCTGGCTTGTCTGGCACAGGAGCCGCCAGTGTTGCAGCCTGAAGACCAGGCTTCCCCTTAACCGCCAATTGGACCCTAAGGTCATCCAACTTTAGCTGGGCCTCATCCCTCCCCTTGGACACCTCCTTCAGCCGCCCATGGAGCCCCTCATTCTCCGCCAAAAGTAGCACCACCATCTCTGCTCATATTTTTTGAGCTGAAGTTCCACCTTTTGGTGGAACTCCATCGACCCCCCCTCCTCAACAAAAACCGACGTGATGGCTGACGAGATGCCCGCCATCTTACTATAAGCCGTCAGCACTCTTGATTCCGTCGTTTGTGCGACTTTCTTCGGCGCCTTGCTCTTACCCCCCAAGTCCACCCTTGCCTCCGGTGCTCCAGCTCCAGCAAGCACCTCACTAACCTACTCCTTCCGTCCAGCTCCCATAAGGGCCAACGCATCCCTAACGGTCATCGTCAACTCCCTTTCCCCAACCGCCTCATGCTCCTCACGAGGCCTCTTATCTTTTAGCGGCGCATCGTCGCTTGAATCGCTACTGGAGAGTAGCTCCCCAGCCTAAATCGCCGCCTTCCTGGCCGCCGCCTTTCGCGAAGCAGGCCCTGGCCTACTCTTCGCCTTTCCCGTAGGAATTTCCTCGTCTACTTCCATAATTATTAAGGTCGCTTACCAGTTTTTTTCCTTGTTAGCAATAATCACTAAACACGTGCACAACCACTAAATAATGTTTCTTAGAGAAACTGTCCAAAAACGTGCATTCCCCTTAGCAGGGTCTCAAAAAATTAACGGAAAATACTATTTCCTAGAGAAAAACTTCACCGAAAAATTTCACTCAAAAAAGTCACTCACACGAATTTCACTCAAAAATTTCACTCAAAATTTCGAAAATTTCGGAAAAATTTCACTCAAGAAAACCATTCAAAAAAAAGTCACTAAAAAAAAAAAAATTTCACTCAACCAAAATCACCTCTCACAAAAAATTCACTATACTTGGTGACTTCACCGAATAAATGCACTATAGTGCACTTTGGTGCTAACTGCACTAGCAACCCGCTAGGCGAGTCGGCACACCACGCAATTGCACTAACAAACACCAACTATCGAACGAATTTAATTACTTGTTGCGAAATGCAACAACAAACACACGTGAAAACACTCAACTCGCTGCAACTTCCAAAGTTTAGGTCGCACAAAGAATTCAAAATTATCTACGTGCAGGGCACGTCAGCGCACACACTGGCACCACACACGATATTTTAATCGCGGTCGAACACTTCGAAATATAGCAAAAACCAGGAGCACAAAATAGCACGTCCATACAGTACGGCTGTTCACTTGCTACTGAGGTGCAAGGACAGTAAAGTCTTGTAGTGGTTTAACGTGAACTCCTGCCTCGAGGGCTTAATTCCACGGTCCTCTTCGAACACGGATTGATTTTGTGACCACAATCAGAGCCCCTCCAATAAAGGTGGTATCGGTTTATATAGGGGTGCAAGCCCTTACATTCATACCGATGGATGCGAGACCTATCTAAATCTCTGCCGTTCTGTGGGTCCCGGCACCCGGTTGATACGCAACTCCACGTCGAGCTCTACAAGGAAACCCTGCCCGCTTGGGCATAACCACAGCCACCACGTTGCTCCCCTAGGGGCCTCTCCAGTGTCGGGGGTGGAAGCAACCTTCCATGGGCTCCCCGACTCCCGTGGTACCGGAACCTCCGGTCAGGTTTCGTAGCTTAATAACACTACTACCAGTTGAGTTACTTGCAACTCGGGACTGGTGACCCTCCTCATCGGGTACGTGGGGTAGGCACTCCCCAAAGGCTACACTGTACTTGACCTTATCGTCTTTCAGCCAGTGTCGGTATCTGGTACCACCTCCCTGCGTAAATAAACAGCACAATGCAGACACAACGAAGACAGCTACCAGATGATGCAGTCGAATACCAGTACCAAGAACACTTAGCCATTCCCGAGTCTCCCCGCAAGGAGCTCCCTCCTCCGTAAGAAGGAGAGACGGGCAAATTCATTCAGTCTTTCAAATGTTTCCTTACTTTTCAGACAGCCACCGAACTCATACGATCCATCCAACAGTCTAACCCCCATTTCATTCAGGTTACGCAAATCTGAGTATATCACACAGTCACATAAAACATGCTTCCAGTCTTCTGGAGCAGCGCCACACAAGGTGCAACTATCTACCCCAGACTGGCGAATCTTGTATAAATATGCATTCAGACTACCGTGACCGGTAAGGAGGACACCTAGGCTTAGACAGAAATCCAAGTCCAGGGCTCCCCTGGCAAAACACACATCCTTGATAAACTCAAAAGTCACCCGACCTTTGGTACTTTCATCCCATCTAGTTTGCCACCTAGATATCAGACATTCATCCAAGCGGTCGTTCAGAGA
Organism: Beris morrisii; assembly: GCA_951812415.1. NCBI lineage: Eukaryota > Metazoa > Arthropoda > Insecta > Diptera > Stratiomyidae > Beris > Beris morrisii. The sequence goes on along the minus strand of OX638314.1, from coordinate 10,397,704 downwards.
ACGACGACTCAGGCCCAAACATTCTTCATTCGTCAACCAATCGTTACTCCGCAATGGTATACCCCTCCGAATTCTGAAAGCCAAGCTCCGACGGAGGACCTCCAGATCGAGCGGGGCAGCACCCATGAGAACCTGCATGGCGTCGGTCGAGACCGTGCGACATACAGGTAAGCACGCGTACAACACAACCCTCTGACACGCATACATCATACGCTTCCCACGGTCATACAGCATACATTCACCAAACACGGACGATCCATAGGTCGTAAGTGCCACAAATAGACCGCCGTAGATGGTCCTCACCGCCTTACGGCTAAGGCCCCATTTAACGCGAAGAATTCTGCGAATCTTGCACACCACAGTCAGCAATTTCTCTTTGAGCTTCGATAGGTGAATAAAGAAATTCATTCTCTCACTCATACTAATCCCCAGGTATGTGACATTTGTCACATACCGGAGGCTTACGCCATTCATTCTAATCGATGGATGTCGATTAGGCGACAGTATGCCCTTAAGCAACATAACCACCGACTTGTCCATTGACACATCCACTCCTACTTTCATACTCCATGCATGGATCATCTCCATGATGGTTGCACCTTTGCGCTCAAGGCCCAGACGAGAGTTTTCCTCAAGGAGAATCAACAAATCGTCAGCATATGCACATACATTACACTCTGTCGAGAGACGTTTCAAAAGGTCATCCATCATAAGGTTCCAAATAAATGGACCTGCGATGGACCCCTGGGGGCAACCCCTGAAAACATCCCTCCATACACAATCCCTGACACCACGAACATAAGCTCTTCTGCCCATGAAGTAACTCGACCAAAGGTCAACTTCACGACAGCCACATTCATTCAGCTTATCATTCACAGCATTCCAATCCAGGTGGTCGAATGCACCCCTGAAGTCAATAAAGACTCCAAGGACATAAACGGCCCTACTGTTTCTCACACATTCTTTCACACTCATCCAAGCATCTTCAGTGCATTTGCCAGGACAGAAGCCAAACTGCCTATCCGACATCGTACCTGCAAGCTCTTCCCCCAGCCTAGAGACAAGGATCCTCTCAAGAACTTTTCCCATGGTTGGAAGGAGAGAAATACCCCTGTAGGAAGCAGGATTGCTTCTATCCTTCCTTGGAGACTTAAGCAGCATCACTACACTAGCGGTTTTCCACGAAGCGGGAAAGATTCGTTCTTCCATACACCGTTTATATACACACTGAAGATAGTCAGGGATCACTCGCCAGATGCTCTTCAGCATCCCACCAGTAATCCCATCCCATCCAGGCGACTTCCCAGATCTAATCCTCGCCATAGCCACGTCAATCTCCCATCGCTGAAGATCAGGTATCTCTACCCTTTCCCCAGTACGAGAAGGACCAACAGGGTCAGGCCTGGTCCTAGCAGCCGGAAAGAAGCTTTCCAGTAACACATTCATTGAGTCGCTCCATGTTGTCATAGCGTTGTTGCCAACCCTAATGCCAGACACTTCACGACTCCCGTTCGCCGCCATGCAGATCTTGTAAGCTCGGCCCAAGGGTCGTTGGCATTAGCACCTACAAATCTCTTCCAGTCATTCATCTTGCATTTCGCGAGCAAGTCTTGGAATTCATACATACCTCGCATATAAGCGAGTCTGAATTGGGCACAGTCGGGGTTTGCATTCGCTCTCGCCCTTTGGAATTTCTTCCTCAGGCGCCTGACATTCCTTCTTTTCACACTGAGCTCATGTGTTCACGATTTCACACCTCTAGGGTTCGACACACGAACCCTTTCAAACATTCTATCATTCACTCTCTCAATCAATCCTTGGATAGCCAAAATTTGGTCATCCAAGGATAGCTCGCAGAATTCATTCAGGGGCAGTTCATCAGCCGCCTCTCTGATACGCTCATCGTACATAATCCAATTCGTACGCCATGCTTTATCAGCAGGCGCTTCATTCGCTGTTTCCACCCTATCGAAAGTCATGACGACTTCGATAGGTTGGTGGTCACTCACACACCATCCAGACTTGATACACCAAGAGAAGTCATGCACCATTGCAGCATCATTTACGCAAGTGATATCTATATCACTAACACCCCTGGGCCCATCAAACGTATAGCTTTCACTCGGCACATTCAGCGCATGCATTCTGTTCAGAAGGAACCATCCACTCAACACTTCGCCTCGACGCAGTCCACGATCACTAGACGTTCGACTAGCGATCTTGCTGAACCACATCGGCGATAGAGCATTCGCATCCATGCCAAGGATGAGAGGAGAACCACCTACGTGTGGCATCATCCCATCCAAGAACGAAAGATAGGGATCCAGGTCGTCACCATACGCACAGTATACACTCGCAAGATACATTTCACCAAAGTTACCTTTCACCCATAAACAGACACCTAAGTCATTCGGGAGGTTAACCTGCATACATTCAACATTCGCGTCATTCACGATAATGGAAGATTTCCTTGCCACGCCAGAGGAAAATACACGCATGCTTGAGGGCAGTCCGCTGATTCTACCATGGCAGATCCAGGGTTCCTGAAGTAATGCAAACATCGCGTCACATCTAATCATCCATTCACCCAGATCATGCATAACACCAGCTGCGCCCTGACAGTTTAACTGTAGGAATTTGACAGCCATGATTTAGTGCTTGGAATTCGACAACATCATCTTGGCAACATAATATGGGCAAACCGAGGAAAGGATCCGATGGTCAGAAGGGCGACCGCGGAGCGCACAATTTCGGCAGTGTGGTTTACTGGGACAGTCACTAACCTTATGGCCACTGGTAGAGCAACGCCTACAAACGTCACTCGTAGCCTTGCACTCTTTGATACCATGGTCAAAGCTTAAACATTTAAAACAATGGAAGACATCATCATGGGGTCTGACTCTATAGCCAAACCACTTGACATATATCCTGTCTGCGGAGAGGATACATTCTATGATTTCATCAAAGACGACATTCGAGACAGCATCGAGGGCCTCAATGATGGGACGACGAACAATCCGCAGACCATTCTTGGCCTGCTCTTTAGAGAAGCGGTGTTTTAAGTTATTCTCGTAAATATCTGCAAGAATATCCTCTTGCGAGATACAACAATCAACACCCGTGGCAATAATCCTGGGGCCCAGTTTCGTCGGGATAGAGACTTGGAGGCCACACTGCTCAAACTTGCTATTTTTGGCAATCTTGTTTCGCTCAGCCTCAGAAGGCACACGAATTGCGAAACCGCCGTTTTTAAGCTTGGAGACGGCGTGGACACGTACTCCAAGTGCAGGTGCAACTTCCTTCAGGATCGTCTGATTTAACTCCGACTGTGTCGCATATGCATTCTTGCTTTTGACCATGACCGACCATGTGTCGACGGGTTTGGGCAGCGAGGGAAAGGTTCGGGTAGCCGGTGTAGATGGGGCAGTAGAGCGAGCTGCAGACGCATATGTAGCAGGCTGGGTAGATTTGGAAGCCAGCGGAGTTACTGCGGTACGCATGCTGTGTTTGTCGAGCCTTTTACGAAGGTGTCGAATTTCCTCGCTTGCCTGCTGCAACATCCCATTAAGGCGTTCATTTTCGGCGATTTCAGAGGCCACAATTTCCTCGTGTATTTTTAAAATAACCGCGGCACGGCAGACTAACTCGGGCGATCCACCCTCGTCAACAATGAGCGTACCCAACGACGAAGAGGCATCGGACATTCGACGGAATGCAGTCTACATCCGGGTTTCCTTCAATTTTGGCACCCTAATAATTAGGTTGCCAAGTTTGGGTGCGGCATTACGAGAATGCTCTCCAGACCTAGTTCCAGGCTCAGCCTCAGAATCTGTGTCAGCATCGGCATTCTGTATATTCGCCACTTCCTGGTCCATCAAAGCATCAGACGCATCCGAGAAGCGCCCAGGGCAAGGAGAACGCGAAATCTTGGTCCTAGGCTTGAGGTAGCTTTCATTAGAGCTACTCTCCAGGTCTGAGGCATCCTTTTTAGAGCGTTTCGCCCTATGGGGCGGAACGCCTTTCGGTTTATCCATATATACAAAATAGAGTAAAAAAGGTACTCACCAGACGATTTTTCACTTAGAAGAAAAAATTCGCGAGCAAAAGTTAAAAAAAAAAAGTTTTCAAACACCCACAACTCCGTAAATACGGGTCTAATCGAAAAAATACCGAAATTTTTTAAAAACTTAACTATCACGTTAAATTAAAAAATTAAAAATAAAAATAGTTTTGAAAATCATAAAATTTTGAAAAATTTTGACGAAAAATTTAGACCAAAAAAAAAAAAATTTTTTTAAAGTAAAGTCTCACAATAAACACACTATACTAGGCTCACAGAGTCTCCAGCGAAACACACTATACCCTACGGCACTAAGCACTAGTGAACCGCTAGGGTATGAAGCACTCTACTGCAATCTCACTTAACAAGCAATTATTTTGCAAGTATTGCACGTAAAACCAGCAAACTCACTATAACTTCTAGAATTTCACTCCTATCAAAAATCCAAAATCATCCACGCGTAGGGCACACTAGGGCGCACGCACTGGTAGCACACACGAAAATAAATTCACCAGGGAACACTTTCAAAATAGCAAAAAACCGGGAGCTCAAGTTCACTAAGAGAAAACACGACCTTTCGCTACGGCTGTTCAGACAACAGTCGAGAGAGGGACAATAATGTCGTGTGGTTTTACGTGCGCACCTGCCTCGAGGGCTTAATCACACGGTCCTCTTCGGACACGGATTAATTTTGTGACCACAATCAGAGGCCCTCCAATAATGGTGGTATCAGTCTATATAAGAGTGCAAGCCCTTACCTTCATACTGATGGATGCGAGACCTATCTAAATCTCTGCCGTTCTGTGGGTCCCGGCACTCGGTTGATACGCAACTCCACGTCGAGCTCCACTAGGAAACCCTGCCCGCTTGGGCATAACCACAGCCACCACGTTGCTCCCCTAGGGCCTCTCCAGTGTCGGGGGTGGAAGTAACCTTCCATGGGCTCCCCGACTCCCGTGGTACCGGAAATAGAACCTCCGGTCAGGATTCGTAGCTTAATAACACTACTACCAAATGTTTGAGTTACTTGCAACTCGGGACTGGTGACTCTCCTCATCGGGTGCATGGGGTAGGCACTCCCCAAAGGCTTCACTGGAATCGACCTTAACGTCTTTCAACCAGTGTCGGTATCTGGTACCACCTCACTGCGTAGATATAATACGACACAACAGAAGCCAGTTGATAAGACAACCATCCAAACACCAGCACCAATCAACTTCAGCCATTTCTGCATCTAGCACTCAAGAGCTCCCTCCTTCTCGTAAAGGAGAGACGGGCAAATTCATTAATCCTTTCAAACGTTTCCCTACTTTTGACACAATTACCTACATCATACACTCCCTTTATAAATGTAACTCCCATAGCATTCAAGTCACGCAAATCTGTGTATATCTCACATTCAAACAAGACATGCTTCCAGTCCTCAACATCGGCTCCACACAATGTGCAGCTACCGACATCAGAGAGACCGAACCGATGCAAAGACGCATTCAAACTACCATGATTGGTAAGGAGGAAGCCGAGGTGCAGACAGAAGTCCAACTCCAGGGCTCCTCTGGCAAAACATGCATCCTTGATATACTCAAAAGTCACCCGACCTTTGGTACTTTCATCCCATCTAGTTTGCCACCTAGACATAAGACACTCATCTAAGCGGTCGTTCAAAGAACGACGACTCAGTCCCACGCATTCAGCATCCGTCAACCAGTCACTCCGCCGTGGAATACCCCTCCTCACCTTAAAGGCAATACTCCGACGGAGCACCTCCAGGTCGAGCGGGGGAACACCCATGAGAACCTGCATGGCGTCGGTGGAAACAGTCCGACACACAGGAATACACACGTGCATGACAACTCTCTGACATGCATTCATCAATCGTCTACCCTTTTCGTACACCATACATTCATCAAACACGGACGATCCATAGGTTGCAAGTGCAACGAATAGACCGCCGTAGATGGTCCTAACAGCCCTGCGGCTAAGGCCCCATTCAACTCGTAAAATTCTGCGCAAAGCACACGCAACAACAAGCAATCTCTCCTTGAGCAGTGTCAGGTGGATATAAAAATTCATTCTTTCACTCATTGTAATACCGAGGTATTTGACATAAGTCACATACCGAAGCCTTACTCCATTCATACTTATCGATGGAGGTCGTGAGCGAGCCAGGCTGCCTTTCAGCAGCATGATCACCGACTTGTCCATCGATACATTAACACCAACTTTCAAACTCCATGCATGGATAAGCTCCATGATAGCTGCACCTTTACTCTCAAGGCTCAGACGAGAGTTACCCTCAATGAGGACTAACAAATCGTCAGCATAGGCACACACACTACATTCGATCGAGAGACGATGCAGGAGCTCATCCATCATCAGGTTCCATATAAATGGACCTGCGACGGAGCCCTGAGGACAGCCCCTACAAACGTCCCTCCAGACACAATCCCTGGCACCTCTTACAAAAGCTCTTCTGTCAGCAAAGTAGCTAGACCAAAGGTCCACCTCCTGACAGCCACAATCACGCAACTTCTGAATCACCGCTTTCCAATCCAGGTGGTCGAATGCGCCCCTGAAGTCTATGAAGACTCCAAGAACGTAAACAGACCCACTTTTATTCACACATTCTTTAACATGCTGCCAGGCGTCCTCGGTACATTTTCCTGCACGAAAACCAAACTGCATGCTCGACAATGAATCAACAACTTTCTCCTCCAACCTATTGACCAAAATCCTTTGAAGGACCTTGCCCATAGCCGGGAGGAGAGAAATACCCCTATACGACGCGGGATCGCTCTTGAGCTTCTTCGGCGACTTGAGGAGGACCATTACGCGAGCGGTTTTCCAAGACGCAGGAAACAAACGTTCACTTAAACATCTTTCATAAACACATTGCAAATACTGATTTATGGCCCTCCAAATGCTCTTCAGCATTCCGCCAGTCATTCCATCCCATCCAGGAGACTTCCCGGATCTAGTCCTCGCCACAGCCACATCGATCTCCCATCGCTGAAGAGCGGGTATTTCTACCCGCTCCACTGCGTGAGTGGAGTCGACGGAAGGCGAAGTCCTAGCATCCGGAAAGAAACTCTCAAGCAAAACATTCACCGATTCACTCCATGTTGTCATTACGTTGTTGCCAACAGTAATTCCAAACATTTCGTGTCTCCCTTTCGTACCTCTACCTGAATTGGGCAGCTTGCGGATCGCCATTCGCTCTAGCCCTTTGGAATTTCTTCCGTAGGCGCCTTACATTCTTCCTTTTCACACCGAGCTCACGGGTCCACCATTTAACACGTGTAGGATTCGGGATTCGAAACCTTTCAAACATACCAGCATTTATCCTTTCCATCCATTCCTGGATGACCAAAATTTGGTCATTCAGAGAAAGCACAACAAAATCACTCAGAGGTAGCTCCTCAGCAACCTCTCTGAAACGCTCATCATACAGAGTCCAGTTACACCCATTCGTGCGCCATGCATTATTAGCAGGCGCTTCATTCACCTCAACCACCCTTTCATAAGTCATAATGACCTCGAGCTGGTGGTGATCACTCACACACCATCCAGCCTTGATACACCAAGAGAAGCCATGTATCATTGCGGCCTCATTCACGCAAGTGACATCAATATCACTAAAGCCCCTGGGCCCATCAAACGTATAACTCTCGCTCGGTTCATTCAGCACATACATTCTGTTCGCAAGGAACCACTCGCTCAGCGCCTCACCACGATGAAGTCCGCGAGAGCTAGACGTACGGCTAGCAACCTTGCTGAACCACATCGGGGACAACGCATTAGCATCCATGCCAAGGACGAGAGGAAAACCGCCGACAAGCGGAATCATCCCGTCCAAGAACGAAAGATAGGGCTCCAGGTCGTCACCAAATGCACAGTAGACACTCGCAAGATACAGAAGACCAAAGTCACCTTTCACAGATACGCAAACACCTAAGTCATTCGGGAGATTAACTTGCATACATTCAACATTCGCATCATTCACGACGATAGCAGATTTGATTGCACCGCCTGAGGGAAAAACACGCATGCTTGAGGGCAGTCCGCTGACTCTCCCATGGGAGATCCAGGGTTCCTGCAGTAAAGCGAACATCGCGTCACATCTAGTCATCCATTCACCGAGGTCATGCATGACTGCACCTTGACAGTTCAATTGCAGAAATTTAGCAGCCAATTCCGGTAGTGCGGCGGTTTGGTGCAACCAGTGGCCCTGTGACCACTGCCTGAGCACCTGTTGCATGTGTCATCAGTAGCTCTGCACTCCCTGATACCATGGTCGAATCCAAGGCATTGGAAGCACGCGAAGACGCCGTCATTGGGTCTGACCCTGTAACCACAAGAGAAGACGTAGATGCGGTCAGCGGCGAGAATGTGACCGACTATACCCTCGGTGCCTTCAAGGATGACGTTGGCAACCGAGTCTGGACCCACCACAATCTGACGGCGGACAATACGAAGGCCATTTTTGGCCTGATCCTCAGAGAAGCGATCCTTCAGGTTATTGATGAAGATCTGCGATAAAAGATTCTCATTGGAGATATAGCAGTCCACGTTAACCGCCAGTATTCTGGGGCCAAGTTTATTAGGGATGACAACATCAAGTCCGCACTGCTCAAATTTTGCAGATTTTGTTACCTTTTCCCGTTCGGCTTCGGATGGAAGACGAATGGCGAAGCCACCATTCTTCAGGTTGGTAACCGAGTGCACACGGACCCCCAAGGAAGGTGCAACTTCTTTGAGGATCACTTGGGAAAGCTCCTGCTGTGTCGAATTCGGCTTTTTGCTCTTGACGACGACGGACCAAGTGTCAACGGGCTTGGCCTTAGCAGGCAAGGATGGGGCCGTAGGGGTAACCGCAGCCGCGGTTTTTGCAATTGCCGAGTACGTCGAGGGTCGGGAAGGTGAAACGGCGGGGTGGACAACACGGGTAGCCGGCTGTGCAGGAGTCCTGTCACATTTCCGCCTGTTTGAGCGTGCCAGTGAGACGTTCAATTTCGGCAATTTCGGTTGCGACCATTTCCTCGTGTATTTTCACTCGTTTGAGGGCACGACGGACGAACTAGGGTGACCCACCTTCGTCGATTACGAGCGATGCAAGGGAGGAGGCAGCGTCTGTCATTCTGCGGAATGCCGACTGCATTCTAGTTTCCTTCAACTTCGGGATCCGAAGCTTGAGGGAACCAGTAGTAGGGGGCGGCATATTCACCGACGCAGCAATCGTGTCACTCTCCATATCGGACTCGACGGTGACAGCGGGTGCGGCCAAAGCAGCAACAACCTCATTGTCAGCCGTCCTGTCGGAAACGTCGGAGAAGCGTCCAGGGCTCGAAGTCCGACTCAAAATCTTTCGCGGATTAAGGTACGCCTCATTGGAACTACTGTCCATTTCGTCACAGGACTTCTTCTTCCTAGTCCTCTTAGCCCGCTGGGCCGTCGAACTATTGTCCATATCAATAAATATTTAAAGGGTACTCACCAGAGAAGCACCTTGCAGAAAATCACTCACAGAGAAAATTCGCGAGCAGCAGTTCAAAAAAAAAAAAATTTTCAATCACTCACAGCTTCTAAAATATTGCTCCGATCGCAAAAATAACGGTTTTTCTAAAAATCTTAACTAACCACCAAAATAAAAATAAAAATAAATTAAAAAAAAAAATTTTTAGGATTTTGAAAAATTTTAGCCTCGAAAAGTTTGGCACTTTTTTTTTTTTTTTAAAAAAAATTTCGCTTCACGCAATAAACTAGGCTCAATGAGTCTCTAGCGAAAACAACTATACCATACTGCACCAAGCTAGGGAAATAAGCACTATGCTAGAAATGCACTTCACAAGCAATTACTTGCAAGTGATTTAATCACTTGTTGCAAAAAGCAACAACAACCACACACAATTCGGAAAATCACTATAACTTCCGTAAATTCTCAATCAATCTCAAAACCAAAATAACCGATGTGCAGGGCACATCAACGCGCACACAGCGGTATCACACACTATAATTGATTCACCAGGGAACACTATCTAAACTGAGAGAAACCGGGAGCTCAAATCACATCGACCACACCCCAGATAGGAAAAAATTGATGTTTAACTAATTCGAAATTAATTTTGAGGTATCAAGAAATCAGTTTTTTTTTTAAGAAAAAATGATGTTTTTGTATGGAGTATGTCCGCTTTTTTTGAGAATCGTGATTGGCTGGTCTCATAACCAATGAAAAGTGTGATGTAAAAATCAAAGCAAAATCAGATATTCATTAATTCCTTTGGTTTGAAAGATATGGGATGAAATCAATGTGAAATCAGTTTTAAATAGATATAATAAATTGAAGACACAATCACAGTGAAATCGGTTCTTAAAAGATTTTGGCATTGATGACGGAATCAATATATAATTGGTTTAAAACATATTTCCGTATCTAAACTTCAAGTGCTAATAATCAATTTATAATAGATTACAGAAATCAGTTAATAATCGATTTTATGAACTGAAGAAATAATCGGTATATAATCGGTTTCAAACAGATTTCCCTTCTCTATATTTATATTCCAATATTCAGTTTTTACTAATTATGCAACTCTGTTAAAAACGCTGAGTCGATTTACAGTCAAGAATTTTGCTCACCAGAAAGTGCAACCATCTCGGAGGAAGAGTGTGTAGTTGGTAGCAAATGCTACCTAATCGTATATGGTTGAATTTTCCGGAGGGCGGCTTTCTGCAAATAAACCTTGACAGTGTTATTAACTATTATAACTTGCATAATCTTTTAAAAATTGATTTTTACGATATAATGATAGGGTAGGAAAGATCTGTTTGTGGAGATTAATGTTAAAGGTTTAAGCCTCAGTCAAAACAGCTTCGATCTGGCGCACGAAAAGGAAAGGAAACAATATTCTACTTGGAATAATAATAAGGCAGTCAAAAAAATTTAAACCTTTGCATTTTTTTATTAATTTTTTCTATAAAAGAACTTTGCTAAGGTACTCATTTTCAGCATGAAACAATAAGAACGATTTACATATGAATATAACCCTCATTTGAAACGAACGAAAAAGTCAATATAGCAATCAATTCGAATACATAACAAAACAATTTTTAATAATTTTAATCCATGTAAACTTTATTATAAACAAATTTTTTTTTCAAAATTGAGACAACCACAATAACCAGCATAAATAAAAGAAATCTTAAATAAAATATTTTATTTATTTATTTCGATGGACCCCTTATACAATAAGAAGGCCCATGTAAAAATTTAGGCCAGGCCAACGAGGGCATATGGCACGTCGCACTACAATTGACAATAATGTTACAGTTAAAAGAAAATAAGGATTGATATGAAATGATAGAAAAAATATTAAGGTAAAATTAATTAATGTGAATGAAATAATAAAGTTAATGGAATTAATAGTGAGAGAGTAATAGAGATAAAAGGTATGAAAATGATAAATGGATTAAAAATACTAGTGGAGTAATAATAATTCTGTTAGGTAATTCATTCTTAATGCTAGTAAATTAATTGTGAGTTGAGAAATTAAAAAATAAAGTAAAAAGGAAATAATAGAAAGTAGTATAGAATAAGATAAAACAGTAATAAAAATAATAATGAGATGTAGTAAGCAAGAAAAAGTTAAAAATAATTAAACATGACCATATAAGAAGTAGAATTATGAGAAGTAAAATTTGAAAAAATATAAATTAAGATTAGAGTAATGTTCCGCTTGATCTGTTGGGGGGGTGGTTTTAGGGGGTTAGATGAGGTGTTTGATGTGGAGATGATCCAGAAGTTGGAATAATAGGTCGGTATTGGAGGGATCAAGGAGGGAGTTGAGGGGAGGGACGGTGTTTCTGAAGAAGAGCCTTGTTTTCGCGCAGTTGACGAGGACATGTTCGACGGTTAGTGGAGCCTGGCATATAAGGCAGCCTGGTTGTGGAGTTCTGCTTATTAGGAACTCGTGGGTCATCCTGGTGTGACCCAGTCTGAGCCGGGCCAGAATGACGGAGTCCCTCCTCTCCAGTTGGGGGCTGTGTGCTGGTGGATTTGTGTTTGGCCAATGCTTTTTTAAGAAGGTGGTGCGGTTGGCCCAGAGCATCGTTTGTTGTGCGGCTAGGTTTTTCCTCGCCGTTCGCCGTAAGAAGCTTATGTGGGGAGGTATTACCTCCTCTTCGTGCGGTGAGATCGGTTGCTTAGCTAGTTGGTCGGCCTTCTCATTCCCAGCTATCCCGACATGTCCGGAGATCCAGAAAACTCTTGTGGTGTTTAAGTTATCTCGAATGGTGCCCTGGAGGCAGCGGATTGTGGGGTCCGTTGTTCGGAGGTTTTGTAGGGCTTCCACTGCTGCTTTGCTATCCGAGAAGATGATGGCCGGCATGGCGGCTACTTTTGCCGCCTGGGCGGCTTTGCTGATGGCAAAGGTTTCCGCCTCGAATACGCTACTGTCCTGGCACATTTTGAAGACTTGTTGCTTGTCTATCGTTGTCGATCCAGGCCGGAAGGAGACGAAGGCCGCAGTTGTCTGGTCTAGGGTTTTAGAGCCATCCGTATAGTACAGCGTATGGCTTATTAGCTCCTCAAGGTGTTGGTTATGTAACTGTCTATATGTCTCTGCCGGAGTGTGGGCCTTCCTGGGGTATCGTGTTTGGAGTCCTGGCTGGGTGGTGGAGTACATCTTTGGAGGTAGGGGCAGTGGGGGGGTTATTGGATTAGGAATGTTAGGGCAGTGTAATAGGAGGGTTGAGCGGGCATTCAGGAGGGCGGAGTTGATGGGCATAGGATTGGGAAGGTTAGATCCTGTGGTTTCGACGCTGCAGATGGTGTGATGATGCGTGTTTCTGGAGTTGATTAGGCTTTTGGCCGCCGTGTTAAACTGTGCCTTCGCTGCTAAGGTGTCGAAACTCTCCCCTCCTGACTCTATTATGAGGGAGTCGATGGGCGTGGTGCGGTATGCACCTAGGGCGAATCTTAGTACGCGGTTAATTGCGACTTGGACCTTGTGTCGATTGGTTTGGGTGGTAGTCGAGTAGATTACGAGACCGTACTGAGTGTAGCCGCGAATGAGTGTTAAAGCGACGTGTAGTATTGCGGTCGAGCTTGCTCCAAGGTACTTCGAGCCAAGAACGCGGATTAGGTTTCCTACTTTGTGGAGCGCGGTAATTATTTGTGTTATGTGTTCGTTCCAGGAAAGCTTCGGCGTGAAGGTTATGCCGAGGATCTTGCATTTATCGCGCGCGATGTATGGAGTCTCATCGGAGACTGCTCTTCTGGTGTTCGCGATTCGTTTCCTCGTGAAAGTTAAAAGCTCTCCTTTTCCGAAGGGTAGCTTGGCTCCGGTTCTTGCACACCATATGTCTATTTGCGTTTTTAGTCGTCTGTCCAAGTCGTTGATGAAGGGATGGGGGGAGGTGATAAGGATGTTGTCGGCATATATGAAGTGGGCTATGCCGGGGATGTCTGATAGAAGTTGAGACAGGGCGTGAGTGTAGACGTTAAATAAGAAGGGGGACAGTGGAGATCCCTGTGGTAAGACGTTGTCGATTTTATAATGCTTAGAGGTGTATCCATTGACTCTCACCATTATGGATCGAGAGGAAAGGAAATTATCGATCGTGTGGATAAATTTAACATCAATGCCCCAGATAGTTAGTTGATTGGTGATTATGGTTTTGATTACCCGGTCAAAGGCCTTTTCGAGATCGAGGGAGAGGACATGGAGTTCCTGTTTGTTGGCGAGTGCCCGCCTGGCACAGTGTTCGAGCTCGAGCAGGAGAGAGGTTGTACCTCTCCCCGGTCTAAAACCGTGCTGCTCGTCCGACAAAACACCCTCCAGTAGGATCCCAAGCCTCCTGCCCAGGATCTTTTCGAAAACCCTTGACAGGCAAGGGAGCAGCGAAATTGGACGAAGATCCTTGGAAGTTAAGGTTGTACTAGAAGAATTGGTTCGCTTACGGATTGGCACCTGGACAGCTCTCTTCCACATGTGCGGAAGGGAGCCCTGCGCTAGAATCAGGTTGTATAGGTCTACTAGTCTGAGTTTGAGACTGTTCGTAGCCTGCCTGATCATCTCGTAAGTAATTCTGTCATGTCCTGGGGCTGACCCCTTGCAGGAACTAAGCACCGAACTTAGTTCCGTAAGGGAGATAGGGTAACCAAGTGTTCTATCTGGGTCGGGTGAGTGGACTGTGGGGTTGTAAGGTGCTGACTGTTTGTCAGCGAGTTGCGCGGCAGAAAAATTTGAGTCCGAAGAATAATTGGTCCAGCATAGAGCGAGGTGCTCAGCTATATGCAGGGAGTTCGTGATGGATCCTAGGTCGGTTGTTAAATTGGGGATTAGACCGGAAGGTCTACCCCCGAAGATGGATTTAACCTTTCTCCATGCATCGGCTAGGTTAGAGCTGGGATCTATGGAGCGGGCAAAAGAGTTTCCGCTCTCTCTTTTTGCAGCTTTAATCTTTTTCTTTGTGATTGCTGCCTCACGACGATACGCTACTAGGTTGGTATCAGTCGGGTGTCTGTGAAAGCGTTTCCAGGCTCTATTTTTGGACCTAATTGTGTTTAGGATGTCATTATTCATCCATCGCGGCTGAGAATTGGGTTTTGGGGATGATATGGGGATAGCTGGAGCTGCTGCAGAATGGAGTATCCTGACGAGGCGAGCCGCCTCCTGATTCACATTATCCGAGTTCGGATATCTCTCTGCCGCTTCATTCATAACAACCCTGTACCTTTCCCAGTCGGCCCGTGAAGTGACGTATCTGGGGGTTGGTCTATGGTTAGCCAATCCTTGAGTCGATCTTATGATGACTGGCAGATGGTCACTGCCTTCTGGGTTGGTATGAAGCTCCCATGTGAGAAGCGGAGCAAGCCTGGAGGGAACGAGTGTCAAGTCGATGGCCGTCATGGTGGATCCGGTCGAGATGAGCGTGGGCGAGCCATCATTGAGCAGGACAAGGGATGCGTCCTCAATCCAATCCGCCACCAACCTCCCCCTGCAATCCCAACGCCCACCTCCCCATACTGGGCTGTGCGCGTTGAAATCACCACCATAAATGGTGTTCTCGGGAAGCCGGTCTGACAGACTGGACAGGTCAGCATTGGTAATCCCCCGTCCACACTCAAGATATGCCGACACCACGGTCAGCGGAGGGTCGGATCCAACCGTTACGGCACAAGCCAGAAAGTCGACATTCAATTCAACCTGTTCGTAGGCTAAAGAGTTGTGAACCAGGATGGCGACGCCGCCATGCCTGGTATCTCGAGGTGTGTTGTAGCCAATATAGGAATAGGCTCCGAACCTACTAGGTGCTTCGCCCGGAAGAATATTAGTTTCCTGCAGTAGTATGATGTGGGGTTGGTATCGGGAGATGAGGATGTCTAGGTGGGGACGATTGGAGTAGAGGCCTCTGGTGTTCCACTGAAGGATGCAGAGGCTACGGGATGGGTGAAAAGGAGATGGGGTCAATGGTAGCACGTATGGGAGCATTATAATTCGGGTTCTGCCTCAGATCCGTCCGATATCACGACAGTCTCCATTGGAGTAGACGTAGTGTCGGAGGGGATAGTTTGTAGTACTTGTTTGTTTAGAACAAGTGTTTGGAAGATGTGGTTTGATTGTGGTGAGAGTCCGGAAGATATCTCTTCCAGGACTAATTGTTTTTCCGGTGTATGTAGAGCTTGCGTGGTTGATGGTGCTGTGTTTTTGTTGATGTTGGAAGAAACTGTGTTTTGTTGGTATTGGCGTGTTGGGGTGTATGGGATGAAGGAGTCGGCAGCGGGGGTGATCGGAGCGGGGGTTGTGTTGTTAGTTGGTGTGGAGTAGGAGGTGGAGGGTTGGTCCTTGGGGTGGGTTGTTAGAAGTTGTTTTTGTAGTTTTGTTATTGATGGTGCTTGTTTCTGTTGGAGGGGATTTGGTTTTGGGGGAGTTGATGTTGATCTGGGGGGGAGGGGTGGGGTTGGATGGGGTATTGGGGGTTGGGATTGGGTTGGGGGTAGGGGTGTTAGTGTTGGAGTTGGTTGTTCTGGTGGGGTGTGCATAGGAGCTTGAGGTTATGGATGGGTTGTTTTTATAAAACAGCTTCTTCGCCTCATATTGTGTGCACTTCCGTTGAGTGCGAATTTTCAATATTTCCTTTTGTTCAAGGAAGGCAGGACATATTTTGCTGCTGGGTGGGTAGCCACCGGCTTTGCAGTTCACGCAGAACGGGGTGGTGCAGGGGGGGTCGTGGGTAGTTGGTCCTGAGCAATTGCCGCAGGCTTCGGTCTCAGAACAGTGGTTCTTCGTGTGCCCCAATTTTTGGCAATGCCTGCACCTGAGCGGGTTGGGAAAATATTCCCTAACCTCTACTCGCTCGAAACCGACATTGAGGTATTTTGGAAATGTGTAGAGGTTGAATGTTATTATTAGTAAGCCGGATGGTTTCTGGGTTTTCGGGCTTTTTAGTTGGGTTACTTCCACAACGTTTTGCTCCTGTAATCCGGCCAGGATTTCCTCCTGGGAGAGGAAGATTAACGATGAGGCGTAAACTATCCCCTTGACGGTATTTAACCTTCCATGGAGGTTGCATTCAATTTTTATGTTATGAATTTGTGCCGTCGCGAGAAGTTTTTTTGCAACTGTTTCGTTGTCGCATAAAATGAGAAGACTGCCGTCTCTCAAAAAGGAGGAGTTGGAGTATTTTGTGGAGATAGAGTCAACTCCTTTCTTGACGACAAAGACGTTGTGTTGCTGCAAGCTCTTCTGTTTGGGCGTTAGTGTTTGCAATACCACGAACTTAGGCGTCGGACCTTTGGGTTTAGCGATGGGTGTGGGTTTTTTTTTTTTTTTTTTTTTTTTTTTTTTTTTTTTTTAACGAGGAGTAAAAGCAACGAAAGCCTAAGTCAGTGCGGGACTTTAACCCGCTAAACATCTCCTCAGTCGTACGGATGGATCCTCCCGGAACCACCGTTAGGTATTGCGTCGGGAGGCCGTCATAGCAATATTGCTAAAAACGTCAGTTATTGTCTGTCTAGTCTAGTCAGTTGTCTCCTGTGGTGCGTCGCGTTGGATGTTTCTTATTCGCTCAAAGCGGCGAAGTGTCGACATAATCCGTGCTGCTGCAGTCTGGAAAACTTGCCACTTGAGGGCTGTGTCACAAATGTGTCTAACGAGGTTTTCTACGGTCGGAGCTTCTCCGAAGGCCTCCGCAACCTCGGCTCGGTCGACGTCGAAGCGCGGACAGTGCAGTAAGATATGCCGCGCGTCCTCAATCTCGTGGGGGCAGTTGGGACAGAACGGGTCTTCCTCATGCTTAAAGCGGTGAAGATACTGCTTAAAACACCCGTGTCCGCTGAGCAGCTGGGTCACATAAAAGTCCACTTCTCCGTGTTTGCGGCTTATCCAGCTGTCTATGTTTGGGATCAATGTGAATGTCCATCTCCCTTTGTTCGCGCTTTCCCAGCGTCCTTGCCATTCCTGGATACTGCGCCGTCGCTCGTCCACTTTCGATGCTTCATCTGCTGCTACGTAGAGTCGCTGAAGTTCACACGCTATTATGTCAATTGGTAACATTGCCGATATTACTCCGATTGCTTCATCGGACACTGTTCGAAAGGCACTAGCAATCCTTAGTGCACTAAGACGATAGATTGATCGGATTCCGGCTATATACGATTTCTTCTTCGTTGCATCTGCCCAGATCGGTGCAGCGTATAGCATTACGGAACTCGTGACCGTTGCTAATAGTTTTCGCCTGCTGGAGCGTGGTCCTCCAATGTTTGACATGATGCGTGAGAGTGCACCATTCACCTTTGAAGCCTTTTCGCTGATCGCCAGAAGATGGTCCTTGAATGACATCCGGGTGTCAATTAACACCCCAAGATATCGCAGATTTGGCTGCGAGATGATCTCGTGCTCTCCGGCTCTGAATGTAAAAACTTCGCGCACTTTTCGAGAGCTCAAAAGAACCGCCTCCGTTTTATGCGAAGCCAACTCTAGGTCCGCACTACTTAACCAGTTCATAATTCTATTGATCGCCTCACTGCACAGAACTTCCAAGGTGTGGATATGTTTCGCTACTACCACTAGTGCGATATCATCCGCGTAGCCAACCAATGTGGTGTCCGTTGGAAGCTCGATGCAAAAAACGTCATTATACATGATGTTCCATAATGTGGGGCCAAGCACTGAGCCCTGTGGGACTCCTCGTGAAACGTCGTAGCGCTTGACGCCGTCCTCGGTGTCATACAGAAGAACTCTTCCTTCGAAGTAGTTAGCTATGATTCGCTGTAGGTATCCCGGTACGTTGAAACTATTTACTGCTTGCATTATTCGCAACCAGCTCGCTGAGTTGAAGGCATTCTTGACGTCAAGTGTTACCACTGCGCAGTACTTTTTGTCGCCGTTTTTCCATCTTTCACCGGATGTCGCATCACGCGCAATTCTCATAACAGCATGGATGGCGTCGATGGTGGATCTCCCTCGGCGAAATCCAAATTGTTGCTCAGATAGACCTCCAGGTCTCTCGAGCGACTCCTGCAGTCGGTTACTGATAATGCTCTCCAGTACTTTTCCCAATGAGTCCAGCATGCATAGTGGCCGGTATGCCGATGGTTGTTCAGGTGGCTTCCCGGGCTTCAATAGCAGCACCAGTCTTTGCAGCTTCCAAAAAGCGGGGAACACTCCTTCATTGAGACATGCTGTGTACATCCTAGCGAACGTCTCGGGATCCCTCCGGATGGCCGTTTTCATCGCTACGTTAGGGATGCCGTCCAGACCAGGTGCTTTGTTGTCGGTCACTTTACGTAGTGTCAGTAGAACCTCTTCAGCTGTCACGGGAATAATATTACCCATATCTGCGGGTAGATGATATATTTGCGTCCGTTCACTCTGTGGTGGAAAGAGTGCCGCCACTACGCTGTCCATAAGCGCAGGATCCGAGGGTTGCGGTGCTCTGGGTCCTCTTACTCTTTTCATCACTACCTTGTACGCCTTGCCCCAGGGGTCGATATCCGAGTTCTCGCGCAGGTCTCGGAATGCGGAGTCCTTGGCGTCTTGAATCGCTTTCTTAAGCTGTAGTCGGCATACTTTGTAGCTAGAATGCAATGATTGCCACGTGGTGCGATTTCGCGCACGTTGCGCTTTCCTGCGCGCATGGTTGCATCGCCTTCTGCATTCGGCAATGTTCTCATTCCACCAGTAGACTGGGGTTCTTGTTGGTGCACCCGACCTTCTTGGCATTGCTGCGTCGCATGCCACGCTCAATCGCTGCTTGATATTTGTGGCCATATTGGTAGCTTCGTCGTCCATTGTTTGCGCCTCGTCCCACACCAACTTAAAAACTTCTGCGTCGAAGGCACGTTGTTTCCATCCCTTGACTTGTGCAACAGCTATTCGCCTCTGACGTCTATTTTGCTGCAGCTCGATGACAATAGCGCGATGATCACTATGCGAGTAAAAATCTCCGACGCTCCATGTAGCGTTTCGGGCGATCGAGTTGTGGGCGAACGTTAGATCCACCACCGACCGCCTGGTCCCAGCCTCAAATGTGTGCTGTCCATTATTTAAAAGCTCGAAGTCTAGTGTCGCAAGATATTCCATGAGAAGCCAGCCCCTGCGATTCGTATTCCTGCTGCCCCATGTCGTCGACCATGCGTTAAAGTCACCACCAATAAATGCCGGGAACTTTGATCTGGCCTCCGTCACCAGCTCCGTTAGCATCCGCTCATATTGAATTATGTCCATACTAGGTGGAGCGTAGCATGAGAAGAAGTAAATGCCGTCATATTTCACCCAAGTGAAGCCAGTGTAAGTTACTGACGCTCTACTTTGGTAAACCCTACCACCAAGTGTCCATATCGCTGCTTTGCTGGATGCATCCGTCGTCCACTCGCATCCGTCCACGTTGTGGTGTTGCTCGCACAGGATTGCGAGGTCGAACCGTTGCTCGAAAATCGTCTGCTGCAGGAGGTCCTGTGCTGCAATACAGTGGTTGAGGTTGAGTTGTACAATTTTCATCGTCCAAGCTTCTTGACCGCCTTTTGATGTGCCGGACAGCGAGAGCTGCCAGCTGCATGATCGCCTTCGCACAATGCGCATTTCGTTTTGTTCGTACATGCAGTCGCAAAGTGCCCGTCTTCGCCGCATTTCCTGCATATATTTCTCCGATCTATTGGCTCCTTACAGTTCTGTGCCAAGTGGTTATACCCCCAACACTTAAAACAACGTGTAGGCGAGACGCTCTCGCGTACTCGGCATGACACCCAGCCAATGCGTATCCGCTGCATATTTACCACTCTCACAGCATCTTCGGCCGGTAAGTTGACATAAGCCGTCTGTGTGCCTTGATACCCTTTCCGCATGTTACGTACCGATGCTTCATCCGGTCGTCGTATTTCACACTGTGCGTGGAGCGCATCGCACACATCTGCTGGCGTTGTGACCTCATCCAGATCTCTTAGCTGGATTGTTATGGTATGGGTTTTCGCCGACACCTTAGCCGACTCGCATAATACCTTCTCCACTGCTGTCTGGTACGCTCCGGTATTCCGCTCTGGTGCACGCTTAAGTTCAAGCAGCAACTCATTTTTAGCGGTTCGTCGAACTGCACGTACGTTTTCGCCAAGTGACTTGAGGGTGTCATTTGTCTTAATCGTCCGCAGAATGTCCGCGTACGTAAGATCACCGGTAGCCGAAATAATGAGGGCGTCGGGTTTTGACCTTATACCCTTCTTCGTCTTCTGCTTCTTGGACTGCACTTTTGTCCATTTCTCCGTCTCCTTCGGCAGCGCTTGTGGTTGCACTGTATCTCCTTGTGCTGCCTCCATTGTGTTCCGCGCGTTGTTATTTTTTGCGAAGAGAAGGGGTTGTCTCTTCGGTAACAAAGCTGTCTCAGCCTTCTTCTTCTTAGCAGACGTATGCGCTACATTCATGCGCTTCGTTGGTGGCGTCTCAAGATCAGACTCCTGTCTTCTCTTCTGATTCAGTTTGAACCATGGTGATGTTTGCGAGGAGTTGTTTTTCCTAATTACTTCTTTCGCAGTGTCATATTGCTGCTCTTTTGCAAAAACCTCATATAGCGCTCTGATGCTATCGATTGTATCACGCATTGGTTGATGAATCGAACGCCTTCCATCCTTGAGCATGTCCACGAGTGAGTTAATCTGCTCACCGAGAAGGTGAAACGACGATTTCACCGATTCTGGCTCCTTGCTGCTGTCAGCTGCTGTTGGCGTTTTGGTGATGTTATTTTTAGAACCCTCACTTATCTGTTTTCCTCCTGTCGTAGAAAGTTCTCGTGCGCCGGCTGGGGACCTTTGTAGCCTTGCGCATCTCTGGAAAGGGTTTTCATTGCCGCTGTTAACATTTATAGCGCCATCGTTGTCATTACTGTTTCGTCGTTCACTGTTGTTTGGTTTGTTGCTGTTTTTATCATTATTCATGTTTTTTGTGGTCCCAACTCAAAGCCGTTATCCCCGTTCGAATGTGTAGTCACCTAGGATCCCATGGTTATCTTTGCAAGCAGTGAGGCCATGCAAGGGTTGACGCAAGCCCTTATGGGGTTCTGCGTTCAGAGCCAGATCAGTGTTAGTCAGGAATGTTACATCTGAGCCTACACCACTAACTTAATGGTGACAAACGCGGAGCGTTCTTTGAGACCTGCCAAGGTTTTACCGGGACGGAGGCGATTACTGCATTAGCCTGAAAGCCATTTCTGCTCGATTTCACTCTTACATACTCAGGTAACAGAATACCGCAATCGTCAGCCCAAATGCCATCATTTTGTTTCGTTGTTTCCAGTATTCATAATCAAGACCTTACTGGACTCAGTCTTAATATCTACGGCCGGGGTTAGTTTCGATGTTACTGTCGGCTGATATGGACACAGTCGTAGATTGCGATGTTGTCCCTCGTTGCTACCCATAGGTAGAAGGCACATTTGGAGGACGGTGCCGATTCGTCCTGTCGCTAAAGTTTCACAGGGTTCTTGGGACCTTTTAAGCCCCACCCTCCTCTTCGGCCGCTCTTGGTCGGGGACTGCTTATTGATTATTCGCAGCTAACCTACATTTGCATGCAGGCCGTCCAGCTATCCGCCACCTTGCTGACCCCCACAGTAGCCTGAAGCTCAGCCCTGTGCGATGGGTGTGGGTAGACTTGGGAAAGTGGAGGAGAATTCGTTTGAATTCGTTGTTTTCTCGATAGCTCGAGGCCTTTTCCCTTTGGGGGATGTGGAAGGAGATGTCATATTGGCCGAGGCTTCCGCCAGCGGGGCAAAACTGTTTTTATTGGCCATTTGGCCGTCGGTGAGGTTTGGAGGTTGGTTTTAAGTTGAATTGACTGTCTGGTGTGTAAGAACTTACCGGGCTTTATTAGTCTTTGGTTTGTGTTACGCGCACGGGTGTAGGGGGGCGCTCGTGGCACTTCACTAGTTTTTGTCTTTTGACCACTGTTTTTCACGGCACTTGCTAGTTATCAATAGTTGGGCCGACGGCCCTAACCTCAAAACACTGTTTTTTGGGTTCTCTGCTTTTTTAGTCACTTGTTCTTTGAAATTGGGGTTCACCGGGGGTGAGAGCACTCAGAGGGGGCTTCCCTATCACTGTATGAAGACTTCCGCTCACTCGGACTTCGAAATTCGCTTTCTCTCGGCAGACCAAATCCGGGCACGTCAGCACGAGCTGACGTTTGACACGCGAATGTTAAATAAAATATTAATAATAACATAAATCACATAATTACTAACAATTTTAATTTTTTGTATGTTTGGCATTCCAATTTGTTTTGTTAACTTTTACTTTGGAGGCTCTTAAGGCACTTTCTATTGCTGAATGGTATTCGTTCCATCCGAAGCCACTTTTTTTGAAACAAACTGTTATATTTAAATTTTAGCTCAATTAATCCAAATACTTACCAAAGATACATTGGTTGATGTTTGTATAATTTTCAAATGATTTTTTTCCCTGAAAAGTTATAATCCTTTGCAATGGATTCATGCAATAAGTATTTACTGGAAAGACATGCTCCATTACGTCTTTCAGGTTGAAATTCAATTTCTGTTTCCGACTTTAAAAAATTAATGTTTTGTATTTCCTTTTCAACAAGTCTTCTAAAATGACGCCTGATCACACCCGCTATTCTTTCCGATTTCTTATAAATTTTTGACATTCTTAAAAGACACAACAAGCGACTCTACTTATTAAAACAAAACCCTGTAAAATTGTAAACTCACCTGAATTATCACTGAACGTTCACGTTTCACTACTGCAATCACACAGAATAAAACAGACAATGCGACTCTATTAAACGAGAAATTAACAGTTTTAACGTCAGAATCAAAGAAAAATTAGTTCACCATCATCTTTCTCTTACTACGAAATTACTACGAAATGGTATCGATAGCGTTAGGGGAATCCCTTTAACAGCAATTAGAAATTCTATGTTGGAATAGAGACATCAGTTTATCGTCAGTTCATCATCAGTTCTTAAAATCATAGAATTGGAATCATTTTGAATCACAAAAAATTATGTTAGTACATCTAGTTTAAAACTGATTCTGAATTGATTTGAAGAACGGAAATTTCATTGGACATTAACTTGGCCAATCAAAACTGATGCATGTTAAAAATCAGCGAAAAATCAGTTTTTCATTAGTTTTTGGAACTCATTCATTATAACCCCCTCCTAGAAAACAGTTTTGATTCCATGGTATGGTTTTTCATCAATTTTCTTCACGGTGCAAAAATGAAGGAAAAGTGATTACAGAAAAACTGATTCTAATTTCTATCTGGGACTCTACGGCTGTTCACTCAACAGTGACCGAGAGAGGGACAGTATGTCGTCTGGGGTTTAACGTGAACACCTGCCACGAGGGCTTAATTTCACGGTCCTCTTCGGACACGGATTGATTTTGTGACTACAATCAGAGCCCCTCCAATAATGGTGGTATCGGTTTATATTGGGGTGCAAGCCCTTATATTCATACCGATGGATGCGAGACCTATCTAAATCTCTGCCGTTCTGTGGGTCCCGGCACCCGGTTGATACGCAACTCCACGTCGAGCTCCACAAGGAAACTCTGCCCGCTTGGGCATAACCACAGCCACCACGTTGCTCCCCTAGGGGCCTCTCCAGTGTCGGGGGTGGAAGCAACCTTCCATGGGCTCCCCGACTCCCGTGGTACCGGAAATAGAACCTCCGGTCAGGTTTTCGTAGCTTAATAACACTACTACCAAATGTTTGAGTTACTTGCAACTCGGGACTGGTGACCCTCCTCATCGGGTACGTGGGGTAGGCACTCCCCAAAGGCTACACTGGACTTGACATTATCGTCTTTCAACCAGTGTCGGTATTTGGTACCACCTCCCTGCGCAGATATAATACGACACAACAGAAGCCAGTTGCTAAGACAACCATCCAAACATCAGAACCAATCAACTTCAGCCAATGCTGAATCTGGCAGTCAAGAGCTCCCTCCTTCTCGTAAAGGAGAGACGGGCAAATTCATTAATCCTTTCAAACGTTTCCCTACTTTTGACACAATTACCTACATCATACACTCCGTTTATAAATGTAACTCCCATAGCATTCAAGTCACGCAAGTCTGAGTATATCTCACATTCAAACAAGACATGCTTCCAGTCCTCAGCATCGGCCCCACACAATGTGCAGCTACCGACATCAGAGAGACCGAACCGATGCAAAGACGCATTCAAACTACCATGGTTGGTAAGGAGGAAGCCGAGGTGCAGACAAAAGTCCAACTCCAGGGCTCCTCTGGCAAAACATACATCCTTGATATACTCAAAAGTCACCCGACTTTTGGTACTTTCATCCCATCTAGTTTGCCACCTAGACATAAGACACTCATCTAAGCGGTCGTTCAAAGAACGACGACTCAGTCCCACGCATTCAGCATCCGTCAACCAGTCACTCCGCAATGGAATGCCCCTCCGCACCCTAAAGGCAATACTCCCATGGAGCACCTCCAGGTCGGGCGGGGGAACACCCATGAGAACCTGCATGGCGTCGGTGGAGACCGTCCGACACACAGGAATACACACGTACATGACAACTCTCTGACATGCATTCATCATTCGTCTACCCTTTTCGTACACCATACATTCACCAAACGCGGACGATCCATAGGTTGCAAGTGCAACGAATAGACCGCCGTAGATGATCCTGACAGCCTTGCGGCTAAGGCCCCATTCAACTCGCAAAATTCTGCGCAAAGCACACGCAACAACAAGTAATCTCTCCTTGAGCAGTGTCAGGTGGATATAAAAATTCATTCTTTCACTCATTGTAATACCGAGGTACTTGACTTGAGTCACATACCGAAGCCTTACTCCATTCATACTTATCGATGGAGGTCGTGAGCGAGCTAGGCTGCCTTTCAGCAGCATGATCACCGACTTGTCCATCGATACATTAACACCAACTTTCAAACTTCATCCATGGATTAGCTCCATAATGGCTGCACCTTTACTCTCAAGGCTTAGACGAGAGTTGCCCTCAATGAGGACTAACAAATCGTCAGCATAGGCACACACACTGCATTCGATCGAGAGACGATGCAGGAGCTCATCCATCATCAGGTTCCATATAAATGGACCTGCGACGGAGCCCTGAGGGCAGCCCCTACAAACGTCCCTCCAGACACAATCCCTGGCACCTCTTACGAAAGCTCTTCTGTCAGCAAAGTAGCTAGACCAAAGGTCCACCTCCTGACAGCCACAATCACGCAACTTCTGTATCACCGCTTTCCAATCCAGGTGGTCGAATGCGCCCCTGAAGTCTGTGAAGACTCCAAGAACGTAAACAGACCCACTGTTATTCACACATTCTTTAACATGCTGCCAGGCGTCCTCGGTACATTTTCCTGCACGAAAACCAAACTGCATGCTCGACAATGAATCAACAACTTTCTCCTCCAACCTATTGACCAAAATCCTTTGAAGGACCTTGCCCATAGCCGGGAGGAGAGAAATACCCCTATACGACGCGGGATCGCTTTAGAGCTTCTTCGGCGACTTGAGGAGGACCACTACGCGAGCGGTTTTCCAAGACGCAGGAAACAAACATTCACTTAAGCATCTTTCATAAACACATTGCAAGTACTCAGGTATGACCCGCCAAATGCTCTTCAGCATTCCGCCAGTCATTCCATCCCATCCAGGCGACTTCCCGGATCTAGTCCTCGCCACAGCCACATCGATCTCCCATCGCTGAAGAGCAGGTATTTCTACCCGCTCGACTGCGTGAGTGGAGTCAACGGAAGGCGAAGTCCTAGCATCCGGAAAGAAACTCTCAAGCAAAACATTCACAGATTCACTCCATGTTGTCATTACGTTGTTGCACGCATCTTTTCTTCTCAAATTGAGCAGGAAAGAATGTAGTAGTATGGTTGGTGTCTTCACAGGGCATAACTCGTGTGGCCTACACATGGTCAGATTGAGAACCATTGACGACCCCATGTGCACTGCTTGCGACGAGAGCGATGACACAACGAAACATTTCCTTCTTGAGTGTCCAGCTTACTCTTTTGCGAGAGTGCACGTATACGGCGTCGATGTTATGAGGATGGAAGAACTCCGTTCTCGATTCCTACCTGAGCTCTTGAAATTCGTGAGGAGGACGAAGAAGTTCGGGTAGAGACTGGGGGACTCGAGTGTAATGGGCAATAATTGTCTGAGTGCTCAAGATGCACGGCTTTGCTGCGTATCTTCCCCCACTTCAAACAACAACAACAACAACAACGTTGTTGCCAACAGTAATTCCAGACATTTCGTGTCTCCCTTTCGTACCTCTGCAGATCTTGTACGCTCTTCCCCAGGGGTCGTTGGAATTTGTACCGACGAAGCTTTTCCATTCTTTCATCTTACACTTCGCGAGCAAGTCTCGGAATTCATGCATTCCTCGCAAATATGTGAGCCTGAATTGGGCAGCTTGCGGATCGCCGTTCGCTCTAGCCCTTTGGAATTTCTTCCGTAGGCGCCGTACATACTTCCTTTTCACACCGACCCGTGACCACCATTTAACACGTGTAGGATTCGGGATTCGAAACCTTTCAAACATACCAGCATTTACCCTTTCCATCCATTCCTGGATGACCAAAATTTGGTCATTCAGAGAAAGCACAACAAAATCACTCAGAGGTAGCTCCTCAGCAACCTCTCTGAAACGCTCATCATACAGAGTCCAGTTACACCCATTCGTGCGCCATGCATTATTAGCAGGCGCTTCATTCACATCATCCACCCTTTCATAAGTCATGATGACCTCGATCGGGTGGTGATCACTCACACACCATCCAGCCTTGATACACCAAGAGAAGCCATGTACCATTGCGGCCTCATTCACGCAAGTGACATCAATGTCACTAACGCCCCTGGGCCCATCAAACGTATAACTCTCGCTCGGTTCATTCAACACATACATTTTGTTTGCAAGGAACCACTCGCTCAGCGCCTCACCACGATGAAGTCCGCGAGAGCTAGACGTACGGCTAGCAACCTTGCTGAACCACATCGGGGACAACGCATTAGCATCCATGCCAAGGACGAGAAGAAAACCGCCGACAAGCGGAATCATCCCGTCCAAGAACGAAAGATAGGGCTCCAGGTCGTCACCAAATGCACAGTAGACACTCGCAAGATACAGAAGACCAAAGTCACCTTTCACAGATACGCAAACACCTAAGTCATTCGGGAGATTAACTTGCACACATTCAACATTCGGATCATTCACGACGATAGCAGATTTGACTGCACCGCCTGAGGGAAAAACACGCATGCTTGAGGGCAGTCCGCTGACTCTCCCATGGGAGATCCAGGGTTCCTGAAGTAAAGCGAACATCGCGTCACATCTAGTCATCCATTCACCGAGGTCATGCATGACTGCACCTTGACAGTTCAATTGCAGAAATTTAGCAGCCAATTCCGGTAGTGCGGCGGTTTGGTGCAACCAGTGGCCCTGTGACCACTGCCTGAGCACCTGTTGCATGTGTCATCAGTAGCTCTGCACTCCCTGATACCATGGTCGAATCCAAGGCATTGGAAGCACGCGAAGACGCCGTCATTGGGTCTGACCCTGTAGCCACAGGAGAAGACGTAAATGCGGTCAGCGGCGAGAATATGACCGATTATATCCTCGGTGCCTTCAAGGATGACGTTGGCAACCGAGTCTGGGCCCTCCACAATGGGACGGCGGACAATACGAAGGCCATTTTTGGCCTGATCCTGAGTAAAACGATCCTTCAGGTTGTTAATGAAGATCTGCGATAGAAGGTTCTCATTCGAGATATAGCAGTCAACGTTAACCGCCAGAATTCTGGGGCCAAGTTTGTTTGGGACGACAACATCAAGTCCGCACTGTTCGAATTTCGCAGATTTCGCTACCTTCTCCCTTTCGGCTTCGGACGGGACACGAATGGCGAAGCCACCATTCTTCAGGTTGGTAACCGAGTGCACACGGACCCCCAAGGAAGGTGCAACTTCTTTAAGGATCACTTGGGAAAGCTCCTGCTGTGTCGAATTCGCCTTCTTACTCTTCACGATGACGGACCAGGTGTCAACAGGTTTGGCCTTAGCAGGCAGGGATGGGGCCGTAGGGATGGCCGCAGCAGCGGCCTTCGCAGTCGAAGCGTACGTCGGAGGTTGGGCGGGTGAAAAAGTGGGAACAATACGGGTAGCCGGCTGTGCAGGAGTCCTGTCACATTTCCGCCTAAGGAAATCGATTTCGGCATTGGCCTGCTTCAGCATGCCAGGGAGACGTTCAATTTCTGCAATTCCGGTTGCGACTATTTCCTCGTGTACTTTCACTCGTTTGAGGGCGCGGCGGACAAATTCGGGTGACCCACCTTCGTCGATTACCAGCGAGGCAAGGGAGGAAGCAGCGTCTGACATTCTGCGAAATGCCGACTGCATTCTACTCTCCTTCAGCTTCGGGATTCGAAGTTTGAGGGAACCAGTAGTAGGGGGCGGCATATTTTTCGTAGTAACCGCGTCACTCTCCGAATCGGACTCGACGGTAACAGTAGGTGCGGCCAAAGCAGCAGCAACCTCGCCGTCAGCCGTCCTGTCAGAAACGTCGGAGAAGCGTCCAGGGCTTGAAGTCCGACTCACAATTTTTCGCGGATTGAGCAGCGCCTCGTTGGAGCTACTGTCCATTTCGTCGCAGGACTTTTTCATCCTCGTCCTCTTAGCCCGCTGGGCCTTAGAACCATTCTCCATAATATAAATAAATGTACTCACTAAATAAGCAAAAATTCACTCACAGAAAAAATTCGGCACCAAGCACTAGTGAACCGCTAGGGTACGAAGCACTATGCTGGAATGCACTTCACATGCAATTATTTGCAAGTGAATTAATCACTTGTTGCTAAAAGCAACAACAACCACACACAAATCAGAAAAATCACAATAACTTCCGCAATTCTTTGTCAATCTCAAAGCCAAAATATACGATGTGCAGGGCACATCAACGCGCACACAGCGGTATCACACACGATATTTGATTCACCAGAGAACACTTTCAAAAAGGGAAAAAACTGGGAGCTCAAATACACACGACCTATCACTTCGGCTGTTCAGACAACAGTGACGGGAGAGGGACAATACTGTCTGTGTGTTTTACGTGTGCACCTGCCGCGAGGGCTTAATCACACGGTCCTCTTCGGACACGGATTGATTTTGTGACCACAATCAGAGCCCCTCCAATAATGGTGGTATCGGTTTATGTGCGGGTGCAAGCCCTTACATTCATACCGATGGATGCGAGACCTATCTAAATCTCTGCCGTTCTGTGGGTCCCGGCACCCGGTTGATACGCAACTCCACGTCGAGCTCCACAAGGAAACTCTGCCCGCTTGGGCTAACCACAGCCACCACGTTGCTCCCCTAGGGGCCTCTCCAGTGTCGGGGGTGGAAGTAACCTTCCATGGGCTCCCCGACTCCCGTGGTACCAGAAATAGAACCTCCGGTCAGGATTTCGTAGCTTAATAACACTACTACCAAATGTTTGAGTTACTTGCAACTCGGGACTGGTGACCCTCCTCATCGGGTGCGTGGGGTAGGCACTCCCCAAAGGCTTCACTGGAATCGACCTTAACGTCTTTCAACCAGTGATGGTATCAAGTACCACCTCCCTGCGTATATGACTGCACAACTCATACCTCACACAGTCAGGTATTCCTTCCTAGTTCTGAAGGCAATACGGGCAAATTCATTAATACTTTCAAACGTTTCCCTCGATTTAAGACATTCACTTACGTCATACGATCCATTCAATGGGCAAACACCCATCGCATTCAAATCTCTCCAGTCAGCGTACATTACACATTCAAACAGCACATGCCTCCAATCTTCAAGCGCCGCCCCGCACAGTTGACACCCCTCAGTGGTTGAGTGGTTCAACCCATACAAATACGCATTCATACTACCGTGCCCGGTAAGGAGGTATCCCAGACTTAGACAGAAGTCCAAGCCCAGGGCACCTCTGGCAAAACAAACATCCTTAATGTACTCATAAGTCACTCTGCCTTTGGTACTTTCATCCCATCTAGTTAATACATTCATCCAGGAGGTCGATCACCGAACGACGACTCCTTCCATTCACCTCATCATTCGATACCCAATCATTCTGCAACAATGGTATGGCCCTCCGGATTCTGAAGGATAAACTCCTACGGAGAACCTCCAGGTCCAGAGGTACAACACCCATAATTACCTGCATGGCATCAGTCGAAACTGTACGACATACAGGCACACACGCATACATAACCACTCGCGGGCATGCATTCATCAGTCGTTTCCCACGTTCAGTCAACATGCACTCAGCAAACACTGACGATCCATATGCAGCACATGCCACAAACAGACCGCCATAAATGGTCCTGACCGCCTTCCGGCCAAGACCCCAATCACGCCTCAAAACACGCCTTATTGAACACACTAGTGTGAGCATCCGATCTCTTAGCTCAGATAGGTGCAGATAGAAATTCAGCCTCTCGCCCAATCTGATTCCCAAGTATTTGACCTGAGTCACATACCGGAGAGACCTGCCATTTACCTTTACTGATGGATGTCGATTCGGCGACAATCTGCCCTTGAGCAACATTGTCACCGACTTGTCCATCGAAATATCTACCCCAACTTTAAGGCTCCAAGCGTGAACAATGTTCATAATGGCAACACCTCGACGCTCAAGGAGCAGACGACTTCCCTCCTCAACGAGGATAAGAAGGTCATCAGCGAATGCGCACACCCTACATTCAGCCGATAAACTGACAAGAAGCTCATTCATCATCAGGTTCCAAATAAATGGACCTGCGACTGAACCCTGTGGGCATCCCCTACTAACAGTCTTCCACACACAATCACGTATACCATTGACGAAAGCACGCCTGCCAGAGAAGTAGTCTGACCAAATGTCAGCTTCCCGGCAGCCGCACTCACGCAACTTCTCGTTAACAACTTCCCAATCTAAGTAGTCAAATGCGCCCTTGAAATCAATGAAGATTCCAAGAACGTAACTGGACCTACTGTCATTAATGCAACTCTTCACATACAACCATGCATCCTCTGTTGACCTACCAGCGCGGAAACCATATTATCTGTCAGACCAAGTATCGGCAATCACGTCCTCGAGTCTACGGACCGGAATCCTTTCCAGGACCTTGCCCATAGCCGGGAGAACCGAGATGCCCCTGTAAGACGAAGGATGACTCCTGATCCTATCCGGCGACTTCAGAAGCACCACAACGCGCGCAATCTTCAAGGGAGCAGGGAAGACACGCTCCTCAAAACAACCCTTGAGCATACACTGAAGGTAGTCAGGAATGACCCGCCAGATGCTTTTCAACATCTCGCCAGTCATCCCATCCCACCCAGGCGCCTTACCCGATCTGATACCGGCCATTGCCACATCAATCTCCCAGCGTTGGAGTGCAGGTATTTCTACGCGCACTACCTCGCTGTCAAGATCAACTGGTTCCGGCCGAGACCTAGCCTCAGGGAAGAAGCCATTCAGCAACGCCTCTACCGATTCGCTCCATGTTAGCAGCGGGCTGTCACCAACACTTAGTGCGGATATGGCATACCTTTCGCCTCTACCCCTGCAAACCCTGTATGCCGTACCCCACGGGTCATCGGCATTTTCCCCAACAAAATTCCTCCATTCATCCAACTTACTCCTCGCAAGTAAGTCGCGATACTCATGCATACCCCGCATAAAGGCGAGCCTAAATTGGGCAACATTTTCACTACCATTTAATCGAGCCCTCTGAAACTTCTTGCGGAGGCGTCTGACGTCTCTCCTCTTCGTACTGAGAGCATCAGACCACCATCTAACCCTTCTAGGACTTACACTGTGAGCCCTAGTAAATAATCCATCATTAACTCTCTCAGTTATTCCTTGGGGGGCCAGGATTTGGTCGTCCACACTCAGCTGCTCGAAAGCATTGAGTGGCTGCACAGCAGCGGCCTCCCTGATCCGCTCGCCATAAACCATCCAGTCACACCCTTTCGTACGCCATGCTTTATTAGCAGGCGCCACATTTGCTTCCACAGCCTCACCGTAGACCAACTTGATCTCGATGGGATTGTGGTCACTCACACCCCATCCATTCTTAATTCGCCATTCATACCCATAGGCCATTGCTGCCTCATTTACACATGTGACGTCAATGTCACTGACGCCTCTTGGCCCATCAAAAGTGTACCATTCACTCGGCTCATTCAGGACATACATACTGTTCCTAAGTAACCATTCACTCAACACCACACCATGACGCCGACTTCGACTGCTGTACCTGCGACGGGGGTGCTTGCTAAACCACATCGGTGATGTGGCATTAGCATCCATACAAAGAATGATGGGGAAGCTGCTAACTCGCAGCAACACCTCATCCAAATACGATAAATAGGGCAAGAGGTCATCGCCAAACACGCAATAGACACTCACCAGGCACATTTCTCCAAAGGCGCCTTTCACCCAAACACATACACCGTGTTCACTCGTTAAGTGTTCTACCTGCAAGCATTCAACATTTACGTCATTCACAACAATGGCGGATTTCCCTCCCGCCGAGGAAAATATACGCATATTTGATGGCAGGCCCCTGACCCGCCCATGGACGGTCCAGGGCTCCTGCAGCAGTGCAAATGTGACGTCATATTCGCACATCCACGCACCTAAGTGCGTGGGCGACATCATGCGATGGTCCGCCGGACGCCCACAAAACTCGCAGTTTCGGCAGTGCGGCGGTTTGGTGCATCCAGTGGCCCTATGTCCACTCGAGGAGCACCTGGCACACACATCTTCCGAGGCCTTACACTCCCTGATGCCGTGGTCAAAACCGAGGCATCTGAAGTAGGCGAAAACATCCTCATGGGGCCTAGTATTCATCTAGAGTATTATACGATTGGCTTGCAGCCGATTGTGACTGCAGTATGTTTTTTTTTTAAAATGGTTTATTATCTCGTCGCTCGGTGTTCTGACAGAGACTTCGGTCGTTTACAAAACTATGCTAGACTTAAAATTAGCGTAACGGAAACTTATATAATAAACATACTGCAGTCACGATCGGCTGCAAGCCAATCGTATAATACTCTAGATGAATACTGAACTTCGATTTATATTGTAGT
Source organism: Beris morrisii (assembly GCA_951812415.1). Taxonomy (NCBI): domain Eukaryota; kingdom Metazoa; phylum Arthropoda; class Insecta; order Diptera; family Stratiomyidae; genus Beris; species Beris morrisii. Next base: position 10,364,013 of record OX638314.1, on the reverse strand, counting down.
TGGGGATAAAGTAGAATTACGTGTGTGCATGTTCTATGTCCTTTCTTAAGGACTGCCATTAGATTGCTACTCAAAACTAAAAGACAATATTCATTGTTTAATTTCATGTTTTGAACTGGGTAAGTCATCGAAAAAAAATGTCCTTTTTGAAGGACTTTCACATGGGAGGTGCAGAAAGGACTCAATCGATTTCTTACATATTTATCCTTTTCCTTGGAACCATTTAAAAATGAACGTGTACAAAATTTCAAATTCGTAGCTTGAAGCGTTCAAAAGCTATCGAAAAATATTGTTGAACACGTGTCTTAAGGACATTTTGTATGGCAACTACCAGAAGGAGTAAAAGGATTTCGCTGATTAATAAACTCGAACTTCGTTTTTACTCAAAACTGATTTGTACAAAATTTCCAATTCATAGCTAAAAGATTACTTGAGTTATAGTAAGTTTCGTAAATTAAGTGAAGACGTTTTGACAGGATATTTGTATGGCAGCTACACGAAGGACTAATAGGATTTTCTTTATAATCAGACACTAAGCTCCAACTGTTGGAAAAATAACACATACAAAATTTCAAAGACGTAGCTTAAACCCTTCTGAAGTTATCGGCCAATATTCTTAAACACGTGTTTTAAGGACATTTTGTATGGCAGCTACCAGAAGGAGTAAGAGGATTTTGCTGACTAGTAAACTCAAACTTTGTTTTTACTCAAAACTAATTTGTACAAAATTCCGAATTCGTAGCTAAAAGATTACTTGAGTTATAGTGAGTTTCGTAAATTAAGTGAATACATTTTGACAGGATATTTGTATGGCAGCTACACGAAGGACTTACAGGATTTTCTTCATAATCATATATTTAGCTCCAACTATTGGAAAAATAAGACATACAAAATTTCAATGTCGTAGCTTAAACCCTTCTGAAGTTATCGGCTAATATTCTTGAACACGTGTTTTAAGGACATTTTGTACGGCAGCTACCCGAAGGAGTAGGACGATTTTGTCCATTAACGAACTCGGCCTTACAAATTCAACCAAACATTCAGATTCAAAATTTCAAGATCCTAGGTGAAGGCGTTCTTGAGTTATCGTGTTCACGGACGGACGGACGGACGTCAAGCGGATTTGAGGTTTTTGGCTACAAATAAACAAAAAATAATGTATAACTTTTTTTCGTCCGAGGCTTGGTTCTATGCGTTACAAACTTTTGGGCTGGATTAAACTTATAATACTCTCTATGATTTCATCTAGAGTATAAAAATATATTAGGAGATCTTATTTTATTGAATTTAATAATAAAACACAATAATAATATATTATATAAGATAAAAATCTATCAAACAATGGCAATTCTTTTAAAAAAATGAAATTGAAAACTTGAAAAATGATTTTTTCTTATCTCGACATAAGCTGTTATCGCTTTTTACCACAGAAATGATGAGTTTTTTTTTTCAATAATAATAAAGCTTACAAGTTTATATCCCAATGACCGCTTGTATTGTTTTTAATCCTTTTCAAAATTCTTTAATTAGATAAATAACTAGAAAAACGTACCTGAAAGTCCTTTCAAATGACAATAAGACGTTGTCCCAAGTGAAATACTTATAATTTTCACTATTTAAACACCACTATCACACTTGACCCGTCAGTCACGAATGTCGTAATCGAACTAGAACTCTGCGCACCGCGATTCCCACACCAATGTGTGCTATGGCCTTAGAAGAATTTCTGACAAACATTTTTGTCAATTTAATAAATCGTTTTGTAAATATAACAAAATCTTCTAGTTGACTTTTGGTCACTTTGACAAAACTTTCATCAAAAGCCGTTTCAAAGACAACATTTAATACTTCTTTCAATACAATAAAAAAATTGTTTATTTGATAAACGGACATTGTAAATTTTGTCATTTCGATAATACATGTTTCGTTAAAAAACCGAACTGGAGTTTCGCCGAATTTTTATCAATTTGACAAAAATTTATGAAACTGAATAATTTTTATTTGTTTTGCTGACATATTATTATCAATATGACAAAACTGCACTGTTGAAATTCAACAAATACTTTGTGTCAATGTTACTAAAGATTTTTCTTTGAGTGCACAATTTGCAAGTCGACCCACTGAGAATGCGTTCACGAGAGGAAATCCAAATTAATGTAGGTATTTATCGGATTCTGTTAGGGTACACAACAGAGATATAAATGGGAAAGATTTTGGCGATTTTAATGCTAAGGATTTGCGTCCTTAAAGGCACCCACCAAACTTTCTGGCTACTCTCAGAATCCCATCGTCGGGCCTCACCAAGTATACAGCACTAGTAACAACCCCATAACGTGTGCGCAATCAGACCACAAAATCATTTAGACCCCTCAGACAATGAGCATGTTAATCACTTTTATCAGCCAGATAGAGCTCCCCTGACTTCCTATTCCATTTCTTCCCCCCCATTCCTCCACTATTTGACCAAACCTCGATAATAATGAATAATGCCGATCATCTTGTCAATTTGATCCACATTCGCGAGATGCACATACGACCGTGCTATCTACCAATCCGGACCTCGTTTGGAGCTCCAGAGCTGTAACAGTAATAATGCTGGCCAGAATATGCACACAACTCATTATCAAAACAGTAAGCAAAGGCCCCAGGATGAGTGACCCTCGTAAAATTAAGTTAAATCCAATCCCACTAATCTAGAGAGATATCTGTATGAACTGGGAACACAAGCATGTGACTTTCCCCGCCAGTGTGCCATGTATACAAGTAATCGGAGCAGGTATGGGTATTTATCGCTCATTAATAATCTCTGCGAGTAGCCCATTATCGAGGTACCCTCGAAGTGAGGCACCCAAGAGTTAACTTCGATTCCACCGGCGCAAGACACATCGAGGTGTTTGGAATTGGAAGTTTCAACAATCAATCTACATGACGATCGACCCACCAAAATACCTATGAAATACCGATCAACTACAGGCCGGCGATAGTGGGTTAATATTATATAATATGCTGTACCAGCTCATACATGCTGCTGCTATCAGTGGAACCCGGTTTCAATGACCTATGCTCAAATTGCCTATACCATCCTGCCGTCTCGGTTATAGTGTGAGTTGCATATTCTGTCTAGTAGGGACCTTCTAACGCAACCGGAATAAAAAAAAATAATGAAAAGAGGAACAACGTAATCGCCTACTGCTAACGTACGCGTGCATAAATCTTGTCGATCTCGCGAATGTTGTCCAAATCGACAACATGGGCCCAAACCATACAGTTAACATATCGGTCATATCAAGATGGGTGGGGAGGAAGAAAATGGTAGTGACTCTTTCCAATAAATGACTAATCCGGCATTCTAAACTGCCACACATCAGCAAAACGCTCATTGTCTGGGAGGCCTCAGTGATAGGGCAATCCCAGAGCAGATCGAACCATTGTTAATCGTACAAAATACAGTAAGACTGGGAAGTTGCATATGCTGCATCTTGGGGAGCGACCCAATATTGAACAAGTAGGAATCACTTCCGATTTTCAGCTTCCTCGGTAACATATATGTACTACCGTGTAACCTGCGCTGTAACGGATGTGTTTCGTCGTCCGATACGGCTATACGATTAAAGTATCAACATGTTAACCCTTTCTGTCCCGAAAGAAATAAAAAGAACTAAATACTCGGCTCCCACCTAACAACCACCTCGCCATCTGTTGGTCAAGACCCGACTCTATCACGATCACAAACACCTCACCTGACAACCCTTATCAGTGATGTCACTTTACTCCAGTTGGAGTAGATCTAATCACATTTTTTACCATCTGCTCCGCAACTCCACTTTTCTCGAATCTACTCCGATTTGTTACCGTCTGCTCCGCTATTCTATGTACTTTTCTCGAATTTAAGCTGGAATTATAGTAAACGCGATGTCGTTTGATGCGTGAGATTTCTCAATGCTCGTTGTGTGACGAAATCGCGCGCATCATTCCAAATCGCAGTCACTGTGTAACGATTTGGTCCGCAGAACGTCCATTTGGCAATCTTGTCTTTACCGAAATTTTGGACGTAAGCCTGGCGGACTGAAAGTCATCCTCCATCTATCGGAAGAAATCGTCATTTCTTACCCAAAATGAAGGATAACTTTCATACGTTATCGTTGACTATGTCGTCATTGGACGACATATGTCTCACGGACGGCCACGGAAACGACTGAGCATCTAGCATAAAAGCACGTGCTAGCTCGTCGGATGGGGTGGGTATGTCGTTTCGATCCGTGAACACGATATATTATGCTCGGTTTGGGCCGACGAATGGATTTGAGAAGTTCCATTCTATCTGTCAGCGGGCTGAGGAAATGATTGAAGGTGTTTTGTTTTGCGCGACAATAAATTGCCGCGATTACTAACCTTAGATGGTTAGTTGACTCTATCTTTTCCAAAATTCAAACGACTCCAATTAGTTCTTTTACTTTTATTTTCTGATGCAAGACTAACTAAATATTACAATTATTTTATCTTATATAGCCTACGTTATCTATTTACAAGATCTTAATCTAATATTTTCCCAAAACCATAAATTACATTGATTTGGGAAAATCACTTAATGTCTACATTGATATTTTCCCAAAACCATAAAATGTATTTGGGAAAATTGCTTAGGACTAAAAGATAAGAACTTACATGTACAAATTTTCTGTTCTTATCTTGGACCACGTGCACTCTTATCAGACGGATAATTAACATGTGGTCCAATCGCTTATCTAAGTCATAAATTTTATGATCTAAACTAAATCTACAGAGAGAGCTCAACATACTCCCCCCGTTGAAAGGATATACCTTTTAATGATATGAAAATGATTTAATACTACTAGATTGAGCTATTTCTATATATAATGTTACCGTGTGAGAAACTGGTACGTTGGCCGATGTTTCAACTGTTGATCCTCTAGATATGCGTGTTTCCTTGTTGCGGCTTTTTTTAGTTCGATGATAATATCCTAATACTAGGATGATGGTGATTATGATGATTGTAGTATTCAAGTAGCTTATTGAATAGTGATGCACATCATGTAGATTCAATTGCGTCCATAGTGATGATGACTCGATCTCAGGAATATCTTTGAGTGTAATTACTGCAGACTCTGTAAATAATGAACTATTGATGTTAGGAATAGCAGGAGATATATTGACCAATGGCAAAAGATATGTAAAATTTGCTGCAAACTTCCTCGATGATATAAGGGTTTGATCTGGCGTTTGTAATTGGCAACCTGGACGAAGTGTAGCAATTCCTTGTTTAGATATCATTTGTACTTGCGTTTCACTTCCGCATGTTACTTCGATGACTTGTTCGTTGAAGATAGAATATAGCCATGTGTTTTCTATCCCATTTATTTTAGTCCATCTTGATTCCATTGTTTCTATTTCCAGTACAGAATTCTTGCTTTGATGCGATAGTAATTGTAATTCACATATTCTTTGACTGCTTATTTTTGACATAGCACATAACTGTGAACATAGCAATTGGCGTTTCATAACCTTGCATTGTAATAACTCTATAGGACTTAGAGGGTAATATTCTGTTTTTTGAATGTTTGTTATGATATAGAAAGAAGGTATAATACTGATCATATTATCATTTTTTCTCACAGGGTAAGGATACAATTCATACAATTTAAAAATATTTGATGAGACAATTGGAACTTCTATGCTAAATATAATATGTTTACCAGTAGCGCGTCCTTTTGCTCGTAAAACGGAATATATTTCAAGCAAATCATTATCTGGTAATGTTACTTCGGCAGGTAAATTTTCTTTTATTTTGATAAGCTGACTGCTTAGTTGACTTAATGTCAACATGTCAGGGTGCAAATTACCTTGATTGGTATGCAAAAGAGAATCAATTAACTTGTCTTGAAGCTTCTCGAATTCGTCCATTGCGATATGTCCAAATTGCTGGGTAAAACCATGTTAAAGATTGTGATATTTATCCCATCTGTGATTGCATTCAACTTGCTGTGAATCATTCGAAACTGGTTTTCAACTGCTGCATTATTTTCCCGCATTATATTGCTAGTAGCATCATAAATGGTTGTCTGATTGTTGACTAAATTGACGATATAATCCTGTCTTTGATCATACAATTCAATTGTCTCTTCTAAATGTCTAGCATGATCAGTGTCCATCAATCCGAATAAAGCGTTAGAAATGCTACCTATAATCTCTAAAGGAGCTCTCTTTTGTCTTCCTAATTGATGATTGCCGAATATAATTTCATGGTTGTTTGTAATACGCCCGTTCTTTTGTTGAAGCTGTTCAATCTTATTGGTACAATGAGTATCCTCCCGAATAGATCTTAATGACTTTAAACAAATAGAATCAAGTTTTCGAAGAAGTTGCTGAAGTTGTGTCTTTTGCATCCAATAATATCTCAGATCGAAGTGTGCGACGATTTGCCAATGATTTTTTACCAGTCGAACCTTAGATTGCTCCTCAAAGAATATCCCAGCACCATTAACAATCGGAGAAATACTTAGCTGAGAGAGAACACTGGGAACAAGTAACAGAATGGCTAATAAAGCTGTTATATTCGATATTCCTTTATTTCGCTTAGATCGTCGAACTGGTGGTTTAGGTAATGTTTTGTCTGGCGATGAGGTGTGTGATTCGTCTGGGGTTGATTCTGGATCATCTACTCCTAGATTGTCTGGCAAGGGACATATATTATAAATAGCTCGTTGCGTTTCACCGATAGCCGTTTGTAGATTTCCTATTCTTGCCAAACCGTCTTTTCCTAATATTACGCTTGTAACTCGACCCTTTTTCCAATTAAATGGGCTCGATTTGTTGTCCTTTAATAATACTAAAGCACCAGGCTGAATATTATTGCAGGTTTTAGTCCATTTATAACGTCTTTGCAGCTCATTTAAGTACTCCGTTGACCAACGATTCCAGAACTCATCTCTACTTTTTTTTTACAATTTTCCAATTATCGACTAAACTTAATTTATAATTATAATTCTTAAAGTAATCTGGGAACGTGGATAACGGTTCTCCAATAAGAAAATGTCCTGGTGTTAGGACTTGATAATCATTAGGATTATTTGATATTGGTGTTAATGGCCGCGAATTTAACACGGCTTCTATTTCTGCCATTACTGTATTAAGTTCTTCAAATGTTAATGACGCATTTTGAATAATTTTTTTATAATGAATCATTACGGATTTAACCGCTGCTTCCCATAATCCTCCCATATGTGGAGATCTGGCAGGCATGGGAAACAATTCAATTTGGCGAGGATTACAGAAATCCTCAATAGCTTCACAATGTTGACGTGACTTAAATCTTTGAAACATTTCTTTCATCTCTAAGGCTGCTCCTGTGAAATTAGTTGCATTGTCTGAATAAATTCGTTTTGGTAATCCTCGTCTAGTTATAAATCTTTTTAAAGCTCCAATAAATGATGCCGTCGTTAAATCTGAAGCAATTTCTAAATGTAGAGCCTTTGTTGCAAAGCACACAAAGACACATACATACGCCTTGTCAAGACGTTTACCCCTAATCTTGTGATGGATAGTTATGGGTCCTAAATAATCTATCCCTACCGTATAAAATTGTCGAAAAGCTACCACTGGGTAGATCTGCCATATATTGATGAAGAGCACGCGGCTGCGCAGAAAAACATCTGAAGCAACTATTTACAATTTTCTTAGCGATTAATCGTCCTCTCAATGGCCAAAACCGTTGTCTAACTATGGCTAATAAACCTTGTGGACCAATATGAAGATGGTCTTTATGTATCTGTGTCATTAACAATCTTGTTACATAGTGATCATATGGTAGCAGAACCGGATACTTTACGTCATAATGTACCTCTGTATTGCTGAGTCTTCCCCCTACGCGTATCAGACCATCGTTATCTAACCATGGCGCCAATGTTTTTAATTGTGATGACAGTTTTACCATTCGCCTATTCTTTTAAATCCTCAATCTCATCTGTGAAGTGAATTGACTGTATTCGGGTTATAATGAAATTTAAAGAATCAGCGAGCCAAATAACCTTAGGTTTACGTTCATTTTTGTTTTTTAAATGATGGACAAATTTCAATACATTTGCTACAACTGCCTGCAAAAAATGAAAGTTATTTTTATGATCTATTTAAGGGGTTACCCCCACTTTTAACTATGAAATTTTTTTTTTTGTTGCATTTTTTTTTAAGTATAACTATCTGATAACACGTCCTTCAAATTTCAAGTCGATCCGAACAAAATTGACTGAGATATGAGCGTTGAAAGAGAAGAAACCGTTACTTATACAACCGGCTAATCTGCCGTCTGCCGCGCTCGACCCTCTCTCCGGTTTCTATCTATTGTTCTATGAAAAGGGTCGCATACCTGGCAACAGCAAATTGCATTTTTGGAAGCGGCATCGTCGGCGGAAGAGCTATTATATGGCCCCGGAGTGGATGACTCTATGTAAATTAAAAAAAATTGTTTTCTTCGTGTAAACTGAAATTGAAACTTTAAACGCGTTTTTCTCGAAATGACATTTTTGAAGTCGGTGACCAAAATTACTCGAAAACTACTGAACCGATCTACAGTACAATCCCGATAATTCGTAATGCCAAGGGACCAAAGGTTTATTACGAATTATTGAGATTTTCGAAAGAGCGGGATTACGAATTATTGATTGTTAAAAAATGGAAAAATTCAGATTAACGGGACTATCGGTTTTTATTGAAATTCTATATACATACATATGTACAATACAAAATACACACGTTCAATGAAAAATGAAAAACATGAATTAAAATATGTACATATGAACTTTGTTATCCTTGATAAAAAAAACTTCAAGTGGAAAAGAAAAGTAATGTTGTGTCTTTTTTTAAAACGGTCAAGCCATCCATCACTCGCTCAGAAATTTTGAATACCCAATCTCTCCCCAAAATATTTGGCCTTTTCCCTCATCATCACTCCACCCACGGGTACATTTGATTGTCGGCACTATGAAAACCAAATGACAAGTGAACGCTCAAGTTCAGGAAAGTCACCGCTTTTCTGCCGTTCGATTTAACTGCTTGAAGGTAATCCAGCGATGATCTCTTTCTTTTGTAAAATTGACGTAAGTGTAGACGGAGGAATATTAAATCGTTTGGCAACATCAACTTTTTTTTGGCCTTCGGCAACTGCTTTTACAATTTCCTTTTTTTCGCAAACGGAAAGACACTTATGCTTTTTGTACTCATGGTGAACCCATACTGAACTGAATAATGTAAACAGAACAAATTTTAAACAAACAGTTGATGAGTGGGAAGGCGAAATTTTTTTCCGAATAAACGGGATTGTTAACAGTGACTTACGAATTATAAGACGTTTAATTGGCTTCGGGTACGAAAATCAATACGAATTACCGAGGGGACCAAAATGCATTGTATTTTTACGAATAACCGCGATTTTTCCAAGGGACCAGCAGTTTATTTCAAATTAGCGGGATTTACGAATTAACGGGATACGAATTATCGAGATTATACTGTATTTGAAACTTGGCAGGCTTATTCAATACATAAAAATGTAGTGTTTGATCGTTCGATTTTTTTTTTTGATAAAAAATGGCCGTTTTATAGCCAAAAGACGACCGTTTTTTTTAAGTGAAAATCGAACCATTAACTTTGACTGTCCGCCATTTTGTGAAAAATGGATATTGCTTAAATCCTTCGATCAAACACTAGTTTATACTGTTATTTAACTAAATCCATCGCCATTTTTTGTTTCAGATGATCCAGTTCGACACAATGTTGGTCACTGCAAAAAGTGAAAATTAAAATACCATTGTTTTGACTGCCATTTGTAATTTAACAATGTAATATTTTTCAATAAAAAAATTACTGAAAGGTGTTCAATGTATGTACTTTCAGATAATATAATAGTCGTTTAAAAAAGTTTCGTAGTTTTCTTAAAAAAAATTCATGAAAATGACCTATTTTCTTGCGCTACAAGTGGGTGTAACCCCTTAATCGAGAAAGTGACTATCTTCTTTTACGATTAACGCAGTTTTAACCTTCTTTAGTTCAGGCACTTCATCCAAATCTAACTCTGGTTGATCAAATCTAACTGTTTCCTGTTTTCTTAAAAATGAGGGACCATCTAACCATAAGGAACAATGAATGAATGCATTTGGCATCATACCTCGTGAAATAATATCTGCAGGATTTTGAAGGGTATTTACATAGCTCCACTCCTTTATCATACTTAAATTTTTAATTGCTTGAACACGGTTCGCTACAAAAGTTTGGAGTAAGGATAAGTCAGTTCTTAACCAGGATAACACAATTGTAGAGTCGGTATAATGAAAGATTCTGTTAATTTTGATTTCTAGAGAAATTAAAACTTGCTTTATTAATTGAACAAGCAGTTTAGCTGCGCACAGTTCAAGCTTTGGTATTGTGATTTTTTTAATTGGTGCAATACGTGATTTTGCACAAATTAATTTAACTTGAATTTCTCGCATACACTACAGCACCGTATGCTTTTTCTGACGCATCACAAAATCCGTGAAGTTCCATGGTCTTGGCTTAACTATAAATTGCTTGTCGTGGTAATCGAAATTCTTTTAACCCCTCAAGTTCAGTTTTGAATCTAATCCATTTAGTTTTTATTGTCTCAGGAATTTCCTCATCCCAATCAATTTTTAATTTCCACAGCTCTTGCATACAAATTTTAGTATGTACTATAACAGGGTTAATAATTCCTAGCGGATCAAATAAACGCGCCGTTTCTGATAGAATTGTTCTTTTGGAAATATGCCTAGAATTAGTTAAATTCACCTTTATGGAAAATTCATCTGACGATACCAACCACAACATCCCTAATACCTTAATAGTTTCTGGATTTTCACGATTAAATTCTAACTACGTTTCACAATCTTCGGGAGAAAAACTAGCTAAAAGTGCGGGATGATTGGCGCACCATTTACGAATTGGAAATCCGAATTCCGATAGACAACTAGACATTTGACGTTGAATATTCAATAATTCCTTCAAACAATCGGAACCTGTCATAACGTCATCCATATAGAAATCCCTTTTGATCACTCGAGATACTAATGGATCCATTTCGTTGCCAAGATCCGCACATCGCTGTAAACATTTTACGGCTAAATACGGTGCAACTGAAGTACCGTATGTCACTGTTTTTAACTTATAATACCGTAAGGCTTCTTGTGGATTCCAGCGCCAAACAATTAATTGTCACTGTTGATCGGTTTCATTAATCCATATCTGCCGATACATTTTCTCGATATCACCTGAAAATACAAATGAATGTTTACGAAATCTGAGTAAAATATTAAAGAGATCATCTTGTAGCCGAGGACCTGTAAATTAAGTATTATTCAAAGATATGTTAGTTGTTGTCTTTGCAGATGCATCAAATACTACTCGAAGTTTGGTGGAAGAACTCTCAGGTCTTAATACACAATGGTGAGGCAAGAAATAATGTTGTGATGGAATTCCACTTTCCTTAATTTCCTCCATTTGATTCATATTTATATATTTTTGAATAAAATCATGATATTGTTCCTTTAATTTATCTGATTTTTCTAACTTCCTTTCCAACGAGAAGAAACGACGCATCGCTAAAGTCCTTGATTCACCTAAAGTAGATGGATCAACAGAAAATGGTAAGCTTACAACAAATTTCCCGTCCTTTGCCCTACTCACATTTTCAATAAAATGCTTTTCACATAAACTCTCTGCTTGACTTAAAATTTGTTTAGATTCTTCCTCGACTTCTTCGCGTTCAAAAAATTCACGCAGATTTTTTTCTAAAGCTAAATCGCTTTTTGTTATTATCCCACAATGATAATTTTGTTTTGGAATAGATATTGCACCACTAACGGTCCAACCGAATATTGTCTTTTGAAGACTTATTTTATTATCTCCAACCTTAAGTTGTTTAGGGAGTATGATTTCGTTATATAATTCTATTCCTAAGAGTAAGTCAACTTTATCCGGCAAATTGAACTCTGGATCAGCTAATTTAATATTTTTGGGAATATCAGAAAATTTAACTTCTTGACTCGGTTGATTTGAAGATGAAATTGTTGGTAATACAAATGCTTCTAAAGTAGTTTCAAACTTCATGTCGTTTGACGCCACTTTTATATTCACTTGCTTGTTTGGACTTGCTATTTTACCCGCAATCCCTTCAACCGACAAGCTACATTCCTTGGAAGTAAGATTCAAATTCTTAGTCAGTCTTGAAGTTATAAAATTTAATTGAGAACCTTTATCTAATAGCGCACGACAAATAATCCAACCTCCATCTCCTTTCTGGACCTTTACTCTTGCTGTCTCAAGTAAAATATATTTTCTACCCGTCTTAACTAGATCTTGTACTGAAAAGGAAGACTTCCCCTTTACTACTTTCTTGTCTTGAACCTTAGCTGAATCGGGTTTAGCTTTAATCGATGCTTGATTACCTCTATCATCATGCAAAAGTGTATTATGCTTCCAATTGCATTTCTTGCAAGTACCATTACTCTTGCAATCTAACACATTATGCCCTGGATTTAAACAATTAAATCAACATTTATTTTCTACAATCTTTTGCCTTCTTTCTATTGTAGATAATTTTTTAAAACGTTCGCAAACGGATAGGTGATGTTTCTCTTTACATCCCATTAAACAACTCTTCTGGAAGGTAAGGAAGGAAGAACCTTTCGGCTTCGTCAATGCGGAAACTTTATTTTGCGTTAAGTTTTTCCCTACGATTTCTAAAGCACTAAATTGTTGTTCTATAAATTCTAAGATACTAGTGATTCCTGTAATTTCTTTAGGATTTTTTAATCCTTGCTCGTATCTTTGCCGAGATTCGTGATCTGAAATGCAAAAATGCATCTTTCCATTCAGCATCAGAAAGATTCATAGTATCGATTGCTCTTGAAGCTGATGTGACAGTTTCTTGAAGAGATTTGTATGCACTCACCGTACCTTGAGATAAGGTAGGAGCATCTAAAATTTGTGAAAACAACGCAGATAGTTGTAATCTTTGATTGGAGTAGCGTTTTTCTAACAATTCCCAAGCAATTGTGTAATTAGTTTCCGAAAGGGTTATATGTTGAATAATTCTTTCAGCTGGATCTTGCACATGTGCTTTCAAATGTGCTAACTTTTGAATAGATGTTAGGTTTGTTTTATCTACTAACACAAGAAACAAGTCTCTGAAATTAACCCATTCCTTTATATCTCCATTAAACTTCGGTAGCGCCACAGGAGGTAGTGCACAATTGTTAACCAATACTTCACTTTTAACTTTCTTATCACTTGCTTTATTTCCTAACGATATATATTTCTCGTTAAGTAATTCGTATTCGGACGTATCAAGAAAAGAGTTTAGAGAGATTTCTTCTTCTTCAAGATTCTCCTCAGATGAGGAAGCATCTCAATAGGATTGGTCTCTCTGAGACTAAAATTTGCAGAATTTGCAATGACGAAGACGAAACACCAGAGCATATCCTCTGTGAATGTGAGGGTTTGACTCGCAAAAGGCTTCGTCACTTCGGTCAGGGTTTCATGGATCCATCGGAATTCCTGACCATTCCTCTTCGCAAAATACTAGGCTTCAGTGAAAGCGCAGGGATCGAAGAGGAATCATAATCAAACCGGAGGGACGTCACAATAAGCCCAACTGAGGCTGCAGTGATAGAGGTTAACCATACCAACCCCTATTCCCAAATCTAATCTAATCTAAGATTCTCGATACCTTTAAATTTTTCATCGATAATTTCGTTCCGAATACTCATACTCTGAATTGCTTTAAGCAGACTTCGTATTTTCCACATTAAAACAGGTTTCAGAGTTTTCACTTCACTTGACGATTCACCCTCATTTAATGACAATTCCTGAACTGTATCAATCGTCATTAAATGCTCTTTTATTCGCGCAACAAAGTCGGAATAAAAACTTTTGGTTTTTTGAAAACCGTCCGCGAAATAGTTATGCGCAGACACCCTATGCCTGTCTTCACACGCTAATAACGCCCTGTTGTTCTGTTCGAACTCCTCCCATAGCTTGTCGAATTCACTTAACACATTTTTTAAAAAAGAACTATCTACCTTACCGGATTTGATTTCTGTTTGAAATCGAGAATTTTTTCTTTCAAACTCTTCCTTCATGGAAAATTGCCGGTCTATTATTGTTTCCGCCATGATACACTTTGACATATAAGCTAGTCAAACGCTTCACTACTGAAAACTGCACTTAAAACCTTGACGTATTCTGCTCGTCAAACGCTTGAATCTTGATCACAAAAGAACTAATTGGACTCGATCTGTCTTAAACTGTGATCGAACACTTGAATCACGTCGGGGTCACCAAAATGTTTTGTTTCGCGCGACACTAAGTTGCCGCGATTACTAACCTTAGATGGTTAGTTGACTCTATCTTTTCCAAAAAACCAAACGACTCCAATTAGTTCTTTTTCCTTTATTTTCTAATACAAGACTAACTTAATATTACAATTATTTTATCTTATATAGCCTACGTTATCTATTTACAAGATCTTAATCTAATATTTTCCCAAAACCATAAATAACATTGATTTGGGAAAATCACTAAATGTCTACATGGATATTTTTCCAAAACCATAAAATGTATTTGGGAAAATTGCTTAGGACTAAAAGATAAGAACTTACATGTACAAATTTTCTGTTCTTATCTTGGACCACGTGCACTCTTATCAGACGGATAATTAACATGTGGTCCAATCGCTTATCTAAGTTATAAATTTTATGATCTAAACTAAATATACAGAGAGAGCTCAACACGGTCATTTAGAATAAGAGTCCACGTGAATCAAAAAATATTTACCAAAAAATGGTCCAGCAAAATCGAAATGAACTCTTTCGAACGGATAGGTTGCTTCATTCCAGTGATGTAAGACAACCCTTTTTGGATTACTTTTCACTTTTGTAACGACTTGAATTTCCGGGGTAGGCTCAACGGGTGCCGGGATCCGTTACAAAATATTTATTAGTTATTATGACTTCACTTTATTATTAATCTATTCATATCATTAAATTATTACACCATGTTATTGTTCGCCGTCTTCGTTTGTTGTTTTCCCTCCTTCGCTCCTTGTCTTGTCTTTCTCCGCTCCTTGTCCTTACTCGTCGTTTTCTCTCCTTGCCTTGTCTTCCTTCGCTCGTTGTCTTCGTTCTCTTTCTTCGATCGTTTTTGTTGTTTCTCTCCTGGCCTTCGCTCCTTGTCTCCCTTCGCTCGTTGTCTTCGTTCTCTTTCTTCGATTGTCTTTGTTGTTTCTCTTCTGGCCTTCGCTCCTTGTCCTGGCCTTGTCTTCCTTCTCCTTACTCGTTTTCTTCGTTCTCTTTCTTCGATCGTCTTTGTTGTTTCTCTCCTGGCCTTCGCTCCTTGTCTTCTTTAGCTCGTTGTCTTCGTTCTCTTTCTTCGATCGTCTTTGTTGTTCCTCTCCTGGCCTTCGCTCCTTGTCCTTGCCTTGTCTTCCTTCTTCTTACTCGTTGTCTTCGTTCTATTGTCCTCGCTTGTTGTGTTCACTTGTTGTCTTCACTTGCTGCCTCTGCTTGCTGTCTTTGTCTCTTTCGCCGTCTTCTTCTTTTCCCTGTCGTCTCGACTTTGCGTGGTCTGGACACGAACTAATTGCACTCAAGCTTTTGAAGAGGAACTTTAAGTCCACATTACCTTCTCCAGCTCGGGAACCGATTAGAGACGGTTGTCCTGTCAGAATAGTCAATGTTGCTACAAGAGGAACTTTAAGTCCACATTGTCTAGAGTTAAGTATACTATTATTATTTAAATAATACACGATTTATTTTCTTATAAATGGTTAGATTTATTTCGATTTATTTAAAAATTGAACCTCGAGTGGTTTCACACATTTGTTGTCGAGTACTGGAATCAAAGAACATTCATCTCTCTGAAGTCCGGGTTTTTATATAAATGTTCATGTTGATTTTCTGATAATAAATCAATTGGTTTGATTTATATTTGGTTTGCGATAAACCTCGCCAAATACTGATGTTTTGATACTCATATTTTGAGATGGTTCAATATTTGATTCAAATATTGAATCTTTGGACTTTGCATCTTTCGATCCCATATTTGCTGCAGATTTGTACGTAACTCTTCGCCTTTTTTTCGTTGCAATCTGATCTGCAATCTAAGTGCAGTGGAAATTTAAAAAAAAAACATACTGCAGTCACGATCGGTTGCAAGCCAATTGTAAGATACTCTAGATGAAATACTGAACCCCGATTTATATTGTAGTTGGAGATAAAGTAGAATCAGGAGTGCATTATCCTTAATTAATGAGGTTGCAACTCGAAACTAAAAATCGGTGGGGCCGCAACAATGCCTCAGGCGACACTGTACGGCTGGATAAAATACACCGACAAAATCGTAAAATCCGAAAACTCTATTATACTGACGGCTGCTTAAACCGACCACGAACTAATTTCTTTTGATTCTCAACCCCCGAATGGGTTTAAAAGGGTTGAACTCGTTTTCACACATTCTCCGATATTTCTTAAGGCTTAATTCTGATCAGATATCGGGATTAGTTTTCACTTCCTCATGCTTCCTAAACAGTCGCCTAAAATGCGAATTAAGGATTTTTGGATATTGAACCCTCAAGCAAGGGTATGTTGGAGGTTCGATATATTTTCACAATTTTTTCTCATAATTCGCAGTTTCAGGTTGGACTTTTTCATGAACTTTTTATACAGTCGACTTGATTTGAAACACAGTCTTCAGTTTTCGCTCCGTCGAAATTATAAAAATCTGGTTCTTTCTTAGTAACGCTTGTCAATTCTTCCGTTTCTTCAAAAGATGGCCCAAATATCAAAAATTTTCTCGTAATGCTTATTAAATCCAAATAATTTTCTCCTGAAAATATTCTTTTCTTGTTTGTTGATGCCATAATCAAATCTCGAAATAAAAGTTGTTGGCGCCATCGTTCCCTTTTATAGCCTCTTCAACCATCTTCACTTTCTCTATCTTCACTTCTCTTTTACTAAGTGAGAACTCCGTTGACATCTTCGAGGATGATGACAGTTCTCCAGTGTTTCTATTTATATTTCTTTATAGTGCCAGTGTGGACAAAAAGGATTCGCTTGGTGAAATTACATCGGTTTTTCCGGTGTATCGGAACAAAGAAAATAATAACAATCAGCGATGCACAACACGAAAGTAATTTTAAAATATTACCTGCAACCGACAGAAAGGTGACCGACTTTTGATTCTCAACCCCCGAATGGGTTTAAAAGGGTTGAACTCGTTTTCACACATTTTCCGATATTTCTTAAGTCTTAATTCTTAATTCTGAAGAGATATCGGGATTAGTTTTAACTGCTTTCTAAATAGTCGCCTAAAATGTGAATTTAGGATTTTTGAATATTGAACCCTCAAGCAAGGGTATGTAGGGGGTTCGATATATTTCCACAATTTTTTCTCATAACTCGCAGTTTTGGGTTGGACTTTTTCACGAACTTTTTATACAGTCGACTTGATTTGAAACACATTCTTCAGTTTTCGCTCCGGCGAAATTATAAAAATCTGGTTGTCTGTTGTCTTGTAGGCAATTTATTTACTTTTGTTGAATTCGGCAATTCAACTGATGTCGGTGATAGTGAAGTCGCTGTAGAATCTGTTGAACCCCTGAATCTGATTCTCAACCCCCGAATAGGTTTAAAAGGGTTGAACTTGTTTTTACACATTCTCCGATATTTCTTAAGTCTTAAGTCTTAATTCTGATCAAATATCGGAATTAGTTTCGCTTTCTAAATAGTCGCCTAAAATGTGAATTTAGGATTTTTGAATATTGAACCCTCAAGCAAGGGTATGTAGGGGGTTCGATATATTTTCACAATTTTTTCTCATAACTCGCAGCTTTGGGTGGGACTTTTTCACGAACTTTTTATACAGTCGACTTGATTTGAAACACAGTCTTCGGTTTTCGCTCCGGCGAAATTATAAAAATCCACAACCTTCACTACTGGCTAATCAAGGCCTTAAGCAAGGCTATGTAAGGCGTTCGATATATTTTCACAATTTTTTCTCATAACTCGCATGTTTGGGTTGAACTTTTTCACGGACTTTTTATACACAGTAAAGTTTTTTTAACTGGATTTCACTAAAACTTAACTAGAGTAGAACTCCTAACCTTTCTAGTTAAGAATCTAGTTAAATTTGTTCAACTGAAAATCCAGTACATTCTTTTCACTGAATTTCCAGTTGATTGTACTGATTTCTCGTACTCGTAGCTAGATCGCTCGGGTTTTAACTTGTGTATTGAATTTCTAGTTAATTTAACTGTATTATTCACTGAAAATTCAGTATATTTACTGGAATTTTGTTGAATACCAAACATTATTAATCTGAAAATGATTAAAGGTTGAAGTTGTCGTGATCCAATAAAAATAAATCTTATCAAAAAAATTAAATTTATACTCTCTCAAATGAAAAGTTTACAAAAAGTATTATAATAAAAACACATTATTCTTTCATTAAAAAACCATTGAAAAATATTTCTTAACTTCCTACAATATTTTTTTATTGAATAAAGTAACTACTCCAAGTGGATTCACGTTCTTAATTTTGTAAATATAGCAGTAAAAAAAATTATAAATACGTGAAAAAGACAATGTTTTGTGGACCAGACAGGGCACAAAAAATTGTTGCTGTGTGCTGTTTTCTCCATAATTTTTTGATGTCTAATCACTTAAGCATTTACTAAAGCCTAGTATCCAGATCGAGTGAAATTTCGCTTAACTCTCACTGCTCTCATTTCGCTGTGAAATTAGTTCGTGAACGTTACCGAAAGATGTCTTTTGATAAAACACAAAAAAAAACAACAATTTATTTTAAATTTAAAATCAATTTAAGAAACAATCAATATTTACTGGCAATACGTGAAAAGGACAATGTTTTGTGGACCAGGCAGGGCACAAAAAATTGTTGCTGTGTGCTGGTTTTCTCCATAATTTTTTGATGTCGGAAAATGACATCAAGTATTTCCCACCGAATTATGCCGATGAATTGGATGACGAAGGTAAAGTTATCGAGAGTGAATGGAGAAAAAGGCTTTCGAACGACAGTATGATTAATTCGTCATTGGAAAACAACACTGGACGTCCATCAAAATTAAAAAAAAATCTATAAGGGATTTCCTAATGCAGTAGTATGTAATAATATTTTCCATTTTCATGTGCACTTCAAAACGAGACTAAACGTCATAA
This sequence comes from Beris morrisii, assembly GCA_951812415.1. Taxonomy (NCBI): domain Eukaryota; kingdom Metazoa; phylum Arthropoda; class Insecta; order Diptera; family Stratiomyidae; genus Beris; species Beris morrisii. Next base: position 10,344,757 of record OX638314.1, on the reverse strand, counting down.
TTTCACCGTGAAACTACGATGCATGCTCATTTCAATACTTTATTTTTTTGGGAAAGCGATGAACCGAGTTAACATGTTCCGATAGATTTTTCTTTTGATTGTCACCAGGCGTGAACAGACAAATTAGTTACATTTATTTGTGAGTATTTAATTACATCATTGCGGGGGCGGCTTTGAACTCCCAAAACTTTCCCCTGCGTTCGCGCCTGATTGTCACTATTACACCCATAAATAGCACCACGTATTGTCAACAAATTTTCATTTGCACCACTAATAACAATAATAACTCATAAACGCTAAATATACAAAAACGCCTAGCTATTAATCAAATTGTTACAAATCTGTTACAATACAGGTCATACACTCGTTCGCTGTTAAACAACTCCACAATATTGCTTTGAACGTCATAAATCAAGCTTCTTGAATGCTGTACTAAAAAAAATACAGCCTTCAAAATATTTGACATTAAACCGAACGTGGTTTTTTCGAAATCTTTCTTCTTACAAAAATATGAAGGTTCCTTACACAGAGAATGCTCACCAAATACAGATAAACACTAAAAATCAAAACAAACGCGAATGACATATCATATCGATTGTGACGTTCGCGATATGCCAATAGAGTGCAGTGGCGCGAGTATATTGTAGGTCAGAGTATTAACTATGACTACATTTAAAAAACACGCTTGCTATTACTAAGAATTCAACATTTATTAATAACGAAAACAAAAATAAAACGTATTCGATAATTCAATTATTGGTTTTTAGAAGTAGCCATTTTAGACGCGACGCTCTCAACTCTAGAACTGCGCGCCAGCCGCCCAGTGCAGGTAGAGATTTTACTATTGTCGTTCTGCTCAGTTCTCCTTCATCGGTCGAGCTTTAAGAGTGGTTGGATGATTGTGTGTGTTTTTGTGTGGTACTGTACGCAGTGGCGGTCATAGAGGGGGGCCATAGGGGTCAACCAACGTTGATTTATGTTATCTCATCTGCTTAAAAGAAAAATTATATTTGACTATTTGATACACTTCTCGTATTGTGTCCACTATTTAAGTAAATCTGATTTCCCTGATGTCTTTCTTTAATCCTTCTTTTGTCTCCTAATAGAAAATAAGACTACTAATTTAAAATATTTCAATGTGTAAAAGTAATTAAATTTCGAATATAAATATACTTCAATCAATTTGATTTACAACCCGTTGATTCTCTCTCTCCTTCCTACATAGGCGCAAATGTAGCAAACTTGTAATTACCGCACTCCCAGCTCTAGTTCTTACTATAAGCACTAGATTACTTTATGTTTTTATTTTTATTTTTTATTTTATTTTCTCCATACAAGGTTTTTGCTAATTCCTTTTCCTTGTGTTAACTATATTCCAATACATAATATAAGTAGACTATTCACACTTCAATATTAATTTATTAACAAACTCCATGGATGCAAAGGATTTATCCTGATCACCAAACAATTTATAATAAGCACTATCATATTGTTATTACTACGGAATTAAATAAAGAATTTGAATTTGAATTCAATTTGATTTAACAAAACAAACATTTAAGGGGGTCGTCTAGAGATGGGCAAAGCAGTTCCTTTCAGTGAAGTACTTCACTCCGAGTCACTCACTTCATGGAACGAGTTCAGTGAAGTAGTTCCGGAACTCTTCGTTCCATCATTCCTTCGTTTCGTCAGTAGATCTAGAAGATGAGGACCAAAAAAAAAGGTCAGTACATCTAAAAGATGATGAAAACAAAAAGGTCGGTCCTGTTTTTTGTCACGTGTCCAATGGAACTGCAGTTCACCAAAAGGAGTGAGTTACTTCAGTCACTCACTTCAATGAAGTGTTCTTTTGGAACAGTTCACTCCTGAACGACCCATCTCTAGGGTCGTCCTATGTGCCGGGTTAGAAAAAAAAATTTTTTTTTTATTAGATTGCTTTTAAATTATTCCTAGAATATGTATGTAAAAGGATTTCTCCGAATTCGAAGTCGCTATAAAGTAATAGCCGTATAATGGAGCAGCTGTTCGAAGCTCGCCCGGGCCACCACCGATCTTTAATTGCGTTTTTCTCAAAACAGCATTTTTCAAATTGGCTGCCACGATTCAGAAAAATCTACTGAACCGATTGCTCTGAAATTTTAATAACATGTTCAGGCGGATCCCTAGTTACAACTGGTACCAAAGTCTTAGCGATATCTGTCATAGAATTTTTTTTGCTGAAGCTCTAAACTCATCGAAAAAAACGCAAATATTTGAAAAAAAAATTTCAAAGTTCGGCAATATTTTAATTTTCAAAATTTTGACTGAATTCTGATACCAGTTATAGAGCCACAGGATGTAATTTAGCTATGCGATAATTAAGAGTATTTTCAGTAACTACTACTACTAACACTGATTAAACATCCAAAGATTTTAAACTCAATTTGGTGCAATCTCAAGATTTCGATAAGATTCTATTAAATTCCCAAATTTGAATGAATTTGAAATCTTATCGTGTAGAAAGGGTAGTTCAAAGGCTAATCAAAGCAACCTGAACAGCAAGGTAGGATAATTTTTTTCGGAATAATTTTTATTTTGTTAACGACCTTATCTTGATCGGTATAAAATTTCGTTTTTACACTAATTAAGACCATTACAGGGGGTGGAATCATTACAGGGGGTAGAATCGCGAAAGAAATCTTTGGGGACAGATTCACCACACAAATAATAGCCACCGTAGTGTACAGCCCTGAAATTGTCTTTCATTAATCACAATTACCTGTAAAAAATATTTAAATATTTGAAATTACACTCTAAGAAAAATTTACTACTATTATAGTAGGCAATAGGTTATCTACTATCATAGTAGTGAATTGCACTGCAGAGTAATCAACAGTTTTCACTTCCTAAAGTGAGTTCAACCGTACTCTATAAATATAGTAAATTTGATCAAAAGATTAAGTTAAATCACTTTAAATAAAGAGAATTTTTTTCAAGGAATAGTGAAATCACCCTAATGAAAAAGCGATTTCACACCAAAAGAAGAGTAATTTTACTAAAAAACACCAAAAGAAGAGTAAATATACTGAACAATTTGATTAAAATAACATCAGAAAATGAGTGAAATAATTAAAGAGATCGGGCTTTCACTATCAAAAGAGAGTAATATAACAACAAAAGGAAAGTATTTTTCATGCTAAGAGCTTCTGTTTCACTTCGTAAAAGGAGTTACTTCCGTGAGGATGTATGAAGATCGTACAAAAAATTCACCCATTTTAAAAGTGGAAAACAAATACTTTATTATTAAAAAATAATAAAGTAAAATCCATGTAGATATTATCGCATCGAGTAGTTTCAACAAGTGGATTAAATTTAAAATTGTGAAAAATATTCACAAATTAACACGTAACTGGAATTTATTAAAAAAATCTGCCAACTTTATTATTTTTTCGGTAGAAGTTCTGAAAACACTTTCTAGGATTTATATTAAAAATCCATTCAATAAAACTGAATTCAATATTTTTAAAGACCTAATGGATATGTCTTTTGCCACATAAGGTTCCATCCTCAATTCTGTTGGGACCCCTAGAGCAAACCACAGCTGAGAAAGTTCTCACGGACTCAACAATATCATTATTTCAGATATTCTCGCGAATCGATTCAAATTTAAAATCCTGTTCTTTTATTAAGTAATTCATTTTATTAATTCATTTTATAATCACACAAAGCAGTTCAATATAATTATTTTATTTTAACGATCAAGGAATTTATTTTACTGAAATTATTTATGTTTTTCTTGTTACCTCGAATATTCTCCGGGTAATGCTTTAAAAAAAATCTGACGAAAAATTCCATTGATAGTGAAATTTGGGGAGGATGCAGGAGGTTCAAAATGTAGTAAAAACGAATACGTTCCGTCAGTACATCTACGAACTTGATTTGATGATGATGAGACACTATATATGTTTCTCAATGAAAATATATCCTCCAAAATTGTGTTGTTGTGAAACATCATTTCTGCGATCTAATTTAAAGATATTTACATATTTAGAATATTGTAAAATACCACAAGAATATTTTAAGCCTACCATAAAGAGCAATTCAAGGTGCAGTGGTAGGAATTTCGGCCTCGATATTCTGCAAACTGGTACCAAACTGTACAAAAAAGAAAATAATTAAAATTGTCTGCATTAACTTTAAATTTCTGTGTTTACCTTGAATACTTTAAAGAGAAAATTTGAGTCCTTCTTAAAATATTCTATGAAGCACTTAAATATGTCGATGTCATAATTATTGCTCATCATTTTAATGGCTTGGTTTTTGGATTTATTAAAAAAAACTTTTTATTCGCGATTTACTGGCTTCAAAATTACATAAAATGCTGGTTGGATTCTGACATTAGCTCCTCGAAATGACCAAATAATATGTTCTTGTCAAAGAGATAAGGCCATTTTGTTTTAATGTCCACAATGTGTGTAATGTTTTCCCTGTTATTTAAGTAAAGTCGCTGATATGGAAAAAGGTCCTTCATATATAATTCCGCAAGTGCTCTTTCATCACCTGTAAGTTCTTGCTTTAAATGAGTTTCATGGAAACGAAATCTATGAACCTTGTAATTTGAATACTTTGAAAATTTTTTTGAGCAACCGGCCACTAAACACGCAAATAACTCGTTCTTTTTTGCTCTATGTATATACATGAATTCGCACAAAAATTCCGCACGACAAATTGAACATTTTATCATTGTAAAAAAAGGTACACAAATATATAAAACAAACCTTTATTACAAACGTTACAAACTGATATAGAAAATGGATGTTTACCGCACAAATAATGCCGACTAACTGCAGTTCTTTCTGTTTGCGATTTCCGTAGTGCGAAGTTTACTCGTATTTTGTACGGATATTACTCTATAAACTGACGGATAATATCAATACTTCTATAATGAAGTATAATAACACAAAAAATAGTGTCTTTTTGTTAGAGAGCTCCTCGTTTTCCGTATGAATATCACTCTATAAAATGACGGATATTCAGAACCTTATAAATGGAGTATAATATCATAAAAAATTTAGTAAATTGAGTCTTAACTCAATTTATAGAGTAAGTTTCCAATTGAAATGAAAATCACTCCCAGGAAAATGGATTTCACTCTTCTCATTTTAGATGTAGGTATTTTACTTTCGAAAAAAGGTAGACAACTATTCTTACTGTAGTTGTTTACTTATTTTTTCTTAGAGTGTACTTGATAGTAATGCAAACTTTAAAAAATCTTTAAAAATCTTACAAAGTAAATTAAAAAATTTAACATCATAGTAATGATCAAACAAATGTTTCAGACCGTTGTACACGCTTTTCGAGTTTTCAAAATCTACTTGCCAAAATCTTGCGATGTAAATCAGCTATAAGAGACTGCTCTTGAAGTTATTATAATTTAAAATAGAATTAGAGAATTTTCAGGCTTTTTTTAAGTTTTGAATAAGGAGAGTAGGCTAGGTAAGGGTATGGTGGCAGTCATCTAAACTCAATAAAGAGACTAATTACGTATATATGCTTAATAAATTACATTGGTGAAAAATATGCTTTTTGTAGATTTTAAGTATTGTAGAATAACTTACTGCAAATTTTAGTCTCAGAGAGACCAATCCTATTGAGATGCTTCCTCATGTGACAATGTTCAGTCAGAGCTCCACTAGGACTCGGGTCTGATATCTGCTTAATTTTAGATTATCAGATGTTCTTTTTTTCCGAATGTTTTGGCATAAAAAGCTTTGAGTGCCTGTTACCCCCGGGTTCCAAGTCACAGTAAATGGCATTTTGCGATTTTCGCCACATTCGGATGTTTATTCTGGCTGTGCTTAATGGTATCCCACAGAATGGATATGGTCCCATGAAGTCAGCTTCTGAACCTTTCCTAGCCATTAAGTCGGCCATTTCATTACCTTAATAGCTGCTGTGTCCCGGAATCCAAATGAGAGTAACTGTATTTTCCTTAATTAATGAGGTTACAACTCGAAACAACTTTTGAAAAACCAACACGTATACAAATTTTTATAGTCGTAGCTTACGGTGTTCCGAAGTTATTGGTCAATATTCTTGAACACATATCTTAAAGACTTTTGTATGCCAGCTACCCGAAGGAGTAGGATGATTTTGTGCGTTAACAAACTTAACCTTACAAATTCGATCAAACAAACTTTTTATTTTCGTGGCGTTCAGTTCTCATCTCACTAAACTGAAAAAATCACGCAAACCACTTTCAGAATATTTCCGGAACTAACTATGTATAGTGAAATATTCATTAAAATACATTTTATTTTAACTTCCAGGAAGCACTCTGTAACACAGGATGTTTCGCTATAGACTTTCTAAATGTAGAATTTGACACAATTTCCTACATTCAATTAAAAAAAGCCCTAATCGCGTTTTTTGACGTAAAATGACAACTAGCACGATAATACATATTAAAATTTTACACCACAAACAATCTCCTTAAACCACTTTTCAAAAGACTAAAAAAAAAAAATAAAACTAAGCATGTAGAAGAATCGACGCGTTTGATGGAAATTCTCAAACCGAATGCCGATTTGAAACTTAAAACGATTTATTAGTAACTTTCAGGGACGTCATTTCAGTTTTTTCTAGGGGGGGCAAGATGTTATGTTATATATAATCTATAAAAATACATAATTCAACAAATGACGTCCCTGGTAACTTTCCTGGAAAAAAGAATACTCAAAAATGTTCTTCGTAATCTCATTTTCATCCATTTGGAGCAATAAAAGAGAAGTGGCGATTTTCTCCATAATTTTGTTAAAAATCTCCTTTTTGCTCCATTGATAGTAATACTTAGCATTAAATTAAAAATGTGTCGAGCAAGTATTTTTTAGTACCTTTCCCAATTGTTTCGCTTTTATATAACGCATAGAGTTGTATGTTGTGTTTGTCGTTAATGCTTTGAAGTGTTGACTACACCACGTATCCTGCAAGCAAAGCGCTACCGACAGTACAAACACATGCATTAAATCCAACACCCTGACATCAAAATTGTTTAATTGTATGCGATACATTTAAGCCCCGAACACAATGCTCCCGTTCCGTTCCATTCCGTTCAGCTGTCAAAGTAGACCTTATGGGTTGACCATGTAAATGCACACAATGGTCGTAACGGAACGGATCGGAAAAGTTGACCAAAATTCAACTTTTACGGATCACATAACCTCACTTGTCGTGACGGAACGGAACGGAACGGGAGCATTGTGTTTCGGGCTTTAAACTTTGGAGTACATGGCCCTTTTCTAGTCTTATATGTGCCATCAAATTTTCGCGTAAATTAGTCGAGCGGACCTATCCCGCAACGCCGTAACCCCTGCTGTACTACTATCATTTCTTTTCTACTGCACTTAGGTATCTGACGTTTTTGGATATTTCTAAACTTCTTGCTTTATTTCTTATTTAATACTTATCATTGTTTTTTTTAGGTTTTTTCTTATTGAAAAATGATTTTTTTCTTCTACACCTTAATAAGCCCGAACAGGTACCAGGGTACCTGAGATGGAAAATTAAGACGCATTTTGAATTAAAACGGATATTTATTATAGTTAAACTATAGGGTACCATTACCCTGTAATTAACTCGTTAAATCGTACTGGCTTCGCTTCCAAATTTCTATGCATTCATGTAGTTAATTTAGTAAGCTATAGGGTAGCATTACCCTGGATATGGTCACAAGAAGTCATCTTCTGAAATAAAAGGTTATTCTTCTGACCAATTATTTACTGATTTGCTTCTTTCCCCACTCTATGCCACCTTTCTGGCAAACCATTTTCCTTTGGATTATATGCTGTTGTTCTGTATCTTTTAAATCCCAAGATTGATCCTAATTCCGAAAATAAATGTGATTCGAACTGCATTCCTTGGTCCGTAATGTCCAGGATTTTTAAATGCCTCTGGCCAACGCGGAAATCGATCGATTACCGTTAAAAAATAACGATAGTTGTTCGAGGTCGGAAGTGGTCCAATTAAGTCTATATGAATCACTTCGAATTTCTCTGAAATTTCTTTGAAGACCTTCCAACATACATATATCGGAAATGTTTAATGGCTGCATACGTGGCTAAAAATTCTCTATCATAGGTACTATAATTTGCCTGTGTTACTCTCAACTTACGAGTAAAAAATTATAATTACTCCCAAGAACCTCTTATGCCCCGAATTCATGTTGGTCCTACCAGTGCAAATGCAGTCAAGCGCCAATATTTTGGCAAGTCCACTTGTATGCGTTGGCTATCACTCACTCATGAAGCGTTTTTTCCTACAAGTGCTAATACGTTGGAAACAATTCTCATATTAGTTCTTGCGATCGTGTCCGTTCAATCGGAAAAATTAGAACACGATGGGAAAATTTTGAGAACACAAGGCAATATTGTCCTGGGCGGTATTTTTCCGATGCACGAGCATAGCCTTGATAGTTCCAATCCGAACTTTCCGTGCGGTGCGGTCAAAGAAGAAAAGAATTTTTGAGAAAAAGATTTCTTTTTTTTTTTAGTAATTTTTTGTCCGATAAACTTTGCGTTATTTGTGGACGTTATAATGAAAGACCGTTCCCAAGTAACACAAGACAACTTCTTTTTCTATCGCAGATCTTTATTATCTGGCATAACGTTGTGCCAACCATCGCAATGGATAAAAACGTCACGATAACCAAAAACTTAGAACTAATATTTGCTCCAACGTTGGCACAGAAGACTAAATGACCAAAACATCTGTATGACTTAATTTTACATTTTTACAGAGTTTTGTTTGCGGTCATTTTGATCAATGTGGAACAGATTCTCATTTTAACAGAAGAATAGTTATTACAACTAATCTTGGAGTGGACTCGTGCATTAGGACTTGATCTACGTGCACCAACTTAAGTGGCTCAGTGTTGGAACAACGTTGACATAAGGTTGTTTGACGGTTCCATCCCGGCCAAATTTCTGTTGAAAGTTCTGTAAAAACGTTACTAGAACCCGAAAACAGAAATCGGTGTTAATCGGAATAAGCCGACCACGAATTAATTTCTTTTGATTCTTAACCCCCGAATGGGTTTAAAAGGGTTGAACTCGTTTTCACACATTTTCCGATATTTCTTAATTCTTAATTCTGATCAAATATCGGGATTAGTTTTCACTTCCTCATGCTTCCTAAACAGTCGCCTAAAATGCGAATTAAGGATTTTTGGATATTGAACCCTCAAGCAAGGTTATGTAGGGGGTTCGATATATTTTCACAAATGTTTCTCATAACTCGCAGCTTTGGGTTGGACTTTTTCACGAACTTTTTATACAGTCGACTTGATTTGAAACACAGTCTTAAGTTTTCGCTCCGGCGAAATTATAAAAATCTGGTTCTTTCTTAGTAACGCTTGTCAATTCTTCCCTTTCTTCTAAAGGTGACCCAAATATCAAAAATTTTCTCGTAATGCTTATTAAATCCAAATAATTTCACCTGATAATATTCTTTTCTTGTTTGTTGATGCCATAATCAAATCTCGAAATAAAAGATGTCGGCGCCATCGTTCCCTTTTATAGCCTCTTCAACCATCTTCACTTTCTCTATCTTCACTTCTCTTTTACTAAGTGAGAACTCCGTTGACATCTTCGAGGATGATGACAGTTCTCCAGTGTTTCTATTTATATTTCTTTATAGTGCCAGTGTGGACAAAAAGGATTCGCTTGGTAAAATTACATCGGTTTTTCCGGTGTATCGGAACAAAGAAAATAATAACAATCAGCGATGCACAACACGAAAGTAATTTTAAAATATTACCTGCAAGCGACAGAAAGGTGACCGACTTTTGATTCTCAACCCCCGAATGGGTTTAAAAGGGTTGAACTCGTTTTCACACATTTTCCGATATTTCTTAAGTCTTAATTCTTAATTCTGAAGAGATATCGGGATTAGTTTTAACTGCTTTCTAAATAGTCGCCTAAAATGTGAATTTAGGATTTTTGAATATTGAACCCTCAAGCAAGGGTATGTAGGGGGTTCGATATATTTTCACAATCTTAACTCGCATGTTTGGGTTGGACTTTTCACGAACTTTTTATAAGTTTTCGCTCTGGCAAATCGCTAATCGCTACTGATCGCTGCCCACTGCCTGCTTTAAGCAAGGGTATGTAGGGGGTTCGATATATTTTCAAAATTTTTTCTCATAACTCGCAGCTTTGGGTTGGACTTTTTCACTAATAAAAAATAATAGATAAAACCAAACATGAATAATAATAATTCAATGGTTTTATAATAAGTTTTGATAAGTCAACGGATATTTAAATTTTAAAATCTGATTGAAATTCAAGTCATTTTAATATCACCAAGATTTATGGGAGGATTTATGTGGAAATAATACTGAAGTATCGAAATTGCGATATTTTTTAAAGCGATATATCGATAATATCAGTACCCAAAAATAGCTTTTTTTCGAGGATATTTTTGGAAGGGATAAAACAACATAGCCCAGCGAACTTTGGGGTATATTGTCTTATGTATTTGATGTGTAAAAATATAATGTTTTAAGTAGATACAGTAATAAACAGCAGAACAATGAGCCCTTTCCCTGAGCGTTTTGCCACTGTAGTTTTCAATCGGCGTGACAGATGCAGTTCGTAATTTTTGTCTGAAACAATGATCGATGATAAATATCATCCTGGTTTCGGAATTCAGCCTCAAGTAACTAACTGTGGAACATAATAAAACTAACTTAGTACCAAGTGACACAATAGATTCACCTATAGCACAAACCAAAATACTAAGACGTTCCACTCGAATTCGGAAATGTCCTGATCGCTTATGCTATAAGTAAATGAAATATCTAATTTGTAAATGGAAATAATTGTATTGTATAATTTTTTTGAATTTTGAATAATTGAATGCTTTCATTTGGAATTGTATAATTTTTGAAATTTTGTATTAATTGAATGCTTCTTCAAAGCTGTTGTGAACGAAGGCCTTGGTGTGAATATTTCAACTTGTAAAAAGTCAAAATATTCGAGGGAAGGGAAGGTTCAGGAAAGAGTGGGCCAATTCCTCCTACGTCCGTTGTGGCGGGGTTCTTGCTCGATAGTCAGACCATAAACCCTTGGCCTGTACAACAAAAAATGTCGTGTCGTCTTCCTCCAGAGTGGTTTAAAATGGGACTATTTTCCTGATAGGTTGTGAAAGACCAAGAAGCGGTGGAGTTGCGCGACTTCGCGATTTGTCAGGGCGCTCAGATGGTATAGCGCCCTGTCTGCCCACCCCACCTCAGCCATGACTGTCCCAAATAAACAATCTGTCATGGCCCCTTCTTGAGGTTCAGGGATTGGGGCTCAGACGCTCGGGTTAATTTTCAAATAAAACTAGGCAAATGCCATTTCACGTATACAATAAAAGTTTATAAAAAAATCAGCTCAGCGTTTGATCAAGATGAACGAAATCGTCAGAATGTTCAACGCGATCAAAGCGCACAATAAAAATGACCAATATAATAAGGTCAGCAGTATGTGGCAGTTGCGTGCCCAACCGCGCACGCAGCGTTCAGTAATCATACGCATAGCTTATAAATTAAGCGGTTTAGCAGCTTAAATAAGAGCTATTAAGTCCTGGCTAAGCCGCCATAAGTTCTTACAAGAACTGGGGGGCGGATTACTTATACTCTTTTTATATTGCCTTCAGTTCTAATAAGAACTGAGGGCCGATTGCTTGAACTCTTTTTATAGCGCTCTGAGAAGAGCGTTTGAGTGTGGAATGAAAAACGACCGTCTTCGTTCGATGCCAACTCACTAATAATTTATTTCAAATTCTCGTGCTGAAGGCCGAGCCCTACGGGCCGGGTCGACCTAAAGATGAGTCGCGACCGAGGCGCTGACTCCCTTGCAAATAATTTATTTAACTACGAAATAACTTATTTACCTAAAATAATATCAGTCTTGGTTTTTTCCTACCAAGTGCATTTACACAAATTCTCATTGCTAACAAATCCGACCTAACGGTCGGCCTTTAATGCTAAGTGCATTTACTAGTTGACGTAATGGATCCAATTTACACAAGACATTAAAATAATTTCGTTCCAAGGTCTCATTCGATTATTTGCTACTACCACCAAGATCTGTGCCAATGGCGGCTCCATGCAGGCTTACGCCAAACACTTCTATGCACAACCATTGTACACTAAAGTTTCAAAATTTATCATTTAGATGGTTACAGTATCGTCCATCTAAATAGCCCACAAGCTGCTTCCGATGGTTTAGGATTGTAGTGATCCATGAGTATTCTTTTTATTTCCGCATAGGAAGAACTATTTGTAGTCGAATGATTCGAAGGTTCTTGCTATCGAAGGCTCGCCGAAAACTTGGCGATCTAATGGACTTTTTCACGAACTTTTTATACAGTAGGTCGACTTGATTTGAAACACAGTCTTAAGTTTTCGCTCCGGTGTAATTATAGAAATTCACAAATCGCTAGTCGCTACTGGCTGATCGCTGCCCACTGCCTGCTTTAAGCAAGGGTATGTAGGGCGTTCGATATATTTTCACAATTTTTTCTCATAACTCGCAGTTTTGGGTTGGACTTTTTCACGAACTTTTTATACAGTCGACTTGATTTGAAACACATTCTTCAGTTTTCGCTCCGGCGAAATTATAAAATTCTGGTTGTCTGTTGTCTTGTAGGCAATTTATTTACTTTTGTTGAATTCGGCAATTCAACTGATGTCGGTGGTAGTGAAGTCGCTGTAGAATCTGTTGAACCCCTGAATCTGATTCTCAACCCCCGAATAGGTTTAAAAAGGTTGAACTTGTTTTTACACATTCTCCGATATTTCTTAAGTCTTAAGTCTTAATTCTGATCAAATATCGGAATTAGTTTTCACTTCCTCGTGCTTCCTAAACAGTCGCCTAAAATGCGAATTAAGGATTTTTGGATATTGAACCCTCAAGCAAGGGTATGTAGGGGGTTCGATATATTTTCACAATTTTTTCTCATAACTCGCAGCTTTGGGTTGGACTTTTTCACGAACTTTTTATACAGTCGACTTGATTTGAAACACATTCTTCAGTTTTCGCTCCGGCGAAATTATAAAAATCTGGTTCTTTCTTAGTAACGCTTGTCAATTCTTCCGTTTCTTCAAAAGGTGGCCCAAATATCAAAAATTTTCTCGTAATGCTTATTAAATCCAAATAATTTTCTCCTGATAATATTCTTTTCTTGTTTGTTGATGCCATAATCAAATTTCGAAATAAGAGATGTCGGCGCCATCGTTCCCCTTTATAGCCTCTTCAACTATCTTCACTTTCTCTATCTTCACTTCTCTTTTACTAAGTGAGAACTCCGTTGACATCTTCGAGGATGATGACAGCTCTCCAGTGTTTCTATTTATATTTCTTTATAGTGCCAGTGTGGACAAAAAGGATTCGCTTGGTAAAATTACATCGGTTGTTCCGGTGTATCGGAACAAACAAAATAATAACAATCAGCGATGCACAACACGAAAGTAATTTTAAGGTATTAGGTAATAGGTGGAAGCGACAGAAAGGTGACCGACTTTTGATTTTCAACCCCCGAATGGGGTTGAACTCGTTTTCACACATTTTCCGATATTTCTTAAGGCTTAATTCTGATCAAATATCGGGATTAGTTTTCACTTCCTCGTGCATTCTAAATAGTTGCCTAAAATGTGAATTTAGGATTTTTGTATATTGAACCCTCAAGCAAGGGTCTTACTCTTACTAATTTACACTAATAATTCTATGCGAAATCCCTTCTTTTAGAATTTACCAACAACAATTTTTACCGTCGAAGTCGTTGTTATATTTCAAATCGAAACTTTATCCATTATTCAATTCCCATCATACCTAGTAACCCTTGTGACACTTCGCTTCTCAAGTTCGCTCATAAATCATTATAGGAACTGCAACACAGCAAACATTCTCCAACCACACTGAAGACGGAACATAGAAGCGGCTACGCGAGTACTACTCGTAGCTCGTGATGGGAATTTGGAAGCAAATACCATAATGCATTCCATCTAACGTGTAGGTTTTTTTTTTTTTAAATGACGCCACAGTAGGTTCAGTACGGAATGAAGAAAATGCCCGTGGATGCAACTTTTGAATTGCTTCCATGTGTCTTCTTCTTGGTTTCTGTTCGTTACCTTTTCGTGGTGTTACCAACTCTGCTGTGCGAGATATTCGCGTTTAGTTTCTTGGGAAATTTTATGTAGACTGTGCCGAAGAAAATTCTTAAAACATGCATTTTTTTCACGACTTTTTTGCTCGATTTGGATAAAATGCATTTTAAATATTTCTTAGCCAAATGTAAAGGAAGCAATGCTTCCCTTGCTTCCATGGACGCCACGCCACTGGTCTTTTGGGCTCTGCGTGCTTTCGGAGTCCTCGTTCGCGTCTTGAAAAAGAGTAGCGTCCGCGGTCGCCATTTTGAGAAAAATTATTTCCTTCGATTTCTCGCACCGTTAAATATTAACTTTATAATTGTGTCGCACTTGGGGTCACCACTTGTAGGGTTCGTAAATCGTAACCATATAATTTTAAATAAAAAACTTGCTTTCTGCTTAATAGACTTTATATTAAAATAAAAGTCGTGGCAATCGCTAAGGGTTGCTATACTAGAAATTTTAAAGGGTAGCCCACTTTGCCCCACTCTCTCCTACATACTTTTTCTTGGTCTGGTGTTGTTGAATTGTTTTGTTCTTTTGGAAGTATGGAATTAAATTTTGTTTTAACTTCATACAAAAATATGAGGTGTTATTCTATAATGCACCAGAACTTGAATTAAATTACGATTTAAATCTGTATTGTCATTAAATGCTCGAATTTTAGATTTAATAGTCTGCACAAATTGTTCAGCTTGTCCATTCGTTGATGGATGGTAAGGCGCTGTGCGTTTATGAATGATTGAATTTGATCTTAAAAAATTCTGAAAAATTGCACCACTCTTAAATTGAGGACCGTTATCTGTAACTAAAACAGATGGTATACCAAACGTTGCAAAAATTTCTCTTAACTTATTTATTGTACGTTAAAATATGGACTTCCGGCCTGTTTTGTTTGGTGATGAGGTTTGTGATTCGTCTGGGGTTGATTCTGGATCATCTACTCCAAGATTGTCTGGCAAGGGACATATATTATGAATAGCTCGTTGCGTTTCACCGGTAGCCGTTTGTAGATTAGCTATTCTTGCCAAACCGTCTCTTCCTAATATTACGCTTGTAACTCGACCCTTTTTCCAATTAAATGGGCTCGATTTGTTGTCCTTTAATAATACTAAAGCACCCGGCTGAATATTATTGCAGGTTTTAGTCCATTTATAACGTCTTTGCAGCTCGTTCAAGTACTCCGTTGACCAACGATTCCAGAACTCATCTCTACTTTTTTTTACAATTTTCCAATTATCGACTAAACTTAATTTATAATTAAAATTCTTAAAGTAAGCTGGGAACGTGGATAACGGTTCTCCAATAAGAAAATGTCCTGGTGTTAGGACTTGATAATCATTAGGATTATTTGATATTGGTGTTAATGGCCGCGAATTTAACACGGCTTCTATTTCTGCCATTACTGTATTAAGTTCTTCAAATGTTAATGACGCATTTTGAATAATTTTTTTATAATCTGGCAGGAATGGGAAACCATTCAATTTGACGAGGATTACAGAAATCCTCAATAGCTTCACAATGTTGACGTGACTTAAATTTTTGAAACATTTCTTTCATCTCTAAGGCTGCCCCTGTGAAATTAGTTGCATTTTCTGAATAAATTCGTTTTGGTAATCCTCGTCTAGCTATAAATCTTTTTAAAGCTCCAATAAATGATGCCGTCGTTAAATCTGAAGCAATTTCTAAATGTAGAGCCTTTGTTGCAAAGCACACAAAGACACATACATACGCCTTGTCAGGACGTTTACCCCTAATCTTGTGATGGATAGTTATGGGTCCTAAATAATCTATCCCTACCGTATAAAATGGTCGAAAAGCTTGCACTCTACCACTGGGTAGATCTGCCATATATTGATGAAGAGCACGCGGCTGCGCAGAAAAACATCTGAAGCAACTATTTACAATTTTCTTAGCGATTAATCGTCCTCTCAATGGCCAAAACCGTTGTCTAACTATGGCTAATAAACCTTGTTTACCAATATGAAGATGGTCTTTATGTATCTGTGCCATTAACAATCTTGTTACATAGTGATCATATGGTAGCAGAACCGGATGCTTTACGTCATAATGTACTTTTGCATTGCTGAGTCTTCCCCCTACGCGTATCATACCATCGTTATCTAACCATGGCGCCAATGTTTTTAATTGTGATGACAGTTTTACCATTCGCCTATTCTTTAAATCCTCAATCTCATCTGTGAAGTGAATTGACTGTATTCGGGTTATAATGAAATTTAAAGAATCAGCGAGCCAAATAACCTTAGGTTTACGTTCATTTTTATTTTTTAAATGATGGACAAATTTCAATACATTTGCTACAACTGCCTGCAAAAAATGAAAGTTATTTTTATGGTCTATTTGATCGAGAAAGTGATTATCTTCTTTTACGATTAACGCAGTTTTAACCTTCTTTAGTTCAGGCACTTCATCCAAATCTAACTCTGGTTGATCAAATCTAACTGTTTCCTGTTTTCTTAAAAATGAGGGACCATCTAACCATAAGGAACAATGAATGAATGCATTTGGCATCATACCTCGTGAAATAATATCTGCAGGATTTTGAAGGGTATTTACATAGCTCCACTCCTTTATCATACTTAAATTTTTAATTGCTTGAACACGGTTCGCTACAAAAGTTTGGAGTAAGGATAAGTCAGTTCTTAACCAGGATAACACAATTGTAGAGTCGGTATAATAAAAGATTCTGTTAATTTTGATTTCTAGAGAAATTGAACAAGCAGTTTAGCTGCGCACAGTTCAAGCTTTGGTATTGTGATTTTTTTAATTGGTGCAATACGTGATTTTGCACAAATTAATTTAACTTGAATTTCTCGCATACACTACAGCACCGTATGCTTTTTCTGAAGCATCACAATATCCGTGAAGTTCAATGGTCTTGGCTTAACTATAAATTGCTTGTCGTGGTAATCGAAATTCTTTTAACCCCTCAAGTTCAGTTTTGAATCTAATCCATTTAGTTTTTATTGTCTCAGGAATTTCCTCATCCCAATCAATTTTTAATTTCCACAGCTCTTGCATACAAATTTTAGCATATACTATAACAGGGTTAATAATTCCTAGCGGATCAAATAAACGCGCCGTTTCTGATAGAATTGTTCTTTTGGAAATATGCCTAGAATTAGTTAAATTCACCTTTATGGAAAATTCATCTGACGATACCAACCACAACATCCCTAATACCTTAATAGTTTCTGGATTTTCACGATTAAATTCTAACTGCGTTTCACAATCTTCGGGAGAAAAACTAGCTAAAAGTGCGGGATGATTGGCGCACCATTTACGAATTGGAAATCCGAATTCCGATAGACAACTAGACATTTGACGTTGAATATTCAATAATTCCTTCAAACAATCGGAACCTGTCATAACGTCATCCATATAGAAATCCCTTTTGATCACTCGAGATACTAATGGATCCATTTCGTTGCCAAGATCCGCACATCGCTGTAAACATTTTACGGCTAAATACGGTGCAACTGAAGTACCGTATGTCACTGTTTTTAACTTATAATACCGTAAGGCTTCTTGTGGATTCCAGCGCCAAACAATTAATTGCCACTGTTGATCGGTTTCATTGATACATATCTGCCGATACATTTTCTCGATATCACCTGAAAATACAAATGAATGTTTACGAAATCTGAGTAAAATATTAAAGAGATCATTTTGTAGCCGAGGACCTGTAAATAAAGTATTATTCAAAGATATGTTAGTTGTTGTCTTTGAAGATGCATCAAATACTACTCGAAGTTTGGTGGAAGAACTCTCAGGTCTTAATACACAATGGTGAGGCAAGAAATAAGTTGTGATGGAATTTCACTTTCCTTAATTTCCTCCATATGATTCATATTTATATATTTTTGAATAAAATCATGATATTGTTCCTTTAATTTATCTGATTTTTCTAACTTCCTTTCCAACGAGAAGAAACGACGCAACGCTAAAGTCCTTGATTCACCTAAAATTGATGGATCAACAGAAAATGGTAAGCTTACAACAAATTTACCGTCCTTTGCCCTACTCACATTTCACGCAGATTTTTTTCTAAAGCTAAGTCGCTTTTTGTTATTATCCCACAATGATAATTTTGTTTTGGAATAGATATTGCACCACTAACGGTCCAACTGAATATTGTCTTTTGAAGACTTATTTTATTATCTCCTTCCTTAAGTTGTTTAGGGAGTATGATTTCGTTATATAATTCTATTCCTAAGAGTAAGTCAACTTTATCCGGCAAATTGAACTCTGGATCAGCTAATTTAATATTTTTGGGAATATCAGAAAATTTAACTTCTTGACTCGGTTGATTTGAAGATGAAATTGTTGGTAATACAAATGCTTCTAAAGTAGTTTCAAACTTCATGTCGTTTGACGCTACTTTTATATTCACTTGCTTGTTTGGACTTGCTATTTTACCCGCAATCCCTTCAACCGACAAGCTACATTCCTTGGAAGTAAGATTCAAATTCTTAGTCAGTCTTGAAGTTATAAAATTTAATTGAGAACCTTTATCTAATAGCGCACGACAAATAATCCAACCTCCATCTCCTTTCTGGACCTTTACTCTTGCTGTCTCAAGTAAAATATATTTTCTACCCGTCTTAACTAGATCTTGTGAGGACGGAAATTTCCATGTGAAATTTCCACACACAAACATTGCATTAAAACATGTAACAGTGAATTGAATTACAAACACAACACAAATTAAAACTTAGAACTAAGGACATTGAATTACAAACAGCTGCGATACGAAACACAAAGAAAACATGAAACACAGAACCTGAAAAACACACAACAAATGCTGAAAAGAGGTAAATTTGGAATATACCTGGAAAAAGGTCAGCGGGATCACAAAAGCGCCACAGGCGACGCGATGCGACAGAAAAACCCGCCGACAAGTATACGAAATCCCAGCGAGACTATATACCGAGGTAGGCATACACCGGCCGCGAATTATAAGAAGGCAAAATTTCTCCCACAGAAAATTTATTCTATAACATAATTCGTGGATAGCGAATGTTTGTCACTAAATATATAGTGAACGAATCAACCAGAAGGAGGTCAGTCAGCAGTAACTAGTCTGCTACAAGGCAACGTGGACTTAAAGTTCCTCTTGTAGTAACATTGTTTACTGTTCTGACAGGACAAACCGTCTCTAATCAGGTTCCCAAGCTGAGAAGGCAATGTGGACTTAAAGTTCCTCTTCAAAAGCTTGAGAGCGATTAGTTCGTGTCCAGACCACGCAAAGTCGAAAAGCAGCGAAGCCAAGACGAACGCAGCGAAGCCAAGACGAACGCAGCGAATCCAAGACGAACGTAGCGAAGCCAAGACAAACGCAGCGAAGCCAAGACGAACGCAGCGAAGCCAAGATGACCGCATCGCAGCCAAGACAAACGCAGCGAAGCCAAGACGAACGCAGCGAAGCCAAGACGAACGCAGCGAAGCCAAGACGAACGCAGCGAAGCCAAGACGAACGTAGCGAAGCCAAGACAAAAGCAGCGAAGCCAAGACGAACGCAGCGAAGCCAAGATGACCGCAGCGAAGCCAAGACGACAGCAGCGAAGCCAAACCACGACGCGCAGAGCGAAGCACGGCGAGCCACCACAAGCAGAGCACAAGCAGCGACGAGCACAGGGCAACGACGATACCCAGAGCAAAGCAGCGACAAGCACAGAGCGGGTCACGACGAGCGGATCATGCGAGCGAAGGCGAGATGACGATCAGAAGCAGGGTCAAGTTAAGGCAAGCAGAGTCGTGCCAGGAGTCGGGCTAAAACCAGCTACGACAAGCTACGACGAACTTTGCCAGAACCACGACCAGTAGACATAGCGCAGCCGAGACGAACGAAGCAGAAGCCACACAGAGAGACGAAGACAGGGAAGGACGAAGACAGAGTAGGACGAAGACAGGGAAGACAAAGCAAGGGCCAAACATCGGAGAAAGCCAAGCAGCGAAGAACGACGCGACGTTGGGCTCGGTAGAGACACCCCGAGCAACAGAGCAAAGACCAAGCAGCGACGTTGAGCCAGGTAGCAACAAACCAAGCAACGAAGCCAACCAAGCAGCGACAGACCGAACAGCAGAATGGGCATGTAGGAAGACAGAGAGAGAGCAGAGCAGAGAGAGTCGAGGCAAGGCGAGTGGAATCGTACCCGCAGGATTACAATCAAATCACGTTGAGCAGAGGCGGCGATCAGGAGCAAGTCAAGAGCAGACGCGCAGAGGCAAGCAAGGCGAAAACCCACAGGAAATCAAATAACCAAATATATGTCATCAATTAGAGTAAATAAAGTGAAGTCAATCAATGAAATAAATATTTTGTAACGGACACTGGCACCCGATGAGCATACCCCGGAAAAGAGTCGTTACAATCTTGTACTGAAAAGGAAGACTTCCCCTTTACTACTTTGTTGTCTTGAACCTTAGCTGAATCGGGTTTAGCTTTAATCGATGCTTGATTACCTCTATCATCATGCAAAAGTGTATTATGCTTCCTATTGCATTTCTTGCAAGTACCATTACTCTTGCAATCTAACACATTATGCCCTGGATTTAAACAATTAAATCAACATTTATTTTCTACAATCTTTTGCCTTCTTTCTATTGTAGATAATTTTTTAAAGCGTTCGCAAACGTATAGGTAATGTTTCTCTTGACATCCCATTAAACAACCCTTCTGAAAGGTAAGGAAGGAAGAACCTTTCGGCTTCGTCAATGCGGAAACTTTATTTTGCGTTAAGTTTTTCCCTACTATTTCTAAAGCACTAAATTGTTCCATAAATTCTAAGATACTAGTAATTCCTGTAATTTCTCTAGGATTTTTTAATCCTTGCTCGTATCTTTGCCGAGATTCGTGATCTAACTTCCTTAATACTATGAAATGCAGAAATGCATCTTTCCATTCAGCATCAGAAAGATTCAAAGTATCGATTGCTCTTGAAGCTGATATGACAGTTTCTTGAAGAGATTTGTATGCACTCACCGTACCTTGAGATAAGGTAGGAGCATCTAAAATTTGTGAAAACAACGCAGATGGTTGTAATCTTTGATTGGAGTAGCTTTATCTAACAATTCCCAAACAATTGTGTAATTAGTTTCCGAAAGGGTTATATGTTGAAAAATTCTTTCAGCTGGATCTTGCACATGTGCTTTCAAATGTGTTAACTTTTGAATAGATGTTAGGCTTGTTTTATCTACTAACACAAGAAAAAAGTCTCTGAAAGTAACCCATTCCATTATATCTCCATTAAACTAGCGCCACAGGAGGTAGTGCACAATTGTTAACCAATACTTCACTTTTAACTTTCTTATCACTTGCTTTATTTCCTAACGATATATATTTCTCGTTAAGTAATTCGTATTCGGACGTATCAAGAAAAGAGTTTAGAGAGATTTCTTCTTCTACAAGATTCTCGATACCTTTAAATTTTTCATCGATAATTTCGTTCCGAATACTCATACTCTGAATTGCTTTAAGCAGACTTCGCATTTTCCACATTAAAACAGGTTTCAGAGTTTTCACTTCATTTGACGATTCACCCTTATTTAATGACAATTCCTGAACTGTATCAATTGTCTTGAAATTCTCTTTTATTCGCGCAACAAAGTCGGAATAAAAACTTTTGGTTTTTTGAAAACCGTCTGCGAAATAGTTATGCGCAGACACCCTATGCCTGTCTTCACACACTAATAACGCCCTGTCGTTCTGTTCGAACTCCTCCCATAGCTTGTCGATTTCACTTAACACGTTTTTTAAAAAAGAACTATCTACCTTACCGGATTTGATTTCTGCTTGAAATCGAGAATTTTTTCTTTCAAACTCTTCCTTCATGGAAAATTGCCGGTCTATTATTGTTTCCGCCATGATACACTTTGACTTATAAGCTAGTCAAACGCTTCACTACTGAAAACTGCACTTAAAACCTTGACGTATTCTGCTCGTCAAACGCTTGAATCTTGATCACAAAAGAACTAATTGGACTCGATCTGTCTTAAACTGTTATCGAACACTAGAATCACGTCGGGGTCACCAAAATGTTTTGTTTTGCGCGACACTAAATTGCCGCGATTACTAACCTTAGATGGTTAGTTGACTCTATCTTTTCTAAAAATTCAAACGACTCCAATTAGTTCTTTTTCCTTTATTTTCTATTACAAGACTACCTAAATAGGACAATTATTTTATCTTATATAGCCTACGTTATCAATTTACAAGATCTTAATCTAATATTTTCCCAAAACCATAAATAACATTGATTTGGGAAAATCACTTAATGTCTACATTGATATTTTCCCAAAACCTTATCAGACGGATAATTAACATGTGGTCCAATCGCTTATCTAAGTCATAAATTTTATGATCTAAACTAAATCTACAGAGAGAGCTCAAGACGGCCTAAGCTGTCACAAGGGCACCAGATTTGAGAAGAACTATTAATTAATTTGCATGTTGCACTCTAAACATGTTCTTTCCCGCTGAATCAATATCGACTTTAAGATCAAGCATCCAACTAAGGAAAGCATACTAATTCAAAAGTAGGACGAATTTAATAAAAGTTAGTATAACTTTACGAAAGTGAACTGAAAACTGAAAATGCTTTACAATTATTCAATTTGCCAAAAAATAGTGCTAGAGAAACTCTTCAACCTTTCGTAATAGTTGTAGGCTTAAGTCAATATAATTTGAAAGATTTGTATATCCATTTCGAAAATGTTTTATATAAGCGAGAATCATTTATTGACTGTTTAGATCTAACTAATTCTCCATGCATTCAATCCAAAATATGCTTCTTGAAGCCAGGGTTCATGGACGCTCATCCAAAAATTCATGTATGATAAAAAAAAATATACGATTATCATAATTAAAACCATTAATTAGTTCTATTACGTATTACCCACAATTTGTTGAACTACCAACAGAAATTTATCGAATCGACAGCGTTAACCGGTTTAAATTAAAAATAAATCCGAATTTTTTTTTTATACGAGTCGTGGGAACGAGAGGAGCTATGCCCAAGGAGACCATAGGTGGACTTAAGCAGATAGGCGTCAAAAGCATGAAATTATTAAAAACGATTAGCCTTATATCTCTTCGATGCTCTATTGATATATACCACCAGTTCATGGACTACAATCACACTCCACGACATTCCCAGGACTACGGATAGACCCACTATTAAGATGCTTATTCGATGACAAACAATCAACCAGATGCAAACATAAAATAATACTATATAACCAAACTAATCATACATACCAAAGAGCTTAACGAACAACAATGCTGTGACTTTAATATAAGGTAATATTAAGTTATTTTATTGATCGGACAGGCAGCATTGTTGGGATGATTAATATTTCAGACAACTAAACAATTTTAACATATCTTTTTATACACTATTTATTACTTGTCCGTCCACCCAAACTTGACAAGAACTTAGTTCGATTTTGTGTATCCTATGTGTCAGTGTTGTCTTGGGCTTAGGCCCTAGCATCCCCAACTGGTTGATTAGCGGAACGACGATATTTCAACAACCCCGCAAGTCATGACTGTCTAGAGGGGACAGTATGGCGGCGAGTCGGTATGCCCAAGAGGAACCGAGCACAACCTCCACGTGGTTTTCCCCGGTAACTGGTCAACGCGTGGTGCACGTTGACCAGGCCAATAGCTGTGTCCTCGGTAGCCCGAGGCCTCGTTTGCTAATTATTCCAGGCCAGTACCTAAGGGTGTGGCTTCGCAACGATGGGTTAAATCGAAAGATGGTGAAAGGGGTGGGATGTGCGAAGTTTGGAGGATCCGTAACAGGATCCCCCTTTAGCCTGACCTCCAGTTGAGATAAGATAATGCCATGGGTTACCACGCCCTTCCATCAATGTGGAAAGTGCGACTATGCGTCGTAATAATAGCCAAATGCCTCGTCATCTATTTAGTGACGCGCATGAATGGATTAACGAGATTCCTACTGTCCATATCTATTCTGCTGAGTCAACAGCCGTAGAGTGTGGTCATAGCGATTTGTAGCTCCCGGATTTTTTCGATTTTCAGTAGTTTTTTGAAGTGATTAATTTCAGTGAGTGATACCCCTGTGTGCGCCCCTGTGTGTGCTACGCGTGAGTGGTTTTACTTTAGTGATTGAGTATAAACTACTATAGTTATACTACATTTTATGAATCCCAGTGTATTTGTTGTTGCTTTTTCGTGAATTTTCTCATAAGTGATTATAATATTTTAGTTGGTGCCAAATAAAGTGCTTTGTGAAGTGCTATAGCGGCATAGTGCTTCACGGCCGCAACGGTGTTCCCCTGGTACGGTTCCTTGGTATAGCGAGTTTCACATGGTATTCTCTGAGTGGGAAGTGGTGTAGTGAGTTTATTAGCTCAGGCTAAAAAAAAAAAGGAAAAAAAAAATTTTTTTTTTCGAGGTTAAAAATTTTTTTATTTTTATTTTTATTTTATAGTTAAATTCTTAAAAATTTTAGTCCTTTTTTCGATTGGGTGAAAATTGACGGAGCTACGGGTGATAGAAGGATTTTGGGAATTTTTGGACTATTTCCAAATTTCTCTAGGAAACATTATTTGTTTCTGTATCCCCTATAGTGAGTGTGTTCGAATTCGTGTCTTTTTCTCTAACAAACATTATTGTTTGTTCGCAGTTTGTTGGGCATTATCCCGAGTGTTCTAGTTCGCGAAATTTAGCTAGTGCTTGGTCTCTGTGAATTTTTTCTGGTGAGTACGAACTCTTTTTGTTTTATTTTCATTTACATTTATGGAGAAGAATCCTACAGCCCAGCGGGCTAAGAGGACGAGGAAGAAGAAGTCCTGCGACGAAATAGATAGCAGTTCCAACGAGGCGTACCTCAATCCGCGTAAGATTGTTAGTCGAACTTCAAGCCCTGGACGCTTCTCCGACGTTTCCGACAGGACGGCTGACAACGAGGTTGCTGCTGTTTTAGCCGCACCTTCTGTTACCGTCGAGTCCGATTCGGAAAGTGACGCGACTGCTACGAAGAATATGCCGCCCCTGCTACTGGTTCCCTCAAGCTTCGGATCCCGAAGCTGAAGGAAACTAGAATGCAGTCGGCATTCCGCAGAATGACTGACGCTTGTCATCGACGAAGGTGGGGAGGCCAATGAGGAGATAGCATACCTTAGGGTCAAGGCTGACAGGTCTCCCAAGCAGCAAACACAGCGCATCCCAACCGTCGTTACACCCGCCCAGCCTTCGTCGTACTCGTCGGTTTTCAAGGCTGCTGCCGTAGCTCCCACCGCGTCCCCTGTTGTTACACCTCTGAGAGCAAGAGCGAAGCCAGCACAAACCTGGTCTGACGTCGTGCGCAGCAAGGGGGCCAGCTCCTCGCAGCAGGAAATCTCGCAGCTTATCCACAAAGAAGTCGCCCCGTCCCTTGGAGTGCGGGTTCACTCGGTGAGCGACCTCAGGGTGGCGGCTTCGCCATACGTCTGCCTTCCGAGGCCGAAAGACTTAAGATGTCGAAGTCCGACAAGTTTGAGCAGTGTGGACTGGACGTTACGGTGCCGAACAAGCTTGGACCAAGGATCATGGCTCTTGATGTTGACTGCTTTATGTCTAATGAGGTAATTTTGTCCGAAATTTTCAAGAACAACCTGAGGGATAGGTTCACGGAAGATCAGGCCAAAGCCGGTCTCAAGATTGTTCTGGATTAAAAGCATGTTTCCGGTTGAAAATTAAGTTGATTTTTATTAACATTGGAAATTTCATTATAAATCAAATGTACGCAAATAGGTTTCTGATTGATAATGGGAGATTATTATGTAATTAGAAGACTACCTAAAGATATTTATCCAATTAAACTTCACACAATGGATGTTTTCTTCTGAGAGAGTTTAACGTAACTCTTATGGAAGCCAGGAAGCGCCTCCTTACACTTTATTCAGAAACAAAGAATGGCTTAATTTGTGAAACGGTTTGTATTAAAGGCAGATACTGTTCGAAAGTCCTCAAGGTAGAGCAATAAATAGACCCTCTTACGAAAGATGACAAGATGTGCCTGTTTAATCTCTGCAAAAAAAATGTATTATATAAATAACCGTGATCAAAAATTGTTTCTTTGGAACGGAATAAAAACGTATATTCCGCTATACAAAACAAGCATAAAGTATTTTAGTTTTAGATGTGAAAAATTAGGAGTTCGAAAGTTATTAAAATAACAAAAAAGCAGATATGACTAAAAATGCTTTCGAAAACGGGCTCATAGTTGTACGAGCATTTCTATATTAAATTTCGGTTTGCGAGTTAATAAAAATGCGAGATTGTAAAAACGCGTTACTTTCATTGGCGTGGTTTTAGAACTATTTTAAAAAGTTACATTTTAAACAAAAGCTCAAATATAAAATTTTAATGGAAGTTATTTGGAAGGCGATGTTTTTGTGCTCCATTTACTATGTAGATTCTTAAGGCGCACCATAACTCACTTAGGAAGACGAAATCCACTTATTTAATACAATTTTAAAAAAATTCCGAAATCCTCCCACTCCTTAAGGTTAGTTACCATAAAATAGCTACAAAACTGAATTTTAAAACATTTTAATTTTCCAACAACAAATGAAGAAGGTAAGCTCTGATTTAGTTTCCATACAAAGGCGCTTAAAAAAGTTGTTCACTCATTTTCTCAAAAAATCGTTCAGTCAGGAAATCGAAATTGTTCACGAATTAGTTTCGAGTAAAAAGAAAGTTTAAATTTTTCAGTAATTCAAATTCTCCTTGTCCTTCGGTTAGCTCCCACACAAAAGACCTTAAGTGCGTACTTGCACGATAACCACACAGCCAGTAAATCGATGAAATTAAAATATTAAACACTATAATTTAAAACAGTGGGATCAAAATAGGTCAACGACCTTCGAGATGCTATCATATAAATGTTTTTAAAAAAATGGTTCAAGCATCTGAACTTAGGAGATTTGCCCTTAATCACAGTAGCGTACAGTCCAGTCAGTTTAGGGATGTCAAGGTCAAGAATAAGGACGAGTATGGTACTGTACTAACAGGTGTTCGATATTTTTAGGGCTGTTGGCTGTGATACGGCCTACCGGAACAGCATTCCCCTATTAAAAAAAAACAATGTGAATTTCTTCTTTGCGATGATTTGATAACAAGATCCAAAACCTGGTAAGCTAGTATTACACTGTATACCACGCCGTCAAATACTTGACTATTTTCCCTGGCAAATACTATCAGATAGTGGATTCATCATATTTCCGTTTGCCACAATATTTTATTTGCTCTCAATAAGATCTACTGTGGAAGAAAGAATTTGACGGAATTCTTCGTAAATTTTATATATGGCAGAGCAACACGATTGTACCTCCCTTCTAATCGAATGTACTTGAACAAGCGTAGAAGGTCAAATCGAATGCTCTCAAGCTTTCGAGTACCGTCCACACACACCACCGAGCGAAGATTCAAGAACAGTCTAGACTACCGCCAGCTAGTATAAAAGCAGATGAAGCTTTCAGCGAGGGACATAGTAATTTTTATTACGTCGACTGTGACAGCCAGCGTGTATACGCGACCGTGTTGGTAGAAAGCGAAAGTGATCGAGCCAAGCGATATATAAGCGGGTGGTATTGCCATACAGTGCGAATAGAATTAAAGTGCGATTAATAAATTAGCACTTATTTTGATTTTAAACGAATTGTGTTTTACTTGAAATCCCGGCGAACCCCTAGCTCGCAACAATTGGTGTCAGAAGTAGGAATTTCAAGGATTAATTCGGATTAAAGTCGCGAGTGGAAAAAGTGAACGGACAAAGTGAGAATTTTGTGCGCGAATAAAGTTTTCAAACTGTGAAGTGAAGTCAAAAAATTCTCGAACGGACAGTGAGAATTTTGTGAAATCGAATATTCTCGAGTGCTCTAGTGAGCGGTAACTTTAATTAGTGAAGTGGAAAGTTCTCATACGGAAAACAAGAGAATTTGAATCGGGGAAAATCTTTAACGGACAAATAAAAGATAGTGAAAATGCCGCGTTATTTAAAAGATTTGAAACTAATGGAGCTGAAGGAAGAGCTCGGTAGACGCGAATTATCAACAACTGGGAACAAGTCCGAACTTGTCAGCCGAATTATCGAAGTGCTTGAGGCTGAAGGTAAGAACGTAAACAGTTTCGAGTTCTCAATCGAAGAAGCTCGTGCAGGAAGTGGTGAGGAGTGTTCTGGTACACCAGATTCTCTGACGCAGTTAATGCAGCAAATGATGAACAAATTAGACCAGACGCCGAAGGACATTAATCAGGAATTAGAACAACAAAGGCAGCTCTCAGCAGACCTCTCAGCGGATCTCAGTCAGAAATTGGACCACCAAAGTCAACAGCACAGTCAGTTATCGACAGACCTTAACGAGAAGCTAGACCAGACTTCAAAGGACCTCAACCAAAAATTGGAACAGCAAAGCGAACAGACGAAAGAGCTAAAAGAAGATCTAAATAATAAAATAGACACCATGGGTAAAATAATCGAAGAAAATTTGGAGACGAAACTTCGAGCTTTTGAAGATCAAATAACGGAGAAGACATCAGCGATTGTAGAAGAAGTTGAACGTCTAAAGGACTTTGATAACGTGAAAGCAACTGGAGTCATCAAAACAGAACACGTCACACACAAAAATCTCAAAGCTCCAACCTTCGATGGGCAAACACCGTGGGCTATCTTCAAGACCCAATTTGAGGCTGACGCGAGAAATAATCATTGGATTGATTTGGAACGTGGAACGGCTCTCTTATTGGCGCTAAGAGTTCAACCAGCAGAGGTTCTTCAAACAATTCCTCAAGAGCAACAATAAGATTTTTCGACGTTGGTACATACATTGGATCTTCATTACGGCAGTGACCACATGCGAGAAATCTACAAAACACAACATTACAACCGAAGCCAAAAGACTGGTGAAACACTTCAAGAGCTGGCACGCAATATTGAACGACTTCCACTATTATCGCTTCCCAATGCGCAAACAGAGCAACGCAACGATATAGCTGTTTTCGCATTTAACAATGCTGTACAGGACAGAGAGCTGCAGCAGGCGTTAAAATTGGTAGAGAAGAAAACGATTGGCGAAGCATTAGTATATGGGCTTACGTTCGAAGCTGCCAAGCAAAGCTCGCAAAGTAACTGCCGAGTCCGAGAAATAACAGAAGAGTGTGTATGTCAGAGAGCAGAGTACACCAAACGCAGCGAAGGATCTGGTGCCCCCCGATGTTGGAATTGCGAACAGGCAGGACACTTGAGACGCGACTGTCGAAAACCAAGAAAAGCTACAAATTATTGTTCGGGCTGCGCTGCTAAACAAAAGGGAGAACGAGGCGAACCATCACGAGAGAACGCTTCGCCTAATAACAGTCCGGGAAACGAGTAAAAGCCAACTTCATGGGGCAGAAGTTCGCTGGTGGAATCGACGCCCTCGGAACCATCATCGCAGTTTCTCGACTACATCGTGGTGAAAACGACTTATGCATGAGTGGTCGAGTCGACAAATTAAACTGCATAATAACAATTGACACAGGCGCAACACGATCAGTACTAAGATCTGACCTCGTAGACCGTACTTGGCTTCACAACACCAAAAATACGCACTTCACACAGCAACAGGAGAAACTACTACAGTCCATAGGGAAATATTACGTGACATCCAGCTTGGGGATTTGACATTCTCGTATGAATTCGTGGTAGCTGATATTACCGAAGAGTGTATTCTTGGAATGAATTTTCTGAAACTACACGGTATCTAGCTGGACCTAGGACAACGAATTATGAAGTGGCGGAACATCGAAATCCCAGTAGAAATAACATCCTCCAACACAACCAAGCTGCGAGTTATATTGTGCGAAGATACGGATATACCAAAGTCATCAGAGAATGTTATTTGGGCAGAGCTCGATGGTGATCCCGGGAACCACCGATTCTACCTCGGTGGTTCCCGGGAACCACCGATTCTACCTCATCGAACCAGAAACGACACCGGCATTGCAAAGTCTTATATTAGGAAAAACGCAAGTGAAATGAAATGAGAAGATGATTGTACCAATAAGAGTGCTCAACGTTTCGGACAGCATTACTAGCGTAAAGAAAGGAGATGTAATTGGCAGCTGCGAACCAATCTCGGCGGTGACAAGTATGTATAGACACTGAAGAACATCATGGCGTAGCCTCTAAAAATAATTCAAGAAGGAAGAATAGTGTAACATCAGCAGTTCTTCAGTCAAGCAACCTTAGAGGAGCACAACACAAGCAAGCAGTGGATTTGATCGAAAGATTCAGCGACGGTGATGAGGACTATGGCAAAACAAATCTAGCGAAGCATCGTATAGATACCGGAAGTTCTACACCGATACGTCAACCCCCAAGAAGAGTACCACTGGCGAAACAAGGAGAAGTGAATTCAATGGTCGAAATCATGGAGCATCAGGGAATCATCGAAGAATCAAAGAGTCCGTGGATATCGCCAGTGGTGCTTGTTAAGAAAAACGATGGAGTTCCCGTTTTTGTGTGGACTACAGACAACTAAATGATGTTACGAAAAAGAATAGCTATCCACTACCTAGAATCGACGATATCATGGACACTCTGACAGATGCTAAATGGTTCTCAACGTTGGACCTGAAAAGTGGGTACTGGCAAGTGGAAATAGACAAAAATGATGGAGAGAAAACAGCATTCTGTCGGCAGTGGGCTGCGGTAATTTATCGTAATGCCGTTTGGAATTTGTTTTGCGTGGCCTTAGTTGGAAAACTTGTCTAGTTTACCTAGATGATATGATCATTATCGGCAAGACCTTCGAGGAACATCTGAAAAATTTACAAGAAGTCTTTCAGCGACTGCGAGCCGCAAAATTTTTTTTTTTTTTGAAATATAAAATAATTTAAAAATTAAAGGTGAGTCCGAAGAAGTGCACTTTGTTCTTTTCTTTGAGAATTTGGAGGACCTGAGGTCAATAGGACATAATAAGCTAGTCATTTGGTGCCTAGTGTGCGCGGTGGCTCGAGCACTTCGCCCCTTCTTAAAACTAAAAAACTAAAACTAACTTAGTGCAGAAGTAAAGTACTTGGGTCACATCGTTCCAGCTGATGGCGTAAAGACGGATCCGGAGAGGATACTGGCGGTCAAAAATTGGCCTACTCCGAGTGATAAACACCAGCTGCGTAGCTTCGTAGGATTAGCGACATAATACCGTCGATTCGTAAAAGACTTTGGCAACACGGAAAAATGTCTTCATCAGCTAACAGAAAAGGGAAAGACATTTACTTGGAATCAACAGTGCCAGGAAGCATTCGAGAAAATAAAAGATCAATTTTGCGACTCTCCAGTTTTGGCATATCCAAAACCAGGTCACAGTTTCATCATAGATACCGATGCCAGCAATGTCGGTATCGGCGCAGTACTATCACAAGAGATTGACGGACAAGAGAGAGTGCTATCATACTACAGCCGAGTGCTCCCAAAATCAGAAAGGAACTATTGCGTAACCCGCCGAGAGCTATTAGCAATTGTAGAAGCTACAAAACATTTTCACAAATATCTCTGTGGTCAAAAGTTCCTTCTTCGAACGGATCACGCATCGCTTAAATGGTTACTTCAGTTTAAGAATCCCGAAGGCCAAGTAGCAAGATGTATAGAAAGGCTTGAATCCTACGATTTTGAAATTGTTCACCGAAGAGGGAGAATTCACGGTAATGCCGACGCGCTCTCACGTCGTCCTTGTCCACCAAACTGCAAGCATTGTCACCGCGTAGAAGAAAAAGAAATCGGAGAAACCATTCAGCGAATAACGACCGAACCAAAGGATGAATGGAATCAGCAAGAACTGGAAGATGCCCAATGAAAAGGTCCAGATATTTCACCGATCATGGCATGGAAGGACAAAATGGAACGGCCTGAGTGGAAAGACATCTCACAATTCAGCGAAACTTTAAAGAGTTATTGGGCACAATGGAACTCCTTCCACCTAGACGGCGGGTTATTAAAACGGAAATGGGAAACCGCTGACGGAACATCGCATCTCATGCAAACCATTGTCCCGCATTCTAAAGTCGAGGAGTATCACGAAGGTACTTCCGGTGGACATTTAGGTGTAAATAGAACCTTGGCAAAGATACGAGAGAGGTTCTATTGGATCCATCTCCGAGATGACGTCGAAAATTGGTGCCGTAAGTGTATTACCTGTGCATCGAGTAAAGGCCCGCAACGCAGATCAAAGGGAGAAATGCAAAAATTCAGCTCCATTCGAGAGAATTGCTGTGGATATTGCTGGACCATTTCCGGAATAGGAAAATGGTAATCGCTACATTCGTGTGGTCATCGATTATTCCAGGAAGTGGCCCGAAGCTTACGCAATTCCAAATCAAGAAGCAGTTACCGTCGCAGAACAAATTGTTACCAACTGGGTGAGCAGATTTGGAGTTCCACGTGAACTACACTCCGATCAAGGGCTCAACGTTGAATCTCAAACATTCAAACACGTGTGTCAAATGTGTTGAGTTGTCGCTGGGCAGATTGCGTCGTCCCTGCTGGGCGGTTGCGAGTGCGAAAATTTCGGCCGTAAATTGTGTTCAAAAGTCCCGAAAACATGCAAAAAGCATAAGTGGAACATCGCAATAAAACGCCCGTGCCCGCTGCGACCCCCGTGTTATGAGGGCTCGGTGCGAAAATGCCTCGCCTCCGTCGGGAAATAGAAAAATTTGGTGAAAGTTTTCGATTGTCGCGAGAAAAATTTAAATAGCAAAAAGGGTTGAAAAAAAAAAGTTCAGAAAACTTTTTGTAGCGTGCCGAGGATCACTGAAAGGAAAAAGTGCTCAGTTCTCTTCAGTTTTTATTTTTTTTTATTTTAATTTTTTTCGTTTCCCGTTTTAATTTCGTGCAGTTGTGTGGAGATTGATGAGTCGTCGAGCAAAAAAGCGAGAAACCCGAAAGTACCCAACACGCACTGCCCCCTTAAGTTGCCTAGTTACATACATCGTAATTAATCAAAGAAGTATTGCGAATTAGCCAAAACAGAAAATCTGGGCACTTTCCACAACCAAGTTGATTCGGTCTATTCGTGTATCGCGTCCGGGTTTCTAAATGAACTAACGAAGATGAAATTCACGTCGATCGGACGTGTAGGACAAGTTGCCTCAAAGTCCTAATTTACTCTCGACTTTTGAATAACATGAACGGACAAATTTCGCATCGTTTCGAAACGTTTTCCGCACAAAAATCGCCTGAATCGAACGAAATCAAACGCTTAGCGTGCATTTCCGTCGCGGTAGATTGGAAATTGGAGAATATGCGTGTTCGATGTGTTTTGGATTTGTGATGTGAGCCGCGGGAAAGTGAGTCTGCCTAATTACCATCTGGTCCACAACGAAAATACAGTGTCGAGCGATTAGTGCGTGTACAACTCCGGGTTCTTTTGTGTGTCGGAAAAACTCTGACTTTCCGAATTTTTATGATGATTGGAATTAAATTAAAATAAAGATAAAAGTAAAATCCCAAAAAAATTAATTAATATAATAAATAATAATATGACAGACAGGACATGACAGGACGGAACAGACTGATTTAAATTTAAAATAAAAATAAAAAAAAAAATTAAATAAATCAAACCGTAAAAAAAAATGAGAAATAAAAAAAAAGAATCATACATACAATGGCGAGTTTTTTGTTTTTTGTTACTTTTACTATAAATATCTCTTATATTATTTATGTTCTTAAGACGTCGATGAATTAAAAGTGCAGAAAACATAATTTTCATTTTACTTTATTATTTTTTAATAATAAAGTATTGTTATCGACCTGAAATTTCAAAAAAATTTTTCAAAAAATGTAATTTTTATATCTCAGAAACCGTATCAGATATGATCTTGAAAATTTTACAGGAGTTGGGGTCGGTAAACTTCTAGAAGGGAACACTTGTGGTGTGGGTGTTGGGGGTGATGGTGAAAGGGGGTAGAAAGGAAAACATTCTGATTTTTATTTCTCAAAAACCATAATAAATAGAAAGCTAAAAAATTAGGATTCTATAGAGCCACTATGGAGACATCCTCGAAAAATAAAAATTTTGATAGGGGTATCCAGGTACGGGGGAGACGGGTGGTTTTTTATATCTCAGAAACGGCTTATGCTAGAAAGTTGAAACTTAGTACATACGTACTAAGTATACATATAGATGAACTATTAGAGTAATTAAAGCAAAACAAAAGTTCAAATTTTTATTGGCGTTCAGAGGTTGAGTAAAAAAAATGTCCTTGAATCCGCATTTTCATAAACTTCGTTAAAACTCTTAGACATGTCGAGCTATCAAAGCAATTTAACTTCTGCGGGCTATTTATATGAGCGCCTAGTAACGATCTTCAAAATTTTTCGATATCCAACCCCTAAGGGGGTGTAAAGTGGTTGTGTACATATTCACGAATTCTGATATATTTCTAAGGTATATTGAGATTTGGAATTCACTTTTACTTCTATAAGCTTTAAACGTAGTCGGGAAAAAATCTATTTAAGTATTTTTCTCAATTAAACCCCCTGGGGGTATTGTTCAAGTTTTCACTCATTCCGAAAATCTCTTGGGTTTAATGTGATCGAATTCGTTTTTACTACTATGAATTATTCTATTGATAAAAAAAATACGTAAATAAACAAGAAAAATCTGCCAACAGTCTGGGAGCAACTTTATTATTTTATGGGTAGATGTCCGAAACGTGTTTAATGACAAAATGCGGTGTAGGTTACTATGCGACTGACAACCTAAGAAATAACCAGGAGGCTCTTTGGAATGTTTTTTTACCTATTACTTCCAAAATGTTAATCGTAACTCATACATATGTATGCAGCTTTTGTAGGTAATAATACGGCTCATAAAAAAATAAAATTAAAATGACATTTTTGTAATGGGGTTTTCTGAGAAAATCTACATTGATCACTGAATTTTTAGTGTTGACGTAACAAAAATCTGTGTTTTCGAGTAAATATCTCAAGATTGGGTGCAGTTACAATTTAGACTGATACATCAAGTGAAAGGTAATTCGATTGCCTAAAAAACGAGTTATAACACTTTGCCTTGTGATTATTCGTTTTCAAGATTTAACGTTTTAAGTGAGTGAGGGTACCGGTCAAAGACACTTTTCTTAACCACCCTGTATCTCCACTAATATTGAAAATTGACCACCCTATAGAACAATTTTTTTCTCCAAATATATTAAGGAATAACCCCTTACAAGGTGGCACACGGAGTGCCAAACACCCTGTATAACAAATTTGTATTTTCCTTTCAGATCCTTTCAAATTGTATGCTTTTAAATTAGAAACACCTTATGGTAAATATTACTATTTTTTTCAATAACAATAATAATGACCAAAATACACATTTATTTAGAATAAATTAATTAATTGATTTGAGAAAACCCACCTGTGATATGCAATAAAACCATTGTTAAATTGACAAAATAAACAACAAAACACTTTCGTCTTCAACAAAATAATTTATCTATTTGATAATATTCTTTTGTTACAAATACAAAAAAATTTTTGATTTCATAATTTATCTTTATCATAAATACAAACATACTGCAGTCACGATCGGCTGCAAGCCAATCGTATAATACTCTAGATGAATACTGAACTCCGATTTATATTGTAGTTGGGGATAAAGTAGAATTACGTGTGTGCATGTGTATGTCCTTTATTAAGGACTGCTATTAGATTGCTACTCAAAACTGAAAGACAATATTCAGTGTTTAACTTCATACCTTGAGCTGGGTAAGTCATCGAAAAAAATATCCTTTTTAAAGGACTTTCACATGGGAGGTGCAGGAAGGACTCACTCGATTTCTTACATATTTATCCTTTTCCTTGGAACCATTCAAAAATAAACGTGTACAAAATTTCAAATTCGTAGCTTGAAGCGTTCAAAAGTTATCGGAAAATATTGTTGAACACGTGTTTCAAGGATATTTTGTATGGCAGCTACCAGAAGGAGTAAAAGGATTTCGCTGATTAGTAAACTCGAACTTCGTATTTACTCTAAACTAATTTGTACAAAATTTCCAATTCATAGCTAAAAGATTACTTGAGTTATAGTAAGTTCCGTAAATAAAGTGAAGACGTTTTGACAGGATATTTGTATGGCAGCTACACGAAGGACTAATGAGATTTTCTTCATAATCATACATTTAGCTCCAACTATTGGAAAAATAACACATACAAAATTTCAAAGACGTAGCTTAAACCCTTCTGAAGTTATCGACCAATATTCTTGAAGACGTGTTTTAAGGACATTTTGTATGGCAGCTACCAGAAGGAGTAAAAGGATTTCGCTGATTAGTAAACTCCAACTTCCTTTTCACTCAAAACTAATTTGTAAAAAATTCCGAATTTGTAGCTAAAAGATTACTTGAGTTATTGTGAGTTTTGTAAATTAAGTGAATACATTTTGACAGGATATTTGTATGGCAGCTACACGAAGGACTAATAGGATTTTCTTCATAATCATGTATTTAGCTCCAACTATTGGAAAAATAACACATACAAAATTTCAAAGACGTAGCTTAAACCCTTCTGAAGTTATCGACCAATATTCTTGAACACGTGTTTTAAGGACATTTTGTATGGCAGCTACCCGAAGGAGTAGGACGATTTTGCCCGTTAACGAACTTAGCCTTACAAATTCAACCAAACATCCAGATTCAAAATTTCATGATCCTAGGTGAAGGCGTTCTTGAGTTATCGTGCTAACGGACAGACGGACGGACGGACGGACGGACGGACGTCAGGCGGATTTGAGGTTTTTGGCCACAAATAAACAAAAAATAATATATAACTTTTTTTCGTCCGAGGCTTGGTTCTATGCGTTACAAACTTTTGGGCTGGATTAAACTTATAATACTCTATATGATTTCATCTAGAGTATAAAAAATCTGCCAATAGTCTGGGCGAAACTTTATTATTTTTAGGGTCAAAGTTCGGGAGCGGTAAAAGTCGGAGTGTGTCATGAGTTGCTTCGAGATTTTTAGATTTCTTATGGAAAATTAATTTTGTTCTTAATATAAAAATATTTAAAATAGAGATTTTTAGCCGATTAAACATTGAAAAAGTTCGTGTAGACTATTCGAATTTCAGTATATTATGTACACTAAAAGCCCATAGAAGCAAAAACGAATTTGTTGCCTTATCAGAATTAAGAGATATGACGAATTGTTAAAACGTATACAAACCCCTTAATTGCACTTGGGGTTTGAATTTCGAAAAAATTGTGAAACAGGTTTTTAGACGATTTCATAAGAAGCAACCTGAAATCTCATGAGACAAGACGGATTTTGAAAAAATTCTGAAAACGTAAGCAAACCCTTCACATCTCCTTGGTTCTGGAAATTCGAAAAATCGTGAATTGGTTGGCCGTAATAATCAATTTTACATCTCATCGGAACTAAGGAATGGCAAAAATTGTGAAAACATATACAAACCCTTGGGGGTTGAATATCGAAAAATTGAGAAATGGGTTTGTAGGCAATTATATAAAAAGTCTGTGGAAATAAAAGCGATCTAATATCTCATCGAACCTAAGAAATATGTCGAAACTTTGAAAAGCATACAACCTCCTTACACCTTTTTGGATTGAATATCTAAAATACTGAAATTGACTTTTTGGCTTTTTTACATAGGAAACCTTAGGAAGTAAAAATGAATTCGATATATCACCAGATATGCAACCTCCTTACACCCACTTGGGGGTTGAATGTTCAAAAATCCTGAAAGGAGTTAATAAATAAATATGAAGACAGCACGAGAAAGTAGGAACCAATTCAATTTCTTATCACTTCTAAAAGAAATGACGGAACTCGTGAAAACGTGTTCAACCCGTTTATACCCTCCTAGGTGGAAAAAGGAAAAAACTTAAAAACAAGTTTTAGGCGATTATTACACAAGCCCATGAATATGAAAAGATATTCAATATCTGATAAGACGTGGATATAGTAGAATTCGTGAAAAAGTTTACAACCCCCTTTGCACCCCCTTAGGGGTCGAATTTTAAAAAATCCTGAAAACACTATTTATATGAAGAATCCATAGAATAAAAATGAATTCAATATTTGGGAAGACCTAATAGATATGACGAAAACCGTGAAAATATATGCATTCCATTTTCACTGATAATTTTTCTTGCCCCCCCTCCGAACGCCAATGTATATTTGAAATTTTTTTTTATCTAAATTAGTTTTCTAGTTGATTTACATAAACGTACCGAGTTTCAGCTTTGTAGCATAAGCCGTTCTATAGATAGGAAAAACACCCCCCACCCCCGTACCATACTACCTCTATAAAAAATTATATTTTTCCAAGATGCTACTAATATAGCTCTATCTAAATACGAAGTTTCAGCTTTATATCATTATAGGTTGTCGAGATATTAAAATCGGAACTTTTTCCTTTTCACCCTCCCCCACCCTCACCCTTTACACCCACACTTCCAAAATTTTGTTTTCTACTAGGGGTCTATTAGGCCTACTTCTGGTAAAAATTTGAAGCATCTATCTTACACCGTTCTTGAGATATGAGACGTGATTTTTTAGAAAAATTCTTATCCCCTCCACTTTCATGCTCCACCGCCCCCTTCAAAAATTTTGTTTCCAGCAAACTTCATTTGTCAACCTTTATACAGAAACCAAATTTTATTTATCTAGTGCAATTGGTTAGTAAGATATCGCAATCTAAAGTTTTTCACCCCCCACCCCCGTACGCCACTGCCCCCACTCAAATTTTTGTTTTCGATCTATTCTCCTAGTATACCTACAGATATTCATAAAGTTTCAATTTTGTGACATTAACCGTTTAGGAGATATGGATTTTAGAAAGTGTCGATCTCACCTTTTTTGCGTTTCGGGCGCATTATTTTTCCCCCCACTCCCAAACCCCTTCACCTATATCGGCAATTTTTTTGCAAATGGGTCCACTACTGAAGCTCTATATAAATTTCAAATTTCAGCCTCCTAGCATAAGCGGTTACTGAGATCTAGAAACCAAAATTTTCCGTCTAAAACACTTCCCCCTCCTCCCCCCTCACACCCCCACCCCTCCAAATTTGGCTACTTCAAGGGGCCTACCCAGTCTATTCATAAAAAAAATTTTAATTTAATAGCTTAAAGGGTTTGGGAGCTACGAGCCTTCAAACGATTTTGCGTACAGCGGTCGACGTACGGCGTACGGTGTACGGCGGACAGACGGACTGAAATTTTTTATTGCTTTTTTCGTGTCTACTCGTCATGAAACGTGAAAAAAAAATTTTGAGGGTAGCAAATTTTTTTTTTTTAAAAATCGAAAACAATACTGTATTATTAAAATAATAAAGTAAAAGCACCAATTTTTTATTGTAAAATTTTTCTCTATTCAACAACTTCTTTTGTCATCTAGACAGTGGGTTTTATCAAAGAATAATAAAATTTGTCAATTCGATAAAGTATTTTGTTAGACGTATATTGACCGTAGTTTTGCCGAATAGAACTGTATTTGTGTCAATGCTACCAGAATTTTTCTCTAAGCGTGAATAAAAACAGCAAAAATCGGTAATGTACAATTTGCAAGCTGCCAAAAACATAAACAAATCGAGCTGTAATAATTTAACCAAAAGAAAATGCAAACAGCTCGATTTGCTTATTAACCTACTGAGTATGTCGGTACATTACGACACAATTTAGTAATTAGGCTAGCATTGTAAGTTTTTTGACCTAAGGTCTAGATTTTAAGTAACACTTTTGCCGAGTGGCGCAAAATCGACTGTGCTTCAATGCGCGAACCCTAAGTGGAACTCGAATCTAAGTGACACTCGATTTTGAGTCAGCCGACACTTTTTATTATATAAGTTTCCGTTACGCTAATTTTAAGTCTAGCATATTTTTGTAAACGACCGACGTCTCTGTCAGAACACCGAGCGACGAAATAATAAACCATTTTTTAAAAAAAAAAACAGCTCTACTTATCCTCATTGGTTCAGTAGTGATCTGAAGAAATTGTTGTTAGATAAAAACATACTGCAGTCACGATCGGCTGCAAGCCAATCGTATAATACTCTAGATGAATACTGAACTCCGATTTATATTGTAGTTGGGGATAAAGTAGAATTACGTGTGTGCATGTTGTATGTCCTTTATTTAGGACTGCCATTTGATTGCTACTCAAACCTAAAACACAATATTCAGTGTTTAATTTCATATCTTAAACTGGGTAAGTCATCGAACAAAAATGTCCTTTTTGAAGGACTTTCACATGGCAGGTGCAGGAAGGACTCACTCGATTTCTTACATATTTATCCTTTTCCTTGGAATCATTTAAAAATGAACGTGTACAAAATTTCAAATTCGTAGCTTGAAGCGTTCAAAAGTTATCGAAAAATATTGTTGAACACGTGTCTTAAGGACATTTTGTATGGCAGCTACCAGAAGGAGTAAAAGGATTTCGCTGATTAGTAAACTGGAACTTCGTTTTCACTCAAAAGTTATTTGTACAAAATTTCCAATTCATAGCTTGAGTTATGGTAAGTTCCGTAAATTAAGTGAAGACGTTTTGACAGGATATTTCTTTGTATGGCAGCTACACGAAGGACTAATAGGATTTTCTTCATAATCATACATTTAGCTCCAACTATTGAAAAAGTAACACATACAAAATTTCAAAGACGTAGCTTAAACCCTTCTGAAGTTATCGGCCAATATTCTTAAACACGTGTTTTAAGGGGGTACATCCGAGTAGAAATTTATTTTTTTTCAAAAATTTTTTTTTCACTCATCTTAAAGTTTGCAGTCTTAAGAATGTTATGTGTAAATTTCATATTGAAATTCCAAGAATTGTGAAAATTATGGGCAGTTAACCGGAATGGGACCTTCATGAATTCTCTATATAGAGCGGCATTCAAACGCGATTATCTCGAAACATACTTTTCAAAGACGGTCCCCAAAATCTTCGGAAAACGGCTTGACCGATTGCTTCCAAAATTTCACATAATATTTTTGGATAGGTTTTCTACTTCGCTACGTAGGATTTTTTTTTAACTTATTTACTTTGTTTTTTATCAAGCCAGAAAGGTCGATAATTGAGGTTAAAAACTGAAAATCAAGTTCAATCGGCCGCCATTTTGTGAAAATTTTTTTTTTTTCAAAAACCCCTACGTAGCAAAGAGCATCATACTTTACATTTTCAGAATTTTTATGAAATTTTTGTTTTGAATCAACCGCCTGCATGTAGTCTTGGGAACCGAGCGTGCGAGCGACGGACTTTCTTTACGCCAACCCTGACAGCAGCGCCCCTGATTGATATATATTTATAAAAAAAATTATGAGCGTACCTCAACATATATACTTTCGAATAAAACCAACCTGGGTAAAATCGAGCAAATAGTTTCTGAGATAATAATTTCTAAAATTCATCTATTTTTTCTGCTTTCTACTCGGATGTACCCCCTTAAGGACATTTTGTATGGCAGCTACCAGAAGGAGGAAAAGGATTTCACTGACTAGTAAACTCGAACTTTGTTTTTACTCAAAACTAATTTGTAAAAAATTCCGAATTCGTAGCTAAAAGATTACTTGAGTTATAGTGAGTTTCGTAAATTAAGTGAATACATTTTAACAGGATATTTGTATGGCAGCTACACGAAGGACTAATAGGATTTTCTTCATAATCATATATTTAGCTCCAACTATTGGAAAAATAACACATACAAAATTTCAATGTCGTAGCTTAAACCCTTCTGAAGTTATCGACCAATATTCTTGAACACGTGTTTTAAGGACATTTTGTATGGCAGTTACCCGAAGGAGTAGGACGATTTTGCCCGTTAACGAACTTAGCCTTACAAATTCAACCAAACATCCAGATTCAAAATTTCATGATCCTAGGTGAAGGCGTTCTTGAGTTATCGTGCTAACGGACAGACGGACGGATGGACGGACGGACGGACGGACGGTCGGACGGACGGACGTCAAGCGGATTTGAGGTTTTTGGCCACAAATAAACAAAAAATAATATATAACTTTTTTTCGTCCGAGGCTTGGTTCTATGCGTTACAAACTTTTGGGCTGGATTAAACTTATAATACTCTATATGATTTCACCTAGAGTATAAAAAGGGCTCACTGTTCTGGTGAATCTGGTCCTGACAATATACCACCAATCTTTTTGAAAATGTGTTCTGACGTTCTCGTTTATCCTATTTATAAGATTTTTAATTTATCTTTAAGATCGGGTTCATTTCCCTCTGCCTGGAAATCCAGTTTATCTTATTCCCGTTTTTAAATCTGGTAATAAAAATTATATAAAGAACTATAGACCGATTTGTATCCAGTCAACGCTAGTTAAAATTATTAATAGTTTTGTGATTGACAGTATTAGACCACTTTGTAAACGTGTTATATCATCGCACCAGTATGGTTTTTTTTAAGTCTAGGTCCGCGCTTACAAATCTTTCTGTTCATACTTCGTTTATCGCTTCAACTTTAAATAGCCGAAATCAACCACATTCAATTTATACTGACTTTACTAAAGCCTTTGATAAAGTTAATCACTCGTTAC
This sequence comes from Beris morrisii, assembly GCA_951812415.1. NCBI lineage: Eukaryota > Metazoa > Arthropoda > Insecta > Diptera > Stratiomyidae > Beris > Beris morrisii. Next base: position 10,302,005 of record OX638314.1, on the reverse strand, counting down.
TTTTAGATAAGCTCAACTACATGGGCTTCTCAAATACACTGCTCAATTGGGTCGCAAATTATCCTGTAAGTCGTTCGTGCTCTGCCAGAATTTAATTTGTGTTCTCTGAATCAGTCGTTGTTACCTCCGGTGTTCCTCAGGGTTCTCATCTGGGACCACTGTTCTTGCTATTCATTAATGATCTTTGTGAGGTATTTCATGATGTGGAATTCCTTTTCTTTGCGGATGACCCAAAAATTTATAAATTTATGAGATCGATGAATGAGTGCCTGGCGTTACAAGATAATTTAGATAAATTATTTACTTGGTGTGATGTTAATTTATTATGTCTCAATGTGACGAAGTGCAACTTTATTATCTTTCTTAAATCTTGTTCTGTTATTAAATATTATTACAATTTGAACGGTTCGCCCTTATCTAACGTTAATGTTATTAAAGATCTTGGTGTTTGGTTTGATGATTCCTTCTCATTCAAGCATCATTATGCAAGTAGTTGTTATTCTGCTCGTTGTATGTTCGGTTTCTTATCACGTATCACAAAATATTTTTCCAATATTTTTACGCTCAAGTATCGTTATTGTAGCTTAGTACGTTCCCAACTTGCGTATCTTTCACCAATCTGGAATTCATATTTTGAAGTTCATGGTGGTCGAATTGAAACCATCCAGCATAAGTTTTTAAGACTCATAGCCTTCAAACTTAGCATTAATGTTGAAAATATCAGTTAGTATGTCGAGCTATTATCTACCCTACGACTTTCAACCTTGTCTCGCCGTAGAGAACAAAGTGAACTAATTTTACTTTATTATTTCAATAATACGGTATTGTGATCGATTGTTAAAAAAAAAAAATTTACTACACTCAACATTTTTTTTTTTCGTTTTATGACAAGTAGACACGACAAAAGCAAAAAAAAATTTCAGTCCGTCTGTCCGCCGTACGTCTACCGGTGTACGCAAAATTGTTTGAAGGCTCGTAGCACCCAAACCCTTTGAGCTATTTAGTTGAATATTTTTTCCAGGGTAGATTGGGTATATCCCTTTAAGTAGACACCTTTTGAGTGGTGTGGGTGTGAAGGGGGAGTTGGGGAAGCGTTTTATACGGAACATTTTGGTTTCTAGGTCTCAGCAACCGCTTATGCTAGGAAGCTGAAACTTTGAATTTATATAGAGCTTCAATAGTAGACCCATTTGGAAATTGCAAATTGCCGATATGGGTGAAAGGGTGAAGGAGTGGGGGTAAAAATAATGCGTCCGAAACGCAAAAAGCAGAGATTGAGACATTCTAAAATCCATATCTCCTAAACGGTTAATGTCACGAAGTTTAAACGTAAGAAACATCTCTAGATATACTAGGAGAATAGATCGGGAATAAATTTTTTAGTGGTGGCAGTGGTGTACGGGGGTGGGGGGTGAAAAACTTTAGATTACGATATCTCACGAACCAATTGTACTAGACAAATAAAATTCGGTTTGCGTATAAAGGTTGACAAATGAAGTTTGCTGAAATTTTTTAAGGGGGCGGTGGGGCATGAAAGTAGAGGGGATAAGAATTTTTCTAAAAAATCATGTCTCATATCTCAAGAACAGTGTAAGATAGATGCTTAAAATTTTTACCAGGCCTAATAAAACCCTAGAAGGGAAAAAAGTTTTGTTGGTGGGGGTGTAGAGGCTGAGAGTGGGGGAGGGAGAAAAGGAAAAAGTTTCGATTTTTATATCTCGAGAACCTATAATGATATAAAGCTGAAACCTGCTATTTAGAACTTCTCTTCTATGGCTTCTTCATATAAATACTTAGAAAGTGTTTTTAGGATTATTTGAAATTCGACCCCTTATGGGGTGTAAAGTGGTTGTATACTTTTTCACGAATTCTGTCATATCCCCCAGGTCTAATTAGATATCGACTAACTTTTGACTTCCACGGGCTTGCGTAATAATCGCCTAAAACATGTTTTTCAGTTTTTCCCTTTCCAGCCCCTAAGAGGGTATAAATGGGTTGAATAATACAGTCGTGCGTTGTGTACTACAACTTTTATTGAACTGACAAAATATGTACAACATAACTCTAATATATACAGATTTAATGCTTATTCAGCATAAAGATAATTCTCATAAAAATTAGACATCATTAAATTCGCACATGCCGTATGTACTTTACATGCGGTGGGTGTTAGGTAGCACATTGCATTCGTGTAACCTGAGCTATGCACAAGTGCTGACTTAATGCGAATTATTATGATAAGATATGATACGAATAATTGTGCATAAAAGTGCAGCCTATATGTCAGCACTTATTTCGAATTATTATGATACGACGATACGAATGATTGTACAGACTTGTACATGGGTTCAACACGTTTTCACGTCATTACTTTTGATAATAAATTAAATTGGTTTTTACTTTGTCGTTCTGTCTTTATATTTATCCATTAACTCCTTTCAGGATTTATGGGTATTCAACCCCCACTCCAAGTGTGTGTAAGGATGTTGCATATGTTTTCACAGATTCCTACATATTGCTTAGATCTGATGATATATCGAATTCATTTTTACTTCCTAAGGTTTCCTATATAAGCGCCAAAAAGTCAATTTCAGTAGTTTCAGATATTCAATCCTAAGAGGTGTAAGGGGGTTGTATGCTTTTCAAAAGTTCGACATATTTCTTAGGTTTTATGAGATATTATATCGCTTTGCACTTCCACAGACTTTTTATATAATCGCCTACAAACCCATTTCTCAATTTTTCGATATACAACCCCCAAGGGTTTGCATATGTTTTCACAGTTTTTGCCATCCCTTAGTTCTGATGAGATATAAAATTGGTTATTACGGCATTTGATGTACTGACCCAAAAACCAGTTTCACGATTTTTCGAACTTCAAAAACCAAGGGGGTTTGAAGGGTTTGATTACGTTTTCACAAATTTTTCAAATTCCCTCGTGTCTCATGAGATATCAAGTTGCTTCTTATGAAATCGTCTAAAAACCTGTTTCACAATTTTTTCGAAATTCAAACTCCAAGTGGAAGTAATGGGTTATATACGTTTTAACAAATTGTCATATCTCTTAACATTTGATAATGCAACAAATTCGTTTTTACTTCTATGGGCTTTTAGTGTACATAATATACCGAAATTCTAATAGTCTACACGGCCTTTTTAATGTTTAATCGGGTAAAAATCTCTATTTTAAATATATTTATTTTAAGTACAAAATTAACTTTCCAAGAAACGTCATAATCTCGAAACAACTAATGATATACTCCGACTTTGACCGCTTCCGCACTTTGACCCGAAAAATAATAAAGTTTCGCCCAGACCATTGGCAGATTTTTTCTTTTTAATGTTCTTGAAAATAACATTGACTGTCCTCAAATTCTAACCCTGTTAAACTTTCGCGTGCCTAACTTTAGAACTCGTTCACAGGATATCTTTATTATTGAAGCCCACCTACTTTATATGGGTTGTATGGTCTCCCAGGGCCTTAGATTCGGCTACCACCTCCTCTAAACTCGTCGAACAGTGTCGAGAAGAGCTAGCCAACTTAGGAAGTCAAGCCAATGTTACTCTGCTATGGGTCCCAGGCCACAGCAAGATAGAGGGTAACGAGCGGGCGGACGAATTAGCTAGGCAAGGTTCTGCTCTTCAGGGCCCTCTCGTAGAATCCGTTCAGGTCCCACTAGGGACTGTTAAGCGCCAAATATCCACCCACTTTCTCACAAACGCGAACTCTGGATGGAGAGGACTAACCAACTGCGTCATATCTAGGAAGATATGGCCATCCTACTCCCGGAGCAGAACAGACGAACTCCTGAGCAGGAGCCGCGTGGACGTCTCCAGAGTCACGTCAGTCAGCACGGGTCACTGGCCGATCGGCGATCACGCGGCCAGACTGGGTATTCCGTTTAACGTCAATTGCCGCAGTTGTGGGGATGCAAGTAAGAGGGAAACTGTCATTCACCTTCTTTGCGAGTGTCCCGCCCTAGCTAGAGGCAGACTTCGCGCACTAGGCAAACCCTTCTTCAATAACCTCGATGAGATCTCGAAAAACAGGATAGGAGAACTGATTACCTTCTTGAACAGCTCCGGATGGATATGATAATCCATTCAAGCCCTAGGTCTCTGTAAAACTACACATATACTTCATCAGCCCTCAACGACTAGGTTAAACGAGTTGTGGTATCAAAACGGCGCTTCCTGTGCTAATTAGGCCCTGTTTTCGGCAGACGGGCCATCACGTAAACCAACCAAACCAACTCTCTCGTTCTCCCAGAACGATTGATGAGAGTTGGTAACAAATTTAGCACTCTATTGATCTGTTTCACAATAACATTGCTTCCATTAAAGCATTGAATAAAGAATAAAGAATATCATATATAAAACGGCGAAAATAATAATGACTCTGTTAAGGTATCCAACTGTCTTGTCATCTAATTAGTGACAAGCATCAGTGGATTAATGTGATTCCTACTGTCCCTCTCTTCGGATTGCTGAGTGAACAGCCGTAGAGTGTGGTCGCAGTGAGTTTAGCTCCCGGTTTTTCAGTAATTTAGAAGTGTTTACGAGTGACTAAAATTCAGTGAGTGATACCCCTGTGTGCGCCCCAGTGTGTGCTACGCGTGAGTGGTTTTGGTTTTACGATCGAGTATAAACTACGATAGTTATACTACATTTTATGAATTTCAGTGCAATTGTTGTTGTTTTTTCGCAAATTTCCTCTATAAGTGATTAAAATATTTTAGTTGGTGCAAAATAAAGTGCTTTGTGAGGTGCTATAGCGGCATAGTGCTTCACGGCCGCAACGGTGTTTCCCTTTGGTACGGTTAGCGAGTATAGCGAGTTTCATATGGTGTTCTCTGAGTGCGAAGTTGTATAGTGTGTTTATTAGCTGAGGCTAAAAAAAAAAAAAAAAAAAAAAAAATTTAAAAATTTTTCGAGCTTAAAAATTTTCGAACGTGATATTTTTAAAAAAAATTTTTTATTTTTATTTTTATTTTTTAATTTTACTTCATAGTTAAGTTCTTAAAAATTTTCGTCCATTTTTCGATTGGAGGCAAATTGACGGAGCTACGGGTGTTGGAAAGTTTTTGTGAATTTTTGGACTATTTCCAAAATTTTTCTAAGAAACATTATTTGTTTCTGTTTCTCCTATAGAGAGTGTGTTAAAAATCGTGTTTTTTCTCTAACAAACATTATTGTTTGTTTGCAGTTGTTGGGCATTATCCCGAGTGTTCTAGTTCGCGAAATTTTGCTAGTGCTTGGTCGCTGTGAATTTTTTCTGGTGAGTACGAACTCTTTTTTGCTTTATTTTTAATTTCATTATGGATAATATTTCTGCGGCCCAGCGGGCTAAAAGGGCGAGGAAGAAGAAGTCGCAGGACGAAATGGATGACAGCAGCTCCAATGAAGCGCTCCTAAATCCGCGTAAGATTTTGAGTCGGACTTCAAGCCCTGGACGCTTCTCCGACGCTTCCGACAGGACGGTTGATAACGGGGTTGCTGCTGCTTTAGCCGCACCCACTGTCACCGTCGAGTCCGATACGGAGAGTGACGCGACTGTGTCAAAGAACATGCTGCCCCCTGCTACTGGTTGTCTCAGGGTTCGGATCCCGAAGCCGAAGGAAACCAGGATGCAGTCGGCGTTCCGCAGAATGTCAGACGCTGCTTCCTCCCTTGCTTCGTTGGTTATTGATGAAGGTGGGTCACCCGAATTTGTCCGTCGTGCCCTAAAGCGTGTTAAGGTACATGAGGAGATTGTCGCTACCGAAATTGCGGAAATTGAGCGATTGAATGGGCAACTCAAGCAGGCTAACGAGGAGATAACGTACCTTAGGGCCAAGGCGGACAGATCTCCCAAGCCGCAAATGCAGCGCGTCCCAACCGCAGTTACACCCGCCCATCCTTCGTCGTACTCGTCGGTTGCCAGGGCCGCTGCCGTAGCTCCCACCGCGTCCCCTGTTGTAGTACCTCTGAGAGCAAGAGCGAAGCCAGCACAAACCTGGTCTGTCGTGGTGCGCAGCAAGGGGGCCAGCACCTCGCAGCAGGAAATTTCGCAGCTCATTCACAAAGAAGTCGCCCCGTCCCTTGGAGTGCGGGTTCACTCGGTGAGCGACCTCAAGGGCGGCGGCTTCGCCATACGTCTGCCTTCCGAGGCCGAAAGGCTTAAGGTGTCGAAGTCCGACAAGTTTGAGCAGTGTGGACTGGACGTTACGGTGCCGATCAAGCTTGGACCAAGAATAATGGCTCTTGATGTTGACTGCTTCATGTCGAATGAGGTGATTTTGACTGAAATTTTTAAGAACAACCTGAAAGAGAGGTTCACTGAAGAGCAGGCCAAAGCCGGTCTCAAGATTGTTCGCCGTCCCACTGTCGAAGGCCCTGATGCTGTGTCCAATGTTATCTTTGAAGGCACTGATGAGATTATCGGGCACATACTCGCTGCCGATCGGCTATACATCGGTTATTCGGGGTACAAAATTAGGCCCCATGAAGATGTTTTCGCCTGCTTCAGATGCCTCGGTTTTGATCACGGCATCAGGGAGTGTAAGGCCTCGGAAGATGTGTGTGCCAGGTGCTCCTCGAGTGGACATAGGGCCACTGGATGCACCAAACCGCCACACTGCCGAAACTGCGAGTTTCGTGGGCGTCCGGCGGACCATCGCATGATGTCGCCCACGTGTCCCACGTATGCTGCGAGGTTGCTGAGGTCGAGAGCCAAGCACTAATATGGCTGTACAACTCATACAGCTAAATTGCCAAAGAGCAGAAGCAGTTATGCATGACTTGGGTGCGTGGATGTGCGAATGTGACGTCACATTTGCTCTGCTGCAGGAGCCCTGGACCGTCCATGGGCGGGTCAGGGGCCTGCCGTCAAATATGCGTATATTTTCCTCGGCGGGAGGGAAATCCGCCATTGTTGTGAATGACGTAAATGTTGAATGCTTGCAGGTAGAACACTTAACGAGTGAACACGGTGTATGTGTTTGGGTGAAAGGCGCCTTTGGAGAAATGTGCCTGGTGAGCGTCTATTGCGTGTTTGGCGACGACCTCTTGCCCTATTTATCGTATTTGGATGAGGTGTTGCTGCGAGTTAGCAGCCTCCCCATCATTCTTTGTATGGATGCTAATGCCACATCACCGATGTGGTTTAGCAAGCACCCCCGTCGCAGGTACAGCAGTCGCAGTCGGCGTCATGGTGTGGTGTTGAGTGAATGGTTACTTAGTAACAGTATGCATGTCCTGAATGAGCCGAGTGAATGGTACACTTTTGATGGGCCAAGGGGCGTCAGTGACATTGACGTCACATGTGTAAATGAGGCAGCAATGGCCTATGGGTATGAATGGCGAATTAAGAATGGATGGGGTGTGAGTGACCACAATCCCATCGAGATCAAGTTGGTCTACGGTGAGGCTGTGGAAGCAAATGTGGCGCCTGCTAATAAAGCATGGCGTACGAAAGGGTGTGACTGGATGGTTTATGGTGAGCGGATCAGGGAGGCCGCTGCTGTGCAGCCACTCAATGCTTTCGAGCAGTTGAGTGTGGACGACCAAATCCTGGCCCTCCAAGGAATAACTGAGAGAGTTAACGATGGTTTGTTTACTAGGGCTCACAGTGTAAGTCCTAGAAGGGTTAGATGGTGGTCTGATGCTCTCAGTACGAAGAGGAGAGATGTCAGGCGCCTCCGCAAGAAGTTTCAGAGGGCTCGATTAAATGGTAGTGAAAATGTTGCCCAATTTAGGCTCGCCTTTATGCGGGGTATGCATGAGTATCGCGACTTACTTGCGAGGAGTAAGTTGGATGAATGGAGGAATTTTGTTGGGGAAAATGCCGATGACCCGTGGGGTACGGCATACAGGGTTTGCAGGGGTAGAGGCGAAAGGTATGCCATATCCGCACTAAGTGTTGGTGGCAGCCCGCTGCTAACATGGATCGAATCGGTAGAGGCGTTGCTGAACGGCTTCTTCCCTGAGGCTAGGTCTCGGCCGGATCCAGTTGATCTTGACGGCGGGGTAGTGCGCGTAGAAATACCTGCACTCCAACGCTGGGAGATTGATGTGGCAATGGCCGGTATCAGATCGGGTAAGGCGCCTGGGTGGGATGGGATGACTGGCGAGATGTTGAAAAGCATCTGGCGGGTCATTCCTGACTACCTTCAGTGTATGCTCAAGGGTTGTTTTGTGGAGCGTGTCTTCCCTGCTCCCTTGAAGATTGCGCGCGTTGTGGTGCTTCTGAAGTCGCCGGATAGGATCAGGAGTGATCCTTCGTCTTACAGGGGCATCTCGGTTCTCCCGGCTATGGGCAAGGTCCTGGAAAGGATTCTGGTCCGTAGACTCGAGGACGTGATTGCCGATACTTGGTCTGACAGACAATATGGTTTCCGCGCTGGTAGGTCAACGGAGGATGCATGGTTGTATGTGAAGAGTTGTGTGAATGACAGTAGGTCCAACTACGTTCTTGGAATCTTCATTGATTTCAAGGGCGCATTTGACTACTTAGATTGGGAAGTTGTTAAAGAGAAGTTGCGTGAGTGCGGCTGCCAGGAAGCTGACATCTGGTCAGACTACTTCTCTGGCAGACGTGCTTTCGTCAATGGTATACGTGATTGTGTGTGGAAGACTGTAAGTAGGGGATGCCCACAGGGTTCAGTCGCAGGTCCATTTATTTGGAACCTGATGATGAATGAGCTTCTTGTCAGTTTATCGGCTGAATGTAGGGTGTGTGCATTCGCTGATGACCTTCTTATCCTCGTTGAGGAGGGAAGTCGTCTGCTCCTTGAGCGTCGAGGTGCTGCCATTATGAACATTGTTCACGCTTGGAGCCTTAAAGTTGGGGTAGACATTTCGATGGACAAGTCGGTGACAATGTTGCTCAAGGGCAGATTGTCGCCGAATCGACATCCATCCGTAAAGGTAAATGGCAGGTCTCTCCGGTATGTGACTCAGGTCAAATACTTGGGAATCAGATTGGGCGAGAGGCTGAATTTCTATCTGCACCTATCTGAGCTAAGAGATCGGATGCTCACACTAGTGTGTTCAATAAGGCGTGTTTTGAGGCGTGATTGGGGTCTTGGCCGGAAGGCGGTCAGGACCATTTATGGCGGTCTGTTTGTGGCATGTGCTGCATATGGATCGTCAGTGTTTGCTGAGTGCATGTTGACTGAACGTGGGAAACGACTGATGAATGCATGCCAGCGAGTGGTTATGTATGCGTGTGTGCCTGTATGTCGTACAGTTTCGACTGATGCCATGCAGGTAATTATGGGTGTTGTACCTCTGGACCTGGAGGTTCTCCGTAGGAGTTTATCCTTCAGAATCCGGAGGGCCATACCATTGTTGCAGAATGATTGGTTATCGAATGATGAGGTGAATGGAAGGAGTCGTCGTTCGGTGATCGACCTCCTGGATGAATGTATTATGTCTAGGTGGCAAACTAGATGGGATGAAAGTACCAAAGGCAGAGTGACTTATGAGTACATTAAGGATGTTTGTTTTGCCAGAGGTGCCCTGGGCTTGGACTTCTGTCTAAGTCTGGGATACCTCCTTACCGGGCACGGTAGTATGAATGCGTATTTGTATGAGTTGAACCACTCAACCACTGAGGGGTGTCAACTGTGCGGGGCGGCGCTTGAAGATTGGAGGCATGTGTTGTTTGAATGTGTAATGTACGCTGACTGGAGAGATTTGAATGCGATGGGTGTTCGCCTATTGAATGGATCGTATGACGTAAGTGAATGTCTTAAATCGAGGGAAACGTTTGAAAGTATTAATGAATTTGCCCGTATTGCCTTCAGAACTAGGAAGGAATACCTGACTGTGTGAGGTATGAGTTGTGCAGTCATATACGCAGGGAGGTGGTACTTGATACCATCACTGGTTGAAAGACGTTAAGGTCGATTCCAGTGAAGCCTTTGGGGAGTGCCTACCCCACGTACCCGATGAGGAGGGTCACCAGTCCCGAGTTGCAAGTAACTCAAACATTTGGTAGTAGTGTTATTAAGCTACGAAAACCTGACCGGAGGTTCTATTTCCGGTACCACGGGAGTCGGGGAGCCCATGGAAGGTTGCTTCCATCCCCGACACTGGAGAGGCCCCTAGGGGAGCAACGTGGTGGCTGTGGTTATGCCCAAGCGGGCAGAGTTTCCTTGTGGAGCTCGACGTGGAGTTGCGTATCAACCGGGCGCCGGGACCCACAGAACGGCAGAGATTTAGATAGGTCTCGCATCCATCGGTATGAATATAAGGGCTTGCACCCCTATATAAACCGATACCACCATTATTGGAGGGGCTCTGATTGTGGTCACAAAATCAATCCGTGTCCGAAGAGGACCGTGGAATTAAGCCTTTACGGCAGGTGTTCACGTTAAACCAATCGACAATATTGTCCCTCTCTTCGGAGTAGCAAGTTAACAGCCGTCGAGTACGGATGTGTTGTTTTGGCTCCCGGTTTTCGCTACTTTTCAAGGTGTTCTACTTGGAATTAAATCCCGTGTGTGGTGCCATTGTGTGCGCGCTGCCGTGCCCTGCACGTAGACAATTTCGGTTTTTCTGTGTGATTAAAACTCTCGGAGTTATAGAGATTTAAGTTTTTTCATGTGTGGTTGTTGTTGCTTTTCGCAACAAACAATTAAATTTTCGGAAGTTGGTGTTGTTAGTGCAAGTGCATTGGGTGCATTTTGGCCTAGCGGTGCACTAGTGCGGTTAGTGCCAGGTGCGCTATAGTGCTTTCATATTGTGAGGTGAAGTTAACTATACCCGAGTTATTGCCAGAAGTACTAAGTGAAATTTTTCGGTGCCAAATTTTTCGATGACAAAAATTTTGAAAATTGAAATTTTCAAAATTATTTTTTTGTTTTTGTTTTTATATTTTCAATTTCGGTATATAGTTAAGTTCTTGCAAAATTTCACTCTTTTTTGCGATTAGAGCAAGTTTGGGTGAGTTAGGAGCGTTTTAGACTCTGAGTGAAAAAAGAAAAAGACTGGTAAGCGACCTTAAATTTATTATGGAAGTAGATGAGGACATTCCTACGGGAAAGGTGAAGTGTAGGCCAGGGCCGGCTTCGCGTAAGGCGGCGGCCAGGAAAGCGGCGATTGAGGCTGGTGAGCTACTCTCTAGTAGCGGGTCTAGTGACGAAGCGCCGCTAAGGAGGGACAAGAGGCCTCGTGATGAGTTTGTGGCGGGAGGGGATGGCGACCTAACGATGAGTGGTAGGGACGCATCGGACCTAATGGCGGCAGGACGGAGGGAGAAGGTGAGCGTGGTGCTTGCTGGAGCACCAGAGGCCAGGGTGGAACTAGGGGCAAAAGTAAAGTTGCAAAAGAAAGTGGCTCAAACGACGGAGTCGAGAGTGTTGACGGCCTATAGTAAGATGGCGGGCATCTCGTCAGCCATCACGTCAATTTTTGTGGAAGAGGGGGGCTCAATGGAGTTCCACCAAAAGGTGGAACTTCAGCTCAAAAAATATGAGCAGATGGTGGTGCTTCTTTTGGCGGAGAATGAGGGGCTCCATGGGCGGTTGAAGGAGGTGTCCAAGGGGAGGGATGAGGCCCAGGTAAAGTTGGATGACCTTAGGGTCAAATTGGCGGTTAAGGGGAAGCCTGGCCTCCAGACTGCAGTATTGGCGGCTCCTGTGCCAGATAAGCCAGCTGTTAAGCCGGTGGATACCTGGTCCTTGGTAGTAAGGAGTGGGAATTCGGAGGCGACGACGAAAGAAGTAACGGATGCGGTACTTAACAAGGTGGGACCGACCATGGGGGTAAGGGTGCATGCACTTAACCCCCTCAGGAATGGTGTGGGTGTGGCCATTCATGTGCCGTCCGATGCTGAGAGGACGAGGTTGGCGTCAAACGCTAAATTCGCAGAATGCGGACTTAGCGTGTCGGTGCCGGTGAACTTGGGGACGAGGATTCGTGCGGTGGATGTACACTGCAGCATCCCCACGGAAGAGCTAATGCAAGAAATTTATGAGAACAACCTCATGGGTAAATTTAGCATTGAGGAGGTGAAGCGAGGACTTCGGATAGTTAGCCGCCCCATGAAGGAAGGGTTGGACGCGACGTCCACGGTTGTCTTTGATGGCACCCAAAAGATCGTGGACCATCTTATAGCTGCCGAAAGGCTATATGTAAGATGGTTCGGATATAAGATCTGGCGTTTTGATCCGGTCAGGCACTGTTTCAGATGCTTGGGTTTCGACCACATCGCCAGAGACTGCCGGTTCAAGGAGGACGTGTGTGGGCGCTGCTCGCAGAGTGGCCACAGGAGCACGAGGTGCACAAATGAGGCCCACTGCCGGAATTGTGCGATGCGCGGTACCGCGGCGGGGCACAGCTTGCTGTCCACCCAATGCCCGGTGTACGCAGCGAGAGCGGCTAGGGAAAGGGCTAGACATTAGGAATCATGGCTGTACAACTTATACAGCTCAATTGCCAGAGGGCAGAGGCTGTGATGCATGATTTAGGTGCGTGGATGTCTGAGTGTGGCGTGATGTTTGCCTTGTTGCAGGAGCCCTGGGCTGTCTATGGACGGGTCAGGGGCCTGCCCGCAAACATGCGTGTGTTTTCTTCAATTGGCGGTAAGGCCGCCATTGTTGTGAATGATGTGAATGTAAATTGTCTGCAAGTCGAACACCTCACGAGTGAGTCTGGTGTGTGCGTGTGGGTGAAAGGTAACTTTGGAGAAACGTGTCTGGTGAGTGTCTATTGTGTGTTTGCAGACGACATCGCGCCTTATCTTGGGTACTTGGATGGGGTGCTGCTACAAGTTAGCAGCTTACCTATCATCCTTGGCATGGATGCAAATGCTACCTCACCGATGTGGCATAGCAAGGCTCCTAGACGAAGGTTTAGCAGCCGAAGCCGCCGCCACGGTGTGGTGCTGAGTGAATGGTTGCTTGAAAATAGTATGTATGTTTTGAATGAGCCGAGTGAATGGTATACCTTTGATGGGCCAATGGGTGTCAGTGACATTGATGTCACATGCGTGAATGAGGCGGCAATGGCCTTTGAGTTTGAGTGGAAGATAAGGAATGGTTGGGGATTGAGTGACCACAACCCCATCGAGATCAAAATGGTCTTTGAAGGGGTTGTGGGTTCGAATGAGATGCCGGCTAACGTAGCCTGGCATACGAAAGGGTGTGACTGGTTTGTGTATGGAGAGCGAATCCTGGAGGCCGCTGCTGAGCAGCCACTCACTGTTTTTGAGCAGCTGAGTGTGGACGATCAAATCCTGGCCCTCCAAGGGGTGGCTGAAGGAGTGAATGATTCAATGTTTTCTAGGATTCGGTCTAGGAATCCTAGAAGGGTGAAATGGTGGTGTGCGGCTCTTGTAAGGAAGAGAAGATCTGTAAGGCGCCTTCGGAAGAAATTCCAGAGGGCAAGGTTGAATGGAAGTGAGGATGTTGCCCAATTCAGGCTCGCATTTGTGCGAGGTATGTATGAATACCGCGACTTACTTGCGAAGTGTAAGGTGGATGAATGGAGGGCATTTGTCAGCGAGAATGCTGATGATCCGTGGGGAACGGCGTATCGGGTTTGCAGGGGGAGGAATGAAAGGTATAGTGTGTCTGGACTGAGTGTTGGAGGTAGCCCGCTGTTATCCTGGAGTGAGGCAGTGAATGCTTTGCTGAATGGATTCTTCCCTGAGGCTAGGTCTCGGCCGGATCCAGTTGATCTTGACGGCGGGGGAGTGCGCGTAGAAATACCTGCACTCCAACGCTGGGAGATTGACGTGGCAATGGCTGGGATCAGATCAGGTAAGGCGCCTGGGTGGGATGGAATGACTGGCGAGATGCTGAAAAGCATCTGGCGGGTCATTCCTGACCACATTCTGAGCGTCCTTGGAAGGTGTATTAGTGAGTGTGTCTTTCCTGCTGCCCTGAAGATTGCTCGTGTGGTAGTCCTTCTAAAATCACCGGACAGGATCAGAAGTGATCCTGGGTCCTACAGGGGTATTTCTGTGCTTCCGGCTTTGGGCAAGGTCCTGGAAAGGATCCTTGTTCGGAGACTAGAGGACATTGTCTCTGACACTTGGTCAGATCGACAGTATGGCTTTCGTGCGGGCAAATCGACTGAAGATGCCTGGATGTATGTTAAAGAATGTGTTAATGACAGTAGAGCCGCTTACGTCCTTGGGATCTTTGTTGATTTCAAGGGCGCATTCGACTACTTGGATTGGGATGCTGTAATTGGTAAGCTGCGTGAATGTGGCTGCCGAGAAGTTGATCTGTGGAGAGATTACTTTTCTGGCAGGAGAGCCTTTGTGAATGGTGTACGCGATTATGTCTGGAAGAATGTGAGTAGAGGATGTCCACAGGGTTCTGTCGCAGGTCCATTTATTTGGAACCTAATGATGGACGAACTCCTGGTTAGGTTATCCGGCGAATGTAGGGTGTGTGCTTTCGCCGATGACCTACTCATCCTCGTTGAGAGGGGAAGTCGTCTGTTCCTTGAGCGTAGAGGTGCTTCCATCATGGACATTGTCCATGCTTGGGGTGAGAAAGTTGGTGTAAGTGTATCGATGGACAAGTCGGTGACAATGCTGCTCAAGGGCAGATTGTCGCCAAACCGACATCCATCGATAAGAGCGAATGGTAGATCCCTTCGGTATGCAACCGAGGTCAAGTACCTGGGGATTAGAATGGGTGAACGTATGAATTTTTATCTGCACCTCGAAGAGCTAAGAGATCGATTGCTCACACTGGTGTGCTCGATTAGGCGTGTGTTGAGGCGTGAATGGGGTCTGGGACGGAAGGCCGTCAGGACCATTTATGGCGGTCTGTTTGTTGCATGCGCAGCATACGGATCGTCAGTGTTTGCGGAATGCATGATGACTGCACGTGGGAAGCGATTGATGTATGCATGTCAGCGAGTGGTTATGTATGCATGTATACCTGTGTGTCGTACGGTTTCGACCGACGCCATGCAGGTGCTCATGGGGGTCGCACCTCTGGATCTGGTTGTGCTCCGTAGGAGCCTAGCCTTTAGGATTCGGAGGGGCGTACCATTGCTGCCGAATGATTGGGTTTCGAATGATGATCTGATTGGCAGGACTCGTCACTCATGGAGTGACCTCCTGGATGAATGTTTAATGACTAGGTGGCAAACTAGGTGGGATGAATGCTCCAAAGGAAGAGTGACCTATGAGTACATTAAGGATGTGTGTTTTGCCAGAGGGGCCCTGGGGTTGGACTTCAGTCTGAGCCTGGGGTACCTCATTACCGGGCATGGTAGTATGAATGGATATTTGTATGGATTAAATCAGTCGGCTACTGAGGAGTGCCTACTGTGTGGTGCCTCATTTGAGGATTGGAAGCATGTGTTGTTTGAATGCGTAATGTACTCTGACTGGAGAGATTTGAGTGCGATGGGGATTCGACTAGTGAATGGATCGTATGATGTGAGTAAATGCTTGGAGACGAAGGAAACGTTTGAAAGGATGAATGTTTTTGCGCGTGAATCCTTTGCCATTAGGAAGGCATTTTTGTTGAGTGCGTAGTGTGGGTTGTACAGTTGTGATTCCTTTTGTCCTTCTTGTTTTTCTTGTGTGTTGTCTATTGTGTGGTCTTTTGTAGTCTCGTGTTGTTTATTGCTGTTCAGTGTTGATGCGCAGGGAGGTGGAACTTGTGAAGCCTTTGGGGAGTGCCTACCCCACGCACCCGATGAGGAGGGTCACCAGTCCCGAGTTGCAAGTAACTCAAACATTTGGTAGTAGTTTATTAAGCTACGAATCCTGACCGGAGGTTCTATTTCTGGTACCACGGGAGTCGGGGAGCCCATGGAAGGTTACTTCCACCCCCGACACTGGAGAGGCCCCCAGGGGAGCAACGTGGTGGCTGTGGTTATGCCCAAGCGGGCAGAGTTTCCTTGTGGAGCTCGACGTGGAGTTGCGTATCAACCGGGTGCCGGGACCCACAGAACGGCAGAGATTTAGATAGGTCTCGCATCCATCAGTATGAATGTAAGGGCTTGCACCCTGCATAGACTGGTACTCTCATGAATCTCATGGGAGGGCTTTGATTGTGGTCACAAATTCAATCCGTGTCCGAAGAGGACCGTGTGATTAAGCCCTCGAGGCAGAAGCACACGTTAAACCACACGACATTATTATCCCTCTCTTCGAGTAGCAAGTGAACAGCCGATGAGTACGGACGTGTTGTTTCGAGCTCCCGGTTCTTGCAAGTTTTCGAGGTGTTTTACTGCGAATTTGATTCCGTGTGTGGTGCCAGTGTGTGCGCGCTGACGTGCCCTGCACGTAGATAACTTTGGATTTTTCGTGCGACTTGAACTTTAGAAGTTATAGTGATTTGAGTTTTTTCTCGTGTGTTTGTTGTTGCATTTCGCAACAAGTGATTAAATTCTTTTGAAAGTTGGTGTTGTTAGTGTGTTTACGTGGTGTGCCGGCTCGCCTAGCGGGTTGCTAGTGCAGTTAGCACCAAAGTGCACTATAGTGCATTTGTTCGGTGAAGTCACCAAAGTATAGTGCATTTTTTGTGTGAGGTGGGCTTCGAGTGAGTGAAATTTTTTGAGTGACTTTTTTGAGTGGTTTTTGATTGAGTGGAATTTTTTGAAATTTTCAAAATTTTTGAGTGAAATTTGTGTTTGAGTGACATTTGAGTGAAATTTTTCGGAACAGTTTTTCTCTAAGAAGTGTTAATTTTCTTAAATTTTTCGAGACCCTGCTAAGGGGAATGCACGATTTTCGACAGTTTTCTCTAGGAAACATTATTTAGTATTTCAAGACGTTATTACCTTACTAGTGTAAATTGAAACGGACATTTCGGTAAGTGCTTGCACATTTTTTGTTTATGAGTAACGGAATGGAAGTTGACGAAGGAGGTGGATGGGAGCTGGCGAGCAAGAAAGGCAAACCAGGCCCGGCTACGCGGAAGAGAGAGGCCAGATTGAGAGCGAGGTTGGCTGGCCAGGATGTGTCTAGCAGCAGTGACCTGAGCGATGATGCGACGGCAAATGATGGTGTGACGGCAAGTGGTACTCGAGGAGTGCATTTTGCTGGTGGGGTTGCCGGTGGGGACCTCACAATGAGTGATAGAGATGCGGCGGCCGTTAGGGGAGCAGGGAAGAGGGAGAGGGTGGATAGGGTACTTGCTGGAGCACCGGTGCCTAGGGTGGACTTAGGGGTAAGATCGGTTAGTGCTATGAAAGCTGCGCCCGTGGTTGATTGGTCACCGAGTCCGGCTCAAGCTGAAATCAGCAGCATTAGGTCGTGCATCAGTGAAATGCTGATGACAGAGGATGGGTCGATGGAGTTTTATAGGGAAATGGAAGTGCATCTGAGGAGGTATGAAAATATGATAGGGAAACTCCTGGTTGACAATGAAGGGCTACGTGGACAGCTGAAGGAACTAAATAGGTGGAAAAGTGAGTCCGAAGTGAAGCTAGACGAGCTGAAGGTGCAACTGGCGGTTAGACCCAAGTCCGGTTCTCAGGCTGCTCCACTGGGGGCCCAGGTGCCGAATAAGCCAGTCACTAAACCGGTAGAGACCTGGTCGGTGGTGGTCAGGAGCGGTAATGCAGAGGCAACGACAAAGGAAGTCACTGACGCCGTTGTTAAGAAGGTGGGACCAACCATGGGAGTAAGGGTACATGCCCTCAACCCCCTGAGGAAAGGTGCGGGTGTAGCAATTCAGCTGCCGTCGGAGGCGGAGCGATCTAAGTTGGTGTCCAACACCAAGTTCGCTGAATGCGGACTTAGTGTGACGGTGCCAATCAATTTGGGATCCAAATTGAAGGCGATGGATGTCCACTGCAGCATTCCGACAGAGGATCTCATGAAGGAGATCT
Source organism: Beris morrisii (assembly GCA_951812415.1). Classification (NCBI taxonomy): domain Eukaryota; kingdom Metazoa; phylum Arthropoda; class Insecta; order Diptera; family Stratiomyidae; genus Beris; species Beris morrisii. The sequence goes on along the minus strand of OX638314.1, from coordinate 10,284,209 downwards.
ATGATAATAACTTGGCGGGGAAATTTAGCATCGAGGAGGTCAAACGAGGGCTTCGCATTGCCAGCCGCCCCATGAGAGATGACTTGGACGCAACGTCCACTGTCGTCTTTGATGGCACACAAGCCATTATTGACCACCTGATTGCGGCTGAAAGGCTGTACGTCAGATGGTTCGGCTATAAGGTTTGGCGCTTCGATTTGGTCAGGCACTGTTACCGGTGCTTGGGCTTTGACCACATTTCGAGGGAGTGTCGTTTTAAAGAAGATGTTTGTGGGAATTGCTCTCAGAGTGGCCACAGGGCTAACTTGTGCACTAATGAGTCACACTGCAGAAACTGCGCGATGCGCGGTACGGCTGCGGGACATGGTTTGCTGTCCACTCAATGCCCGGTGTACGCGGCTAGGGCGGCTAGAGAGAGGGCTCGACATTAATCATCATGGCTGTACAACTTATACAGCTTAATTGCCAAAGGGCAGAGGCTGTGATGTATGATTTAGGTGCATGGATGTGTGAGTGTGACGTGATGTTTTCCTTGCTGCAGGAACCCTGGACCGTCCATGGACGGGCCAGGGGCCTGCCCGCGAACATGCGGTCTCTTCGACTGGCGGCAAGGCCGCCATTGTTGTTAATGATGTGAATGTGAGTTGTATGCAGGTCGAACATCTTACGAGTGAGCACGGTGTATGTGTGTGGGTGAAAGGAGACTTTGGAGAAATGTGTTTGGTTAGTGTGTATTGTGTGTTTGGGGACGACCTCTTGCCCTATCTTGGGTACCTGGATGGGGTGCTGCGGCAGGTTGGCAGCTTACCCATCATTTTGGGTATTCGCATTCGACTACCTGGATTGGGATGCTGCGATTGCTAAATTGCGAGAATGTGGCTGCCAGGAAGTGGACCTTTGGTCTGATTACTTCTCTGGCAGGCGTGCTTTTGTGAATGGTGTGTGGTGTGCCCACAGGGTTCCGTGGCAGGTCCATTTATTTGGAACCTGATGATGGACGAACTCCTGGCTAGGTTATCTGGTGAATGTAGGGTGTGTGCTTTCGCTGATGATCTTCTTATCCTCATTGAGGAGAGAAGTCGTCTGCTCCTTGAGCGTCGAGGTGCGGCCATTATGGATATTGTTCAAGGTTGGGGAGAGAAAGTTGGAGTGGAGGTTTCGATGGAGAAGTCGGTGACAATGCTGCTCAAGGGCAGATTGTCGCCGAACCGACATCCATCAGTCCGTTTTAATGGCCGGTCCCTTCGGTATGCGACTCAGGTCAAATACCTGGGGATCAGAGTAGGCGAAAGATTGAATTTCTACCTGCACCTAACCGAGCTAAGAGATCGATTGCTCACACTAGTGTGTTCGATTAGGCGTGTGTTAAGGCGTGAATGGGGTCTTGGCCGGAAAGCGGTCAGGACCATTTATGGCGGTCTGTTTGTTGCTTGCGCAGCATACGGATCGTCAGTGTTTGCGGAATGCATGTTGACTGATCGTGGTAAGCGAATGATGTATGCATGTCAGCGTGTTGTTATGTATGCGTGTGTGCCTGTGTGCCGTACGGTTTCGACTGACGCCATTCAGGTGCTCATGGGGGTTGCACCTTTGGATCTGGAGGTGCTCCGCAGGAGTCTATCCTATAGGATCCGGAGGGGCGTACCATTGCTGCCGAGTGACTGGGTATCGAATGCAGACGTGGTTGGGAAGAGTCGTCGAGCGTGTGGCGACCTCTTTGATGAATGCTTGATGTCTAGGTGGCAAACTAGGTGGGATGAATGCTCCAAAGGAAGAGTGACCTATGAGTATATTAAGGATGTATGTTTTGCCAGAGGTGCCTTGGGTTTAGACTTCTGTCTGAGCCTGGGGTACCTCATTACCGGTCACGGTAGTATGAATGGATATTTGTATAGGCTGAATCAGTCTAATACTGAGGAGTGTCAACTGTGTGGTATTCCATTTGAGGACTGGAGACATGTGTTGTTTGAATGTGTAATATACTTAGAATGGAGAGACTTGAATGCGGTGGGTGTTCGGCTGGTGAATGGATCGTACGATGTGAGTAAATGCTTGACAACGAAGGAAACGTTTGAAAGGATGAATGAGTTTGCGCGTGTAGCTTTTGCCACTAGGAGGGCATACCTGAGTGTTTAGTGTCGGTTGTACAGCTATGATCATTATTGTCCTTTTGTTTTCTCGTGTGTTGTCTATTGTGTGGTCTGTTTTAGTCTCGTGCTGTTTATTGCTGTTCAATGTTGTTGCGCAGGGAGGTGGTACTTGTACCGTCGCTGGTTGAAAGACGCTAAGGTCGATTCCAGTGAAGCCTTTGGGGAGTGCCTACCCCACGCACCCGATGAGGAGGGTCACCAGTCCCGAGTTGCAAGTAACTCAAACATTTGGTAGTAGTGTTATTAAGCTACGAATCCTGACCGGAGGTTCTATTTCCGGTACCACGGGAGTCGGGGAGCCCATGGAAGGTTACTTCCACCCCCGACACTGGAGAGGCCCCTAGGGGAGCAACGTGGTGGCTGTGGTTATGCCCAAGCGGGCAGAGTTTCCTTGTGGAGCTCGACGTGGAGTTGCGTATCAACCGGGTGCCGGGACCCACAGAACGGCAGAGATTTAGATAGGTCTCGCATCCACCAGTATGAATGTAAGAACTTGCACTCTTATATGAACTGGTACCACCATTATTGGAGGGGCTCTGATTGTGGTCCCAAAATCAATCCGTGCCTGCAGAAGGCCGTAGAATTAAGCCACCAGTTGGCAGGTGTCTACGTTAAACACAAAGACTATTCTGTCCCTCTCTTCACTGTTGTCTGAACAGCCGAAGCGAAAGGTCGTGTTTTCCTCAGTGAATTTTGAGCTCCCGGTTTTTTGCCATTCTGAAGGTGTTCCCTAGTGAATTAATTTTCGTGAGTGCTACCAGTGTGTGCCCCCTAGTGTGCCCTACACGTGGATGATTTTGGATTTTTGATAGGAGTGAAATTGTAGAATTTATAGTGAGTTTGGTGGTTTTACGTGCAATTGTTGTTGCTTTTGCAAAAAGTGATTAAATCACTTGCAAAGCAATTGCTTGTGAAGTGCATTGCTAGCACAGTGCTTCGTACCCTAGCGGTTCACGAGTGCTTGGTGCCGTATGGTATAGTGTGTTTCGCTAGAGACTCTGTGAGCCTAGTATAGTGTATTTATTGTGTGACTTCACTTTACAATTTTTTTTTTTTTTTTTTGGTCCAAATTTTTCGACAAAATTTTTCAAAATTTTTAAAATTTTAAAAATTTTTTTTTTTATTTTTATTTTTATTTTTATTTAACGTCATAGTTAAGTTTTTGAAAAATTCGGTTATTTTTTCGATTGGACCCGTATTTACGGAGTTACGAGTGATTGAACATTTTTCGTGAATTTTTGCTCGCGAATTTTCTCTCATAAGTGAATAATTGTCTGGTGAGTAATTTTTTCTATTTTTTCTTCTATATATGGAAAAACCGAAAGGCGTTCCGCCCCTTAGGGTGAAACGCTCGAAAAAGGATGCCTCAGACCTTGACAGTAGCTCTAATGAAAGCCACCTCAAGCCTAGGACCAAGATTTCTCGATCTCCGAGCCCCGGTCGCTTTTCGGATGTGTCTGACGCGTTGATGGACCAGGAAGTAGCTAGTATACAGAATGCTGATGTCGATACAGACTCTGAAGTTGAGCCTTCGAAGTCTAGGTCTAGAGAGCATGCTCGTAACGCGTCACCCAAAGTTGGCAGCCTAATTATCAGGGTGCCAAAATTGAAAGAGACTCGGATGCAGATTGCCTTCCGTAGAATGTCCGATGCCTCTTCGTCGTTGGGTACGCTCATTGTTGATGAGGGTGGATCGCCTGAGTTAGTCTGCCGTGCCGCGATCATTCTCAAAATACACGAGGAAATTGTGGCCTCGGAAATAGCCGAAAACGAACGTCTTTCTGGGATGTTGAAGCAGGCAAACGATGAAATACGGTACCTTCGTAATAGATTAGACAAATCTGGCCAGCAGACCGTTATCACTTCGCCTTGCCCCAAACCGGCTCCGACCACTACGTATGCGTCTGCTGCTCGCTCTACTGCCCCACCTACACCGGCTGCCCAAACCTTTCCCTCGATGCCCAGACCCGTCGACACATGGTCGGTCGTGGTTAAAAGTAAGAATGCAAGTGCAACACAGTCGGAGTTAAATCGGACGATCCTTAAGGAAGTTGCGCCTGCACTTGGTGTACGCGTCCACGCCGTCGCCAAGCTTAAAAACGGCGGTTTCGCTATTCGTGTTCCTTCTGAGGCTGAGCGAAATAAGGTGGCCAAAAATGCCAAGTTTGAGCAGTGTGGCCTGCAGGTCTCTGTCCCGACGAAACTGGGGCCCAGGATCATTGCCACGGATGTGGACTGCTGTATCTCGCAGGAGGATATTCTTGCGGATATCTACGAGAACAATTTAAAACACCGCTTCTCCAAAGAGCAGGCCAAGAATGGTCTGCGGATTGTTCGCCGTCCCATCATTGATGCCCCCGATGCTGTTTCGAACGTCGTCTTTGAGGGTACTGACGAAATAATTGAATGTATCCTCTCGGCTGATAGGATTTACGTCAAGTGGTTTGGCTTCAGAGTCCGACCCCATGACGATGTCTTCCACTGCTTCAGATGTTTAAGCTTTGACCATGGCATCAAAGAGTGCAAGGCTACGAGTGACGTATGCAGGCGTTGCTCAGGTACTGGTCACAAGGTCAGTGCTTGTCCTAATAAACCACACTGCCGAAATTGTGCGCTCCGGAGTCGCCCTTCTGATCACCGGATCCTTTCCTCGGTTTGCCCGTATTATGCTGCCAAGATGATGTTGTCGAATTCCAAGCACTAAATCATGGCTGTCAAATTCCTACAGTTAAACTGTCAGGGCGCAGCTGGTGTGATGCATGATCTGGGTGAATGGATGATTAGATGTGACGCGATGTTTGCATTACTTCAGGAACCCTGGATCTGCCACGGTAGAATCAGCGGACTGCCCTCAAGCATGCGTGTATTTTCCTCTGGCGTGGCAGGGAAAGCTGCCATTGTCGTGAATGACGCGAATGTTGAATGTATGCAGGTTAACCTCCCGAATGACTTAGGTGTCTGTTTATGGGTGAAAGGTAACTTTGGTGAAATGTATCTTGCGAGTGTATACTGTGCGTATGGTGACGACCTGGATCCCTATCTTGCGTTCTTGGATGGGATGATGCCACACGTAGGTGGTTCTCCTCTCATCCTTGGCATGGATGCGAATGCTCTGTCGCCGATGTGGTTCAGCAAGATCACTAGTCGAACGTCTAGTGATCGTGGACTGCGTCGAGGCGAAGTGCTGAGTGGATGGTTCCTTCTGAACAGAATGCATGCGCTGAATGTGCCGAGTGAAAGTTATACGTTTGATGGGCCCAGAGGTGTTAGTGATATAGATATCACTTGCGTAAATGATGCTGCAATGGTGCATGACTTCTCTTGGTGTATCAAGTCTGGATGGTGTGTGAGTGACCACCAACCTATCGAAGTCGTCATGACTTTCGATAGGGTGGAAACCGCGAATGAAGCGCCTGCTGATAAGGCATGGCGTTCGAATGGATGTAATTGGGCTATGTATGATGAGCGTATCAGAGAGGCGGCTGATGAGCTGCCTCTGAATGAATTCTGCGAGTTATCCTTGGATGACCAAATTTTGGCTATCCAAGGACTGATTGAGAGAGTGAATGATAGAATGTTTGAAAGAGTTCGTGTATCGAACTCAAGAGGTGTAAAATGGTGGACACATGAGCTCAGTGTGAAAAGAAGGAATGTCAGGCGTCTGAGGAAGAAATTCCAAAGGGCGAGAGCGAATGCAGACCCTGATTGTGCCCAATTCAGGCTCGCTTATATGCGAGGTATGTACGAATTCCGAGACTTGCTCGCGAAATGCAAGATGAATGACTGGAAGAGATTTGTAGGTGCAAATGCCAACGACCCTTGGGGCCGAGCATACAAGATCTGCATGGCGGCGAATGGGAGTCGTGAAGTGTCGGGCATTAGGGTTGGCGACAACGCTATGACAACATGGAGCGACTCAATGAATGTGCTTCTGGAAAGCTTCTTTCCGGCCGCTAGAACTAGGCCTTTTCCCGTTGGTCCTTCTCGTATTGGGGAAAGGGTAGAGATACCTGATCTTCAGCGATGGGAGATTGACGTGGCTATTGCGAGGATTAGATCTGGAAAGTCGCCTGGATGGGATGGGATTACTGGTGGAATGCTGAAGAGCATTTGGCGAGTGATCCCCGACTATCTTCAACGTGTATATGAACGGTGTATGGAAGAACGTATTTTTCCCGATTCGTGGAAAACCGCTCGTGTAGTGGTGCTCCTCAAGTCACCAAGGAAGGACAGAAGCAATCCTGCTTCCTACAGGGGTATTTCTCTCCTTCCAACCATGGGAAAAGTCCTTGAGAGGATCCTTGTCTCTAGGTTGGGGGAAGAGCTTGCAGGTACGATGTCGGATAGGCAGTTTGGCTTCTGTCCCGGCAAATGCACTGAAGATGCTTGGATGAGTGTGAAAGAAAGCGTGAGAAACAGTAGGGCCGTTTATGTCCTTGGAGTCTTTATTGACTTCAAGGGTGCATTCCACCACCTGGATTGGAATGCTGTGAATGATAAGCTGAATGAATGTGGCTGTCGTGAAGTTGACCTTTGGTCAAGTTACTTCATGGGCAGAAGAGCTTATGTTCGTGGTGTCAGGGATTGTGTATGGAGGGATGTTTTTAGGGGTTGCCCCCAAGGGTCCATTGCAGGTCCATTTATTTGGAACCTTATGATGGATGACCTTTTGAAACGTCTCTCGACTGAGTGTAATGTCTGTGCATATGCTGACGATCTGTTGATTCTTCTTGAGGAAAACTCTCGTCTGGGCCTTGAGCGCAAAGGTGCAACCATCATGGAGATGATCCATGCATGGAGTATGAAAGTAGGTGTGGATGTGTCGATGGACAAGTCGGTGGTGATGTTGCTTAAGGGCATACTGTCGCCTAATCGACATCCATCGATTAGAATGAATGGCGTAAGCCTTCGGTATGTGACAAACGTCACATACCTGGGGATTAGTATGAGTGAGAGAATGAATTTCTTTATTCACCTATCGAAGCTCAAGGAGAAATTGCTTACTGTGGTGTGCAAGATTCGCAGAATTCTTCGCGTTAAATGGGGCCTTAGCCGCAAGGCGGTGAGGACCATCTACGGCGGTCTATTTGTGGCACTTGCGACCTATGGATCGTCCGTGTTTGGTGAATGTATGATGTATGACCGTGGGAAGCGTATGATGTATGCGTGTCAGAGAGTTGTGTTGTACGCGTGTTTACCTGTATGTCGCACGGTTTCGACCGACGCCATGCAGGTTCTCATGGGTGCTGCCCCGCTCGATCTGGAGGTCCTCCGACGGAGCTTGGCTTTCAGAATTCGGAGGGGTATACCATTGCGGAGTAATGATTGGTTGACGAATGAAGAATGTGTGGGCCTGAGTCGTCGTTCTCTGAACGACCGCTTGGATGAGTGTCTGATGTCTAGGTGGCAAACTAGATGGGATGAAAGTACCAAAGGTCGGGTGACTTTTGAGTATATCAAGGATGTGTGTTTTGCCAGGGGAGCCTTGGGCTTGGACTTCTGTCTAAGCCTAGGTTTCCTCCTTACCGGTCACGGTAGTCTGAATGCATATTTATACAAGATTCGCCAGTCTGGGGTAGATAGTTGCACCTTGTGTGGCGCTGCTCCAGAAGACTGGAAGCATGTTTTGTGTGACTGTGTGATATACTCAGATTTGCGTAACCTGAATGAAATGGGGGTTAGACTATTGGATGGATCGTATGAGTTCGGTGGCTGTTTGAAAAGTAAGGAAACATTTGAAAGACTGAATGAATTTGCCCGTCTCTCCTTCTCACGGAGGAGGGAGCTCCTTGCGGGGAGACTCGGGAATGGCTAAGTGATCTTGGTGCTGGTATTCGACTGCATTATCTGGTAGCTGTCTTCGTTGTGTCTGCATTTGTGTTTTCTATTTACGCAGGGAGGTGGTACCAGATACCGACACTGGATGAAAGACGTTAAGGTCAAGTCCAGTGTAGCCTTTGGGGAGTGCCTACCCCACGTACCCGATGAGGTGGGTCACCAGTCCCGAGTTGCAAGTAACTCAAACATTTGGTAGTAGTGTTATTAAGCTACGAAAACCTGACCGGAGGTTCTATTTCCGGTACCACGGGAGTCGGGGAGCCCATGGAAGGTTGCTTCCACCCCCGACACTGGAGAGGCCCCTAGGGGAGCAACGTGGTGGCTGTGGTTATGCCCAAGCGGGCAGAGTTTCCTTGTGGAGCTCGACGTGGAGTTGCGTATCAACCGGGTGCCGGGACCCACAGAACGGCAGAGATTTAGATAGGTCTCGCATCCATCGGTATGAATGTAAGGGCTTGCACCCGTATATAAACCGATACCACCATTATTGGAGGGGCTCTGATTGTGGTCACAAAATTAATCCGTGTCCGAAGAGGACCGTGGAATTAAGCCCTCGAGGCAGGAGTTCACGTTAAACCAACCGACAAAATTCTGTCCCTCTCTTCAGTAGCAAGTGAACAGTCGTACTGTATGGTCGTGCTATTTTGTGCTCCTGGTTTTCGCTATTTTTCGAAGTGTTCCAACGCGAATTAAATCCCGTGTGTGGTGCCAGTGTGTGCGCGCTGCCGTGCCCTGCACGTAGACAATTTCGGTTTTTTTGTGTGATTAAAACTCTGGAAGTTATAGAGATTTAAGTTTTTTCTAGTGTGGTTGTTGTTGCTTTTCGCAACAAACAATTAAATTCGTTTCGGAAGTTGGTGTTGTTAGTGCAAGTGCATTGGGTGCATTTTGGCCTAGCGGTGCACTAGTGCGGTTAGTGCCAGGTGCGCTATAGTGTTTTTATATTGTGAGGTGAAGTGAACTATACTCGATTTATTGCCAGAAGTGCTGAAGTGCTGAGTGAAATTTTTTGTGCCAAATTTTTCGATGCCAAAATTTTTGAAAATTTGAAATTTTCAAAATTATTTTTATTTTTATTTTTATTTTTTTAATTTCGGTGTGTAGTTAAGTTTTTGCAAAATTTCGCTCTTTTTGCGATTAGAGCGAAACTGAGCGAGTTAAGAGCGGTTTTAGACTCCAGCATTTGGTGAGTGTTTATTTTCCGATTTCTTTCATTATTTCTTATTTATTAAGTGAATCATTGTAATGGGATGAGTACAACGAGGGGCTCCAATGCGGGTCCGGCCTCATCGAAGGCCAAGGTGAAAGCCCAGAGGTTGGAGAGGGAAGTCGAGAACGAATCGAATGAGTCGAGCTTTGAGCTTCCACAGGGTGGTCGGAAGTTTGCCAGTAGGGTTCTGTCAGACAGTTCCACTGATGAGGAGGATCTGGGTGAGGGCATCAGTCTGGAAGAACAGATGATGAATATTATTAAAGCCAGAATGAACAAGATTAGTAGAAAGAGGGCTGGCACTGGGAGCATTAATGAAATTGGTCTGGCTGGGCCCGCGGCGTCGGGTCATGATCAGCCGACGTCGTCGGATGCAGATATGGTAGTGGAGATGGAAACTGGCGTTGCAGTGAGCCTAGGAACCGCTGTGTTGCCGGAGACCACTGATAAGGTTGGTGATAAATCGCCAGAGGTAGTGAATGTGGCCTCGGACAATGCTATTGAAAAGGCAGCGGAGGCCAGTGTTAAGGAAGCGGCTTTCGCCAAGATGACGCAGATCGCAACCCAGATCATGGAGCCCTTCGGTCAGGAGAGCGACCCGATGAAGCTCCTGAAGGGAGTGGAGGAGGTCGTGGTTCGATTGATTGCGAGAATCCAAAGGCTTGACGGCAAAATCGAGGGGATGAAGGAGGCGAGTGGTCAGAAGCGGGTTGCTGGACCCATAGCGCCGGCTGTGGCTACGGCTGCGACGGCTGGAGCGGTCAGGAAGGCTGCTCCCCCCCGCAAGCCGGAAGAGACCTGGGCCTTGGTTGTTAAGTCGAGGAATAAGGAGGTGACTTCGAGAGAGGTCGCCTATGTTCTCCGGAATGAGGTTGGCCCGACGCTTGGTGTCCGGGTACATGCGTTGGATCCCATCAGGAATGGGGAAGGGGTACAGATCAGGGTGGCCTCGGAGGCCGAAAGAAGGAAAATTGAGGAATGCACGGCACTGGCCAGGTGTGGTCTTGAAGCCACTGTGCCGATTATGCTTAGTGCTCGAGCTAGGGCAATGGATGTGCACTGCTTCCACAGGAATGAGGATATTCTCAACGAGGTCTATGAGAAAAATTTAAAGGATAAGTTTTCACCAGCCGAGGTGGAAAAGGGGATAAGGATTGCGAGCCGTCCAATAAGGGAAGGCTTCGACGCGGTCTCGAATGTCGTTTTTGCCTGCACCGAGGAAATAGGCCAACATCTTTTGTCGCGTGGGCGCATCTATGTCGGTTTTGACGGGTATAGGCTCAGGTCAATGGGTAGTGTGTCCAGATGCTATCGGTGCTGCGGGTTTGACCACCTTGCGAGGGAGTGTCCGTCTGCTGACATGGTGTGCTATCGGTGCTCCACTATCGGCCATTCTGTCGGTGCGTGTAACAAGTCTGCACACTGCAGATTGTGTGCCTCGCGAGGCATTCCCGCTGACCATGCGCTCTCCTCGGAGAGGTGCCCGTTGTACGCTTCTAGGGCGGCTAGGATGCGGGCCCGACATTAAGCATCATGGATGTACAACTCATCCAACTCAACTGCCAGAGGGCGGAGGCGGTTATGCATGATTTGGGTGTATGGATGTGTGAGTCTGACGTGAAGTTTGCCTTGTTGCAGGAGCCCTGGACCGTCCACGGGCGGGTCAGGGGCCTGCCCGCGAACATGCGTGTGTTTTCCCCGACTGGTGGTAAAGCCGCCATTGTTGTTAACGATGTGAATGTGAACTGCCTGCAAGTCGAACATCTCACGAGTGAGCATGGTGTATGCGTGTGGGTGAAAGGAGACTTTGGAGAGATGTGTTTGGTGAGTGTGTATTGTGTGTTTGGCGACGACCTGTTGCCCTATCTTGGGTACTTGGATGGGGTGCTGCTACAGGTTAGCAGCTTACCTATCATCCTTGGTATGGATGCTAATGCAACGTCACCAATGTGGCACAGCAAGGCTCCTAGACGAAGGTTTAGTAGCCGAAGCCGTCGCCACGGTGTGGTTCTGAGTGAATGGTTGCTTGCGAACAGAATGTATGTCTTGAATGAGCCGAGTGAATGGTATACCTTTGATGGGCCAATGGGTGTCAGTGACATTGATGTCACATGCGTGAATGAGGCAGCAATGGCCTTTGAGTTTGAGTGGAAGATAAGGAATGGTTGGGGATTGAGTGACCACAGCCCCATCGAGATCAAAATGGTCTTTGATGGGGTAGTGGGTTCGAATGAGATGCCGGCTAATGTAGCCTGGCATACGAAAGGGTGTGATTGGTTTGTGTATGGAGAGCGAGTTCTGGAGGCCGCTGCTGAGCAGCCACTCGCTGTTTTCGAGCAGCTGAGTGTGGATGACCAAATCCTTGCGCTCCAAGGATTGGTTGAAAGAGTGAATGACTCGATGTTTGCTAGGATTCAGAGTAGGAATCCTAGAAGAGTGAAATGGTGGTGTGCGGCTCTTGCTAGGAAAAGAAGATGTGTGAGGCGCCTCCGGAAGAAATTCCAGAGGGCGAGGTTGAATGGTAGTGAGGATGTTGCCCAATTCAGGCTCGCATTTGTGCGAGGCATGCATGAGTATCGTGACCTACTTGCGAAGTGTAAGGTGGATGAATGGAGGGCATTTGTCAGCGAGAATGCTGATGACCCGTGGGGAACAGCATATCGAGTTTGCAGGGGAGGAATGAAAGATATAGCATGTCTGGACTGAGTATTGGTGGTAGCCCTCTGCTGACATGGAGTGAGTCAGTGAGTGCTTTATTGGATTGTTTCTTCCCTGAGGCTAGGTCTCGGCCGGATCCAATCGATCTTGACGGTGGGGGGGTGCGCGTAGAAATACCAGCACTCCAACGCTGGGAGATTGATGTGGCAATGGCTGGGATCAGATCAGGTAAGGCGCCTGGGTGGGACGGGATGAGTGAAAAGCATCTGGCGGGTCATTCCTGACCACATTCTGAGTGTTCTTGGAAGGTGCTTTGTTGAATGTGTATTCCCTGCTGCCTTGAAGATTGCTCGTGTGGTAGTTCTTTTGAAGTCACCGGACAGGATCAGAAGTGATCCTGGGTCCTACAGGGGTATTTCTGTGCTTCCGGCTCTGGGCAAGGTCCTGGAAAGGATCCTTGTTCGGAGACTAGAGGACATTGTCTCTGACACTTGGTCAGATCGACAGTATGGCTTTCGTGCGGGCAAATCGACTGAAGATGCCTGGATGTATGTTAAAGAATGCGTCAATGATAGTAGAGCCGCTTACGTCCTTGGGATCTTTGTTGATTTCAAGGGCGCATTCGACTACTTGGATTGGGATGCTGTAATTGGTAAGCTGCGTGAATCTGGCTGCCGAGAGGTTGATCTGTGGAAAGATTACTTCTCTGGCAGGAGAGCCTTTGTGAATGGTGTACGCGATTATATATGGAAGAATGTTAGTAGAGGATGTCCTCAGGGTTCTGTCGCAGGTCCATTTATTTGGAACCTAATGATGGACGAACTCCTGGTTAGGTTATCTGGTGAATGTAGAGTGTGTGCTTTCGCCGATGACCTTCTCATCCTCGTTGAGGGTGGTAGTCGTCTGATCCTTGAGCGTAGAGGTGCTTCCATCATGGACATGGTCCATGCTTGGGGTGAGAAAGTTGGTGTAAGTGTATCGATGGACAAGTCGGTGACAATGCTGCTCAAGAGCAGATTGTCGCCAAACCGACATCCATCGATAAGAGCGAATGGTAGATCCCTTCGGTATGCGACTGAGGTCAAGTACCTGGGGATAAGAATGGGTGAACATATGAATTTTTATCCGCACCTCGTAGAGCTAAGAGACCGATTGCTCACACTGGTGTGCTCGATCAGGCGTGTGTTGAGGCGTGAATGGGGTCTGGGACGGAAGGCCGTCAGGACCATTTATGGCGGTTTGTTTGTTGCATGTGCAGCATATGGATCGTCAGTGTTTGCGGAATGCATGATGACTGCACGTGGGAAGCGATTGATGTATGCATGTCAGCGAGTGGTAATGTATGCATGTATACCTGTGTGTCGTACGGTTTCGACTGACGCCATGCAGGTGCTCATGGGGGTCGCACCTCTGGATCTGGTTGTGCTCCGTAGGAGCCTAGCCTTTAGGATTCGGAGGGGCGTACCATTGCTGGAAAATGACTGGGTTTCGAATGGTGATCTGATTGGTAGGAATCGTCACTCATGGAGTGACCTCCTGGATGAATTTTTTGATAGCTAGGTGGCAAACTAGATGGGATGAATGCTCCAAAGGAAGAGTGACCTATGAGTATATTAAGGATGTATGTTTTGCCAGAGGGGCCCTGGGGCTGGACTTTAGTCTGAGCCTGGGGTACCTCATTACCGGACATGGTAGTATGAATGGATACTTGTATGGACTGAATCAGTCGGCTACAGAGGAGTGCCAACTGTGTGATGCCCTATTTGAGGATTGGAAGCATGTGTTGTTTGAATGTGTAATATACTCTGACTGGAGAGATTTGAGTGCGATGGGGATTCGACTAGTGAATGGATCGTATGATGTGAGTGAGTGCTTGAAAACGAGGGAAACGTTTGGAAGGATGAATGAGTTTGCGCGTGAATCTTTCGCCATTCGGAGAGCATACTTGAGGGTATAGTGGTTGTACATCCATGATCTTATTGTCCCTTTTGTTTTCTTGTGTGCTGTCTATTGTGTGGTCTATTGTAGTTTTGTGGTGTTTATTGCTGTTCAGTGTTGTTGCGCAGGGAGGTGGTACTTGTACCGTCGCTGGTTGAAAGACGTTAAGGTCGATTCCAGTGAAGCCTTTGGGGAGTGCCTACCCCACGCACCCGATGAGGAGGGTCACCAGTCCCGAGTTGCAAGTAATTCAAACATTTGGTAGTAGTGTTATTAAGCTACGAAATCCTGACCGGAGGTTCTATTTCTGGTACCACGGGAGTCGGGGAGCCCATGGAAGGTTACTTCCACCCCCGACACTGGAGAGGCCCCTAGGGGAGCAACGTGGTGGCTGTGGTTATGCCCAAGCGGGCAGAGTTTCCTTGTGGAGCTCGACGTGGAGTTGCGTATCAACCGGGTGCCGGGACCCACAGAACGGCAGAGATTTAGATAGGTCTCGCATCCATCAGTATGAATGTAAGGGCTTGCACTCTTGTATAGACTGATACCACCATTATTGGAGGGGCTCTGATTGTAGTCACAAAATCAATCCGTGTCCGAAGAGGACCGTGTGATTAAGCCCTAGTGGCAGGTGCGCACGTTAAACCACGAGACATTACTGTCCCTCTCTTCACTTCTGAGTAAACAGCCGTCGAGTGTGGTCGAGGTGATTTTTGGCTCCCGGTTTTTCTCAGTTATCGAAGTGTTCCCCTGTGAAATAATTATCGTGTGTGCTACCTGCGTGTGCGCCCCAGTGTGACCTGTGCGTGGATGATTTTACTTTTTCAATAGGAGTTATACTATAGAAGTTATAGCAATTTGAGTTTTTCCTAGTGTGTTGTTGTTGCTTTTGCAGCAAGTAATTAAATTACTTGGAAAATAATTGCTGTGAAGTGCATTATATCATAGTGCTTCGTACCCTAGTGCTTCGTATCCTAGCGGTGCAATAGTGCTGTTAGTAGCACTATAGCGAGTTATTTAAGAGTTTAGTGTGCCTGGTATAGCCGGTTTATTCTGTGAGGTGAAAATTGGAATTTTTAAAAAAAAAGAAGAAAAAGTGAATTTTTAAGTTAAAAATTTTCAAAATTTTCAAAATTTTAAAAATTTTTTTTTTGTTTTTATTTTTATACTTATTTTAGGGCTAGTTAAGTTTTGCAAAAATTCGGTTATTTTTTCAATCGGAGCAATACTTTGGGAGCTGTGAGTGATCAAAAATTTCTGGTGTATTTTTGCTCATGATTTTTTTTCTCTACGAGTGATTTTTCTCTACAAGTGATTTCTACAAGGTGCTTTCTTGGTAAGTACTTAAATTCTTATTATGGATAAGGGTTCGACAGCCAGCGGGCTAGGAGAAACAGAAAGAAGAATTCCCATGACGAAATGGATAGTAGTAGTAGCGAAGCGTACCTCAATCCGCCCAAGATATTGAGTCGAACTTCAAGTCCAGGACGCCTTTCCGGTTGGCAGTGGGGTTGCTGCTGCTTTGGCCGCACCCGTTGTTGCCGTTGGGTCCGATTCGGAGAGCGAACCGACTGGGAAATCCAGGCAAATGCTGCCCCCATCGACTGGCAGTCTCGTGGTCCGGATACCTTCCGCAAAATGACTGACGCGGCGGATTCCCTTGCCTCACTCATTATTGACGAAGGTGGATCGCCTGAGTTTCTTCGACGTGCCCTCAAACGCATGAAAGTACATGAGGAGGTTGTCGCAACCGAAATTGCGGAAATCGAACGACTCTCTGGCTTGCTTAAACAGGCCAACGCTGAAATTGATTATCTAAGGCGTAAGAGTGATATATCCGCAGCACAGACATCCACGCAAGTTCTCCATTCCGCCGTTCCACCTTCCCGACCCTCGACGTACTCGGCAATTGCGAAAACCGCGGCTGCGCTTACTCCTACGACCCCGTCCCTGCCTGCAAAGTCTAAACCTGTCGAGACTTGGTCCGTTATGGTTAAGAGCAGGAAACCAAATTCGACGCAACAGGAGCTGTCCCAAATCATACGTAAGGAAGTTGCGCCTTCCCTGGGAGTTCGTGTACATTCTGTCGCACACCTGAAGAATGGCGGCTTTGCCATTCGTGTACCCTCGGAAGCAGAAAGAGAAAAGGTCGCTAAGTCCTCCAAATTCGATCAGTGCGGCCTCGACGTTAGTATCCCTAACAAACTTGGTCGCAGGATTCTCGCGGTTGACGTCGACTGTTATGTTTCGGATGAAAACATGCTCGCCGAAATTTACAGAAACAACCTCAAGGACCGTTTCACGGAGGAGCAGGCCCAAAAAGGCCTTCGTATTGTTCGTCGTCCCATTAAGGAAGGCCAATGTAGTACTCGAAGGTACCGACGATATCATTGGACATATCCTTGATGCTGATCGCATATATGTTTTCTGTAGTGGGTATAGGGTCAGACCCAATGATGGTGTATTTGCGTGCTTCCGATGTCTTGGCTTCGACCATGGCATCAGGGACTGCAGAGCTGTTGAGGATGTCTGCAATAGGTGCTCAGCTAGTGGTCACAGGGCTACTGGTTGCACCAAACCACCGCACTGCCGTAACTGTGAACTTCGTGGTCGCCCTGCTGACCATCGCATTTTCTCGCACTTCTGTCCTACGTATGTTGCTAAATTGACGGCGTCCAATGCGAAACACTAATATGGCTGTACAACTCATACAGCTAAATTGCCAAAGAGCAGAAGCAGTTATGCATGACTTAGGTGCGTGGATGTGCGAATGTGACGTCACATTTGCACTGCTGCAGGAGCCCTGGACCGTAAATGGGCGGGTCAGGGGCCTGCCGTCAAATATGCGTATATTTTCCTCGGCGGGAGGGAAATCCACCATTGTTGTGAATGACGTAAATGTTGAATGCTTGCAGGTAGAACACTTAACGAGTGAACACGGTGTATGTGTTTGGGTGAAAGGCGCCTTTGGAGAAATGTGCCTGGTGAGTGTCTATTGCGTGTTTGGCGACGACCTCTTGCCCTAATTTATTGCGTCAAGCGAAATTTTTTAAAAAAAAAAAAAAAAGTGGCAAATTTTTGTGGTCAAAAATTTTCAAAAACTTAAAAATTTTTTTATTTTATTTTTATTCTTATTTTACGTGATAGTTAAGTTTTTGAAAAAAACCGTTATTTTTCCAATCGGAGTGATATTTTGGAAGTTATAAGTGTTTGAAAATTTTTTTGAATTTTTTCTCGCGAATTTCTTCTGTGAGTGAATTTTTACTTATTTGGTGAGTACATTACATAATTATTATGGAGAATGGTTCTAAGGCCCAGCGAGCTAAGAGGACGAGGATGAAGAAGTCCTGTGACGAATTGGACAGTAGTTCAAACGAGGCGTACCTTAATCCGCGAAAAATTGTGAGTCGGAATTCGAGCCCGGGACGCTTCTCCGATGTTTCCGACAGGACGGCTGACGGCGAGGTTGCTGCTGCTTTGGCCGCACCTTCTGTCACCGTCGAGTCCGAATCGGAGAGCGATGCGGCTGCTGTGTCGGTGAATATGCCGCCCCCCACTACCGGTTCCCTCAAGCTTGGGATCCCGAAGCTGAAGGAAACTAGGATGCAGTCGGCATTCCGTAGAATGTCGGACGTTGCTTCTTCCCTTGCCTCGCTGGTTATCGACGAGGGTGGGTCACCTGAATTCGTCCGTCGTGCCCTCAAGCGAGTTAAAGTGCATGAGGAGATTGTGGCTTCTGAAATCGCCGAAAATGAACGTCTAAATGGGATGTTGCAGCAGGCAAACGAGGAAATTCGCTACCTGCGTAATAAGCTTGATAAACAAAGCATGCGTACCGCAGTAACTCCGTTGGTTTACAAGCTTACCCAGCCTGCTACATATGCGTCTGCTGCTCGCTCTGCTGCCCCATCTACACCGACTACCCGAACCTTTCCCTCGCTGCCCAAACCCGTCGACACATGGTCTGTCGTGGTCAAAAGCAGGAATGCAAGTGCGACACAGTCGGAGCTAAATCAGACGATCCTCAAGGAAGTTGCGCCTGCACTTGGAGTACGTGTCCACGCCGTCTCCAAGTTGAAAAACGGCGGCTTTGCAATTCGTGTGCCTTCCGAGGCTGAACGAAACAAGGTGGCCAAAAATGGCAAATTTGAGCAGTGTGGCCTGCAGGTCTCTGTCCCAACGAAGCTGGGGCCCAGGATTATTGCCGTGGATGTGGACTGTTGTATCTCGCAGGAGGATATTCTTGCGGATATTTACGAGAACAACTTAAAGCACCGCTTCTCCAAAGAGCAGGCCAAGAATGGTCTGCGGATTGTTCGTCGTCCTATTGTTGAGGGCCCCGACGCTGTCTCGAATGTCGTCTTTGACTGACGAAATAATTGAATGCATCCTCTCGGCCGATAGGATTTACGTCAAGTGGTTTGGCTACAGAGTCCGACCCCATGACGATGTCTTCCACTGCTTCAGATGTTTAAGCTTTGACCATGGTATCAAAGAGTGCAAGGCTGCAAGTGACGTATGCAGGCGTTGCTCAGCCACTGGTCACAAGGTCAGTGCTTGTTCCAATAAGCCACACTGCCGAAATTGTGCGCTCCGGGGTCGCCCTTCTGATCACCGGATCCTTTCCTCGGTTTGTCCGTACTACGTTGCCAAGATGGTGTTGTCGAATTCCAAGCACTAAATCATGGCTGTCAAATTCCTACAGTTAAACTGTCAGGGCGCAGCTGGTGTTATGCATGATCTGGGTGAATGGATGATTAGATCTGACGCGATGTTTGCATTACTTCAGGAACCCTGGATCTGCCATGGTAGAATCAGCGGACTGCCCTCAAGCATGCGTGTATTTTCCTCTGGCGTGGCAGGGAAGTCTGCCTTTGTCGTGAATGACGCGAATGTTGAATGCATGCAGGTTAACCTCCCGAATGACTTAGGTGTCTGTTTATGGGTGAAAGGTAACTTTGGTGAAATGTATCTTGCGAGTGTATACTGTGCGTATGGTGACGACCTGGATCCCTATCTTGCGTTCTTGGATGGGATGATGCCATTCGTAGGTGGTTCTCCTCTCATTCTTGGTATGGATGCGAATGCTCTGTCGCCGATGTGGTTCAGCAAGATCGCTAGTCGAACGTCTAGTGATCGTGGACTGCGTCGAGGCGAAGTGCTGAGTGGATGGTTCCTTCTGAACAGAATGCATGCACTGAACGTGCCGAGTGATAGTTATACGTTTGATGGGCCCAGGGGTGTTAGTGATATAGATATCACATGCGTAAATGATGCTGCAATGGTGCATGACTTCTCTTGGTGTATCAAGTCTGGATGGTGTGTGAGTGACCACCAACCTATCGAAGTCGTCATGACTTTCGATAGGGTGGAAACAGTGGATGAAGCGCCTGCTGATAAGGCATGGCGTACGAATGGGTGTAATTGGGTTATGTACGATGAGCGTATCAGAGAGGCGGCTGATGAGCTGCCCCTGAATGAATTCTGCGAGTTATCCTTGGATGACCAAATTTTGGCTATCCAAGGACTGATTGAGAGAGTGAATGATAGAATGTTTGAAAGAGTTCGTGTATCGAACCCTAGAGGTGTAAAATGGTGGACACATGAGCTCAGTGTGAAAAGAAGGAATGTCAGGCGTCTGAGGAAGAAATTCCAAAGGGCGAGAGCGAATGCAAACCCCGATTGCGCCCAATTCAGGCTTGCTTATATGCGAGGTATGTACGAATTCCGAGACTTGCTCGCGAAATGCAAGATGAATGACTGGAAGAGGTTTGTAGGTGCAAATGCCAACGACCCCTGGGGCCGAGCATACAAGATCTGCATGGCGGCGAATGGGAGTCGTGAAGTGTCGGGCATTAGGGTTGGCGACAACGCTATGACAACATGGAGCGACTCAATGAATGTGCTTCTGGAAAGCTTCTTTCCGGCCGCTAGAACTAGGCCTGATTACGTTGGTCCTTCTCGTATAGGGGAAAGGGTAGAGATACCTGATCTTCAGCGATGGGAGATTGACGTGGCTATCGCGAGGATTAGATCTGGGAAGTCGCCTGGATGGGATGGGATTACTGGTGGAATGCTGAAGAGCATTTGGTGAGTGATCCCCGACTATCTTCAGCGTATATATGAACGGTGTATGGAAGAACGTATTTTTCCCGATTCATGGAAAACCGCTCGTGTAGTGGTGCTCCTCAAGTCACCAAGGAAGGACAGAAGCAATCCTGCTTCCTACAGGGGTATTTCTCTCCTTCCAACCATGGGAAAAGTCCTTGAGAGGATCCTTATCTCTAGGTTGGGGGAAGAGCTTGCAGGTACTATCACAGTCGGATAGGCAGTTTGGCTTCTGTCCCGGCAAATGCACTGAAGATGCTTGGATGAGTGTGAAAGAATGTGTGAGAAACAGTAGGGCCGTTTATGTCCTTGGAGTCTTTATTGACTTCAAGGGTGCATTCGACCACCTGGATTGGAATGCTGTGAATGATAAGCTGAATGAATGTGGATACAATCAAAATCAACCACGTAATTACAATAACTACCAGAACAACAATGGCAGAAACAATCAAAATCAATCGAGCAATTACAACAATTACCGGAGTAACAATCGTAACAGTCAACAAAATAACAATAATGGCCAACAAAGACAAAATAACAGAAATAATAATGGGAATCAACAAAATCAACAAAATAAAAGAATGTACACAATAGAGGAACAGGGAAACGAGGAAGACCCCGAAACCAACGACGAAATTTAATAACAGGGCATTCGGGGAAAACAACAGAGATACAACGACGACAAAAAATAAACAAATACAAGTTAAATACAGTACAGTTCGATGATGGGATGACAAATTACGTAAACTTAAAAACAAACGACTGAAAAACCATAAAAATTCTAATCGATACAGGCGCGGACATCTCAATTTGCAAAATAAATGAAAATATAAATAGATATAACATCAATGAGCACGAATACTGCAAGCTGTCAGGAATAACCGACCAAGAAACAAACACACTAGGAACTATAACATTAGAATTCGAATTAGAAGAAGAAAACATAGCACACAAACTGCAAATCGTTGACAACGATTTCCCGATCAAGACAGATGGAATCTTAGGTCGAGATTTTCTCACGAAATTCCATTCGAAAGTAGATTACGAAACATACACGTTTTCCATAAATACAGACGAAAAGGAGCATACACTACCCATGCAAACGAAAATATTCCAAATAAGGATACCCCCAAGAACAGAGATCATCCACCCGATAGAAATTAACAACTCGGTAGATAGCCTAGTATGCGGAAAACAAGTTTCACAGTATGTCTTTATAGGCAATACTATAATACCCACCAATGGTATAAAACACATAAGACTAATAAATATCGGAGAGTCAGAAGCTGAAATAGATATAAAGAACCTAAAACTAGAGACAAAGCCTATTACACAATTTAAATTATTAAAAACAAAAAGCATACCGACAAACCACAGATGGGAGAAACTACGAGAAGCACTGAAAATAGAATCAAAGGACAAAGAATCAATGGAAACTATCGAGAATATATGCAAGGAATTTCAAGACATTTTTTATCTCAAAGACGACAAGCTAACAACGAATAACTTCTACAAACAGCATCTACAAACCACCGACAATAATCCAGTTTACATAAAAAATTATAGATTACCTCACGTACACTACGAAGAAATAAATAAACAGGTAAAAGAACTTATAGACAACAAAATAATTGAACATTCTGTGAGCCCACATAACTCTCCACTTCTTATCGTACCGAAAAGAAGCGAGGACGACACAAAATGTTGGAGACTAGTAGTTGACTACAGACAACTCAACAAAAAACTAGTGAACGATAAGTTCCCTCTCACGCGTTTAGAAGATGTGTTAGACCGTATAGGCAGAGCGAAATATTTTTCCAGTTTGGATATGACTAGCTCTTTCCATCAGATAGAACTAGAGCATGACTCAAAACCGCTAACAGCTTTCTCCACTAATAATGGCCATTACCAATTCAAACGGTTACCATTTGGACTTAAAATATCATCAAACAGCTTTCAACGAATGTTAACAATAGCACTATCAGGTCTCGATGCTAAAGCATTCCTATACGTAGATGATATTATCGTATTCGGATGTTCATTAAAACACCATAACCATAATCTAATCGAGGTATTTGAACGTCTCAGGAAATACAACCTAAAACTAAATCCTAGCAAATGCAATCTACTCAAAACAGAAGTAGTTTACTTGGGACACCTCATTACAGCAAACGGCGTAACCGCTGATCCTGACAAATGTAGGACAGTAAATGACTACCCAACCCCCAAAGATGCAGACGAAGTACGACGCTTCGCAGCATTCTGCAACTATTACAGACGATTCGTGAAAAATTTTGCAGCAACAGCGAAACCTCTAAATGAATTATTGAAGAAGAATAAGGTGTTCGAATGGACGGAACAGTGCGAAACTGCATTTAAACAACTAAGAAAATGCATAACACAACCACCGATTTTACAATACCCCAATTTTGAGAAAGAATTTATACTAACGACAGATGCGTCGGATTATGCATTAGGAGCAATTCTGTCACAAGGCGAAATAGGTAAGGACTTACCAATATCCTACGCCAGCCGCTCATTGAATAAACACGAATTAAATAAACCCATAATTGAGAAAGAACTACTAGCTATTCACTGGGGTATAAACCACGTTAGACCATATTTGTACGGACGGAAATTCACCGTAGTAACCGACCACAGACCCCTAGTATCGCTTTTTACACACAAGAACCCATCATCGAAACTGACCAGAATTAGAGTAGATTTAATGGACTACGATTTTCAAATAGTTTTCAAACAAGGTAGAATTAATACCAATGCAGATGCACTATCACGAATAAAAATAGATTCGCAAGCTTTAAAAGAAATGATGCCGAAAAATATTAATATAGTGACCCGTAGCCGTACGAAAGAAGAAAATAAAAAGAAGGAAGTTGCCAAGAAAGATTCGGGAGCCCCAAACACTAATGAGTCTGATCAACTCTACATGTGGGAAGGTACATCCATATCAGATATTAGGAACTTACCGAAACTAGAATTTCACGTGAAAAAAGAGAATAAGAATAAAAGTCGCGCACATAAAAATTTGCCAATAATTAAAGAGATGAATAATAAGCGGATAATTACGGAACTAGGCGATAATCCTCACCGAAACTTAGGTCAGGCATTGGAGAAGCTTATAACCGAACTTCAGTTTAACAAAATCAATAAAATAGCACTATCAAAGAGAGATACAATATTCGAATATATAACACACAAAAACTTGATAGAAACCTATAGCACAGTGCATAAAGAAGTTAATATGAAGAACAGGCAAACAAAAATAAAAATAATATTATATAATCCGCCGGAAAGAGTGAAAACAGTAACCGATCAACTAAGGTTGATCAGTGAATATCACGAATCCAAACACGGAGGGCACTCAGGCATTAGAAGAACGATAGGAAAGTTGAAACAAAGATTCGTGTGGAAAAACATGAACAAGATGGTAAAAAAATACATACAAAATTGCGAATCATGCAAAAAGAATAAAATAACACGACATATTAAAGAGAAATTTGTAATAACTGACACACCAACAAAATGCTTTGACGTAATACAGATAGACACCGTAGGACCATTGCGGATGTCAGAAGGGTACAGGTACATCGTCACAGCACAATGCGAATTATCCAAATATATAATAGCAGTACCAACATGTACAAAAGAAGCAAAGGAAATAGCCAAGGCGATAGTTGAAAACATAATATTAAAATACGGACATTTCCGAGTAATTAAAACTGACCAGGGTACCGAATATGTAAATGAACTATTCAACCAAATTTGCGAATTTTTAAAAATAGAACACACTGTATCAACCCCATATCATCACGAAACGATTGGTTCGCTCGAACGTAACCACAGAGTACTAAACGAATATCTTCAATCGTTTTGCGATAATCACGAATGGCATACATGGATTCCTTATTACACTTTCGCATACAATACAACCCCTCATACAGACACAAACTACACCCCCTTTGAGCTTATATACGGTCGTTTAGCAACACTTCCTAACGACGGTTCACAAGAAAACTTTGCGCCGATATATAACTATGCCAGCTATCTAGCTGAATTAAAAACAAAATTACAAAATGCACAACATATAGCAAGTCAAGCGTTGCTAGCATCAAAAATCAAAAGAAAAGACAAGCATGATATAAATGTAAATGAGATAAAACTGGAAATAGGAGATTTAGTATATATAAGAAACGAGAATAGAAGGAAACATGAGAGTCCTTACAACGGACCATATAGTATAATAGAATTAAAAGGAGTAAACTCACTAATAAAAATAGGCAATAAGAATAAATTGATACATAATAATAGACTTAAAAAACATACAATAATATAGAATATACACAACAAAAGAAAAAAGAAAATTTTAATATTGTAGAAAATTAAATAATAATATTTTAGAACTTGTAAAAAAAAATATATACATTAAGATATATATATTTTTATTAGGGGCAGAGGTGTAGTGTACCATGCCACTACCCTTAACCAAAACACATAAATCTCCACGAGCATCAAAACAAGATCGTATGTTTATCATAAACAACACCAAAAGTAAGCATAACATCGAGTGTCAAAGAAATAATATTAATATAAACAATACAAGACACTCTATGTTATGCAATACGATTCTTGACCACACAAAAGTTGAGCATAGAGCCATCACTATGGGAATTCCCTATGCTTGCCTTTTGTTGTTGGACATTTTTCCGCACACGAAATCGGTTCTCCGATTTCATCTGCTTGTGCATAGGAAATGCATGCAATTACTATGGGACTATGCCACACGCATAGAATTGCTGGCCATGCATTTCCTATGGACTTGAACTACAATGACTCGTGCGGATTGATATGCGATAATGTAAGAACGTTTTTTATGAATAAGTTAGGATAGGAAATTACCTAGTAAGTAAATTTTAAGAAACCTATTTTTTATGTATAGACTTTAGAATTAAGACTGTATAAAAGAGATACGTTGGCCCAGAAACGGGGCCACTTGATTAATATACTTACGCTCGGCTACACGCCTTTACACAAGTAAAATTTGTTCTTTGGCTTTAAAACACTTTGGCAATTAGTGCCATCCAAATCTGCAGTTCAACACTGCTTCGAGAACTTTGTTGAGTATTCGGCAATTAGTGCCTAAGCCATCCGCGGGACCAGCCGCTCACAATCACTGGTAAGTTCTCTGCGTTCGATCTCTTTCTTCATCATTCAGACATCGAACTCAACAGAGATATGACGAATTGTTAACACGTATACAAACTCATTACTTCCACTTGGGGTTTGAATTTCGAAAACGGTTTCATAAGAACCAACTTCACATCTCATGAAACACAAGGGATTTTGAAAAATTTGTGAAAACGTAAGCAAACCCTTCACGGCCACTTGGTTCTTGAAATTCAAAAAATCGTGAAATTGGTTTTTTGGACATTACATGAAATGCCGTAATAACCAATTTTATATCTCATCAGAACTAAGGGATGGCAAAAATTGTGAAAACATATGCAAACCCTTGAGGGTTGAATATCCAAAAATTGAGAAATGGGTTTGTAGGCGATTATATAAAATGTCTGTGGAAGTGAAAAACGATCTAATATTTCATCAAACCTAAGAAATATGTCGAAGCTTTGAAAAGCATACAACCCCCTTACAAACCTTAGGATCGAATATCTAAAAATACTGGGATTGAATATTGACGCTTATATAGGAAACCTTAGGAAGTAAAAATGGATTCGATATATCATCAGATCTGCGCAATATGTAGGAATCTATGAAAACATATGCAACCTCCTTACACCCGCTTGGGGGTTGAATATCCAAAAATCCTTAAAGGAGTTAA
Organism: Beris morrisii; assembly: GCA_951812415.1. Classification (NCBI taxonomy): domain Eukaryota; kingdom Metazoa; phylum Arthropoda; class Insecta; order Diptera; family Stratiomyidae; genus Beris; species Beris morrisii. The sequence continues at coordinate 10,258,450 of OX638314.1, read as the reverse complement.
TAAATATATATGAAGACGGCACGAGAAAGAAAAAACCAATCCACTTACTTATAACTTCCAAAGGATATAACGGAATTCGTGAAAACTTGTTCAACCCTTTTATACCCTCATTGGTGCTGAAAAAGGAAAAAACTTAAAAACAAGTTTTAGGCGATTATTACGCAAGCACATGAAAGTGAAAAGATATTCAATATCGATCAGACCTGGAGGATACGGCAGAATTCGTGAAAAAGTGTACAACCCCTATACACCCCCTTAGGAGTCGAATTTCAAGAAATCCTGAAAACACATTCTAGGTATTTATATGAAGAAGCCGTAGAATAAAAATGAATTCAATATTTGGGAAGACCTAATAGATATGACGAAAATCGTGAAAAATATGCATTCCATTTTCATTAATCATTTTTTTTGTCCACCTTCCAAATGCCAATGGATATTTTAAATTTGTTTTTATTTAAATTACTTGTCTACTTAATTTATATATACGTACCGAGTTTCAACTTTGTACCATGAGCCGTTCTATAGATAGGAAAAATACCCCTCACCCCCGTACCATAGTACCCCTTTAATAAATTTTATTTTTCCAACATGCTACTACTATAGCTCTATCTAAATACCAAGTTCCAGATTTCTATTATTATAGGTCCTCGAGATATAAAAATCGGAACTTTTTCCTTTTCACCCTCGCCCACCCTCGCCCACCCTCACCCTCTACACCCACACCACCAAAATTTTTACTTTGTTATTTTTTAATAAACGCAAAATCGTTTGAAGGCGCGTAGCTCCCAAACCCGTTGAGATATTAACATGAAATTTTTATGGTGGGTCGATTGAGTGAATCCTGAATGGGTAGTGGTATGAGGGAGGAGGAGAGCGGAGCGTTTTAGACGAAAAATTTTGGTTTCTAGATCTCAGGAAGCACTTATGGTACGAGGCTGAAACTTGGAACTTATGTAGTACTATGATAGTGGACTCATTTGCAAAAAAAATTGTTGATAGGGGTTGAGGGGTATGGAAGTGGGGGTGAAAACAATGAGTCTGAAACGCATGAAGCCGGGATTGAAACATTCTAAAATCCATATCTCCTAAACAATTCATGATAGAAGAATGAAACTTTGTTATTGTCCTTAGGAATACTTCAAGATGAAATAAGGGTTAAAATTGTTAAGGAGGGTGGTGGGGTGTGAGGGAGGGGGGTGGGCAACTTTGGAGTACAATATCTTCCGAACCAATTACAACAAGAAGATAAAATTCTGTTTCTGTATATGGGATCACAAGAGCAGTCTAGGTGGAGCACGAAAGGGGGGGACAACAATTTCTCAAAACCGTAATGAATAGAAAGCTAAAAATTTAGGGTTATACAGGGCCACTATAGAGATATCCTAGGAAATCTTTATATCTCAGAAACGGCTTATGCTAGAAAGTTGGAACTTAGTACGTGTATGTAGATGTGCTATTAGAGTAATTAAAGCAAAAAAATAGTTCAGATTTTTATTGGCGTTCAGAGGTTGATTAAAAAAAATCTCCGTGAATCCACATTTTCACGAATTTCGTTAAAATTTTTAGACATGTCGAGCTATCAAAGCAGTTTTACTTCTGCGGGCTATTTATTGTATATAAGCGCTTGGAAACGCTCTTAAAATTTTTCGATATCCAACCCATAAGGGGGTGTAAAGTAGTTCTGTACATATTTACGAATTCTGATATATTTCTTAGGTATATTGAGATTTGGAATTCACTTTTACTTCTATAAGCTTTAAACATGGTCGGAGAAGAAATCGATTTAAGTATTTTTCCCTATTAAGCCCTCTGGGGGTATTGTTCAAGTTTTCACTGATTCCGAAAATCTCTTAGGATTAATGTGATCGAATTCGCATTTACTTCTTTGGAATATTCTATGGATAAAAGCAATACGTAAATAACTAAAAAAAATCTACCAACAGTTTTTTAGGTTGTCAGTCGCATCTCAGCATTAAGCACGTTTCGGACTTCTACCCATAAAATAATAAAGTTACGCCCAGACTATTGGCAGATTGTATTTTCTGCTACGAGTTTATTAGGCCCTCTCCCGGTAAAAATTTTAAGCATCTATCTTATACTGTCCTTGAGATATGAGAAGTGATTTTTTAGAAAAATTCTTATCCCCTCAACTTTCATGCTCCACCGCCCCCTTCAAAAATTTTACTTTCAGCAAAACTTCATTTGTCAACCTTTATACACGAACCAAATTTTATTTTTCTAGTGCAATTGGTTCGTGAGATATCGTAATCTAAAGTTTTTCATCCCCTTCCCCTGTACGCCACTGCCCCCACTCAAAAAGTTGATTCCGATCTACTCTCCTAGTATACCTACAGATGTTCATTAAGTTTCAATTTTGTGACATTAACCGTTTAGGAGATATGGATTTTAGAATGTGTCGATCTCGGCTTTTTTGCGTTTTGCATTATTTTTTCCCAAACTCTCACACCCCTCCACCCATATTGACAATTTTTATGCAAATGGGGCCACTATCAAATCTCTACACACCTTCTAAGTTTCAGCTTCCTAGCATAAGCGGTTGCTAAGATCAAGAAACCAAAATTTTCCGTTTAAAACGCTTCCCGCCCTTTGCCCCTCACACCCCAACCCATCAAAATATGGTCACTTCAAGGGGCCTACCCAGTCTATTCATAAAAAAAATTTTAATTTAATATCTCAAAGGGTTTGGGAGCTACGAGCCTTCAAACGATTTTGCGTACGGCGGACCCCGTACGGCGTGCGGCGGACAGGCGGACAGGCGGACTGACATTTTTTTCCGTTTTTCGTGTCTACTAGTTCAGGGTAGCAAATTTTTTTTTTAAGAATCGATGACAATACCGTATTATGGAAATAATAAAGTAAAAATAGTCTTGTCTAGTATCAGTTCGACGTAGTTCAGTGACGATTTGAATTCGCTTTGGTTGAGTCTGTAAGTCCGATTGTTCCGTTTTTGAAAAGCCTTCTCCCCGCACCTCTAAGTATCTGGGTTCTCTTCGATCCACCACTAGAGTGTTTAGGGCAAGGGGATCTGTGCGAAGTAGCCAATCACCTCGTTGTCACAAAACATCCTCAGCGAGGTTGAGGCCGTTCACCAGGCTTTTGAAAAACTTTTCCGAAGAAATTCGCCGACCAAAATTGAAATTTTCAACCAATACCCGGCAGGAGATGGGGCCTCAAAAAAAAAAATAAAAAAATGTCCAGTTAGTCAGTATTTTTCGTTCTTACCGTAATCCTCCTCGTAAACGATCGCATTCTTTGTCCAATTCAAAAAAACCATCAAGTCGCTATAGGCGCGATTCATGTGATGCTGCGACGGATGTAAATTAATCGAAAACTCCTTAACGGTCGAGTCGAGATCGATCCGGGCCTCGATATGTGGCACATCTAACGCTTCGCAAATCGACTGTATGTAGGCGCCGAGAAACGGATCGGATGGACAAAAAATCGCCTGATTTCCGTACTCCATCTGGTGGCAAACTGTTTCAAATGAAATTCCGTTAGTTTTGAACTAGAAATTCGCGTTGTGTCGCGCGTAACCTTTTTTCGATGTTCGAAACGAATAGTCGCGCGGCACGTATCGTAGATTAGTTGAGTTTTCGGCAACAGGCTCTTGTCCTTGTTGATCTTGTAGACGGCGAACTTGAAGCTCGGTACTGCCCTTCTGGTCTTCCGTGAAAATCGCAACTGAAAAGAGCACCCCGATCAGTCATTTTGCGCTACGGGATCGGCGTCGTTACCGCCGGGGAGACTGGGGGGCAATACTTACCGATTTTTATAACGGGCGGTAAGACCCGCACGCCCGCAATTAACGTCAAGAAGCAAATCAGCTTCAGCCAGTGTAAAATGTTTCGTTGCGATTTCGAAGCCCCAAACAGGCCGACATCGAAGTTTCCGGCAAGACGAAACGGTCGCGCTTCGGTGGCGGAAACAATAGCAGCGTTTTCGAATCGATTAGTTCCGATGTGACGTTCGTAAACGAAATCAATCATTTTGCTGGCGGCGCCCACGCAAGGGGACCACTTTTCTCTGGAAGAAACGCACCCACACACAATCTTTCAACCCCCGCTTTTTACGTATCAGCTGCGGATCGTTTTCTTCTCATTTGCATTTCACATTTTCCGGAAAACTAAAAATGCCGCTTCAAAATTCGTTTTCTCGATTAGCCTGGAATTTTTTTTCGGTGCTCTGCCCTTCACCCACCCGGACTCCGGTTTTCACAGTAAACAACAACAATAACGACAAATTCGCGACTCCTCCAAAAGTTTGCAATGTTTTTTTTTCGCCCGAAATTCCCGAACTGAAAAACGGTACGAGCTAAATGAAAAAAAAAAAAAAAAACGGAATTAAAGTGACATCTTTAATGAACCACGGACCACCAGGTACGCGAGATTAAAAGGTCCTTAGCTGGAAACTGAAACAGGCCGAGCGGCACTACCCACCGCCCCCCCCCCCCTCAGTTTGAGACGCAAATTTCACTCTGGGTTTTGCGGATTTTGCGCAATACGAAATTTTGGTGTGCGCAGAGTCATGCATGTGGCACGTTATTTGTTCCAAGTGTAGCACACGTGGGTTGGATTCAGGATGCACACCTCCACCCCCCCCCACAGTTTGGATCTAATCTCATAGAATTTTTGAATCTGTAGACACTTAATTTCGAGGGGCAGTTTGACTTGAAGAGACTGGTTTTTTTAGGACGATTTTTCAGGAAACCGCCGAACGTGGAATCAAACGGCTTCAGTAAAACACAAAATCATTTCAGGATTTAGCTCGAGAAAAAAACGGCTCCGCCACTTTAAAACCCTTTTCTTTTCTTTTTTCAATTTCATCAGACAAAAAGAGCAGTTACTGCCCGTCGGCCAGCAATAGCTAAGTTTGCCGCATTTAGCAAAGCTTCAAACCATTAGGCGACGAAAGAAAACGACTCGCGGGTCACATACAAAAATCTGCAGATGAAACAGGCTCCCAGAAGCAGCAGCAAGCAAATTTTCTGAGTTAGTGGAACAGCTGATTGGGCGCTTTTCCCCAGTTTGCAAATTCCACATGTGGGCCGGATGCACGGCGCATACTCACCACGTTTCATTTCTTCCGGTTCTGGTGTGTTTTCTTCGAAATTTCATTTTGTCGGTTTTTACTTTATTATTTCCATAATACAGTATTGTGATCGATTTTAAAAAAAAAAAAATTTGCTACCCTCAACATTTTTTTTTACGTTTCATGACTTGTAGACACGAAAAAGCAAAAAAAAATGTCAGTCCGTCTGTCCGCCGTACGCTGTACGCCGTACGTCTACTGGTGTACGCAAAATTGTTTGAAGGCTCGTAACACCCAAACCCTTTGAGCAATTTAGTTGAATTTTAAGTGGGTAGAGTGGGTAGTCCCCCTGAAGTGACCGAATTCTCAGGGGTGGGGATGTGAGGGGGAGGTTGGGTTGTGAGGGGGAGGTGGGGGAAGCGTTTTAGATGGCAAATTTTGGTCTCCAGAACTCACCAACCGCTTATGCTAGGAGGCTGAAACTTGGAATTTATATAGAGCTGTGATAGTGGAACCATTTGCAAAAAATTGTTAATATGTGGGAAAGGGTGTGAGAGTGGGGGAAAAATAATGAGTCCGAAACGCAAAAAAGCCGAGATCGACACATTCTAAAATCCATATCTCCTAAACGGTTAACGTCATAAAATTCAAACTTAATGAATGTATACTAGGAGAATAGATCGGAAATAAATTGTTTAATGGTGGCAGTGGCGTACGGGAGTGGGGGGTAAAAAACTTTAGATTACGACATCTCACGAACCAACTGCACTAGACAAATAAAATTCGGTTTCTGTATAAAGGTTGACAAATAAAGTTTGCTGAAAGCAAAATTTTTTAAGGGGGTGGTGGAGCATGAAAGTGAATGGGATACGAATTTTTCTAAAAAATCACGACTCATATCTCAAGAACAGTGTAAGATAGATACTTAAAATTTTTACCAGAAGTAGGCCTAATAGACTCCTAGCAGGAAAATAAATTTTGGTGTTATTGTGTAGAAGGGGAGGGTGGGGGTGGGTGAAAAGGGAAAGGTTCCGATTTTAATATCTCGAGAACCTATAATGGTATAAAGATCAAACTTGGTATTTAGATAGAGATAAAGTAGTAGCATGTTGGAAAAATATAATTTTTATAGGGGTAATATGGTACGGTGGTGGGGGGTGTTTTTCCTATCTATAGAACGATGTTCAAATATACATTGGCGTTTGGAAGGGGGACGAAAAAAATGATCAATGAAAATGGATTGCATATATTATTTTCACGATTTTCGTCATATCTATTAGGTCTTCCGAAATATTGAATTCATTTTTATTTATTACCTAGAATGTGTTTTCAGGATTTTTTGAAATTCGACCCCTAAGAGGTAGAAAAGGGGTTGTGTACTTTTCACGGATTCTGCCAGGCCTGATCGATATCGAATATCTTTTCACTTTCATGGGCTTGCCTAATAATCGCCTAAAACTTGTTTTTAAGAGGGTAGAAAAGGGTTGGACACGTTTTCACGAATTTCGTCATATGTTTTAGAAGTGAAAAGAAATTGAATTGGTTTTTACTTTCTTCTGCTGTCTTTATATTTATTTGCATGCGCCGGTAATCTCGCCATACCCTTCTTGATTTTAAAATAACACGCTTCTGCGCTCTAAACGGTCTTACTTCACCAGCTCCTAAATGACAACTTGTTTTTCTCTTCTTCTTCTTCTATTTTTATTTCTCGTTGTTCATCCAAAGCAACCTATGCTCCGCTTACTCAACACACCTAGTAGTGACATCTAGGGGAGAGCAGATTCATCTCTGGCGATTCCACCAAACAATTCGATGTTTAGCGTATGCAAGTTATCACATTCCCATCATTTTCATTACGCCGCATTTCCTTTCCTATAGAAATCCAATTCCCTTAGCTAACACATTCCCATAACGTTCGCATTTAACCAAAATCACACGTTTCCGGTCAAAGTCTTCACCTTTGCATTGAACCGGGTATTTAATTTCACTTAATAAGTTAATACCTACATAAATTTGCTGAGGTTGCGTCTGTGCACCTTCAGGTAACAATTTTATTACATTTTCACAAATTTGCTGAGGTTGCGAATGTGCACCTCAAATTAAATATTCAAAATTAAAAGTTAGTCTTAAGCCGAGGTTGTTGTGAAGTGGACGTTTTCCACAAAGAATAATATAAAAGAGTTTTTTCCACAAAGAATAATAAAAAAGAGTTTTTCCGCAAAACAAGGTGTTTTTTTCTATCGCGAATTAAAGTCCGCTAACTGGCGCCCGAGCAGTATATGTTTTTTTATTGTTCCCGTGAGAACACAGTTTAAAAAGTGTATACGCCGTACCAAACTGTTTACCCGAGCTAATCAATCAATTGTCCCCGTGAGAACACAATTGAAGAAGAGATTCCAAACATCAACAAACGAAGTATCCGGCTTTTCCAGACTCCAGAGGAAAAGAGAACCTGCAGTGACGCGATCCCGTACCGCAGTAGGCGCCCCCCAAACATTCAACGGCTGACGCTAAAAAGGAAATTTACGGACGGTCCGAAGCAGCTAATATTTGTAGCAGGAAATGGCTACACTTTTCCTTCTGTAAGTTAAATTATATTAGAAATTATCTTAAACTATATAAAAACTATTACATCTTAAACTATATTAAAGAATACGAAATAGAATATACAAATTTGCCCAATATATTGTAAAATTGTCAAGATTAGTGTAAACCGCGTTCAATGTGCGAAGCAAAGTGAAAGTGTTAGATTTTTTTTGTTTTTGTTTTGCTATTGTTCCGAAAAATAAAACAAACGCGTCATTTAAAACCCTGTTCCTTTAATTGCTCCAACTTCGCGAAAAATTCAATTGTGTTGGGATCCGAAAATTTCGTTGCTAAATTAAAGAGATGGACGCCAATCAGGAGACAATTAGGCAGCTAACCGGTGCGGTTAATGCCCATATTGAACAAATTAAACGACTAGAGGCGAGATTGACTCAAATTGAGGAAAAATCCAATTCTACTTCATCTACTTCGGAATCGCAATCCAATTCGACGCTCCCTAAAACGGAGCAAGACCTTGATCAAATTAAAAAACTCCCTGATAGTGTGAGAGATCTTCAAACGTTCGACGGTAACCCGATTCAATATATATCTTGGGTTCACAGCGTCGAAACAATTTTAGAAGATTATAAAATTGTTCGACATAAACCAATATTTAGGGCAGTATTGCGTCATATCAGACAAAAAATTCGGGGACCAGCTGACGCTGCACTTATCTCATACAATATTTTTGATGACGATTGGCCCAGTATAAAAAAGTGTCTATCACTCCATTATGCCAACTAGCGAGACGTCCGCACCTTGGAACATCAATTACACTCAATGTTCCAGAGAAATAAGAGTCTTGATGAGTTTTATGCAGCAGTGAATCATCAACTCTCGGTATTAATTAATAAAATCAAAGCCGAAGATCATTCCCATGAAACAATCGTCGCACTGACCGAAAACTATCGGAACCGTGCATTGGACGTTTTCATAAGAGGGTTAACCGGGGATCTCTCTAAAATGCTTATGATTCAAAGACCACAAACGCTTCCAGAGGCGTATGGCTCCTGTCTTTAGTTTCAAAATCTTAATTTCAGAAATTTTTCAATTCATAATAGGAATTTTAGCAATTCTATTTCGGCACCTATTAATCAAATCTTTACTCCGCGTTCTGACCCTAATAAACCCAGAATAGTTACTCCAGCATATCGACAAGTAAACCTACCCGAGAAGAATCTGAGTTACAGCATCCAGCGTAATGCTCAAAATGCACTAAACCACAATAATCCTCCACCCCGACCTGCCCAACCTAAACCTCCGGTCCCGATGGACGTTGACAAATCTATTCAAACGCGACAGGTAAATTACATGAACAAACCACCGAACTTCCAGTCAGATAAACGTTCCAATGAATCCGCGAACTTCCCAAGGAAATTGCAACGCCTAAATAATTTAGAGCTTTTAGAAGAGGCAGAAAAAAATTATCTTGAACAATTCGAGCAATACTACGATTCAGAACCAGAAACCTACGATTCACAACCAGAATTTCTTCACGAAACCAAATATCACGAGGATAGCAACGAAGAAAATCAAATAAATTTTATGATGGACGCCTCTCTAGTATACCATACCTAGAATACACAATTCAAAACGGTCAGACCCTCAACTTTTTAATAGATACTGGAGCTAACAAAAACTTCATTTCCCCCGAAATAGCATACAATGCAATGCCGGTAACATCTCCATTCAAAATTCAATCAGCTGCAGGAGAAATATCCATAACCGATAAAGTCACTGGTAAATTTTTCAAAAGCGTAGGAAACAACACGTTGCTAGATTTTTTTGTCTTACCTGGTCTAAAGTCATTTGATGGTATCATAGGCGACGATACATTAAAGGAGTTAGATGCCATAATCGATAGAAAAAACAATACCCTAAAAATTAAACCAAATATCAAAATCCCTCTAAAAGCAAAGGAATCAAGGCAAGTTAACAATATCGGCATCAAAGGAGATCATTTAAACCCACAGACAAAGGAAAGATTAGACTCTTTACTTGATGAGTATAAAGAATTATTCGGTCCAATTAGTGATAGCGAAATAGTAGAAACAAGTGTCAGAGCTGAAATTAAAACATCAACAGCGGATCCAATTTACGCCAAGGCGTATCCGTATCTAGTACACATGAGAGCTGAAGTTGAGAGACAAATAAGCCAAATGCTTGATGATGGAATTATACGTCCATCGAAAAGTCCCTATAACTCACCTATTTGGATTGTACCCAAGAAACCAAATTCTAATGGAGAAAAACAATATAGACTTGTAATTGACTTCAAACGGCTTAACGCGGTAACAATTTCAGATACCTACCCTATTCCCGATATAACCAACACTCTCGCGAGCTTCGGAAAGTCAAAACTCTTCACCACTCTCGACTTAACATCAGGATTTCACCAAATAAAGATGAAACCAAGCGACATTCAGAAAACTGCCTTTTCAACCGCGAATGGAAAATACGAGTTTAATAGACTACCATTCGGCCTAAAAAACGCGCCGGCTATCTTTCAGAGGATGATCGACGACGTGCTGATACCTTTTATAGGGAAAATATGTTACGTCTACATCGACGACATCATTATTCTCGGCGAAACCGAGAAACAACATTTAGAGAACTTACGAACTATTCTTACCCAGCTACAAAAAGCCAACTTCAAAGTAAATTTAGACAAATCGGTATTCCTAAAGACCCAAGTAGAATTTTTGGGATACATCGTCAACCAAGATGGGATCCTCCCAGATCCTAAAGAAGTTTCAGCTATTAAACAAATCAAGCCCCCAACAAACTTAAAAGACTTAAAGTCTTTTCTTGGTTTAGCCTCATATTATAGGAAATTTGTAAAGGACTTCGCAAAAATCGCAAAACCCTTAACTAACATGACTCGGGGCGAGAATGCCCAAATTAGGGCTAATCAATCCAAGAAGAAGGAAATTAAACTAGGCGAACCCGAGTTAAAAGCCTTCAGTAATCTGAAGGAACTCCTCACATCTTCAGAAATACTAACATTTCCAGACTTCGAAAAACCCTTCATTCTGACTACTGATGCATCGAACCACGCCGTTGGAGCAGTGTTATCGCAAGGAGAGATTGGGAGGGACAGGCCAATTATCGCTAAATAAAACCGAAGAAAGCTACTCTATGGGCGAGAAAGAAATGTTGGCCATTATGTGGGCACTCGACAAATTAAAGACATACCTTTATGGTGCAAGTAAGATAAAGATCCTAACCGACCATCAACCACTGATCTTTACATTAAGCAATAGAAACAACAATGCCAAGCTCAAACGCTGGAAATCAAGAATCGAAGAGTATAATTATGAGCTAATCTATAAGCCCGGTAAAACCAACGTTGTGGCGGACGCCCTTTCTAGACTACCTTTACAAGCAAACATCTTAACTTCTAGTCCTGGAACAGCGCATAGTGCCAATGAGGACAGCACCGACCTTATTCCACACTGCGAGGCCCCACTCAATGTTTTCAGGAAACAAATAATAATTTCCGAAGGAAAAGATGTAAGTGCTTACGAACAACCACACCCAACTTTCCATAGACACTACATCGGCTTAACAGAGGTAAACAAGGAAAACTTAATCAGGGTATTAAAGGAGAACTTAAACCCTAATTTAATTAATGGAATTAAAATTCCGGAGAAATTTATTCAGCTACTCCAGGAAACTTAGGTTTAGGTTTAGGTTTAAGAAGGGGCGCAGCGCTAAAACCACCACGCTCACTAGGCGCCAAACGGGCCCATTGCGATCCGTTCAAGTCCTCGTGGGCACACTCCAATTCCCTGCAGAACCTGACTAATTTGTCATATCCTAACGACCTCAAATCCTCGATGTTCTCGAAGAAAAGGCTACCCAACCATTTCAGACGCCTCCTAGCGATCCCCGGGCATTCACACAGAATGTGAGTGATGTCCTCCACAGCATACAGATCGTGGCAGAACCTACACATGTCCGATTCCGCAATCCCTAGCCGCATAGCGTGTTTCTTCAGCATACAGTGTCCCGTTAGTGCTCCGACGAGCAGTCGCAGTTTTCCTCTATCCCAAGTCAATATATACCTAGTCTTTTGACTATCCAGCTCGGGCCACAGGGATCTAGAAATCCTGCAGCTTGCCAGTCCTGCCCACCTAGAGTTGGCTGTCTTTATGGATCGCTCACCAATTTGCGCTTTGATGCCGCATATCGGAGGACAAACATCCTTCTCAACCCTACCGTTCGATGCCGATCCCGATCTCGCCAGCTCGTCCGCTCTTTCGTTCCCTAGAATATTACTATGCCCTGACACCCAGCAAATCTGTACTTTGTTCTGACTACAAAGTACCTTTAGCACTTCTCGACAGCGCTTTACTAACTGGGATTTAATGGTGACCGATTCCAGCGCCTTTATGGCCGCCAGGCTGTCAATGTAGAGTGAAATATTCTGATTGCATATCTCCCCCATTAACAGGATGTTTGATGCCTGCAACACCGCCAGAATTTCCGCTTGGAATACGCTGCACATATCTGGCAGCTTAAACGACTTCCCTACACTCAGCTGCTCAGAGAAGACGCCTGCGCCAGTGCCGCATTCCATTTTCGATCCATCCGTATATACGGAGATTTCCCCTTCACGTAGTACCCTATTGTTCTCCCAGCCCACTCTAGGATACACAATTTCGTATGGCGTCACAAAATCCATCCCTGGAATTAAGTAGTCCGTACTAATATCCGCCGGGCTTCCCAGAAATTCGCTGAGAATTAAACTATGGTCTTTGGAGCTCCGCTTAAAAAGTGCACAGCTCGATAGCCTAACTGCTGTATTTGCCGCTACCTGTTTCACAAAGATATCCACTGGTAATAGATGCATAAACACCTCCAACGCGGCAGTAGGCGTTGTGCGAAGGGCTCCCGTGATCATAACACAAGCAGTCCGTTGCACTCTTCCTAGTTCCCTAAGATTGTACTCTTTATCCATGGCTTTCCACCATACCACTGCCCCATAGGTCAGAATAGGTCTCACAACCGCCGTGTACAACCAGTGTACTATATTTGGTTTGAGACCCCAGCTTTTGCCCACGGTCTGCTTGCACGCGAAAAGCGCGTTATTTGCCTTCTTAATGCGCTCCTGAATATTCAATTTCCAGCTGAGCTTCCTATCCAGAATTAGACCCAGGTATTTAGCTTGTTCCGATGGTCTAAGCTCCACGCCTTCGAGCTTCGGCAGCCTAAATGCCGGAATTCTATGCTTCCTTGTAAATAGCACCAATTCAGTTTTAGAAGCATTCACCCCCAGGCCGCATCTTCCAGGCCACTGGCTGAGTGTGCGGAGTGCAGATTCCAAAATGCTCGACAGCGTATCCAAAAACTTGCCCTTGGCGATTACCACAATGTCGTCTGCATATGCCACGACCTTTATTCCCTGCTTTTCAATTTCCAGGAGAACCTCGTTCACAACGAGGAGCCAAAGAAGGGTCGATATCACCCCCCCCCCCCCCTGAGGAGTTCCCCTCGAGGCCTATCTTATAACATTGCCTTGCCCCATATTAGCACTCACGATTCTGGTATTCAGAAGAGTCGTTAGCCATCTTGTCAATACCTCCTCCAATCCTATGCTATACAATGCCGCCCTAATTGCTTCCACTGTCACGTTGTTGAAAGCCCCTTCTATGTCCAGAAAAGCTGATAAAGCAAATTCCTTATACTCCAGACTAGATTCTATAGACCCCACTACCTCATGCAGGGCTGTGTCTACAGATTTCCCTCTCATGTAAGCATGCTGTGCGCCTGACAGCATCCTGTTTCCACATAGATTCCGAATGTGCGTTTCCAAGAGCCTCTCAAGTACCTTGAGCACAAAGGACGATAGACTGATGGGTCGAAAGTCCTTTGTTGTTGTGTGGCTGGGTCTGCGGGCTTTCGGGATAAAAACGACACGCGCCTCCCGCCAGGCATATGGGACGTACCCCACCGACAGGCAGCTCCTATAAATAGTGCTTAGCCACAGATGCTCTTTGTAGCATGATTGGCCTGATGCCATCTGGTCCTGGTGATTTATAGGGAGCAAAAGTGCCTATAGCCCATTTGATCCTTTCCTCACTTAGTAGTTCGACCATCCCTCCCGGAACAATCTGATTTGCCAATGAAGCTCCATTTCCCGTAGGGTGCCCATCCAGCGATGTGCTTCCAGGGAAGTGAGTGGACATCAAAAGCTCTAGCGTCTCTTGACTAGTTTCCACCCATGTTCCGTCGCTCCGCCTAAAATTAGTAGCTCGGTGTACATGGCTCCTTGGAAAGTAATTTCCGTAGCCTAGACGCCTCGCTGTTTCCGCTAATAGATTCGCAGAAACCTTTCCACGACTCCCTTTTACGCTTCCTAATTTCATACTTAAACACTCTGAGACTGGCTTTGTACCTGTCCCAGTCCGCCTCATTTCCGTCTCGTTTTGCCTTATTAAACAGTTTTCTACTAGACTCCCTTAATTTCCTAAGTTCGCCATTCCACCAGGGTGGGTTAGCTTTCTTTGGGGCCCTGGGCAGCGGACAGGACCTTTCGAAAGCGTTAACTAAAACAGCATTGCAAACTCACACACAATCCTCTATATCTTCTCCACACTTCAGTTCCACCGGAGGAGGCGGTAAATCCGTCTCCGTGATTCTGTGGAACCTATCCCAATCTGTCTTCCTAGGATTTCTTGCCGGCTGTATTCTCACCTGCTCGAAGTTAATTTCGAAGAGAATCCAGCAATGGTCCGAGAAAGATGGTCTATCTGAGACCTTCCATTTATCAATTCTTAAAGTACTGGAGTTAGTGGCTAGCGTGATGTCCAGCACTTCCCTCCGGTTCCTTACTATGAATGTGAGGTCTGACCCTGTGTTGCATATCCTGAGATTGGTACCCATAATAAAATCAAAAAGAGACTTACTCCGTTCATTGGTGTTGGTACTTCCCCACTGCGTGTGGTGTGCGTTCGCATCGCATCCGATGACAGTATCCCATTTCCTACACATTGCGAGCTCCCGCACTGTAGCCGCTGGAACATCCGTGCTGTCGTATGGTAGGTAAGCCGACGCCAGACACTTTGACTTACCCTTCTCCCTCTCTAAGATTACTGCCGTTAAGTCCTCATTACTGTAATTATTTAACAAAAAAGACTTTAGCTCTATTTTTATCAATATGCATGCCCTGGGTTTACCTTCACATTTCTTGTAGCATAGTTTGTAATTCGGGAGCTTGAGTCCCTGGATAACGTTCTTTTCGTTAACCCAGGGCTCCTGAATTAATACTACAGAGACTCCCTTTTCTGCCATGTAGGCCGCCAAACAAGCGGTTGCCACCTTACTGTGGTGGAGGTTGATCTGTATCACCTCCAACATCAGTAGGAACCGCCTCCTCAATACCCCTCTTTTGTAGTGATGCTTTTACCATCACCCTGCCCAGTCCGAACCGTACCATCCCTTTGCACTGCTCCAGGTACGGTAACGAATCCCTGCTGAGGGCCAGGAGGAAGTGCTGGCCAAACTCCTGCTTCGGCCCCACCTTAAGCACCTTCCAGCTGCCCGCTTTGAGCTCCCTGTTCTGGAATTTAAGGAGATCCAGAACCTTCTCCGCTTCCAGGAATGGCCTGGGAACCCACACCTATGCCTAAGGTAGGACGTAGTTCACCAATTCCCACGGAGAGACCGCCTTAAGCCTGGCACCCTCCCATAACTCGCCCAGTTCGGCAACGACCCCAGCGATCAGCTCCCTGGAGGCTTCATTACCACACGCGATAATTTTGTGCCCTCCGTCCCAGCCTGCTCCGTCAAACCGCAGGTCCAGGTCAGAATCCCCCATCCGATACCGGGTCAGCAATGCATCGAGGATCTTGCCTTCGATCTGCAGCCACTGATCCATAAGGAGCCGTCCGCTGGGTTCCTGCTCATTGACCAGGGCAGGCAATGCAGAGCTTATCCTCAACAGTAGTTGCCTGGAAGGACGTAGAAGCCTTAGCCTTCTTCGCCTCCCCCGCAGCCACCGTATTGTCGGATCTGACCCGCTTTGCCCTAAAGCCCTCCTTCTTTCCCTCCACCTTAGACGATGAGGGTCCAGCCCCATGATGGTCTGAGCCCCCAGAAGTCCCCGCATCGGGTACCCTCCCCTGTATCACCCCGCTCTCAACTGCGGATGCCTCCTTTCCATCTTCCTGCCTCCCCTCCGATATGCCAGAGGTTCCGGCCGCTTCCCTTTTACGCGAAACTGACGCCTCCGCGCTTGCTCTTAACTCAGCAGCCCTTTTTTTGCAATCGCCCAAATACTTGATAAGGCCTGCATCCGACGCAACTATCATTGCCCTATCGTACTGCTCCTTCTCCCAATCACTGAGCTGACTGAGGTCCAGAGCTTCATACTTGGCAATCTTGCGTAAAGCCGATCGCATCCTGATCTTCGGTGCCTTCATCAACGGCTGTGTCAGCATCTAGGTCCAGGTCAACATCCCTACTATGTGCAACTTCTGTGGCCTCCCCGGCAAGAAGGGACTGCTTATTACCAGTCCGAGTCTCACAAGTTAGGTCAGCAGTGCTGCAGACAACTGTGCTCACCTCACAAGCAATAGCAGTGCGCTCAAAGCCGTCCTGCACATCACCGGTCAGGGTAACATCAGCGTCTTCGACCGGCGCCAGAAGCTGATCCTCCGTCGACAAGCTCCCGAACCTGTCGTCCAGCGAGTTGGACGAGAGCGAAACCTCATCGTCGTCAGTTGACAGAACGCTAGGTTCCCGTCTATCTCCCTCTAAAACGTCGTTGTTTTTTGTTTTTTTGTTATTCATGTAATTCCCACGAGTAGCGCGTGAAAAAGGGACGTCACCCATGGCAAAGCACCGCATTACCATGGGAAGACTAATTTAAACCAGAGGTCGCCCGGTATCTGGAGTTTATCGTTCGCGACTGAGCTTACCCCCTCAGCCATGCAGTCCTCAGCACGATGATTTCCACCTTGACTTCGGGTTGGAAGGGAAATTGGTTTTGGGTGGACGACACAACGGGGTAATAACACACATTTGGGTACCTCAATCTTAATGACCACAGCACCCGATTGATGCGAGTGTGTAAGTCTCGGCTGAGTAATCTGGAGGAATCAAGATCCATCCCGACTAATCATTACCAGCAGGCGCCCGCGTGGAGGACTAAAGACGAGGATTTCCTGTCTACCTCCAGGAAACTTACAGAGAACATTTTTCAAAATTTAAAATTCGAATTACACAACTTGTTGTCCAAGATATCACCAACGAGGAGAATAAACTTCGAATAATTCAAGAGGAGCATCGGAGAGCCCATAGGAATCATAGAGAGAACAAAGAACAAATACTGGAAGGATACTACTTCCCACTAGGGATGTTAATATCGAAAAAAAATATCGATATATCGATATTGAAAAAAATATCAATATCGGCTGACGATATATCGGAGAAAAATATCGATATATCGATATATCGAATATTTTTCCAATGAAAAATAAACTCCAATGCTGCATCAAAATTAACATTAATAAAAAAATACGGCGCACGCGGCTTTTAGCAAACCGAGTGCTAATAAATAAATGACATTTGATTTCGTTGCCTTCGGTCACAGTTGCCAAATTTAGCTATTTTTAGAGTCTGAAATTTCAATTTTATCATTGCAATTTCAATATCTGAGAGTTTTTTGATTCAACTATTGGAAATGTTGGTGGAAAGCGGAAAATTCTTCTCAGTTGACTTATGAAATAAAAATAAAGCCTTTTTTGATCAAAATAAAGTTTCCGGATAGAAACACTGTTATTTTACTTTATTATTTTTTAATAATAAAGTATTGTGATCGACCTGAAATTTCAAAAAAATTTGCTACCCTGAAATTTTGTATTTACACGTTTTAGGACTAGTGAACACCAAAAAAGCAAAAAAAAAAAAATGTCCGTCTGTCCGCCGTAGACGCCGAACGCCGTACGCAAAATCGTTTGAAGGCGCGTAGCTCCCAAGCCCGTTGAGGTATTAAGTTGAAATTTTTATGGTGGGTAGATTGGGTGAACCCCTACGGATGCTATCTTTTGAGGGGGTGGGGGTGTAAGGGGGGATGAGGGGGGAGCGTTTTAGACAAAAAAATTTGGTTTCCAGATCTCAGGAACAATTACAATTACAATTTCTTCCGAACCAATTATACCAGGAAGATAAAATTTTGTTTCTGTATATGGGATCACAAGAGGAGTCTAATGAATGTAAATTTTTTGAGGGGGGAGGTGGGGCACAAAAGTGGGGGGATAGCAATTTCTCGAAAAATGTAATTTTTATATCTCAGAAACCGTATCAGATATGATCTTGAAAATTTTACAGGAGTTGGGATCGGTAGACCTCTAGTAGGGAGAAAAAATTTAGTGGTGGGGGTGTAGGGGGTGATGGTAAAAAGGGGTAGAAAGGAAAAAAATTCTGATTTTTATTTCTCGAAAACTGTAATGAGTGGAAAGCTAAAAATTTAGGATTATATAGAGCCACTATAGAGACATCCTAGAAAATTTTTCATAGGAGTAGCAAGGTACGGGGGTGAGGGGTGGTTTTTTATATCTCAGAAACGGCTTATGCTAGAAAGTTGAAACTTAGTACGTATATGTAGATGTGCTATTAGAGTAATTAAAGCAAAAAAAAAGTTCAGATTTTTATTGGCGTTCAGAGGTTGAGTAAAAAAAATGGCCGTGAATCCACATTTTCACGAATTTCGTTAACACTTTTAGACATGTCAAACTATCAAAGCAATTTTACTTCTGCGGGCTATTTATATAAGCGCCTAGTAAGGTTCTGCAGATTTTTTTGATATTCAACCCCTAAGGGGGTGTAAAGTGGTTGTGTACCTATTCACGAATTCTTATATATTCCTTCGGTATATTGAGATTTGGAATTCACTTTTACTTCTATAAGCTTTAAACGTAGTCGGGGAAAAACCCGATTTAAGTATTTTTCTCTATTAAACCCCCTGGGGGTATTGTTCAAGATTTCACTGATTCCGAAAATCTCTTAGGTTTAATGTGATCGAATTCGCTTTTACTACTATGAATTATTCTATTGATAAAAAAAATACGTAAATAAGTAAAAGAAATCTGCCAACAGTCTGGGAGCAACTTTATTATTTTATGGGTAGAAGTCCGAAACGTGTTTAATGATGAGATGCGGTGTAGGTTACTATGTGACTGACAACCTAAGAAATAACCAGGAGGCTATTTGGAACGTTATTTTTTAGGTTGTCAGTCGCATAGTAACCTACACAGCATCTCATCATTAAACACGTTTCGGACTTCTACCCATAAAATAATAAACTTGCGCCCAGACTGTTGGCAGATTTTTTTAAATATATTATTTTTAAAAAATAAGGAACAAAGGGGCAAAATCGAAAAAAGTATTAAGAGCAAACTTAATTTTAATTATTTATGAATGAAATATTATATATATATTTTACATATTTTAAAAATGTAAGCTTATGAGAACCAGTACTTTTCTGGGACAGTTGTTAAGACTACTCGCTCCTTAATATGCTCTCCAGTAAGCCGACTGCGATAATTTGGCACCACAATATTTATTGCCGACGCAACTCTTTCGGATGACACCGATGAGGCAGGGACAATCAGGTATTTCTGATAGTTGCCTGGTTGCCTCGTCGTACATATATTTGTATTGGCGCCTGAAGTGAAGATTTGCGTGCATGTGCCCGTATATATCACGTGCCTTGAACCTAGTTTTGACAGATATGGTTTCTGTGATCGAAATTTTTTTTTCTACTTTCAACGTTTCTGGCATCTCACATAAATAAGCAGAAATGCAGATTAAATGCAAAAAACCCGTTCGATTTCTAAAATATGCTATACTTAAAAAAAATATCGAGTCCGATAGTCGGATTTCAATATCGATATATCGATATATCGCTTTTTACAATATCGGCCGATATTATCGATATATCGTTCAAAAAATATCGCAATTTCGATATATCGAAATTTTTTTAACATCCCTACTTCCCACAGATGAACAAACTCATAAAAAAGTATACCGGAACCTGTGACATATGCAACGTTAATAAGTACGATCGCCATCCGCAGAAACCAGAGCTACAAAAAACACCAGTTCCTGAGCTTCCAACCGAAATCCTACACATAGACATCTTGGAAATTAGATTAAAAAATATATAACGTGAGTAGATAAATTTAGCAAATTCGCGAAATTTTTTCACATAAAAAACAAATCTGTTCTACACCTTCGTGATAAAATAACCAAAGTATTACACTACTTCACAAAAATTATAAACATAGCGGTGGACAGGTACAATAATACATTCCACTCCGTAACCCAAAAAAAAAACAGTGGATATATTTTTCGGAAGATCCGAACGTATTAACTACCAAAATTTGCTTGACTTTAAATCTAAATTAAACGAAAACCTAAAACATGAAATCTTACGGAAACAACGAAGCCAATTGAAAAACCAGAATTCGAAGAGAACAAAACCCCAAACTTATAAAGCTGGAGATGTCGTTTACAAAATTAATAAACAAATTAAATCAAAAAATAAACCATTATACGAGAAGGAAATAGTTGCTAAAAATAACCGCGTTACTGTTACCACAACTACGGGTAAAAGAATTCATAAATCACATCTGAAAAATGTCCCTTCTATTTCAGATTCACCTTAGGGAGTGTAAAGGCTTCCGTGGACGTTTACGAGTACAACAGCCCCCTTATAACACTCAGACAAGGATTTGGAAAAATTGTAAACGGGAATTTCAAAATTATCCACACAATCAACCTGAGCAATTATGATGAAATTATTCGCAGCATGTCATCTATCATACAGCACAAAGTCAACAGATCCAGCATTCTAGTTCCGCAACTCCATCATCAACTATCTCAAACAGAAGAACTGTTAAATCAACTACGCAATAGGAGATTAACCAAACCAAAGCGTTCCGTAAACTGGATAGGTTCAGCCTGGAAGTGGATCGCAGGAAACCCAGATGCCACTGACTGGGATAACATCCTGAAAAGTCAAAATACAGTTATAGACAACAACAATAGGCAATACAAAATAAACGAATATCTAACGAAAATATCCTCCGAGCTAATTGATAACTATAATAGGATTACTTCAGACATCAACACGTATAATAACGATAAGTACGAGCAGATGCTATTCAACAAAATGATAATCCTCAAAAGCGAAATTCAAGAAATCGTATTAGCTAGTCAACTTACGAAAAAAGGTATAGTAAATTCCAACCTGCTAGATAACACGGAAATCAACGAACTTCTTTCCCAAATCGAATCACTCCCCTATGAAAACGAAATTCAAGCTATCGAATATGCGGAACCAATGGTATTAATAAAAGACTCTTTACTTTTGTATGTTATATGCCTCCCAAAAACCGAAAATACCGATTTTAATCACATCTTGATCCGTCCTACAATAAAGGAGTAAGTACTCCAGCTTATTTGTAACGCAAGTATCAAGGTATGGCATACTGGAAGACTGTCCGGAGATTCAAGGCATAACCATTTGCCGGCGGCACCAACTGCAGAAACTCAGCTCGGCTGATTGTATTTCACAAATTTTAAACGGCACTAGAGCAATGTGCGACTACCGATTTCACGAGAAACCACTGGTAGAACTTATAAATGAAAATACATTATTTTTAACCAACTTCAAAGGAAATCTTTGCTATGGAAACATTTCCAGGCACCTCAATGGAACGTTTCTCATTAACTTTCAAAACGATACCCTTCAGATTAATAATACAATATACACCAGCAAGGAAGTGAGGTCCTTTCACCTCTTACCTACCGTTCTTCAAAACAATCTAACCCAAAGAGATATTAAACTCGATCTCGAGTACCTACATAGGCTACATTTAAATAACGTAAAGAAACTGGAGGAATTCTCACTTGATAAAATCACGTCTATCACTTCTGATATAACAATTGTTGTCCTAATTGTGATCCTGGTAATAATCTTCTTGGTCCTTTTTTTCCGCTATCGAGGTTCTAAAATAATATTAGAAACTAACTTACCGCGTTCAGTTTCGGATCCTATCCGATTGCCATTCTAATCTGTGGGACACAGATTTTTTAAGGAGGGAAGAGTTATCACATTCCCATCATTTTCATTACGCCGCATTTCCTTTCCTATAGAAATCCAATTCCCTTAGCTAACACATTCCCATAACGTTCGCATTTAACCAAAATCACACGTTTCCGGTCAAAGTCTTCACCTGTGCATTGAACCGGGTATTTAATTTCACTTAATAAGTTAATACCTACATAAATTTGCTGAGGTTGCGTCTGTGCACCTTCAGGTAACAATTTTATTACATTTTCACAAATTTGCTGAGGTTGCGAATGTGCACCTCAAATTAAATATTCAAAATTAAAAGTTAGTCTTTAGCCGAGGTTGTTGTGAAGTGGACGTTTTCCACAAAGAATAATAAAGAAGAGTTTTTTCCACAAAGAATAATAAAAAAGAGTTTTTCCGCAAAACAAGGTGTTTTTTTCTATCGCGAATTAAAATCCGCTAACTTGCATATAAAATCCTTAGCTCCGACATATTTATTAACTCCTTTCAGGATTTTTGGATATTCAACCCCCAAGTGGGTGTAATGAGGTTCAATATCTGATGATATATCGAATTCATTTTTACTTCCTAAGGTTTCACATATAAGAACCAAAAAGCCAATTTCAGTTTTTTTAGAAATTTAATCCTAAGGGGTGTTAGGGGGTTGTTTGCTTTTCAAAGCTTCGACATATTTCTTAGGTTTCATGAGATATTAGATCGCTTTTCACTTCCACAGACTTCTTATACAATCGCCTACAAACCCATTTATCAATTTTTCGATATTCAACCCCCAAAGGCTCGCATATGTTTTCACAATTTTTGCCATCCCTTAGTTCTGATGAGATATGAAATTGGTTATTACGGCATTTGATGTAATGACCTAAAAACCAATTTCACGATTTTTCGAATTTCAAGAACCAAGGGAGTGTGAAGGGTTTGCTTACATTTTCACAAATTTTTCAAAATTCGTGTCTCATGAAATATCAATTTTCTTCTTATGAAATCGTCTAAAAAGCTGTTTCACAATTTTTTCGAAATTCAAACCCCAAGTGGAAGTTATGGGTTTGTATACGTTTTAACAATTTGTCATATCTCTTAAGTCTGATAAGGCAAAAAATTCGTTTTTACTTCTATGGGCTTTTAGTGTACATAATATACCAAAACAACTGATGATATACTCCGACTTTGACCCGAAAAATAATAAAATTTCGCCCAGACCATTGGCAGATTTTTCTTTTTGCTTCCACTTATAAAATTGTCTAATAATCTTTGAGAAGTTGCTGCTTTAGGAACAAACCACCTATAAAAATTTATTAATCCGAAATACCTCCGCATTTCTAATTCATTGGTTGGGCGCGGGTAAGATAATACATCTTTAACTCGTGATTTGTCAGGATTAATACCTGAAGAATTTAAACAATGTCCTAAAAAGATAATTTCGGTTTTTAAAAATTTACATTTGTTTAGATTAAGTCTTAAGCCATTTTTAGCTAATTTTTCGAAAACCATATTAATATGTAATAAATGATCTATTTCATTTACAGAAGCTATTAGTATGTCATCTATATATACGAAGCAGAAACTAAATTCTCCTAATAAAGAGGATATGAATCTCTGAAATGTTTGAGCAGCATTACGTAATCCGAAAGTCATTCGAACGAACTGAAATGACCCAAAGGTGTTGTAATAGCTGTTTTGGGAATATCGCTTTCGCTTACTGGAATTTGATGGTAGGCCCTTTCCAAATCAAGCGTTGAAAGTATGCGACAACCGAACAAATGTTGGCTAAAATCCTGAATGTGAGGTACAGGATATTTATCCGGAATTGTTTTTGAATTTAATGTACGTCATGCAAGTCCTTAAATTGATTAAAGTTTTTTTCTTTGGCATCAAGGTCAAATTCTGTTAGCAATTTCGAAATTCGAATATCGACTGGCGGAATTGACAGTACAGCTAAAGCTGAAGTCGGTCCAGAATAAATTTCACCAATGGCTGAATTTATTTTTGTAAGAGGATCGATCAAACATTTATGTTTTAGGTCAACAACCAAACCGAAATATTTTAACAAATCCGCCCCTAATATCGGTCTGTCGACTTCTGCTATAATAAATCTCCATGCAAATACTCTTCTTAGATGCATTGAAATGTTGAAAGAATGGAAACCATAAGTCGCAATTTTTGAAGAGTTTGCTGCAGTCAAAAACAATTCTGAATTAAAATTCTTGTTGAATTTTGAGTGGTTAGGAATTACTGAAATTTCTGCCCCAGTATCGATTGAAAATTTAAGTTTCGATAAGGTATCATAAATGATTAGACGATTTGATAGAAGTAAAGTGTCAGAAATCGCCGTTACTGACACTTTCTTTAGTTTTCCTGTTTTTTGTAGCTACAAGGAGAAATACATTTGTGTGCTTTTTCCCCATAACGTTCACGATAGAAGCAAGATGAAGAGGTTACATTCCTATTTGAAGGTGTTTTGGATCGTGATCTGAAATTTTCAGGATTGTTTGGTTTATTAGCCACACTCGAATTGTATAATGTTTCTAATTTGTTTAATTTTTTTGTAGTAAAAGATCATTGTTTCTGTATGGAATTGAGATTTGGTGTTGTAGTATTGGCCACTGCTGAAATTGGAATAGTAGAACTGTCGGCTGCTAAAATATTCAGTGAAGGTGATACGAATGTTTCCAGAATCCTATCGGCGATCTTACTTAGTTCATCCATTGACGCCGTACTTGCAGCCAAGATAGCTTGTACCTGTTGTGGTAATCTTTGAAGCCATAATTTCTTCAATGCAACTTCACCAAGAGATGAACCAGCTAATGATTTCTCAAGACAATAAAGTTGAGTAAGCCTCTTATCCCCAAGATCAATTCTATTCAATAATTAATTAAAAGAAAAAAAAATTTATGATAAAATTAAAATATATAAAAAAAAATATATTGCCTTACTCTTTCTTTGTTAAATTCAATTCAAAAATTCTTTAGTTGAATCTTGAATTTCTTAAATTTCTTAAATTTCTTTCTTCTTTAGTTGAAGTTCTTGTCAATTTTTCTTTGTTGCAATTTTTCGGCGTTACACGACTTAATTTCCTGATTTAAAGTTCTGCGTAGTCGTTGTTGATGGGGTCACCAATTGTTAAGATAATGTAGGGTAGACTGGGTAGAAATGCACCATTTTTCATTAATTACTCCATATCTCCGTAGAAAAAAAAGGAACTTGATTAATTTTTCTTTCTTTGTTTGATCATAATAAAGAACAAAATATAAACAGATCTTGAGCATAATGTAGAAGAACACTTTCAGTTCAAATGGCGCATTTCTCCCATCATACGGGCGAAATGCACCACGTTTTAAATATATAGCCAACCCAAACCAAATTAGTTAAAACAAAAAAATAAAATATATTTACAACAGTAACAAACAATAACGAACTAAACAATAAATATTTTAAACATTTTTCGATTTTTATACTAATAAAAAATAATAGATAAATAAATAAATAATTTTATGCAAGTTTTGATAAGAAAACGGATATATGAATTTGAAAATTTGGTTGTGGCAAAATGATTTTAATATCATAAACATATGTGGCCATGAATTCAAGCAAAGAAGGCATACCAATCTGGTCTTATACGCTCGTGGTGCAATTCGATCCCGAACAGGTGGATATTTTTTTAAATTTACTTTTAAATAGAAACAAATAATAAACTAGCACTTTACTAAAACACACCTAAGACTACACGCTATATATATGCCTACCTACAAAGGTTCACGACCGATAATTTGTCCTTAAACAAAAATGTGGCATATATAATAAATTTAGTTTCCTTTACGTATTTCTTTATCTCCGAATAACTGTTCGGCATTACTCGATATTTTAAAGATAACTGAACGCAATCATATGGATAGGAAAGAGAGAGAGAGAATACCATCTCTGCTTTGTGGATTTTACTTACGAGCGAGCGCCAATGACGAGTGGTGCATTTCTACCACTGGTGCTGGGCTACTCATTCTACCCTAAATATCTTTTTATATATAAATACTATTTTATTTATTAACACAATATAAATATTATTTATTAACACAATTATTATTTATTTATTAACACAATATTTAATTATTCATTAAATTATAATATTTAATTATTCACTAAATTGTAATTTGTAATAATATCTGATCACGTTCAAGTTACATTTCTGACTAAAATAATTTTCCAAAATATTTATTTTGTTCCAAAAACATGCGAACTTCAATTTATTCAAAATAATACCTCAAGTTGTCAATAATTCAAAGTTACAGTAAATAAACTGAGTAAAATAGAATTTAGACAAAAATCATAAAAATTCAATATAAACATACTGCAGTCACGATCGGCTGCAAGCCAATCATATAATACTCTAGAGGAATACTGAACGCCGATTTATATTGTAGTTGGGGATAAAGTAGAATTACGTGTGTGCATGTTGTATGTCCTTTATTAAGGACTGCCAATAGATTGCTACTCAAAACTGAAAGGCAATATTCAGTGTTTATTTTCATATCTTGAACTGGGTAAGTCATCAAAAAAAAATTTCCTTTTTGAAGGACTTTCAAATGGGAGGTGCAGGAAGGACTCACTCGATTTCTTACATATTTATCCTTTTCCTTGGAACCATTTACAAATGAACGTGTACAAAATTTCAAATTCGTAGCTTGAAGCGTTCAAAAGTTATCGAAAAATATTGTTGAACACGTGTCTTAAGGATTTTTTGTATGGAAGGTACCAGAAGTAGTAAAAGGATTTTGCTGACTAGTAAACTCGAAATTCGTTTTCACTCAAAACTAATTTGTACAAGATTCCGAATTCGTAGCTAAAAGATTACTTGAGTTATAGTGAGTTCCGTAAATTAAGTGAATACATTTTGGCAGGATATTTGTATGGCAGCTACACGAAGGATTAATAGGATTTTCTTCATAATCATACATTTAGCTCCAACTATTGGAAAAATAACACATACAAAATTTCAAAGACGTAGCTTAAACATTTCTGAAGTTATCGACCAATATTCATCTAGAGATGAAATCATATAGAGTATTATAAGTTTAATCCAGCCCAAAAGTTTGTAACGCATAGAACCAAGCCTCGGACGAAAAAGTTTTATATATTATTTTTTGTTTATTTGTGGCAAAAAACCTCAAATCCGCTTGACGTCCGTCCGTCTGTCCGTCCGTCCGTCCGTCCGTGAACACGATAACTTAAGAACGCCTTCACCTAGGATCTTGAAATTTTGAATCTAGATGTTTGGTTGAATTTGTAAGGCTAAGTTCGTTAACAGGCAAAATCGTCCTACTCCTTCGGGTAGCTGCCATACAAAATGTCCTTAAAACACGTGTTCAAGAATATTGGTCGATAACTTCAGAAATGTTTAAGCTACGTCTTTGAAATTTTGTATGTGTTATTTTTCCAATAGTTGGAGCTAAATGTATGATACTCTAGTATAAAAATATTTACGTACGACATGACTGACGTGCCACCACAATATAATCGGTTTAGAACAAATTTTCGTATCCAAACTTCAAGTGCTAATAATCGATTTATAATAGATTACAGAAATCAGTTAATAATTGATTTTATGAACTGAATAAAAAATCACAATGAAATTGGTTCTCAATTGATTTTTTTCATTGAAGAAGGAGTGGGTATATAATCAGTTTCAAACAGATTTCCTTACCCCATCTTTATATTCCAATAATCAGTTTTTACTAATTATGCAAATCTGTTAAAAACTCTGAGAAAGTCGATTTACAGTTGTATAAAACTTACAATAGTTAGTTGTACAATACGTCACGCAGAAAGTGCAACCATTGCAGAGGAAAAGTGTGAAGTTGGTCACAAACGCCAGGGAATTTTCTGGCGGGGCGGCTTTCTGCAAATAAACGTTGACAGTTTTATTAACTATTATAATTTGCATAATAATTTAAAAATTCATTTTTCGGATATAATGATGGAAAATCTATTTTAAATGTGGAGATTAATGTTACAAATATTTAAGCCTCAGTCAAAATAGCTCCGATGTTGCAAACGAAACGGAATAAATAAAGGTGTCAAAAATTATAGACCTTGTCATTTCAATTTAATTTTTTCTATTGTTTGAGGTGTATGGATTTATTCTTGATTCGAGTAAAAAGCCGTGTTGCTCGCACGAGGTTACAAATGGAAGAGAGATTTTTATTCTATCAGTCATACCAACATTGGGTTACAATTAGTACAATTAATAGTACTAATGACGTTTTCCAATTCAACATCTATGAAAGAACCTATATGAAATTTTGCTAATGTACTTTTTTTCAGCATGAAACAATAAGAACGATTTACACATGTACGAGTATATACCCCTCATTTAGAAGGCAGAAAAAAGTCGTCCAAATATCAATCGATTCGAACATAAAACAAAAACAATTTTCCATCATTTTAATTCACATAAACTTTATTATAAAATAAAAATTTTCAAAACTAAGGAAACCACAATAACGTAAATAAATAAAAGATATCTTAAGTTTTACAGATTCAGAAATTTTATTGAGCCTTTATAGAACATGACAATATACAAAGAGTTGTAGAGGTAAGCTTGACAGCGATTTAATGTCAAAGCAGCAGTGACATGTTATGCTTTCCGACCTAGACCAAGACTGAGTATGTGTGTTTGGCATGAACATGAAATTTTTGCCAATCGCTCGTATGGCATATGACTTGACTTGACTTAACCTAATGAAAATTTATACTAACTTATAACTAAAACTAAAACTAATATTTGGCGAATCGCCCGTTAACATTCCTACTTCAACTAAAAGTTGAATGAGTTTTGTGCTTAGTTCAGATTGTGTCCAAAGGTACCTTTGAGGCTTGTAGTTGTTACTCTTTTATAAAAAAAATAATTTTTTTTTGTTTTTTTTTCCTTATGCGCTTATTGCCTAGTATCATATAGTGCTTATTCTCTAACAGTTCTGTTTGATTACATTATATTTACATATTTACATTATTTACAGTTTGCTTACATATTGATTATGAACTTAGCTTGAACTATTTCAACATTAGATTAAATTAAATTGACTTTCGTGTCTACTTCAGTGATCGATTCTGCCCATAGGCTTAAGAAAAAGAAAAAATGAGCCTTATAAACTAATAGGTATTATTTCCTTTTATCGTTAACTTTATGTTTCTTTCAGGATATTTGCCTCTTACAAAGTCTTGTTGACTAACGAGTCTGTTTAATTACGTTATATTACATTATGTTTATATAGCGTTTACATTTTTTGCAGCTTATTTCATATTAATTTCATTAGATGAACTTAGCTTTGACTACTTCAACTTAAAATAGAATTGGCTTTTGATATTTAATTCAGTAACAATACTGCCTAAGGCTTGACAAATTAGCGTTGATGCTTATTCGTTATTATTGTCAATTATATTTTTATCTTTATGTTCTATTTAATTATTGTTCATCATATGTGAGCTTTAGGCATAGGACCAAGTTTGCTGATGGCTTGATAATCGATTTCATAAAACATATCTTCTAGATAGATAGATACTAGGTAAATCTATATAATTTACATCTTATTTACATTTTATATACATATTGAATTTATTATTGTTTCTGATCCTACATTGTGATCGATTACCTTTTATTTACATAATTTAGAGGACACTGTCCTACAAATACAATTATTGCCTTCTTGTTTCTGTTTAGTTACCGACCTTTGCTTACAATCTTTGGGCTTAAATCTACTCTCAAACATGAAGCAAATTGAATCGCTACATTACATTTACAGCTATTTACAGATTATTTACAGTTTCTCGACATATTTGCATTTAATTTACATTTTATTTGCAGTAAATACATTTTATTAACATAATAATGTCTTTGTACTTTTGGTAGCTTTCGTCAATTCTATAACCTTCTCCGAAGGGGGTGAAAGAAAAGAGAAAGATAAAAAGAAGAAATTTGTAA
This sequence comes from Beris morrisii, assembly GCA_951812415.1. NCBI lineage: Eukaryota > Metazoa > Arthropoda > Insecta > Diptera > Stratiomyidae > Beris > Beris morrisii. Next base: position 10,228,739 of record OX638314.1, on the reverse strand, counting down.
TTAATTCCATATGACGGCTGAGCCAAGCGACGTTGGATAGGGGGCCTGTCCTTCAGCGGAATTTTCAATAGAAGTGCAACTCAACCCCTGTAGCTATTTCGAGACGTGGAGGCATAGAAATTCGGGATAGGATTAGGAATTTCCTCAGTGCCTGGGGGGAGTAGTCTTCCAAAATTTTAAGAGGAGACAGGTAGTAATGGTCCCCTGGCCACGGAGGTTCTGGGAACAGAGAGCGAACCCTCATAGGGGATGATGCCGCCAGAGAGAAGTTCTCTTTTTGCAACTCATGAGCATGTAGTGAAGGATCGGGGTGATACCTGAGTTCCTATATAGAGTAGAGTTTCTATAGAATTTC